>CM072557.1:0-1200000 GCA_036898215.1 Platycarya strobilacea | reverse complement strand
GATGAACAGAACAGGGGGTTTCATGAGTCTACAGACTACAGCTGCTAAAACTTCACTCCCAATGGTCCACAATGATAGGTTTTAAACTCCCTTAGTTATTATCCAAAACTGAAATAAAATCAAAGTGAAATTTTAGAATCTTATGGTGCAAATTCTTTTATCTTATGCATGATTTAGTCATATGAAATGTGTTCATCAATAACCAATAAATGAAATAACTTCCTTCCAATTTGATTTTCTTTAAAAAAAAATGAAAAAGAACGATATATGAAAGTCTCACCTCAATTGAACGTTATCACTTGTATTTTAACACGGTTGATCAGGATCAAGTTCAATTTACTTTCCGTCCTTTTCCTTCTCCACATATTCTCTAAACAAACAGAACATAGTGAAGTCGAAAAATGGATACATCACGTATAGTACCCCTCCAATGAAAACCCAAAAATCTAGGATATCTGATACGTACCTTCAGTGGCACTCTAGGAATCTGATGACTGTCTCCCGTGAGGCACGTGATCCGCATCGGCCAGCCTAATAGATCTTGTTTGGGCTTGGCCCATCTGTATAAGGTTATAAATTCTGTTGGAATATGTGATTAATATTTGCTGCGTGCACAACGGCAAGTGATGGATGTTGGAAACATCGAGTGATGGGGGTATTTTTGTTTGGGATGCTGATTACAGATTAAGTTGGGGGTGCGGGGGCAATATTTCGTGGTACAATATTGGGATATTTTTGTAAATTTTCTTAAATACATCTGTATATTTATAATTAATATAAATATATATGATGTAACTTTATTTTGAATAATAATAAAATTTTCATCATCCACTCTCGTGAATATAGGCACACCGTTAAATCACATAAATCAATCTATATGTTATTTCTCTTTTATTTTTTATTTTGATTATTTTGTATATTCATCGTAATTGCCGCACATCACAAGAAGTTCAAGTCCGACTGTCTCCAGATTTTGCAACCAAATCCGATCCATTAGAGATTCAAAGTCCGGAATTCGAATCACACCGTCCCTACGAAGAACATTGCAATGGAAATTAAAAGGCCCTTTTTTTCTATTATGAAGCGTCTATCATCAGTTTTCAAATTTCCATCAACTTGTATTTTAATTAATTCTTGCAAGGATTGATCAATGTTTTAGATTAACGAAGGTTCTGTTACGATTATGATAGTGTCAAATATATTTGTGGATCTTATCAGTTGGGAACTTAACATGCAAATTCAGAAATAAAAAAAGAAAGATATAATTATCGAATTATCGGTTTTTGTAATCAGTTCAAAGCATTTTATCCTAATTTTACGACTTCGTTTATTTGATTAATCATTGTAGACATTAAAGCCACGAGATAGAAAAGACGAGACTGCATATTTATCTATTTAAAAGGAATCTTTGCTGAGATATGGGAAATCTGCTTTGACACAAAAAAAAAAAACAAAACAAAACAGATGGGAAATCTAGCTTTTCTGATTTCCTTCTTTCAGTTTTTATGAAGAAAAACAATGTTTTGGTTTCAATTTCTGGTTGGTTTTTTTTTTTTTAAATGTTATTTTGACTTTGGTTTGGATTTCCATTTTGGTTTTATTTTGCTGGTTGTGCATAGGGCTGTTCAAAAAAGCCGAGTTCCCGAACCGTTCGTTAGCCCCGAATCTACTCGTCGACCTTCCTTCGACGAATTGCAGAACACCGCGTGGGCCAGCCTAGGCAAGTCCTTCGGATCCATTTTCTCCACAAGTATCGCACTAGAAACATGCGGCGGTGGCCCTCCCGCCGGCACTGGGTACTTACGACGCTTAGCCTTCTGTGCCTTTTTTGCAGAAACAGGATAATTTGTGTAACATGTTTGGGCTTTTCGAGTAATCGGCCAATCGGGCGAGTGGCCAAACGGAAGAGGGCGAAGTCGAGTCGGGTCGAAAACGGCGCTATCGAGTCGGGTCGGATCGGGTGAACAGGCCTAGTTGTGCAGGCAAATGGTGTAAAAATCCTCTCTATAAGGGATACTGGGGATATCCATTATCCATCCCTTTGGATTGATAGTCTGGTGGTGCATTCACCCGTTGGCCTAGGTAGTAGTAACAGAGAAGGATTAGAACTGAACCAAGCCCTCACCCGGCATTGAACTAATTTTTTTTCTTTTTTATTGACACTGGATGTCCAGGAACAACAACCCGACTAATTCCAAGGGTGCACAGACGCTCAACAGAGTTTCCAGCACTAATTCCAAGGGTGCACGGATGCTCAACAGAATTTCCAGCACGTATACCTCAAGTAATTTAAGGAAATTTCAGAGTCCAATGATCCCTAAGAATTATTTGCATCCAAGAGAATTCGGACCATGGTGTTTACCACTTGACCCGGCCCCTAGGGATTTTACAAGAAAGTCAATTGAGAAAAACTTTCCATCTTTTGCAAATCCAAAAGTGAATTGATAAATCACCTAAGATGCAATGTTACTTGTCAAGAAATTATGCAAAAAGAAGGAAAACTTGTCATGCTCAAAAGAAAGGGTAAAATAACTGAAAAGAAAGGGTACAAAAATCAGAACTAAATGTAGAACTAAAGAAAAGTAGCACAATAGAGCATAATGATGTGTGTGTGTGGACCTCAGGTAGTGCTTAAAGTTCCCCACTTAATCCTCTCTTATCCAATTCTCAGTGAATAGAGAGCTATTAGGTAGGGAAGGCACCTCCAGTTGCCCCCCTACCCTTTTCAATTAAAGAACAATTATATATATGCACGTATATAATATATATATATATATATGCCATATTCCTGAGTGAACTCCTGAGTTACCCACATATTACAAATGTTTGGCATGCTAGCATAACAAAATGATGGTAAACAAAAAGGTGGCAACCAAATATATGGATTTGCAGCACAATAATTACATGTCCATTGTATTTTTCTTTTTTATCCCTAGCCAAGGTGGACTATATCACCGACAAGAACAAAAACGATTACCACTTGTAAACTTTCGTTTGAAAAAATATTTGCATTCTAATGCATTCAATGCCTACAACTTTTTATACGTTTCTTCCCCAAATTCTATTGTATCTCCTAGTAGATCACATGCCCGCTGCTCACACTCCAGCTTGCCCCACCTTGCATCAACTCGCTCACACTGGAATGCCAGTTTGCCGAGGCTGTGAGCCAATGACTTTCATGTTAGCATCAACATGACTAGGAAGAAAATCTTTCATAAAAAAAAGGAAGAAAATCAATGTGGTTAAATTTTCTGGTTTTCAAAGGCTTAGGTACTAAGTTCAGACAACATCTAGAATTTCCAATGACCAGAGCAGGTGAACTGGTCAAATGGTCAGCAAGTTCCACGGTGATCTTTCATATACTAGTTGGGTCATCCAATTTAAGCAGCATACCAGTTCGTAGATGGATACACATATACATAGGCGCCACACTGGGCATCCTAGTGACCCTTCTTGTATTTTGATGGCTTCCAGCCTTTTAGGATGAACTCATTCAAATGAGACATACGAATTCCAAGAATAAACAAATTTGCCCTATATATTACACTTCCACCAATCAATGTGTTGTGTTCTATATGGAGTAAAATAAGCATCAGAGAAATACTCTAAGTCAGCCGTGTTTGACAAACAATTAAAAGTTACCTTCTGTTAACAACATTATGTGCATGACATAGCCATTGAGAGAACTCAGCATGAGATCCAGCCTGTACAGGATTTGCTCTGTCAAATATGTACCAAAGATTTACCCACAAATTAGGATTGATACAAAAGTTTCGTCCCCATATTGGAGGATGTTTGGTGTTTGTGTTACTAATTATATGAACATAGCAATCCCATTGAGGGGAAGGTTTTTGTTTGTGTCTCACTGTGTAGCATTTAAAAAAACAAAGGATACAAAATATAAGACAACATCTCTTCATGAAATTCAAACTGTAATGCTATAATTGCCAAAGATTGACTCCTTCCAGGTATTATGAAAATCTTTTTTCCATTTTGAGCAGTGTGTAGGGCATGAAGAAGACAATAATGTACCTCAAAATTTCTTTAAAGTGATCTGCACATTCCTTGCAAGGGTACATTCGAGATAATATTGCCATCTGCATGACGAATGCAATCATGTTAGTACCTCATAATGGTCAGTGACGACAGCTGCTACTTTGGTAACATCCAGCTGTTCTCATTCCATGTTGTGCATAAAAGTTTCAAGTACTACTCCATCAATCATACTGATTAATGTACTCCTTGAATTTGCATCTCCTGATGGTTGGTCATATACACAAACATGCAATACAAAAATTTAAGTAGAAGACACGGAGAACCACTGGCATGGTTGTAATATCTTCTTGAAGAATAAATTTTAAAAAATAAATTAAAAGAGTAGAGATTTGTTATAAATACGAACTCAAAGTAACATACCAATTCTTTAACATCCTTCTTCTGTTGTCTCGTCGGATTGTCTGGATACTGAGAAGATCAAAGGGTCTTTAATATCGCAGCATACTTTCAATGATAAAGAGCTACTTACTTTAACGACAGAAAGATGATAAAAAAAGGTTTCTTTTAATGAACCTCTCATCAATAGAGAAAAAATGCAGAAACCATTGCCCAGAATGAACACAGGATTGCATTGACAATGCTTTTAGAAGCCTACTGGGAGAATAAAATTCTAGAGAGAAAGAGTCACTCTAAAACTGTTACTGATAGAAACAGATAAATGGCTAGACAACAACTGTGCTACTATAACCCATGCAGTAATAAAAATAGAGTACATGGAACCTAAAGTAACGAAATTGAAAAACATGTATCATCTGATAATTAGGAAGTACAAGCATATAACCATCTGGGAGGATGGGATGGGAAGGGAAATAAAAAATCATCAAGGCAAGGGATATGAGAGCACCTGAGCAGCAAGGGTGTGAAGAAAAGTCCAAGTGGCCCTTCCAAGCTCTTCTTTAGTAACAGGTGCAGCAGAATTTCCCTGAAGATTTGTAATGATTGAATGAGTTTATAAAAATCCCAAGAAATTTGTAGTCACATCATAACATATGAATGAGAAACCCAGTACTCTTTTAGTAAATTTTATTGATAGAAAAATAAAGTCACATACTAGTAGTGACTGAAACTCACAGTTAAAACCCTCAAATGCAACCCCTCTTTTCTCGCCATTTAACTATGCTCCGTTAGAACTTAGATTGATGAAACAAAAAAAGCAGCTGAAAAAAAAAATGCTCTTCTATGCGAGTTAAATGTGACAATTCAACACTTGACACCAGGCTGGCAGTAGTCGAGAAACCATTTATATGGCTCTATATAATTGAAACATAAAAGGAAATCTCACGAGCAGCTATCAAGAAACCGCTGTCTCCAGACCAGAAAAAGAAAATCGGCAAAGAGATCATCAAGTAGCCGTTACACACAATCTGCTAAATGTAGAATATTATGTTTATCAGCGCATAATCATCGCTAAGGTAACTTTGTTTCCTTCCAAAACCTTTAACCACACAAATTACAAAACCATCTGTTTTATTCCTTTCTACCCACCCGCATGAAATAACGTACAAATGTTACAGCGAATTATCCTCTCGGAACTTTTGTCAAACAGGTACTGAGCTTCAGCTCCATGACGTGTGCAACAAATAACTTTAGTAAGAAGCACAAAATAGTTCCGAATACAATTTCAGAAACAAAGTGATTGAGTCGGCGTGGTAGATGAGAAGTAGAAACGGAGACCTTGTTAATAATGTCTTCGGGTTGGAGACGGGGAGCCAAGTCGATGCTTGATGGGTTTACTTTGGATGAGGAAGAGAAAGACAAGAGGGGCTTTTTACTTGTGGGTGATGGGTTTTGAGGCTTGCCTATCAAATTGGAGAGATGGGTTTGAACGGAGTTGGAGGCTTTCTCAAAGGTTTGGATGAGAGCCTGCAATGGATTTTCAGACATTCTTGAGGTCAGAGAGCGGGAAACAGAGCAGAAGATGGAAGGTTTGGAAACTTTCGCATGATATTATTATGAGAATAAATCTAATAATGTTTGTAGACAAGGTCTCGAGAATATTTATAAGTAATATATAAACTTTTCTTATTAGATCGATTTTATGAAATGAGTTAGGCTCATAAATTTTTACATGGTATCAGAGCTTGTCACAAGATGAATAGAAACTCATATTACTTCCTTCGTGATAAAGATTAGAAAAATTACTGGTACGTGAGAGAAGGTGTTGAAAGATAAATTTCACATTATCTATGAATAAGATTTTGGATATATTTATAAATAATATGCAAACCTTTTTAACTAGATTAGTTTTATAAGAAGAATTAGGTTCATAATTTTTTATAGTGATTTTTTAAACATATTATTTATAAATATTTATAAAAGTTAGGACTATACTAGTTATAAAGAAATTTGCATATTAGTAGAACTTCAATAGTTAAAAGTTGGCTTATATTCTGGAAATTTTTCACATTGAATAAACACTATTTCTCAAAAAAAATAAATAAATAAATAACACCATTGGAGGAAAAATTTAAGCATAAGACAATTATACACTAAAGAGAGACGCTGGGGATCGGTCCGGTTGTCCCCAGTGTCTAAAGCAGCCTAACTAACGTTGGGTTGTTTGATGATGAAAAACACATTAAAATAAAATAAAAAATATATAATTAAATAAAAAATAAAGATTAAAAATATATTAAAAAAATAAAATGAACAAAACATAATAAAAAACACAATAAAAAAATAAAAACATAATAAAAAACACAATAAAAAAATAAAATGAAGATGAATTTTTAGAGGATTCGGCCATGGAGCAAATGGAGCCGCCGCCGGTGGCGATGGGCGACACCGCCCCAGCCATCGAAACCGGCGGATTCAGGCGTACGGGTCCGAAACGGGTTGAAGGCTGCCGGGGGCATACCGGAGCTCGCCGTCGTAGGGGTGAGGTCGCCTGAATCCGCCGGTTCCGATGGTGGGGGCGGTGTCGCCACCGCCACCGGCGACGGTGGGATTGCTCACTTTGAGGGGGGCAGACGATCTGGCCAGGAATTTCCTACACTAAAAGCCCAAGCAAGTGCATGTGTTTGGGCTTTTGTTTGGTCCATCTCTCTATTTTTTTTTTTTTTTTTCCCGTCTTCGCTCTCTCCGTACTTACATTCCCACGCATAAACAAAAAATATAGAGACAAAACATCGATCACCGCGGGAAAGAAACTATTACCCATTGGAACTGAAAAAGAAATACAAAAACAGAAGAGAGAGACTGAAATCCAGTCCACAACCAATTCAAACTCGGTCTCGTCCCGATTCAGGTTCGAATTACTCTGTCGTAGTTCGATTCTCAAATCGCTTTTCGGGTTTTTATTCTCTTCGAATTCCTAAATGGGTTTCTTTTAGTTTTTTGAAAATTGCTGCGTATATATGCCAGATTTGTTCGGTTCACTTTGTTTCTCGGGTACTTGAATTACGTTATAATTATTCTCGGGGTAATTTTTTTAATCAACGTTTAGTATCTAAACACAAGCTTATTCAATCCGCAAAATGCTTTGAATTGGGTTTTGTTCTTTTTTTCGTTTAGATTTTTTAAAAAAATAGTTATACGTGTTAATCGTTTTCTGATGCTTTTTTTTTTTTAATACGCAGATGGAAACATGGTTGGGGAATTAGGGTTTTAGGTTTGGAAATTAAAGATCGTGTGTTTGTCATGGGGGTTTGCTGGAGAATTTAAGATTTTTATGAGAACTTTTGTTTTAGGACTGAGGAATTTGGATGTGAAGGATGTCGCCTAATCAAAGCTATTCTCGAGTTGACACTTTAGAGCTGAAAGCACTGATTTTGAGACAAATTGGGCGTGAGAGGGCTGAGAGATACTTTGATCAGCTTAGTAGATTATTTAGTTTCAAGGTTAGCAAACGTCAGTTTGATAAGCTCTGCTTTCAGACTATTGGGAGGGAAAATGTCCCTCTTCACAACCGGCTTATAAAAGCTATTATCAAGAATGCTTGCCTCGCCAAATTTCCCCCTTCAAAATGTGTTAGGAAAGTTGATAGTACCCTTAATGTTAAAATTCCAAACGGGTATCAGAGAAATTCTCTCCAGTCAATTTATGGGGATGCCTTTCCCCCTTCCCCTCGCAAGAGCAGGTCTCCGGTTTATAGGGATAGCAAGTTTAGGGATCGCCCAAGTCCTCTGGGTCCACACGGGAAACCTCAACGTGTTCTATGCAATGAATTGGTTTGTAAGGTGCAAGAGCAGCAAAGTGCAACCGAATTGGTTTCTCTCGATAGCAGACCTCCAGCTGAAGTTGCATCTGTTGAAGATGGGGAAGAGGTTGAACAAGTGGCAGGAAGCCCGGGTGTTATTCAAAGTAGAAGCCTTCATGTGACAGCTCCATTTGGTATATTGATGAATTTGGCTGGAACTCGTAAATCTCTTCCTCGTGTATCTGTATCCAATAATTATCATCAAGGGACCAGCCTGAGCAGTAGTGAGCTACCCGATACAAGATCTTTAAGAAGTCATTTGGAGCGGAAGTTGGAAATGGAGCATATGAGTGTCTCGTTGGACTGTGCTAACGTTTTGAATAGTGCATTGGATGTGTATTTAAAGAGATTGATTGAGCCATGCATGGGTTTATCTAGGTCAAGAGCTAGTTGCATCTCCATGACTGACTTTCGCGTTGCTATGGAATTGAATCCTCTAATACTTGGAGAAGATTGGGTAATACAGCTTGAGAAGATTTGCTTGCATGCTTCTGAAGAATGAACAGAGCTTTCGAAGTCTATATAGTAGAGATTCAGCTGTGGGTGGGAAAATAGACACGAGTACATTTCCACGCTTCTTCGAAAATTTCAGTAGTTTGAAATTGATTCTAATCTGATATGATTTTGGTCTCACCTGTTATGGAATTCCACAAGCACTGCCAAAATGAATAAGAAGATTTTTTAAGGTTTTGGATCTACTTGATAAGTTAACATTTAGATATAGGCATTGATGATTATTGGGGAGAGGGAGTTGTTTATATAGTGAAATGTAGACTTCTAGACACAATTAAGAACCTCAGCGGTTGAAGAGGGTAATTTCTTCGATGTACTGAGTTAGGCATTTAATAAAGCATCATTTTGTTCAGAATGATCATTGTTATATCAATTGCCTGTTACAATTTTTACCTCACTTGATCAGGAATCTGCTCTTTACTGACATTATTTGATCAGGATATTATCATTCGTCCCTTGTGCAGATGTGTCTTCTCTTTGTGACCCTGGTAAGTTACATCTCTACAGGTTGTAGTTGCCCATTTTAATGCAGCTTACAGTTTACTAGCTTAGTATAAGTCTCCATAACAGTCTCAGGAAGGTCGACCACTTATCTAATGTACTTAATCAAGATATATTTAAGACTTGCACTTGCAGTAGGTGTGACTGAATAATTAACCCGACTGTGGCATGAGCTTTTGTCACAGACGCTTAAACTTGCATTATCTCTCATCTGTATCTGCGTGAAGACCTCGGAATTTCTCTATTTTTCTTTTTCTTTTCGAAAGCAGAAAGAAAAACCTGAAGAAACTCTAAATATAGATAATATTCATGTGCTTACCTCTCTGTGACAAAGTTTGCATCGTTCGTTGCATTCTTGTTACTTCAAAAGCGTAACACAACATTTTGTATGAACTGATACGCGCACCCATCCTCATTCCTCCTTGTCTGGCTAATAAATGAGTAGCAGTCTCATATGTATCTGCATATTTGACGACAGAGTAGTGTTTGTGGAATAAATAATGATATTCTTACCATTCTACTACTATTATTTTACTACTTTTTTATTTTTAAAACATTTTTTTTTGAAAAAAAAATTCTTTTGCTTAATGATTAAAGAAGTAATTATTAGTAAAATTATTATTTTTTTTTAAAAAAAATTTAATGATTAGGAATGTTAAAAAACTTACTTAAAGAAAATGATGAAAAAAGAAAACAAATACACTAAAAATAATTAGTAGTAGTAGGATAATAAGTGTATCATTACCCTTGTCGAATAGCATGAATCATGGTGCTTGTGCAGCTTCATGGCATTGAGAGGCCCCGCTTGGATTCAGAGGTGAGCTCAGCTCATCTCAACTCATCTCAACTCATCTTCATTTTATTATTATATTTTTATAATTTTTTATATAAAACACAAATTCCTATACACCTTTTTCAATTTCCAATACACCTTTTTCAATTTCCAATACACATTTTTCAATTCCCAAAATAATAATAATATTAAAAAATAAACTAAACTCATCTCAACTCATCTCATCTCTGAATCCAAGCGGGGCTAATACAGCAGCTTAGCCTTTATCCTTCCCTTCTTACACTTTCATGTGCTCATGCACCACGTGTGTTATAATATTCATTAATTAACAATCCAACTCTTCCGGTTTGAATAGTGAGATTAGATAAGACAATTTTAGATAAAAATTAAAAGTAAAATAAAATATATATTTTTTTTTAGATATGATAAAATTGAATAGTTTCCTATATTTTATATGAAAATTTGAAAAAATTGTAATAATGAGATGAGATGAAATAATTTCTATATTCAGACGGGATCTAGTGGACCTGAGGCAGGCAAAATCTACACAGATAAGTTGACAACTTCTCCGAGCCTTCCAATTTACAGATGGTATAATGCACACATACAGCACCGGAAAAAGAAAGAAATACAGGAGGCCCGTTTTATAATTTATGAAGTAATGAGGTTCGAGTCCATCTCATCACTTCTACCTCTTCCTTTGGTCATGGCTGAGTCTGATTGTAGCCAGTATATATTGGTGATACTGAATGGTCAATATCATATCAAGTAACGACTAATAATGCTTTCCGTATTGATGGATCGCACCCATTTAATTTTAAAGAGAACGAACAAGAAAGTCACTTTCAACGGCAAGACTTCAATAAGTCAACAATTTCAGTTACAATATGACCATCTATTTCAACCGTAATCGGATCCAGATTCCAGTCCTAACAGACATATAATCTCAGTAAATCATTTGTCCAACCACATTAACAAAGCTTTACACTAGCCTTTTAAGTCTGTTAAAGAATATAAACCACACAAACCCTCTAGAAAGGGATAATAAAACTCCCAGAAAAGCGTGAACCAAGCATGGTTTACACTCAATTTAAACTGTAAGTGGAGCGGGTTCATATGCTTCAAGCCTTCAACCATGATTCGGCTGTGGACATCACATTTGAATCCCGCAAAGGCACTTGATATCACGCAACTTCCAGCTATTGGCTGTGCAGTCAAAAGAAATCCATCTTTCTTCGGATCGGTAAACAGAATTTGACACTATTGAGTAAATCTGCTAGTAGTTGTGCTTGCTTTCTCTAGGCTTGCCATATAGGTCATGTAAATCGTCCACAAATATGAAAACGAATTGCTCACCAATGGCTGTCAAAATTAAAACCCCAAGTACCACATTCACAATTTAATAACCAAATTTATCAGTATGTGAGGTTTGTGTTCTGAAAATCCTGAACTTTCTCCAGACATACAGACCTACAAACTAAAGGGAGGGGGAGAGGACTTACTTGTAAATGGACAGGCATGAATCTGAACGTGAT
The DNA here is from genome assembly GCA_036898215.1 of Platycarya strobilacea. Lineage (NCBI taxonomy): Eukaryota > Viridiplantae > Streptophyta > Magnoliopsida > Fagales > Juglandaceae > Platycarya > Platycarya strobilacea. The sequence continues at coordinate 1,188,404 of CM072557.1, read as the reverse complement.
AAAGTCGCATACGGGCCAATACATGACACCATTGAGCATTGTAGGGAGCAAGTCTCGCTTTAATCGAGCGACAATCTCTGTAAGGTTTTCACCTGTTTGGTCATCATGATTATGTGAGCACAATATAATCTCTTATTCCAAAAAAGGTTGGATCTTATATCTTTATCAGTTGAGAAGAATTCTCTTTATGGACCAAAACTTGTTTGCAGATGTTTCAGAACAAACAGGAGACATTCCACTCCCAAAAGCTTAACCCAAACAATTAATAACAAAACAGTACTTAAGCCCAAACATCAAAACCCACAATAACTTCCTCTAATCAAGTCTCACTTATACTAAAACTACATCAAAATTAGGTTAACTATTTATATTGGGAATAAACTAGTCGAATGACTCAAAATTAGAACAGTTTATGCAATCAAGATTCCTTTAAAAGGATGTCACTTAATCCATTTCATATTTCACAATTTTTATATGGATCATAATAGAGTATACAATCCCCAATCATTTTTTCACATCAGCACTTCAAAGAAAAATGTTTACATTCAATTCCTTGGCTTGTCTAGTTGCCTGCTCCAATCTTATAGCTTCAGAACATATATCATAATTTGAATACGTATTCTACAAAATTACATTGTATCATCCAATGTTTCTAGTCCTTAGACAAAAAAATCAACTTCTCACCTCCATTATCCAAACTCAGGTAACTACCACAGAAATCATGAGAAAGTGCAGAAATAAATATTAAAACCAATAGTCACCATAAAAATGGATTTATCATGCATACCTTGTAAACATGCATTCACAGAGAAGAAAACAACAGTCATTGCAGGTCCATATAGTGCCTGCCCCATGGCCATTTTCTTAAATGTAGAGAATAGATCCTGCTTTGGAAAGAGCCTTGCCATTAAGTTGAACCAAAAGTGCAGCGATGGTCCTAAAATTATCATCCCATATCCAGCCATGCGTGATGTCCTTAAAAAGTCATAAGTTTCTGTAGATGGCAGTGCAATAGTCTGAAGAAATAGCTTACAGAAAACAACATATAAGCATACAACAAGTTAACCAACTCCTCAAAAGCACTTATCTTCACGTAATAGACTCACACACCCACACATATAATAGCCCTGCCACAAATACATACAAGGTAACCAAGAATTCAGACAAAAGCAGATAATACTTTATTTCGCCAACAAAGTATAGTAAATAGTCAATCTTCAATATCTAACTTCCATTAAATGCAACAGAGTCAGGTTTTTCTTATTTGAAGCAAGTTATTGTTAGTTTAGTGCAACAGAAGAAAGAATGCCAAGATTTTTTTTTTCTTTTTTAAGGACAAGAACGCCAAGAATTAGAATTACAAAAGTGGACTGTTTGGTATAAATAAGCTGACTAAATCAAAAAATAAAATCATCTCAACAAGGCCCCAATTCTAAAAGAAGAGAGAACACAAACAACCTACCAGGAAAACTACGATATCATTGCTGAAAAGACGTGCTTTAAGCTCATAGATAATGAACAAGAGGTCCCTCAAGACAACACTTTGCCATGGCTGAAATTTTGATTGTGCATGCGTGTGTGTGTGTGTGTGTGTGTGTGTGTGTGTGTGTGAGAGAGAGAGAGAGAGAGAGAGAGAGAGAGAGAGAGATGGAAGGGAACAAAAATATAATAACCTAACTTCACTTGAGCATCCACATATGGATGAGCAAATTCTTACATAAATTTTAGCTAAAAATCATCTCTCCCTAAATTTTACTCATTTTTCCAAAACCTCATACATTCCACTCTCTATTATTTCTCTATTATATTAAAGTAATCTTTCTCTATTCTTTTTTTACTATTTTTTTCTCACTTCCTTTTACAATCTTAACTACTCACTATTTTATCTTTTTTCTTATGTTTCATTGTTTTGAACTATTACTATTTTTTTATATATAAGTGTTTTGAACTATTACTCTCTAATACTTTAAACAAAAATTTAATTTTTCTTTTCGAGTACAATAATATTTTCAAAATTTTATGTTTTTAAGAATAATATAATTTTTTGTCAAAATTTGCCTTTTTCTAACAATAATATTTTGCAACGGTTAAATTTTAAAAATTAGTAGGGAATTGATGATAATAATTAAATTCGGAATAACAAATCTAGAAATATATAATTATTAGGGAATTGAAATGGTACATAGCACCATAGAAATGTGTGTTTGTTAATAAAAATTAGTTAAATGTTTAGGAAAAATGACTTTATTTAATATTATTTAAAGTTATAAAAATATTGACTGCCTCATATTAACAAAAAAAAGAAAAGTTGATTTTTATGATTTGAGAGTAGGAATATGTGGGTATGTGTGTGTGTGTGTGTGTGTGTGTGTGTGTATTCGGAATAAAATAATGGAAAGAATGATTTAGGCTTGCTACCCCAAATTTGGATAGTAACCGTAGCAATGTGAGAAACTGTAGCCATCCTAAAATCAAAAGTTAATTTTGGGAGCCGGATGTAGCTCACTTTTCATGTTTTTTTACTAAAATTTGGCTAAGGATCAATTATAAGGAGGCGGATGGGGATCATACAAAACTGAAGGAAATATTGTATGAAGGATATTTGTATGTGTGTACATAGAACAAGTTAGCTTTCGTAGAACGAAGAAAAAAATGAACAAAAAACAAAGAATAGAACCTGGCAATCATCTGGCCATTTCAGAGAAGGATACAATAGCGAAAGAACCGAAAAGAGGGAAATTTTTCAGTCTTCTTTAATATTTGAGCAACCAGTTGTCCGCATCAATTTCATTTCTTTTAATATTTTTTAAGAAGAAAAATCTCCAGCACTTTCTTTCGATCTCCTTCCATTTCTCGACGACCAAACATAGACTATACATACAGAAAGCAAGGTTCCAAGAAAGAAAAAAGGAAAGTAAATATAGAGGGACCTAGGATCTTTCCTTGATTACCTGAGAGGTTAGGTCAGCTGCGGTGTAAATGAGCGCTGAGGTGATACTCTTCGTTAAGACCGGCCTGGACTTCACCATCCCCAAGTACCAACTCACGAATCCAGTCTTCGAACCCGAAGACGACGAAGAAGAAGAGAAATTATACGAGAAGGAAAGCGGGAAGAAGTCATATTCTCGGGTTTTCCTGAGGAAATCGGGAAATCGGAAATAAGCTCTGGATCGCAAAGCAGAGGTCCTCGTAACGGGAGGAGCTCGGGTGGGATCAACGAGGTGGGTGATGGGGTGGCTCTGTAATAGGCGTGGCATGCCGACGTTTCTACGGAGAACGGCGATCATTTTGGTCAGGTATCTCTGGAAATGGGAGAGCTTTGAAATATATAGGAAGCCGGCACTGGAGGTTTTGGAAGAGAGACTATAAAGGGCTTTGGGGGGTTTTGGGTTTTAGCCTTGAAAGGGGAGGGAAGTGTGAGCTGTATACATACATGCATACATAATACATGTACGGGGGTTGGTTGAAAATTTGGCTCTTTGTAACGTGCTTTTCCTCGAGTATCAATTGCATATCGTACTCGCTTCATCACCAATAAGGTACCTTTACTAAATAAAAAATTAAAGGTATTATTTTTACATTTATAGGGGTTTGTAGAGTTTATATATATATATATATAAAAATACAGTAAAATTTATTAGTATATAAAAGATGTACGCAAATTATATATATTTAAAAATTATATAAATTATTATTTTTTGCTTATATTCTTTTCGGATTATCATTTGTTGTAATATATGCTCAGGGAGCTATCTTTTTTTATAAAAATAGATTTCATTCATAATATTTAATCAAACACAGGAGAAGCTTCAATAATTTTAATGGCTATTCAGGAAGTAAGAAGAAAGAATTTCGATTATATAATATAAAAAAATATTCACAAATAGTAGTCAATGCTATTGAGACCTCTTTAATTAATCAAAACTGAATAACAAATCATGTAAAAAGAAATAGATAATACTGCATATAGTCGTAGAATTACAAATAATATACAGTCGCTTTAAAAAAATAAATTTTTTCACGTGAGTCTATATATCACTTTTTTCTAAAGTGATTATATGTTACTTACAATTTCATAATTACATCTATCATTCCTAAAAACAATATCCTTCATTTTTATTAAAAGAATTTAATATTTAGAAAGAGTTGGATATCTTCAAAACAAGTCCTTGGTTGCATTTTTCAGAATCCTGTACCATCATGCTCGCTGTCTTTTCATAGCGATAAAGATTTTTTTGTAATTTATATTGTAATTACTAAAACGTTTTTTTAATATAAATATCTCTTTGCATACAAGATTTAAAAAAAAAAAAAAGTTCCAAAACTCAAAGCTTTGATCCAGTCAACTAAAATAAGCCGACACGTAAGTCTGATGGATGCCGTGTCCTCTTCATGGAGCCATTGCCTTATTTGCCTCCCAGTTAAATCAAAGATCTCGTAGGACTTCAGCTTTACTGGGTATCTTTCCCAGGACTTCAGAAAGAAGATCTCCCAATGAAATCAAAGATCTCCCAGTGAAAACGTCCAAAACTCAAAACTTTGATCCCTTGTTTGAAAATACAGCTCTTTTTCTGTCACAGGTGTCTTTCATAATTTTAAATTTTATATCATATTAACCGATATGATTGATATATACCGTATTAAAATAGTAATCAATATAAAAATTATATCTATTTCATAATCAGATCAAATTTCAACCGTATTATCCTGAACCAGATTTTAAAATTTTACTTTTTTTTGTGTGTTATTTTTTTATCCTAATTTAGATTATTTATATATATTTATATATATAATTTATTCTTATATTGATTATTATTTTAAAATATAATTTATATATATTTATATATGTAATTTTTTTAATATATAGACTATTTCGAAACGATACACAAAACAGTACTGATATCAAAATATTTCATTCTAGTAATTTAGACTCTTAACTAATACGCTCACCGATATGATATTAAAAACGTTGATATCTTTATTATATGTTACATAGCTTAATTAAAAAATCAACTAAAAGCCATGGTTTACATGTCTTTGAATCTTGATGCCATGCAGAAGGATCTGCTTATTCCGACTTAGGTTGGCAAAATATAGTTTTTATACTAGAGGCACAGGGCTCTGCAGATATTGGTTAATTTCGACTTTTATCTACTCCCTTTAGCGGATTCAGAACCTTACCTCGTACATGGATGAAGTTAAAACGACAAAAGTTAATTCATATGTAAATGAGGATTGATTCCAAGTGTACGATCATCTTATTTGCTTGCTATCATTACTCTTTTGCCAACACATTGGCAGACTGGCATTATAAAAAGTGTGCTACTTTTATCATACCATTTATCATACCATAAGTAGTACAATCCCAATATTCAGAGGACACAGGGAGTATTATTAGTAGCTTGCTTCAGCATCCAAAGTCGTATGGCACCAGTCCTTTCAGCTCGGGGCCATTGAGTCTGTTGTTCTCAAAACTAAAACAAAACCACGAAAAACAGTTAAAAGCATCGTTCATGGTATTCAACTTTAGAGTTGAGAAACTTTATCCAGAGATTCTGGACCATGACAAGCTTTTGCAAAACAAATTTCTTATATGCTGCGTTGGGATGTTGAGCGAATTAAGATGAGTTGAGTTATTTACAAATAGTAATGAGTAAAGATGGTGAAGTAAGTTTTGTGAGATTTACTTAAGATGAATTTATATATGTTTTGATGTTAAAATGAGTTTACATATATTTATGGGAATTTGAAAAAGTTTATGAGTTCCACGTATAAAGAAATGTTGAATTGAAAAATATTGTGGATCTCACGTGTATAGAGATTTTGAATTGAGATGAGTTTAGTTTGAGAGTTTGGCATTTAGATGTAAGACTTAGCTTAAAATTAAACTGAACTGAGTTGATTTCCATGCAGTCTAACAATCAAACGGAACCTAATGACCAATATTGGGATCACTTTGAGATGTTGCAAAAAGTAGAGATCACATTAATTGGAAAATATTTTAGCCACAGAGAGATTTCATAAAATAAATCCCACAAACTAGTGTGACTTCATGTGAAAGAGATCACGTTAATTATAAAGTGATCTGATGGATTATATGAAATCACGTCAGTTTGTGAGATTGATTTTATGAGATCTCTTTGTGACTATAGCAGTCCTCACATAAATATTATCAAATATCTTCCCCAATGTTTATAAGGAAAGTAGAGATGGAAAATGGTCCAAGGACCAAAACCCTGCAGGTCTTGGCTTTCTAGAAACGTTTATCTAAATGGCTAAACCTAGCATTCCACATGCAATCATCCGAAAACTCCATTATAAGAGAAATTTTCATGATTTCCTAGGCAATCATTTGTTCCATGCATGGCGAAGAAAAAATAAATGCAATTAGCTAATTAGGAAATCACTATCATCTCCAAGGTACCTTTCCATTGGGAATGTGGCAAAAGGGCCATCGACTGGAATTGTTCCACAAAGATTGTTGTCCGAAACATCACTGCATCATCAACAATTCAAGCATAGCTTATAATACAATAAGAAACGAAAATTAAGGGAATCAAAATGGAGTATGTTCTTTTTACTTTATTTAGAATCAAACTTACAGAACTTTGAGATTAGAGAGGCCAGTGAGCTCCCTTGGAATTGATCCTGTTAGCTTATTGTTGTTTAGCCGTCTGTAACATCGTTTCAAACCATATCAAATGCAAGTTTCAAGCCAAAATGTAATCTTTCAAGTCAATGGAAAGATACTAATACTTACAAGAATCTGAGAGACTTCAACTTGGCTAAAGACTTTGGGATTTCTCCTTCTAATCTGTTTTCATACAAATCGATACTGATAAGGTTTTTCAAACTACCCAACTCTTCTGGAATTTTACCTCCTATCTCATTCCTATAAAGCTCCCTGCAGCCAATTAAAGAATTTCACACCCAATTACTTCATTTTACACTTATTATCAGCCACAGGGAATTGGATATCAAAATCTAAAACACCCTTTTTTTTTAAATTAAAGAGGGACTGAGATTAATTTTCCAATAATCTTCAAAAAGTGAGCTGAGCAAACTACCTTAAAAAACGAAAAAAAGAGAGACATATAATGCATTAATGTGTGTGTGCGCGTCGAAAGAAAAAGAACAATACAAGTACTGCAGATGCTTGAGCTCGCCAAGCTCGGAACCTAAAGTGCCAGAGATATTAGAATTGCCCAAATCCCTGAAATTCAAAGCGAAGAATATCAAGTGTAAGAATAAGCCGCAAACAACAAACCAGGAATTCACTAGAATGCAAACAAATACTAGAAAAATAAATGTAAAAATTTTGTAGGAATTGACATTGGCATGAAAGGTGGAATCTTACAAGCGAATCACATGGCTGTTGGAGTCGTCACAAGTGACATGGAACCAGGTGCAAGGGTTGACCAGAGTGGGGTCCCAGCTCTGCAACACATTGGTGGGATCAAAGAGCCTGCTTCTCAAAGCATGCAAAGCATTTCCTAACCATTTTATAAAAGGAAAAATAAAGTAAATCAAATCAAAATAAAGAAAGAAGCTTCGGCTCCGTTTGGATTCGGAGATGAGATGAATTGAGATGAGTTTGGTTTATTTTTTAATATTATTATTATTTCGGGATTTGAAAAATGTGTATTGAGATTTGAAAAAGGTGTATAGAAATTTGTGTTTTGTATAAAAAATTATAAAAATATAATGATGAAATGGAAGTGAGTTGAGATGAGCTCAACCCACTTCCCAAGCCAAGCAGCCTCGAAATTTGAGGCTCATCTAAGCCTTGCTCCATAAACATAAAACCAATAATAAAGAAGGAAACGAACGGTACAAAACTGACTTAAAATTCAAGATTTGAAAGGGTTTTTCTTCTCCTTTTCCATTCCTTTCTCTTCGGTTTCTCAGCAACCAAAAAAGGAACGATATGGACAAAAAGAAGGAAAGTTAAAACCCAAAAGAGAAAAAAGTTTTAAGGGGTCGAGGACTCGAGAGTAGTACCTTCAGAGTTGGTTGACAAGGTGGGAGTGAGACAGAGAAGAAACGGAACAAGGATAGAGAAAAGGGAAAGGGGAGCCATTTCGGACGGAGAAAGGACGAGAGAATTGAAATGGTGAACTTGAAGATTATATTAACGAGAAGAGAAAAATACAATCTATAACAAAGAAATGAAATGGGTATTTCTTTCCATGAGTGAAGCATGAAGAAAGAGGAAGCAGTGGAAAGAGTCAAGTCAAATGGACATTGATGCATAGAAGCTTACTGTTTGGGAGAATGCAGGCCAATTGGATGGGGGAGGCGGAAAGTCAGCATTGGTCGTACTAGTGACTCGTGAGTGAGAGTGAGTGCCACGTTTGCCGTGTTGGATGGGGCCCACCGATGAGAAACTTAGGAACTTAGAGTTGGTGAGGGTGTTACAACTTGCAAATCCTTCCAAGTGCAAATGTTATAATTATTTTTAAAAAATAAAATAAAATAAAATTGAGATTGATATAAAGAAATTTATTTTTTTTTTTAGTAGATTTTTTTTCAAAATATTATACAATATTTATAGTTTAAAATAATTAAAACGATTATATAATATTTATATATTTTATAATTATATATAATATTACTCATTAAGTTTATAATAATGAATAAAAAAATTAAATTAGTTTAAGAAAATTAAATTTCAAACAAATTAAATTATTTTTAAAAAATATAATATGCGATGCATAAAATTACTCATTTCAAAATCATTATCAATACCCGACGGATGATTTTCTCAAACTAATTATTAATTGAGAAACAAATATTAACAGATTCAAGGGATGAAAATGTGTAGAAAAAGCCATACAAAGTGATATCGTTTTCTTTGTTTGATAATTTTGCACTGAATTGTTCAAACTCGTGCCCATTCCCTCGAGTTTTCTTTTCTTTTTCGTTGCATTTCCTTTAAGTGGAATTTTCATATTCAGACCAACGACTTTGTAGTTGTGGAGCGGTAGTAGCCTTTGAAGCTTGGAGCTACTAAGTTTGAAAATGGGTAGTGGTATACTTAGTTTCTAATTATTATTTATTTGTTATTCTTAATATTGTTGTAATAATACATATGGGGGTAATAAATAACCCTTCATTAGTCTGCCTTCTCCCTCTAAAACTTTTGAAGATGGGTGGAGACAGTTTAATTGAAAAATTCGTAGGTGTACAATGACTTTACACAATAATTTATGCTTATAAATACGAATGTTTTTGTTCAGTTTTGTACAACGATACAAGCAGAAAAAAAAAAGATAAAAAAAGAATGAAAGAAAGAGGAAATAAAAGAAGAAATAAAAGAAGAGAGTTCTAAAATATTTTTTTTTGCAATAATAGTTTTTATTCTAGTTTTATAACACGTTATCAGCACGACGATTCTACTAATTCTGAAACTAGTGGTCTTATTCTTCAGTAAGTTTCTCAATATATTATTTACAGTCTTTGATATATTTTATTGATGATTATTAGTTAAAATCTATATGACTTTATAAATATATTTCTGAAATAGACATATTTATTTCATTATTTATATGTGTCAAAAATGTCTAACCTTACAAAATTAGAATTTGTTATTCTTGACATATCTGAGAAAAATTATTTATCATGAATACTTGATGTTGAAATCCATCTGAATGCTATAAACCTGAGAGAAACAATTAAAGAAAGGAATCAAGCGTTCCTGTAGGACTATGCTAAATCAATGATTTTCTTTCGCCACCATCTTCATTAATAATTAAAATCTGAGTATTTTACAATAAAATATCCCTTTATTTTTTGGAATAATTTAAGGGATATGTATGAGTACCAAAAGACTGTCATCCTCCCAAAAGTTCGTTTTAAATAGTTGCACCTGAGATTGCAAGATTTTAAAAGTGTTAGTGAGTATAATTCCGAACTTTTTAAAATAAGCTCAGCACTAAAATTCTGCGGTGAGAAAATCACCGATGATGATATGCTAGATAAGACTTATACCACATTTAATGCTTCGAATGTGCTCCTGCAGCAGCAGTATCGAGAGAGAAAGTTTCAAAAATATACTGAATTTATATCATGTCTTCTAGTAGCTGAGCAAAGCAATGAGCTCTTATTAAAAAACCAACAGTCACGCCCTACTGGCTCAATATCATTCCCTGAAATAAATGGTAATAGATTTGCATCATTCCCAGAAGTGAATAGTGCATCCTTTAGAAGAAATCAGTGACGTGGACGTGGTATGAGAAATTATAGAAATATTAGTCTCAGAAGTGACCACAGTAAAATTGATAATAATAATATATCGTATCACCAAAAGTGGTACAAATCAGAAAATGGTAAAAATTTTTAGAATAATTCTTTAAAAAGAGGTGAAGATATATGCCATAGATGTGATATGACTGGACATTAGATACGTACCTGTCGTATGGCCAAACACTTAATAGATTTATATCAAACATCAATAAAAGGAAAAAATAAAAAGATTGAAACAAATTTAGTAGAATCATCAGATAATTCATTAGATTCAGTAGATATAGATCTCCCTCATCTTGATGTTTCTGATTTTTTTGAAAATTCTGATGGTAGAATTGATCACCTAATTGAAGATGGAAGTGTTTCACTCAATTAATGTATTTTTTTATTATTTATAATAAAAATTTTGTATATTTTGTAAAATCATGAATCATATTAATGAGTTTTTTATCTCTGAATTGAATGATAAAGATGTATGTCTGGCAGATAGTGTTACAACTCACACTATTCTCAAAGATAAGAAATGTTTTCAAAATCTAACACTAAGTAAAACCTATATCCATACTATATCAGGTGTATTAGATTTTATTGAGTGCTCTGAAAAAGCATATATTGTGTTGCCTAATGGCACCAAATTTTGTATTGATGATACTTTATTTTTTTCACAATCCAAAAGAAATTTATTGAGTTTTAAATATATATGTTGTAATAATTAGCATATTGAAACGATCAATGAAAGTAGTAAAGAGCATCTTCTTATTACTAAATGATATCGGACCAGAAACTCGTATTAGAAAAACTATTTGCTCTATATTCTGAATTGTATTATACAAAGATGAGAACAATTAAATCATATGTGGTAGTGCACCAGAAGTGTATTGACCCCAAAATATTTATGATTTGGCATGATCGCCTTGGACATCCGGGATCTATAATGATGAGATGAATTATTAAAAATTCGCATGGGTATCCCTTAAAAAATCAAAAGATATTCTTACCCAATGAATATCCATGCTCTGCATGTTCTCAAGGTAAATTGATTATCAGACCATTTCCCTAAAAAATTATTGTTGAATCTCTATCATTTTTATAAAAAATTCACGAAAATATATGTGAGCATATTCATTCATCTAGTAGACCATTTAAATACTTTATAGTTTTTATTGATAGATCTAGTCAATGGTCACATGTTTGTCTGCTTTTCATTAGAAATGTTGTATTTGCTAGACTTCTTGTTCAGATAATCAGACTACGAGCACAATTTCCTGAGTATCCAATTAAGACCATTCGATTGGATAATGCAGGTAAATTTTCATCTCAAATTTTTGATGATTATTGCGTGTCAATAGGAATAGATGTTGAACATCTTGTTGCCACTACACACTCAAAATGGTTTAGCTAAATTTTTGATCAAAAGACTTCAACTAATCGCTAAACTTTTACTTATGAAATTAAGACTACCTGTTTCTACTTGGGGACATGCTATACTTCATGCAGCATCATTAATTTACATTAAACCATCTGTATATCATAAATATTCTTTATTATAGCTTGCATTTGGTTAACAATCAAATATTTATCATATTCGTACTTTTGGATGTATTGTATATGTTCCAATTGCACATCCATAGCGTACAAAAATGGGTCTTCAACGTAAATTTGGGATATATGTTGGTTTTGATTCTCCATCTATTATTAGATACCTTGAGCCCCTTACATGAGATATGTTTAAATCACGTTTTGAGAATTGTCATTTTGACGAATCCACTTTTCCATTAATGGGTAAAGAAAAGTCGGTGTCTGAAGCACAGCAAGAAATACTTAAGATGACAAGACATTGTCTCAATTTGATCTTCTTACAAATGAATGTAAACTAGAAATTTAGAAGATTATTTTACTGGACTGAAGTCCCTGAAAGATAAATTGTTAAAACAACAATAGGTAAATCTAAAATACGCCTGAAGCGTGGAAGACCTATTGGTACAAAAGATAAATTTTCCAAAAAGAAAAGAATACAAAATAAATTTGGTATTCTTGAATAACTCATACCCACAATACAGGCTATAAATATATTTGATGTTCTTGAAGAGATCAAATCTTCTATTCCAGAACTTCTTAAAGAGGATACTTTTGAAAAGTATAAATCTCCTGGAAAGATACCTTCCAAAGAGGTGTTTCATAAAATGTTTTTCCCTGAAGAGGATTAGGTACCTGAAAAATAATGAGATCTCAATACATTTCATGAATACTGGATAAATTCTATATAGAAATAAAACTGTTGTTGACAACATGTTTTCATATAAAATGGCCCTGGACATTACCAGAATCAATGAAGAAAGTGAGCCAAAAACCGTCAAAGAATGTCGATGTAGAAATGATTGGCCAAAATGAAAAGCAGCTATTGAAACTAAATTAAATTCGCTAGCAAAGCGAAAAGTGTTGGATTTGTTGTTTAAACATCAAAGGATGTAATGCAATGAGAAAAATGAAATTGTGCGATACAAAACACGGCTTGTCGCACAAAGTTTTATACAGAAACCCGAAATTGATTTTGAAAAAATATATTCTCTCGTTATGGATGCAATCACATTTAGATTTTTGATTAGTCTGTTTGTTACAAAAGGATTAGAAATGCGGTTGATAAATGTGGTCACTGCATATTTATATGAATCCTTAGACCATGACATATATATGAAAATTCTTGAATGATATAAAATGCCTGAAACATCTATAAGTACATCTAGAAATATATACTCTATCAGACTACAAAAATCTTTATATGGGTTGAAGCAATCCGAATATATGTGGTATAATCGACAAAGCAAATATATATTGAAAGAAGGATTTGAGAATAATCATATATGCCCATGTGTTTTTAAGAAATCAGAATCCGGATTTTCCATTATTGCGGTTTATATTGATGATTTAAATATTGTGAGAACTTTTGAAGAGATCTCAATAACTGTTACATATTTAAAGAATGAATTTGAAATGAAAGATCTTAACAAAATAAAACTTTGTCTCGGCCTGCAGCTTGAGCACTTTCCAAATGAAATTTTTATTCATCAGTCCATGTATACAGAGAAAGTCCTGAAGCATTTTTATATGGACAAAACTCATCCCTTGAGTACTCCAATGATTGTTCGAACACTTGATGTGAAGAATGATTCATTCCTTCATTGTAATGATGATGAAGAAATCTTTGATCTTGAAATACTATATCTCAGTGCAATTGGAGTTTTGATATATCTTGCAAATTACACTCGCCCTGATATTACATTCTCAGTTAATTTGCTTGTAAAATATAATTTTGCACCAACTCGAAGACATTGGAATGGGATTAAACACGTTCTTTGTTACCTTCATAGTACGGTTGATATGATATTATTTTATCAATGTAGATCAAGTCCACAATTGATTGGGTATGCAGATGCAGATTATCTTTCAAATCCACACAAAAGTAGATCTCAAATTGGATATTTATTTACTTATGGAGATACTATCATATCATGGAGATCTGTCAAACAGACTCTATTGCTACATCTTCAAATCACTCAGAGATCATTACAATTCATTAAGCTAGTCGAGAGTGTATTTAGCTGAAATTAGTAATTCAACATATCCAAAAAAAATGTCATAACCCGAATTTTTAAATATCTATTTAATTTTCATATATGGTATGATCATTGGAGGTTGATCAAATAAGGAATAGTATAATAAAAAAAAATACTTATAATTGTATGTTAGAAGGTTAGAAGTAGGATTGAGTGCAATGGTGGATTATTTTATGTGAAAAAAGTACCTAACCCGAGATCTCGCTTGATGTCTGACTTGAGCGAGATACAGGAAGAGATTTGATATTTTTTGATAAAATGGGTATAACTTGCTCATTTGATATCGGATTTGAGTGATTCAAAAGACTATAGAAATCTAAGAGGAATATCTACAACTTTTATGTTTTAAGTTTTAAGAGATATGGACTTAAAAAAATACGAAATTGAGATGGATGTGAAAGATCTGGATTAGAGATAGATAGACATTGACTTTGAAGTTGACTAAGGACTTTGGATAAGATTAAGTCTTTGAATTATTTTCTTAATTAGCCCAAGACTGAATAAATGCGTATATAAGTGGAAATGAGGAGATTTTATCTAGGAAAATTCGTGTGAAACAATAAGGAATATTTACCAAACACTTGGTGTGCCCGGATTGGTATTATCGGGTTTATCTGTCGACTTTAGTAAAAAAATTATAACTTGATCATATGATCTCAGAATAAGGTTATTCTAGTTCTTATAAAACCTTAAGAAGTAGATCTAGAGCTTTTATATTTGGGATTTTTTAAGATAAATAACGAATTAATGACTAAATCTGGTGTGAAGTGGACGACCCTAGGTTGAGTCCAATTGATAACCGACTTAGATGAACTATCCTATATTCGGCCATGTAAAGAAAATTGTGATTGGCTATCAATTTTTCTGAGGTCTTGACATGTGTAGGAGTATATGTCATGAGGAGATGAATTGATCTAGAAGTCTTGATGAGTAAGAACATAAAGTAAAACAAATAGAGAACTCAGATTGGGTTTCTCGGGTGGTTTTGACATGTTTCGGTGTGTTAAGCATATTCTCTCATTTGATTTCAGAATAAGGTGATTCAAAATTCTATATAATTTTAAGATGATGATCTAAAACTTTTATGTTGTAAGGTTTCGAAGAATCGAAGTATATCAAGGACGAATTTGGGATGGAAATGGCCGGATATATCTTATTGGAAGAAACTATCATATTATTTTGTCTTTACCTTGCATGAGCTGGGGTTTATTAGAGCCATTGATCAAGGAGATATTTTAGGCAGCTCAAAACTGACCTTTGGATATCAATATGACTCACCAAACCTAAGTTTAAACTAAATCATTTCACCTAAAATAAGTTGGAAACTTATGTAAGGTTCTAAAAGGGGAGAAACCGGATACCTTGAGGAATTTATCCTCTCCTTGTCTAAGATTTCGCTCATCTCCTATATATATGTGTGTGGTGGCTTCTCTTAATCCCCTTGAGCAATAACACATGACTACTTTGAGAGAAAACAAAGTAAAAGCCTTCCTAAAGCCCTTGAATCTCTAAACACTTCTAAGGTGAGTTATTGAGTATGTTTGAAGAAGAAATTTACAAGAGTTTGATTTTATCATCAATTCAAGTTTTGGAGAAACTTGTAAGTATAAAATTTAACCTAATCTTTGTATAGAATGAGTGGTTTGGTGATTAGATCATATTTGATATTTATTTGAGCTTAATCTTAGTTTATGTGTTAAATTGAAGTCTATTAAGTTTTGGAGTGATTTTTGTTATGATAAAATGTTAGAAAAATTATGAGACCTTAGGAATATATTCTATGATTTTATATGAAGAAGATTATCTGAAAATATGAGGTTTTTATTTGGAAAAAAAATGATAGATCAATCCTAGTAACTTTCGGATTTAAAAGGAATTAAGTAGACAAATTTAACATCTTTCAGTAAAATAGTCATAACTTGTTAGTGTGATATCGAAATTGATTGATTCAAAAGGATATTAAAATATAAGATATAGATCTACAACTTTTATGTTTTAAGTTTTATAAGATAAGAACTTTATGAAGAACGAAACCGGAATTAAGTAACAGAACAGAGTAGATAACCCTTAAAAATGGGAGTTTTCTTTTATTTTAAAAGTTCTAGTGAATTATTTGAAAAATATTTTTAACAAATATTAGAATTTTAGGAACCTTAATATATTAGGAATATTTTTTTAGAATTATTGTCATAAAAAGATAAAATAAAATAAAAATAAAATTTTATATATAAGAATAGTTCAAAAAACACTTAAAAATAATGTAATTATGAAATTATGCAAACTTGTGGGCTTGAATTGAATGATTTAAAAGGAATAAATAATTAAGAATATTTTTCATGAAAATTCGACTAGTCCTTGATTAAATAAAAATTTAATATTTTATTTAATTTCATACGTATTATTTGTTAAGCTTGACGTTATAAAATTAGGTGACGTATGTGTATATAGGTTTTGTGTTATGCTTTTCTATGTCATGTGCTTTATGAAAATATGAAACATGCATGTCCCCAGTCTAAGTTTGCATGTACGTTGCATTCTGTCACATACATGTCGTCATAAGTCATGACGTCCATTTTTTAAGAAAAATTCATGTTACATGTTGTCATGTAAGTATTGTTACGAGTCATAATGAACATTTAAGAAATAAGATAAGAAAACTTTATATGACATGGCCCAACCACGAGTAATAATAGTGGTATGACCCAACCATGGGTAATAATAGTGGCATGGCCCAACTACGGATAAAAATAGTGGCATTGCCCAACCACGGACAACAATAGTGGCATGACCCCACCACGAGTAATAATAGTAAATATTAGTAAAGACTTATAAAAACAAAGATTTTAAGATAAGAATGAAAAGTACATGCATGAGACAAATTTATAAGTCCAAGTCATGCATAAGTCCCATAAAATATTTTCACAAGTTATATGTCTGTGATCATTACTATGTATGATGATTGTTGATGTTATCTATGCCTTATATCATTAACTATGTACTTACTAAAATTTCTTGAAAATTTTACTTTTTTATATTTTATCTATCATTCCTTATTGAATGATATAGGGTGTTGCAGGAATAAATAAATTGTCATGAGACTTAGATATCACAGGAGATTCTGAGGAGTCTCGAGGGTCCTACAGAATACTCATCTCCTAAGAAAATGATCTTATGTACGTGATCAAATGAAATAGTAAGAGTATCGAAGGGCAGTAAGAGATGATATTTGTGAGAATAAAAATAACAGGGTTATGTAAGTTCTGGATTCGATATATTATGATAAATAAAAAATTATGAAAGATATAGTTTTAATAGGCCATATGATCTATTTATGCAAGAGTTAGATCTCTTTGCATGTATTGAAGATTTATTCATTTCCATTGCGTTTTGCATTGCACTTAAATAATAAGTTTAGGTGCATGCATAGTTTTTTTTTTAAATCGGAGAGTTACAAAAAGTGTGATCTCTCCATGATCAATAATAGTCTAATAATTTTATATAAAAATAATACTGTTTGTATCACTCAAATCAGATAAGGATATATTAAAGGTGACAGAACCAAACATATTTCACTTAAATTCTTTTATACTCACGAACTCCAAGAGAAATATGAAATTGATGTCAAGCAGATACGATTAAGTAATAATCTGACAGATTTATTCATAAAGGTATTACCAACTGCGACATTCAAAAAGATTGTGCAGAACATTGAAATGCGAAAACTCAAAAATCTATCGACATGCACTTTTCAGGAGAGTAAATATCCTAAAGACTTGTGCTGATTGTACTATTTTTCTTTCGTTGAGATTTTGTCTCACTAGGTTTTCCTTTGCAAGGTTTTAATGAGACAATCTTTGTTGCCCAGATGACTAATACAAGAGGGGAGCGAATTGGGTTATATTAAAAAATTAATACTTATAAATCAATATACAATATAAAATATAAACAGAATATGACGCAGTAGGAAATATAAATGGTAAGGGTAAGAAGAAGCCTACGTCCTCGCCTCAAACTACCCATTGATAATCTCAAATTCACTATTCAATCTCTTTAAGGTAGATATAGAAACTTATTACACTTTTGAGCAACATCGCTACAAAGAATTCGTGTAGAACACTCTCTACACTTGCAATCACCTCATACTTGGTGCTTCAACTATTCCCTGTGTAGAACACATTCTACACACACAATAGTTATACGCACGCTCTTACAAATACAAAAGCTGATAATGAATAGGTTATCAGAATACACTCATCAATGATTGAGATAAAAACAATACAGTGCAACTTATATCTCTCTCAAAATGAATAAGGATTAAGGCATAAAACTTAGAGAAGAGAGAATGAGAGTTTTGAAAGAATTATGCAAAATTTAGCAATTGATGTGTAAGCTCTTGTTGTTCTTTTTACAAAATTCAAGTGAGCTATTTATAGGCAAATGAGTTTTCATATTCAGATTTGAAAATGTTCACATGTCAAATAAGATCACTATTCACTTTTCAAAAGATTCAAATAAAAATATCTCATTTTTATATTTGTCAAAGACAACTCCATTTATTTTTCAAAAAAATCAAATCAAATCATTTATTTTTTATACATGACAAAATGAGTATGATTTATTTTTCAAACCAAATCTCCTTTTTGCATTTGTCAAAAAAACACACAACTACCTTTCAAGATTTTCAAACAAAATCATCTATCTTTTATATTTGTCAAAAAAACACACAACCACCCTTCAAGATTTTCAAACAACACATGCACATATTAAAGATGACAATCAATCATCTTACAAATTCAAATCTTTATACATATGTGGAAAAATAATAATAATTTTCAAAATTAAATATTTTAATAAAATTATACAAATGTAAAAAATGCAATTTTATGTTTTATGAGAAAATATTAATTTTGAACCTTAATCCAATTTCAAATTTTAAAAGATGTACAAAATTACTCTATGAGTTTCATTTGTAGACTTGTTCTTCTTTTTACTCATACTTGATTTCTTGATGTGCTTGGCTCTCTTCATGCATAGACAACTTGAGTTTGAATCTTGAATTTATTTATTATCATCAAAATCTATACGTAGATACGAGATTTGAAATATTGGTTTCAACGATCTTAAAGCACTTAGAGGTATATAAGAATACTGTACTCTTTTTACTTCACCATTGATTTTTCTTCTTACTGGATTTTTCCTTAGTAAAGTTTTAACGAGACAGATTTTTTATGGGTGGTCATTTAAGGGCTCTGTGTTGTAATAATGCAGATGGGAGTAATGAATAACCCCCTATTAGTCTGCCTCCTCATTCTAAGACTTTTGAGGGAGGGTGGAGGCAGTTTAATTGAAAAAATCGTAAGTGTACAGTGACTTTGTACAATAATTTATGCTTATAAATACGAATATTTTCGTTCATTTTATACAACGAAACCAGTAGAAGAAATACAAAAAGAAAAGAAAGAAAGATGAGAGGAATGAAAAAATTAAAGAAGAGTTTTAAAATATTTTCTCTTATAATAATAATTTTCATTCTATTTTTATAATAAATATTTTTTTTATTATTATTTTTTTAAGTAATTTTTTAGTATCGAATTTTTTTAAAAAAATATGTAAATGTATTAATAATTATTTTTTTAATCAATAAGTAAAAGAATTTTTTTCAATAAAAAATAATAGTTAATAAAAAATAATGAAATTGTAAACCAATCATTTTTCTTTACAAATCTCACCAGAAACTTTGGGTCAATCCGAACAAACTCTCGTAATTTCCAATAAAAGATAAAAAAAAAAAAAAAAAGGTATAAAACACAGTTACCTCGGATGGCCCAATATACTTGAGGGGTTGGTTAGGTAATTGGGCCAACCCACGTAGAGGCGCATAAAATGAAGTATAAGATTATGAGATTGACCCGCAAATAACGTGTTCCAAACTCAGGATGAGATATTTGGACACCAGTGTCCCCACACACAAAAAGTCGTCTTTAGTAGGTCTGTTCTCGTCGTAGAAGATTATTCCTTTTACACTCTCAAATGATTAAATGTTTTATTTTACACCAAATAATAAAAGATTATATGGCGTGTAAAGATATTATTTATTATATAATTCTTTAAAATTATTGTTTAGAAATTAATACATTTAAGATAATGATACTCATACACCTCTTTTATTTTTTCACTATCCAACTTTTTTTTTTCTTTTACTATTTGATTTTGGACTAAGAATTTCATAACATGACATTCTTGCATAATTTAAAAGAAAATAAATTCGATCAATCAATGTAATCGTGTAATTAATTCAAAATAAATTTAATTTTTTAAAAATTAACATTCTTTTCCAAAGAAACTTTATTCTTATAGTTAAAATGTGTGCTTACATAATTCTTTATTGTTAAGAGTTATTTGGCCTCATTTAGATATAAGAATTATTTCATCTCATATTATCATTATAATTTTTAACTTTTATTTCAACTCATTATTTAAATCATACTTAGCTATTGTCTCGTTTATTCCTACATATGTTTGATAGACAACGTTAAAATTAGAATTATCAATAAAATTGAAATATCCTCAATCTGTTTTTTAAAAAAGATTAATGGGCAGAACACGAATGTGAAAGGTCTTTGATTAATCGTGGTCTTATAAAACAAAAACATTACCTTCATCATGAAAGAAATCTCACAATAAAATATATATTTTTTACACGGTGTATTATGGGTCGTCAAAGAAGATGAGGAGAGCAATTGGTGACTAATTGGCTCAAAAACTTAAAAAGAAAGAGATCAAAGTGATATAATTGGCTCAAAAACTTAAAAGAAAGAGACATGAAAGTGATATAATTGGAAAATGGACTACGACTACGACTATGAATATGACTTTGAAAATATGCATCCCCTTGAATACCGCCATTGCCACATCCCCTGTCACCGCTCTTCAAGTTCATATGCCACACAGATTCCCTTTGCATTCAGATTCTGTCATCTCTTCTGCTCCATCAAACTCTTTCCCTTTATTTTCTTCTCAATCTTTTTCCTTTTCCATTCTTTTTTTTTTTTTAAAATAGAAAACTAATATATATAATTATTAGTTAATGCCATGGACTACCTCCTCGTATATATCATTGATGTGTCTTTGTGTGGCAATCTATGGGAAAGCGAAAAACGCACTTTTAAATAACGCGTAGAGTATAAAAGCGTCAAGCGCCCATTCATTCATTCATTCGTCGGTCTGCTTCCTTTCTTCCTCTTGACGCGGTGTTACCCCCCCACGACTTTGCTTTCTCCTTATCCCACTCTCTCTCTTTTCTCTATTTCCATCTTTCTCCATCCCAATCTCAGAAACCCAACTATAAAAACAACAGACACAGAAGTCAGAAGCTTTTTCTTCTGGGGGCAAGGCAAAGAAACAGATACGTATAGAGGGGACGAGTATGATGTTTCGTTCGTGTTGCAGACCGCTGGAACGCTGCTTTCTTGGTTGGCGGGGCTGTGGCTCCGGTGGTGGGGCCGGCGATGGGCTTCTCTGGCACTCGGACCTCAAGCCCCACGCTTATGGGGACTACTCAATCGCGGTAATCCAGGCCAATTCAAGACTTGAAGACCAAAGCCAGGTCTTCAGCTCGCCCTCCGCTACCTACGTCGGCGTCTACGACGGCCACGGTGGCCCTGAGGCTTCCATATTCGTCAACAAGCGCCTCTTTCCTTATTTGCAAAGTATATTCTCCACCAAAGTCCCAATATATCTTTGTTGAATTTATCAGAAAAAGTTATAAAGAAAAACCGTATTTGTGGATCGCTTGGTTTGATAAGGTCTCGTTTGGTCAGGAAGGAAATGAAAGGACTTTAATAGATGTTTTTTGTTTTTGTCCTGGTGTGAAATTTTCGGGAACTTCACATACTTGTTTCATCGGTTGAGTTGGCACTTTTATGATTGATTCATAGGACTATGGGAAGTCTCTACCCTGGGTACATAGGCTCTGTTTTGTGTGTGATTGTGAGAGAATTTACGACCAATAACGAGTACTATATTTAAAAAAAGAACAATTCAATGAATCTTTGAGTTTTTAACACACTAACAAAACGGATTCTACTATTTTTTGTGCATGTATTTGCAAGTATTTATGTTATCTAGAATCGGGTTTGCTTTCCCGTTCTTTTCCTTTGCTTTCATGGCAACCAAATGGACATTTGGAACTTGCCTGGTTGCATTAGAAATTTAGAACACCCTTCATCTGTCTCTTTCTCAGTTTGTTGTTGTGATTGTAGAATTTGCTACTGAACAAGGTGGATTATCGGTGGATGTAATAAAGAAGGCATTTCACGCCACCGAGGAGGAATTTTTGCATTTGGTAAAGCGAGCATTGCCAGTACGGCCACAAATTGCTTCAGTAGGGTCATGCTGTCTTCTTGGTGCAATTTCAAACGATGAATTGTATGTTGCAAATCTTGGGGACTCTAGAGCAGTTCTTGGTCGGAGAGCTACGGAGAGTGCGAAGAATTCGGTTGTGGCAGAACGGTTGTCGAATGATCATAATGTTGCCGATGAGGAGGTGAGGAAGGAGCTCGAAGCACTTCATCCCGATGATTCACATATAGTTGTGTATTGCCGTGGAGTTTGGAGGGTTAAGGGAATAATTCAGGTATTTGCTGATAGTATCAAGTAGTTTACTTGTATTTGGGTTCTTAATAGTAATAGTCTTTTTTAATTTAAGCAATTGTGTTGCAGCATAGAGTAAGCCAGATCAAATGATACTATTTTCAGTACTTTGTTTGAATTTTCTTCATACATGCAGACAGAGAGAGAGAGAGAGAAACAGAGTTCCGGTTTAGATGTTGGCAAAGGCAGACTGCAATATCACAGTCTAGTCTTGCTTCAATTTCTGCTATATGTTGAAGTGGTTAGAAGCTGATGCGGTGGGTTATCGTTGGCTGCACGTATTTAGTCTTAGCCGAAAGCATTACATGCATGAACAATTGCCTTAACCCTGTTCTGACATAACTTTTTTTTGTCAGTTATATCCATATCATGCTATATCTGTTGCATTTTTCTCTGCTCTCATGCAGTGAAGTTAAAAGTTCATTGTCTTCCATTCAAGTGATGTACATGGAGACCTAATGGAGCATGATACTAAGATCTGAGGGTGTTTATCTTGGTTTCTTCCTGTTCAACTTTGTTGGTCATGTGGAAGTTGGTCCATTTGGATAATGAGATAAGATGAGATGATTTGTGAATAATATGAAATTGTTCTTTGAAATGAGTAGAACTGAAGTGAGATAATTTCATCTCACCTCTGTAGTCTTGTAGTCTTACCGGCTGTTTTTACCTTCAAATATTAGATGATAATTTGATGAAGGAAGATGTTAGGCTGTTATAATTTATTTTTGGTTCTTTTGTTTTTCCCTTTCAGGTGTCAAGATCTATAGGTGATGCTTATCTGAAAAGACCAGAGTTTAACAGAGACCCAATTTTCCAGCAATTTGGAAACCCGGTTCCTTTGAAGAGACCAGTAATGACAGCAGAGCCCTCAATCCTTTATAGAAAGCTCAAATCACAAGATTTATTCCTAATATTTGCATCAGATGGCCTCTGGGAACAGTTAAGTGATGAAGCAGCAGTTGACATTGTTTTCAAAAACCCAAGAATTGTGAGTTCCCATCTCTCTCTCCAGCTACTCTTGGGGTTTGACTAGGTGTGATTCAGACACACTTCATTCTTTTGATTTATCATATGCAGGGCATCGCTAAGAGATTGATCAGGGCTGCCGTTCAGGAGGCTGCAAAGAAAAAGGAGATGAGATATGGTGACTTGAAGAAAATTGAAAAGGGGATCAGGCGTCATTTTCATGATGATATTACTGTTATCGTAATTTATCTTGACCACCAAAAAGGTTCTTCAAACCATAAGTTTAAGCACAATACGGTTTGCTGCACCAATGCACCTGTTGACATCTTCTCCCTGAATGCAAAAGAGGCAGTAGATGATCTGCTTCCCCCAGATTTCTAGACAAACAAAACCCTTTTGACTGACAACCGATTCTTCTGATAAAGGTTTCTATCACATAATAATAGCAGGATACGTGTTCTCTCTCTCTCTCTCTCTTCTGGAGGAGGATTATATAGAGAAAGGTACAGATAATAGAATTTGAATCTTTGATGAATGATGGGGTCAAGCTGC
Organism: Platycarya strobilacea; assembly: GCA_036898215.1. Lineage (NCBI taxonomy): Eukaryota > Viridiplantae > Streptophyta > Magnoliopsida > Fagales > Juglandaceae > Platycarya > Platycarya strobilacea. Next base: position 1,164,375 of record CM072557.1, on the reverse strand, counting down.
AAATTCTCAACTTCGTTATTGATTTTCACTGTTTGAGTTGATGAATCATGATAGTAAACCCAAGAAAAAGGAGACGCCAATTTTTTTTAATGTTTCTTCTTTTAAACAGATTTTAAGTGGAATACAAAATTCTCCACCATTGAGTAAGCAATTCCAGGAGGGCCAGAATATATATAATTCCAAAGATTAAGATGTGGAATGAAACGAAAACTTGCCTCAAAGTTCACATTGCAGTAGAAACCTACGTATCTAGAACCTGGAACTAAAAGCTCCTGAAATACTCTCAAGACTGAAAACACTACCCAAGTTGCAAAGAGTGGCGTATCATCAACCTAAACACAGCCATCGCTTAAGCGCAAAAGATTAGCTTCATATCATAACACTTTCACTAAAGACCATCTTTGTTCCTCATGAATGCTTGATTTCACTTGAGAAAGTGGGGACTAATCAACCCTGCAATCTCGAGAAACCCAACCTGCTCTTTCCCTCCGAATATCTTCTTCAGCTTCTCATCGCAAATTATGATCTTCTTGTTTTCAGGGTCCTAAAAGAATAAAAACACACGACCAAGTCACCAATGAATTACAGTGACCTAACATAGACATAGCACAGATGACATTTCATGTTAGCAATCTACATTGATGCAAAAAACAGAGAAATTTTAAACACCGTATTAGTGAACCCATCACCAGAGAGGACTTGAATCTGTTTGGAACATTAACAACAGTACGTCTTCAACTAATTTAAATTTTCTCTTTTTTACCAAGTCATTACTGACATCTCAGATGTGAAAAATAAGCTCTTTCAAAGCCATGGCAATTATTATTTTTATGTATAAGCAAATGTACATCCTTGTAGACTGCTGGCAAGAACTTCAAAACATCATAAACCAGCCTCAAACACCTTATCAGGGAGAGGGTTCAGACCTTTGCCACAAAACTAGAGAAGTACTCGCAGTAAGTGAGATGCTCGAAAATGCAAATCTAATACCAAAAGCAGCCCCAAACAAGCTGATGACACCCATATAAAGGATAGGGAGAACCAAATTAAAATAGTGGCAACCGAGATTCACTTACATCCATATTTTTTATGTACTATTACGGCCTTACACAGACACTTGAAACCAGTCTGAATCCCAAACCGAACACACAAAATGATTTCAAACCACAAGTGTTAGTTTAAAAGATGGAAAAACAGCACCAGATACAACTTACCACACCCTCCATCTCCAACATAACTTACACAACAATGAATAACCCCAACAAAAACCCAAGCCAGAGCAGCATCAAAGTCTAATTTAATTTACGCCAAGATCCAAGAATGGAGACCCATCTAAAACCCGAAAGAACAAAGAGGAAAAAATAAAAAGAAAACCAAAACCCACATCAAACACATAACGGAAAAGCATGCTAACCAACTTAAGGTACCACCGCCGACCACTATCCAGATTCCAGAGTTCTTTTCGCGGCAGAACCTTATCCAAAGATAAAATGCAATGGGAAACCGCATTAAGTTCGAACATTTCAAATGCTAACGACTTTTTAAGAAATTGCAACCAACATGAGGCACAAAGGGAACAACTTGACACACATTTCATTCGCACCAGCAAAGCCTAATCCAAACATAAACCCCATCTAAAACCGCAATAAACGAAAGCCATTCCAAACCCGCAAGAAGAGGTCCAAAAGTAACAACTACTTCCAATGATGGAGGAATTAAAATGGAAAAATAGAAAATTTCCGTTTAAACCTGAAGATTGTGTTCCTTAATATGGGCCCAAATCTGCTTGAGAGCCTGGGTGCGAGAAATCTCGGGGACCCCAACAAGGTCTTGCATCTCGGGCGAGATACGTCGTGGCTTCATGATGCCTCTGGGTGCACGCTTTCCGGGCGCTTCGTTGGAAACGGTGGCGGAGGTTACTGTGCGCACCATGCGCAGGTTAGCAGGAACCTGGTGAGGAAGGAGGATTGGAGAGGAGGATGACCACGAGGGTTTGGCCGTCAGAGACGCCGTTTTGCTGGAGAGAGATGTAGAGAAGAGCCCAAGGCCAAGAAAGGTCGCCATGCCGTTTGCTCCGTGAAGAGATAGACTGGAAGACTGCAAGTCTGAAGTGAGCGAGCGAGCGAGAGAGAGGGAGAGGGAGAAATGTGACGATACAATTCTGAGCCCACCAGACACTTTCTCACTTCTTAGCTTTTCCTGATCAACATAATTACGAAAATAGCCAATCTTTTGGGTTAGATTCTCCTTTTCTTTGGGCTGTAATTTGTAAATACTAGTGGACGCTATCTTTTCGGGGGTTGTGAATAACATTTTCCTTCAGCAAATTGCAATTTATGCTTGGAGTCATCAGTCATGCCCCTTCCATTGTGGGCCGATATTTGTTTATTGGAATTGGACCATAATTCTTTCAAATGTTTTGGGCCAAGATTTCATTCACTTTCACTTTTCTAGCCTGGTGTAATAAATTTTGAATAAGGAACAGGGGTTATAAAGTGGGCTTTTCTTCTACAGCTTCAACACAATAGCATAAACCACAAAAATAGTGGTAACTGGTGGTCCATTTTAGAGATCAATCCAATCTGATATCCAAGGAAAAGTGAGTGGAAGGAACTACATTAATATGTACTCTTTCTTGTTCTATAATGAAGGCTGCCCATGTTTCCTTGGGAGTTATAACATTAATTAACCAATCTTTTAGTAAGATTGGTAAGAGTCACACATATTGAAATTATTTTTTATTTTTAGTATTTGTTATATCTTCACTTGTTTGAAATGGTTGTTGAAAGCTCTCACCTTATGAAATTAGTATAATATAATTTGCATAATTTATCTGTGATAATGATATACTTGTCTTAAAAAAAAAAAAAAAGAATGCGTGCAACTACTAATTTCGGCTTTTACCCAACTTTTCAGTCACTCCCAAATAATTTGGATGAACTATAATAAGATGCATGAATTGCTGGTTAATATTTATAATTTTCCTCTTTTAAAAAAAAAATGATTACGTGATAGATAGAAAGTGTGACATTTACTTGGTGAATCATAACGTCTATTATTGTTTGATATATTTGTTGAAGATATGCTTTAGCCATAAACAAAAACTACCAAAATAAATATATATAAATTGATGTTGTTAGATCCGATACATTAGATTAAAAAAATTATTTTTATTGTAAAATAAATATAATATATGATTATATAAAGTCACGTCAATCTGTGAATTTATTTTTACGTCATTTATTTATAACTGTAGCACTTATATTATGTCATAAGAATCGGGTTTAAACTCTATTATTTTTAAGGGTCTCAAATGCAAACTATTAGGGTTTAATCTGTCTCAAATTAACGAGTGGAACATACCAGAAGAAATGTGTTAAAAATATAATGATAAGTAATCATATTATAGTAGTTGGCCTCGTGATTGAGCCTGACCCGTTAAGGATCTGATTTAAGTTTTAACACTAACACAGCTATTATGTTCGATAAAATTATGTTAAACGCCATTTGTGCGTTGTGAGTTGAAAATTTGAAGTGAGATAAAGTCAGCTCAATTAGTGGGGGAGAGATCATTGTGAGCTTTCGAAATAAATGGGCCAACAGGAAGAAGCTAACCAGTAAACATCATGCATATTTTCGATAGGACCGTTAACCCAAAATGGGTCCCTATCAGCTATTGCTTCTTCTTTACGTTGATTTGGGCTCCGGGACCCACCTCATTTTAACATGACAAAGCTTTACTTCAGATTTTCTCACGTATATATATATATATATATATATATTTTTTGGAATTGTATTATTATTATTATTATTTTACTCATGTAATTAGTTAAAAATATTTATTTTATATTTTAAAAAATAACGTAATCAATCACATTAATAAAATACATAAAAGGATACACAAAAATAATTGTATATAAAACTTTTGTATTTTGAGTTTACTCTGGGGGAGCTGCATGCATTGTGGAGATCATCATCACAATTTTATTTTATTTTTTAAATAATTATAATTCATATGCTCTCTAAAAGTTTCTTAAAATGTTAATTGTCTTTAATAAAATTAATTTTGGTCCTGGAAAGAGATGAATTCTGATCTCAGTTGAGCTGTTTTTGTAGATATCCTTAACGCGCCAATAATTCCATTAAAGGCACTTATTATGGTGTGCGTGACAGCTCAAGAGGCCAACACTTTTTGTTTTTGTTTTTAATACAAGATTTATTTCTATATATGGCAGGTATTATCCTAAAAATTGGCTTGAAATTTCGGTTAATTACAATAGGGTGTTAAAATATATCAATGGATTATATGTGTGTGTTAAGAAATGTAAGTAATATTTAAAGGGTCAATACAAATACAATTCATTAAGAATTTTGTGTTAAAAATTTCAATTCTAATACGAGTTATTAAAATAATTGGTTGATATTACATGACACGACCTAACATGTTTTAATCTGCAAACTTGTTAGTGACTCGTTTGAGTTTAACCTAATTGTTTTTATACAAATATTAAAATTTAAATAATAGTTATAAAACATAAAAAAAATTAATTACAAATTACAATTTTTAAATTATAATTCGATAAGTAGCATATTATAAAATATGATAAACACACAAATATGATCCACATATTATAAAATATTAAAATTACAACTCAAACATATTAAATAACAATGGATTAACTCATTAATGACTTTTTAAGAAGTACTTAAATGTGATAGGTAATTGTCTAAGAGTATAAAAGTAAATTAAAATTTCTTAACGCATTTTAACGGGTCATAACGGATTTAACCCGTTATCAAATCGTGTCTTAACGGATTGATACGATTTGACCCAAAACTCGTTAATGTTAATCAATAACCTGCTTTTATCGTATTATGCTCGTTTCGTATTAACGTATCATGTCATATATACCACTCTTAAATTATAAGGACATTAAAGTGTTTTTTTTCCTTTTATAGATAAGATAATATAAAAATTAAAAATGAATAAAATATTATTGTAATATATTACAATAATATATTAAAATTTGTTTTAGAATTTAAAAAATAATTATTTATTTTATTTTGTAAAAAAATTAAAAAATATATATATAATGATAAATTTGATATGAGATGATTTGAAAAAATAAACTAAACCTGAAATCTTAAGTTGCCTTTAATGTTGACATGATCTCAATTGATATGTAAATACTAATATTGTTGCCCAGATGACTAACACAATAGGAGGGGTGAATTGAGTTGTATTTAAAAAAATAAAAATTATAAATCAAATATATAATATAATATATATACAAAATATGAAACAACAATAAATATAAAGAGTAAGGGTAAGAGAGAAGCAAACTCAGTATGTTAACGAGATTCGGCCCCACTGCCTACGTCCTCGCCTCAAGCTACTCCTTTAAGATCCTCAAATTCACTATTCAATTTCCTTCAGGTGGATATAAAAACCTATTACACTTTTGAGCAGCGTCGCTCCAAAGAATTAGTGTAGAACACTCTCTATACTTCTAATCACCTTACACTTGGTGTTTTAACTATTCCCCATGTAGAACACCTTCTACACACACAAGGGTTATACATAACTTTTTACTGATACAAGAATTGATAGTGGGTAAGCTATCAGAAAACACTCCTCAAATGAGTGAAATAAAAACAATACAGCGCAAACTATATCTCTCAAAATGAACAAGGGTTAAGGCTCAATGCTTAGAGAAGAGAAAATGAAAACTTTGAATGAATGTTGTATGCTCTTGGTGTTGTAAATGTGAAGCTCTCAAATGATCTATTTATAGGCATATGAGACTTCATATTCAAATTTAAAAAGATTCACATGTCAAAAACATTATCATTCACTTTTCAAAAATTTCAAACCTAATCTTTTTACTTTTTGCATGTGACAAAAGGAGCACACTTTACTTTTCAAAAATTTCAAATATAATCTTTTATTTTTTGCATATAACAAAAGAAGCACACTTTACTTTTCAAAATTTTCAAACAAAGATATCTACCTTTTGCATAAGTTAAGAAAAGCATCCATCACTTTTGAAAATATTCAAATAAAACATGCACATGTGAAAGATGACAATCAATCATCTTAATATTTTCAAAATTCAAACCTTTAATCATGTCATGCACATGTGAAAGATGACAATCAATCATCTTAATATTTTCAAATTTAATTTTCAAAATATTTATACATATATGGAAAATGTATTTTAATACTTTATGATAAAATATTAATTTTGAACCTTAATCTTAATTTCGAATTTTTAAGAGATATACAATATTATTCTATGATTTTAATGTGAACTTGTTCCTTTCTTGCTCATACTTGGTTCCTTGATGTACTTGATTGTATTGTGTGGACAACTTGAGCTTGAGACTCCTTTATTCTTTGAATTCATTTGTTATCATAAAAAATCATGTGTAGATTTACACGAAATTTGAAACTTTGGGTTCGACAAATATCTTATGGATTCTATTGAAATATATTTGAATGATACGTATGTAAATATATGAAAAAGTTTGAGATAAATTTGATTTTTTTAATAAAAAGATATAAGAAATAGTAAATTTTATCAACGATTGATTGATTTAAGATAAGTTGAGATTATTTCACTAATCAAACTGCATACAGCCTTGATATGAAACCTAATTGGATTAAAACAACAACTTCCCTCAAAAGAAAACGAGAAGCTGTACAATATATATATTAGCACTCAAATGTGAAAACTTTGCCATAGACTTTGGAGCCTGGTATTATCTAAGGCCAAATAGCAATAAAAATATATAATCACCATGGAAGCATGCATAAACTAAGAATTGAGTTCACACTATTCCAAAAAGGTCATAATTGTGAGCCCTATCAACATTATTGAGAACAATACAAGATGGGTTGGTGGTTGCCCACCAACCCTATGATTGCCATAACAATCAAAACGGACCGACCAGCTTCTTCGGTGACAACCTTAATCCGAAGTGTTTCCAAGGTTCCTAATGCTCATCAACTCGCACTTAATGTCAAGCTCACCAAACAAGGAGACATTTAGTATAATTTAAAGAATAAGGGTTTCAAACTCTAAATTTCTATTTTAAAAATTAAAAATTATGTTAATCAAATTATAGACATTTGGCTTCTATGAATAACTATATATAAGCATTCAAATTTTAGTATTGGAAATGAAAAGCTTGATTATATATGTTTTATTTTCTATTTTTTTTTAGAAAAATCCCCCGGAGAATAAAAAGGACAAAGGCAGCATGTTGCTGTAAATAATGAGTTGAACCTAGTTGAATTTAACCTAGTATGATTTGATTTCAACCTTCCAACAACACATGAAGCGTCCCACGGCAACACCTGTCATGTTTTTTCTTCTTCTCCTTCCTTCTTTTTGGGTTAAATAAGCTGTCATGTTTTTCACTCGTACCTGACACGGTTGAAAAGTCCGATAAGAATATGGATACAATAAAAAAGACGATGCAACGTGGCACACTGAAACGCAATCTCCAACCAGATGGGGGCCACCATCGGATATGTTTGGTGGGGACAATCAGCCTACGTGGACGGACGAATCCGCACCTTCCCTTCTTACGTGCAGGGATCCGAGTGGCCTTAAGCCCTAACATTCGCCTTTGCATGGCGCCTATTTAATCCCCTCCCATTTTCCCTCTCAATCTCAAACACCCACAAGTCACAACCTTTCACCGATCTTACACTGCACACAACTTTATAAAACTTTTCACTCGATCTTACACCGCAGTACTACTGCCGGTACTGCATCTGCACGCCGTTAAGTAGGGACTGGTCAGAGAAATGATGAGTCGGAAGGCAATCCTCTTCTTTGGTTTTGCCAGCATTGTGATAGCCGGCGTTAGTGGCCAATCTCCGGCTACGTCTCCCAGTTCGACTCCCGCCCCACCGACGCAGTCTAGTCCTCCCACAGTTACTCCACCACCCACCACGACCACCACACCTCCTCCGGCCGTCACCACACCACCTCCGGCAGTCACCACACCGCCGGCAAGTCCACCACCGGTCGGCACTCCCCCTCCAGCTTCAACTCCGCCTGTAAGCTCCCCTCCTCCGGTGACTCCTCCCCCAGCCAGTCCACCTCCAGCATCTCCTCCCCCAGCCAGTCCACCTCCGGCATCTCCTCCACCGGCAACCCCTCCTCCAGCCACTCCACCCCCTGCAACTCCTCCACCCCCAGCAACCCCTCCACCGGCTCCATTCGCAGCTCCCCCTATGGTTCCCACCACGGCTCCGGCTCCCGGACCGAGCAAGGGCAAGGTGAAAGCTCCTGCTCTTTCTCCCTTGGCACCGAGTCTGTCCGTTTCGCCCACCGGAGCTCCAGGGCCCAGCAAGGCAGCTAGCTCTCCCGCACCAGCCCAGATCCTCGGCGTAAGTTTCAGTTTCTTTCATTATTTTTCTCAGTTTCCAACTTTACACTCTGATGAAATGCACCTCGGTGATAGAATACTGGTCAGTGGCTTCCCAAAGCAGCAGTTCTGAGTGTTCTAGTAAGCGACATATCAGAAAATCCAATCAATCAAAACCAGCTTTTTGTGGCCACCCATTTTGGGTTGCACACTTGAATCGAGCAAACATGTTTATATACTCGCGGAAGAAGCATGAAGTGTATTGATTTCACTGTCCATAAGACCTTAACCTAAAAGGCAGAGTAAAAAAGACGTGATTTTCATTGTTCATTCTTGCTCTAACTAATTTTTTAGAATATAAATAGACAATCTTTTAATAGTACCGACTACGGTAATAATTAGTTTTCTTGAGTGTAAATAAACAGTTATCACGGAATCAGGGCTGTCCAGCCTCTCATGTGCTGAAATGTTTTCATTCTTCTGTTAGTGATCTTCTATATATCCTATAATCGATTAAAAAGCTTAATTTGGTGCATTGCAGAGTGGAGTTGAGAAGATATCATCCGTTCAGAAGGTGGTAGGAAGTTTGATCTTTGGGTGGGCTCTCCTCTGGGCGGTGGTTTAGATCGACCCACCTCTCTCTCTCTCTCTCTCTCTCTCTATATATATATATATATATATATATACATATATATATATTTACCGGCCATATATCATTGTAGCCTCACCAGATTATGGAACTTGGTACTTGTATTTGGGACTATATACGTTACATTTGATTGAATTCTTTTGGGAGATTATTGAGGGGAGTTTTCTGTATTGATTATTGAAGGAGTACTACTTATTTTTATTTTTTGTATTTGCCTGATCACTTTGAATCCATTACTATATATTGTCTCTTTATTCTTGTCAATCATTTTCTCGATCCCCGGCCCATCTCTTTCAGACCCTGGTCTCTTTGTCGTTCATATTCCATAGAAGTTATACACATGAAATGGCTGGGATTAGAAATTTAGAATACAAAAGTACAAGTCCGTCCCAAAGCAAAATATGGTATAATTAGTGGAGCGAATCGAGAAATAGGGTCGTCAGATATCGATCCAATAGGGCAGCCTCAAGGCCCTCAACCAACTCAAAAGTGCCCCTTAATTCAACCTCCATTCTCACTGTTTCAACAATGGGTATTGTGAGCCTTTCAAAACCATTCTCGTTTTGCACAGCCCATTATAATTGGGGCGAGTTGCTCGCTGGACCACTCGAACTCGAAGGCCCTTTGCGAGGCCCATAAGACTCACATTGGGCAACATAGAATGTATATATCTTTGTTAAGGGCTAAGTGGTCCCTCGCAATCCTTTCTCAATCTAATTCGAATGGCCCGAATTCATATTTAGGCTCGATTTCAATAACAAAAGCCTTTCAATTTTATCTCATCTAATCTCATATTATCTCAATATCAAAACATTATATATACAAATATTTTTTAATTTCAAGTTTTTAACTTTTCCATTTAATCATGTTAACTTTTTGAAACTTCCAAACAAAACCTAAAAAATAAATTAATTTTTTTTAAACTTTCAAAACAAAAATAATATTAAAAAATAATATTCTAACAATATTTTAATTTTTTAATATTTTTATTCAACTTTATTTATCTCATTTCTTAAAATCTAATCAAACATCACAATTCGAACAATTTCATTACTATTCACAATCAATTTTATTGATCATCATCTCATTTTATATCACTACTCAAAAGAGGTCTTAAGCTCTTGTACCTCATCCCACCATTGTTCCAATCCTTCAACACCCATGAATCATGATTGTTTATTTGCCAAGTGTGCATAAGAACACGATGATAATCGCTTAGAAGCACATAAGTTAGCATGAAAATATTTATTTTGATGAATAGATATGGGATTTGATTATCAGAATTGGGATTTGATTATCAGAATTGGTCGATCATGAGTCTTAAGATTAACAAAAAAAAAAAAAAGATGCTATCCCACCGGCCACAGCTCTGCTTTTATTATGTATAGGTTGAAACTTCCACCACACAAACAAATATGAAAAAAATATGGTATGCGCACACCCATACAAACGCAGTTAATTGGACTGGGATACTCACTCGCAGAGTATGGGTCCTATTAAAGTATCATAAATTTTAGTTCACTTCTATGGCAGAGGCAAACTATCATAAATGTGCATCCATGAAAAAGCATACTTTGCCGACAATTGCTCTAATATTTATTATTTATTTTTTTTTTTTATCTGGTTTTTTTTTTTAGTATGAGCATATGTTTTTAGTTATGAGTTCCAAGTTTGTTGCTTACCTTATATATACTTGTTTTTGAAATGCTCAAACATGTCAACCAAATCACTAACACCAGCTCCTAAAATCCTGTTGAATTTGCAGAATAAAATATGAACAATACTAAATACAGTCTCGAAAATAGAGATAGTAATACAAGCCTAATTTTAAAAAGTTCTAAAATTATAATAATATTTTTTTAAAATAATATTATTTCTTTGTTTTTATTTATCAATAAGACTGCAATACAAATTACAATCCTCCGTTCAAGACTGCAACAAGAATTTTTTATAAAATATATAAAAAAAAAAAGTCATTTTATGAAAAATTATCGGTGATTTTATATTTACATGGTTTAGGCTAGATATCATTTTGTGAAATTGTCCATGTCCATGAACTGAAGTTAATTTTAGGGGGTTAGTAGATCCAAGTTCCAAGCAGGATGAGAATTAAATCCTGACTTCCTTATCCTGAACTGAAATGTCATGCTCGTGTAAATGTTCAGAAATCAGGAAGAAAAGGTAAAGTATTGTAAATCGAAACCCTACATGGAAGGAGAGAGAGAAAATGAGATATTTCTGTAAGGTTGTCAACCCAGGAAAGGAGAAGGAAAGTACGTAGGCCCTTCCCCACGTGCACTTTGGTTCTTTGAGAAATTTCTCACAAAAACCATTGTAACTCTCGAATGGATAGCATTTTCAATTATTTGCTGATCATGAATTAGGGTCTAAACTGTTGGAAAAACAAGATCGTTATGAGATTGAATGGATATCATGAATTCTTTAAGAGTTAGAGACTCAGGACTACATGTTCATAAGTGATTTATATTCTAAATTTCTTAATAAAATCTTCACTTATAGCAAAAGAATATGGTAGTAAGACAAACTTCTTGACTTTGCCTTCTTAGACGATGAGCTTATCAAATTATATCATGAACTAAACAATACGTTTATAAATATACGGATGGACAAAGTTATTTCTCCTCAATTTCCATCCAACCCAATAGAACCCAACTTCCAAGGCAGTCAAACACAAATCTTCAACTCAAATTTTCAACATTTTCAGTTAGTGGGTTTTCTTTTTCACTCTGGTAAGTTGCCCACAAGTGGAGGTTACTGCAATCTTATTTTTTTTAAAAGGACTGGAAGCTGGACAGAGGTTAGCCAGTACATGGTTTGAACTTTGAACATGGTCACTTTGGGTCCGACAACTTGAGTATAAACCCAGCCACGTAGTCAAGGAGTTTCAAGTTTTGATGGACGTTATTGGTTCAATTGTCTAATCTGGACCTAGTTTTAGGACACAGCCTAATCTTCAGGTTCAGATCCTCCCTGCTAATCACAGTAACGGGCTTATGAATTATTGTCAATTGCAATAATAACTTTGTTGGATGGTCTGCATCAATGAGTTAGCTAAGGACATCTTAATAATGACTTATAATAATTGAGAGATGAAAGGTTTTACTCTAATTATTTGGCCGATGCGATAATGGAAGACAATTAACAGGATTCTATGTAAGAAAATGAAGGACGAGAAAAAATTTAAATGGTGATAATTTTGTGAAGATGTTTGTTCTATAAATTAGTGATGGTAAGAAAAAAATATGAATGAATAATTTGTATACCAATAATCTCTATTTATAGGCAACTATGCTCTTATTGAAAAATGTCGTAACTATTAATATCTCAATAGTTATTAAGTGATACAATTCTTAATAAGTGACACAACACTTTAATTTAATCAAAGGGTTGTATCCTTTGATACTTAACAAGAGATACAACATTTGAATAAGTTAAAATTTTTCTACATCTTAAACCATCACATTTCTCGTGAATGTAATTTTAAAGAGTATATTATTTGATAATCACATCCCATGAAATAACATTCTAAAGTGATCGTTCGAGTTTCCTAAAATTGTTTGTTAATTGAGTTAGTCAATGTACAATTCTTATTTGGGAATTGGGCACACAAAGCTCATACAATTATCTTTTAAATCTTCTTAAAATGATAATAATGTCCTTCTTAAAATAATATTTTTTTCATTTTATTTCTATACATCAATAGATACGTATATACAATCCCTTATTCAAAACTATAAATAAAATTTCTCTTATTAATTATATAAAATGAGTTCAATCGAGTTAAGTTTTTCAAATGAAAATAATACTACAAAATTAAATGAATAAAAACAATTCCCTTGAGGCCTCTCAGTAAACCCATAACCCATTGGCTCCACCCACCAAAAAATAAAGTTAAAGGGCCCTCAAGCAGTCTGTGATATTGACCACTCGGGAACATCATCATGGTGCGTAACATACCCCCCAAACACGAAACTTCAACGAATAAAAACGGAAATTACCAGGCCGTAGTGGGATAAAGAATCGAAAGACAACTAGATCTCGGATAAAATTAAAGAAACTGAGAGACAGGAGAGGGAAAAGAAGCCGAAGAAATCACATGGGGTATTAAGGGGCTTTTTAAAATTTTAACCCCGTGCCTTAGCTGTAATCATATATCACATGCAACACCTTGGCCTTTGCCTCACTATTCAAAATCCATTTCCAACCTAACCCCCTACATTAGTTTATATGGATGGCATTGGGTCCAGTGATCAGAGAAGAGCTCAAAAGGTAATTATAATAAAAGTAGAAGAGACCCCACCAAGATGCCTTCCCAATTTCTCAGTTCTCAACCCCACCTGGGAGACAGATGAAGGAAAAGGTCCAAAGACAGCTACCCAACTTCTAAAGCACTATGGAGATAGAGAATATATACACAACATGTCAGAAATGGAACGCTACCAGAATAACCTCATCTTTTATGATACCGTAATTCAAGGGTACTTAGTTATATATTAGGAACAAGCTGAGCAAAAGTCAAAAAGCAAAATAAAACATAAAATAATAAAAAAGGAAAAAAGAAAGATTCAACATTTGAGGTTCTTTTTCTGGCAACAGAAAGATGTTCGAGCATTAAACAAGGTTAAATGTACTCCTTCAAGATAAATAGGTGAAGGAAAGATGATGATCAATACAAATTCACAGGGATGTTTTTGTTTAAATTTCCTTATGAAGAGACAAAATAACATTATACAACCAGAAACCCAAATCCGATATATGTAGGTTTACAGCAGCTAAAAAAAGAAAATTGAGTTTCATTCCTTTTACCAAATCCTCCTTTCCAAACCAAGATACAACCTTATATCCATCAAACAACCACATAAAGATTAGCACACGTAAAAAGTAGAATTAACTAACTAGGCATCAGCAAACCCATGTTGGTTGGTGGCAGTTTCCTTACTACTGCCACCACCGAATTCATTAGATTAAGAAAATTAGTAGAATTATATGAGACTAGTGGCTCTAGCATACTAGAGCTTCACCATCTTCACGCACTGAAGGCAAATCAAAAAGTAACCTCCACTTGCTCTATCCCTATTTGGAAAAACGAGCTCCAACTCCATTGTTGGATTCTGCACTGAGTATAAAGATCCAAACAGGCCCAGTGAAACCTGTGAATGATTATGCTCTATTTACAGATTAATAGAGGCATGAACCAACTTCCAAAAAACCTAACTGAACTCCTACTTTGTAACTTTAAAAACGTTAGCCAAATAAAGCCCGCTGCTAGTATAAACAATTGCCCTAATTTGATCCTACCCTTTGTTAGGCTTCCATCTTCCAACTCATGTTATCACCTGAGCTGTCATGTTCTTTCTCTAGTGCTGCGACTTTGGCTCGACGCGCTGCTAGTGCAATAGCTCCTTTTCCCCTTTCAACCTGTGGCAGCTCACACGTCTCACTGATGGATCCCGACCTCAAGTCCGCAGGGGGAATGAAGCAGTCCACTGAAAGGCCTGGAACATTAAATGCAACCTCTTCAATTGTCCAAGCTTCTTCCATCCTTGTTTTGGTATGGCTCATTGCTATCTCACCAAACCTAAAGAGGGTCACCACGGAATGCCCAGAGTGGGCAATCATGATCCCCTCCACAGGCCTGTAATCGTCAAGGAAAGAATTGATTGTGGTTTCCCAGTAAACTGCATCGCCGCCAATAGATTGGATGCGGGTCAGATGTGAATCCTCCAAGTGAACAAGAAGCCCAGTCTTCTGGCTGAAGTAGCCAAACAAGACATGCCTAATTATCTCAGCTGGGCCTTCACTCCTGGCCTTCAGTGTCTGAGGGTCAGCACAATGCTTGAGGATGAAGCAATCCTCACCGTTGATCCTCTTCTCCCCTATGCATCTTGCATCTGCAAACATACTTGCTGTACTTCTGGGATCGAGTCCCTGAAATATATAAAAGGAAACCACATGTAAAAATGGCCCTGACCCTATAATAAACAGTAAACTTGTGCAAAAAGCCTCGCAATTTTTACCTGAAGTGCACGTCGCAGAGGCCTCACAGGCCCTTTGGCAGTGTGGGCACCAAGCCAGGGGGTATGCCTCCAAACAAGCTTGCCATTGCAGCCAGCATGAACCTTGCTACCCCCAACTGCGAGCTCCACGTACCACATATCTGGATTCATCTGCCAAAGCACAAACCCACCCGACTCAACACATCTTGAGGCATTCCGGTTCTTCATGACCTTAGTGGCAGTTTCAAACTCCGAAGCTACCATCCGGACCTTTCCCATTGCATACGCATTTTTAATAGAGTTCTGCAGCTTCTGCCCACCAGAAGCCGCTGTGTATTGCTGCAATATGTACTGGGCAGACGAAGTCTCCTACAATAGAACACGAAAATCTTAAGAACGCTTTATTCTTCACTAAATTTACAGTAATTTTTAGTAAACTAATAGAGAGGAAAGACAAAAGTGATCAAGTTAATCACACAATCCTCCATACTTGGAGAGATGTTCAGGGACCACTGCTGTGGAAAATAATATAAACACTAAAAAGTCTAGAATGCAAATTGCAAACTATAGTGTGTTTTAAATTCTTATTCTA
Organism: Platycarya strobilacea; assembly: GCA_036898215.1. NCBI lineage: Eukaryota > Viridiplantae > Streptophyta > Magnoliopsida > Fagales > Juglandaceae > Platycarya > Platycarya strobilacea. Next base: position 1,148,735 of record CM072557.1, on the reverse strand, counting down.
CTTATAATAAAGAAGCAGAAAGAGTTGTGCCTATTTCATTGTAGAATACTTCTAAATTAAGATTTTTTAAAGTCCTTGTGTTTTACTGTCTTCTGAAATCTAATCAAACAATCGGGAGCTTAAAACGAAAAAGAAAGTAAATAACTATGCGTTTTTTCTTTTCCCACCAAAGAGGCTAAAACAAAAATCTCAACTCCGAAAAAAAATCCAAAAAAAACAAAAAAAAACACTAAGAAACACTCGTATCCCATTTCCCCGCGCGGAACCACCCCAACGCTTTTTGCGAACTTACCCCCACGAGCGATCAAAATATAAATAATAAATTAAAAAAAAAAACGGTTTCAAATGCACTAACTTTCCTTTTTGCGTTGATAAGGAGCTATTTCTGAAAATCCAAAAATAACCGATTATATTCTACTCATAAGAATCTATCAAATGAGTTGTATATATCTGTGTGGGCGTGTGTGTGTGTGTGTGAGAGAGAGAGAGAGAGAGAGAGAGAGAGATTTACAATGGGGGTGTCCTTGATGCTAAGGTGAGGCAGAGGGTCAGTGGTGCTAACGTGCACGGGGGAGAGAGGAGCACCCAACACACCAAGCAACAGCCTCAGATCAGACCTTCTGTAAGCCGCCATGGAAGATGTCACCGAAGGAGTCCTCGTTAGCTGTCCTTTCATCCACTGGCCGAGACTCGACCTGCTCCTTTTCGAATCACCGATTTCCCCTCCGTCAGGGTCCGGACCCTCCATGAGAGGCGCCAATGCCTCTCCAAGAGGCCTCAGACTGCCGGATCTTGCGATCAACGGCTCCGGATGCGCCAAGTGGTATTGGTGCTGGTATCCCTTCTTTCTCCGGAGAAGACCCGAAATAATGGGCGACCTAGTTCGGGCGGGACTGTTCGCCCGAGAACGAGAAGGCGAGAGGCCCCGCACAATCTCTTCTTTGAGGGCGGAGAAGAAACCCTGCTTTCTTTCCATTCTAGATTGTACACCCCCAACCCTCCCCCTTACGAAAAGATATAGTGAAAACTAAAAGCCAGTGGCTGTTTGGCTGGCTAGAGGTCTAGTAAGGCGGGTTTATGAGCGAAAGGAGCGTAGGCAAACCTTCATAGAGAGAGAGAGAGAGGAGAGAGAGTTGTCAGTGAGCACTGGGCAGGAGGAGTGGTGGGAAACTGGTTATAGTGAGAGAAAAGCTCGAAGACTTCAGGCCTTGGATTCAGAGATGATATGAGTTGAGATGAGTTTAGATGAGTTTAGTTTATTTTTTAATATTATTATTATTTTAGAAATTTAAAAAGGTGTATTGGAAATTGAAAAAGGTGTATAGGAATTTGTGTTTTATATAAAAAATTATAAAAATATAATAATAAAATGAAGATGAGTTGAAATGAGCTGAGCTCACCTCTAAATCCAAGCGGAACCTGACTCTGAGTTTTATTTACCAAAAGGTGGTAGGGATATAAAGTTACAAAGAAAGTAGAGAGTGGTGATTTTGCTACGAGGGAAAGACGGGGAAGGAAGGACGCATATATATTGATCAAACCAAATAAACAAACTGCAAAAATGAATAAATAAATTCACTTACAAAATAGACTTAATTTAATAAAGCGTGCTAAGACTCACAATATGATGTGAGTACATTTCTCTCTTGAAGTGCTAAACACTTTAATTTTACGAAGAACTCACTTAAAACACATATTGAATCATGAACAATAAGGTGCAATCTCTCGTCTATAGCCCCTTTTTTCTAAGATGAAATCCTAATCATAAACTTTGTCAAAAGGGGTGGGAGTTCCGACTCCCTCACTTCCTTCCATTTTCTACCCCTCTTTCTCGGGTTTCCTTTTCTTTATTTGTCTTTAGTTTTTTTTTTCCTTCTTCTTTCTTCCTCTTCGTAGTGGAGCAGATCGGTTTCGTTGGTCTTACTCCCGCTGCCTTCTCCCTCTTTTCTTTGTTTCGGTTCCTTTTTTCTTGGTTTTGTTGGTCTTTCTTTTATCTTCATTTTTGGTTTGGTTTTCTGTGGTTTTTGTTGTTTTTCCAAAGCCGATTTTCAGGCGGATATGAGATCTAGAGTCGCGACACCCTACGGTGGTATTCGACCAGCACGCGCACCACCACGGGATTCGCCAGCCGCCGTTGTTCAGGACTATTGAAGGCCTCGCCGAAATAGTGACGCGTCAGTAATACGTGCGGGTTTAAGTTAGGGCGGTGCGTTCACGCACCTCCAACTCCTGAGCTCCACTATCTTCACGCGCGGAGGTCCTGGATTCAGCGCCATCGAAAGCTTCTGAGACGACGGTCTAGCACCCCCCAGGGTGGCGCGTGTAACTCACACGCCACCTCTAACCTCTGCTCTAGTTTTTGTCTGGAACCAGTTTTCAATCAACTGAGTTTCGTTTATTTTTATTAGTGTGATGGTTTTTTTTATTCCTGTGTTGTTGATGCGTTTGTTAGAATAAATAGGAATAGACCTATTCATTATTTGGTTCCCACTTCTCTTCTGGAAGATGTGATTGACTTTCCTCATTCTCTTTTGGAGATTGGAGGTTGGTGATCTCCTCCTTCTCTTTTGGAGAATGGAAGTGGTGATCTCCTCTCCTTACTTGTGAGGTAGAAATTTGGTTATCCCAAACCTCTCTCAGACAAACCATATTTATGTGGCTTTGTCTTCTTAGAGATTAGAAGTTAAGACAAAGTCTGTCATTTTGTGTACGGAGATACTATAGATCTTCCTGTTTAGTTAGGTTTGTAATATGGATCTTTCTAAACTTATCAGTCTCAACTGTAAACTTCATTTATGAAATGAATTGTGGTCCTTTCCTTTTAAAAAAAAAAGGTACATAGACTTTTTTGCGGTCCAAGCAAGAGTAAAACTATAAAATTTAGTTTTAAGGAGTCAATTTATAAAACAAAATTTAAAGAGAGACAAATATTAATTTTTTATATAATTTATTTCATAAAATACCTTTCAAAATTTGATTTTTATCAAGTTTTAAAAATTTTGGAAGAGCCAAAGTCCCTCAAGTCAAAGGGTGGTTCCGCCCCTGAGTTTAAGTAATAAATAAATAGAGAAATCCCTATTTTAGAATAAGATTAATTAAAATAAATTTATTTATAAAAAAAACTTTAAAAATCTAAAAAATTCATTTATTTAGTCATAAATTTGATGTGTTTTTATATAAATTGTAATGCAATCCATATTTGATGGGGTATAAAAAGAATTGTTCCAAATTAAAAGGGTTGTGCTACGTGCCTGGAGGCCTGCATGTGCACGAAAAATGATGTTTTGGTCATTTTAATATAAATGTCAAAAGAATCCCTCACTTCATCTTCTTTCTCTACGGCCTACGGGTGGTTATACTCATCTCTCTTATTTTTCTTCCATTATTTTCAAAACAAAAACATTACATGTACGATGTGCTTGATAATTATTCCGATCAAACACAGGACTGGATTGTCTAAAGACTTCACTTGTAAATGTTATTGCAGAAGTAGATCACCATATTGAGCTTCTACCGTTAATATTTTCGTTTTGTTCCTGTGGGTTGGTGCGAAGAAAATTGGTTTGTCTGTTTCTACTTTCTAGATTGGTGGATATGGTGAAGACATGATCCCTATGTGGGTAATATCTTAGAAGGGTTGTGTCTGATTTTAGTTTAAGGTGAAGTATATTAGTCTTGAATCGTGAAACTGATACAAGACTTGGAGAGTCTATTACTCAAGATTTTTCAACCAATTATCAACCACTTGGCTATTGTGCCCTCTTTGACCATGATTACTCACTTTGCTTTGCTTGTCGTGGATAGATTTCCTACAAATATGAAGATTAGTATTTTATGAAAACAATTAAAACATTGTTGGTGGAAGGTAGAACAGTACAGGAAAAGATATTAACAAAAACTTGGAAATTGTTGTTCAAAGGGTAGCAATAAATTCAAGGCTCTTATCTCCAATAAGATAAACCCATTTCACAAAAGTAGGATTTGTGATTTCAGAAGTATGGATTCTTTCAATATACACGAAACCCATTTTGAGTGATAGGATAAGGGTGGATTTTGAGGAATGGGGTTAGGGTTTCGAAGATTCAGGAGAGGAGGGAGGAGCAAAATGCGTTGGATGGAGGGGAATAGGGATATCAAAAAACAAAATGAAGCATTTCACTTAGAGCATATTTGAGATTGTGTTTCGAGACTTTAAAAATACTTTTAAGTATTTAAAAGTACTTTTAAGCAGTTAAAAGTATTTTTAAAAAAAATGATATATTTGGGTAACTTTATTAAAAGCGCTTTAGTCTGTTGAAAAAACTAAAAATCAGCTTTTTCAATAAGCATAAAATTAGAGGTTTTATCAAAAATCTGATGTAGATAACTATATATTTTTAAAAAACTATCATAACTAACTTTAAAAGTACTTTAGACATATCGATCCCAAACACTAAATAGCTTTTTAGTTATAGAGTTTATTACATTAAGTTTTAAGTTATAAGTTTTAAGCTAAAAGTAATATTTCTCATCGCAATTCTAAAATGTACTTATTCGTACGCATGCAAGCCCCTTATTGGGTTTGTATTTAGAATTTCTCAAATCAAAAATTAAGTTTTTTATAGATTAATTTGTAATTTAACTAAAGTGAAAGAGAAGACAAGGGTATGAGTTCTAATCCAGTCAAAACGTCATTTTTCTGTAGAGAAAAAAAAGTCGATGATATAATTACTATGAATAAAAATATGAATATATGCCTGTAATATATTTTAAAAGTATAATTCTTTAAATGAAGTCGAAAAATTTAAAAACCAAGGGACTCAGCGAAAGCCCTTGAGATTTTTGTGATTGGATGAAAACGACCTTGCGAGTTGCGATTGGTCGCAATCATGAATTCAAGATGGAGTTATATATATATATATATATATATATATATATATATATATATATAAGATAATCCTCGTCTGAGTTACACATGATCGGGGCATAAATGGAAGAGGGCGATGGGCATTATTTCATAAGTTGTGGGCCTTTCCAAACTGACGATCAGTTAGTGATTTATTTTTTTCCCTCACACTATATATTAATATATGATTTATCTTTTTGTTTTTTCTTTAAATAAAACATATATTAATATGTAAATATATATATTTAAATAAAAAAATATTAAATAGCATTTCTATGACATTTTCGAAAACGTTTTTTGGTCCTTAAATAACCTTTGAATCTTAAACGTCGGAGATAGCAAAACCAACTCCTATAACTGCCAAGCAAAGTAAAGTTTTGCTTATGATCACATTAATAGCATTCTCTCTTTATATAAAAGATAATATAATAATAATAATAAAAGGATAACATTATAATTCTAATTTTCAAAAAACTTTTATTACAATTAGAAAGTGTAATTTTACGTGAGATAGGTAAATATTCTTTAAAAAAGAATGGGAATTTCACTATTAAAATTTTTATTTTTTAAATATAAAATCTCATATTTTATTCATTATTTTCAAATTGATTACACAAACAATTACACAATTTACAATTACAAATATCTTTTATCAATTAGAAATTATCCAACCCCACATTAGAAGGAGCATCTCCTCCTCTTGGCTTGGCAGGACCACTACTCTAAGGAGGTTTGTGGCTTGCCACCCCATTACAATTTTTAATAAGTATTATTAAAAATAAATTAATGAAATTTAAGTATTTTTTATTCTTTAATTAATAAAAACGGTGCGACGGTTTTTTTATTTATGAAAGAGTAGTTTATAAGTTGAAGTATCTTGACAAATAAGATTTGATGCACATTGAATTATTATTAATATATACCATATAGTTGTCAAGAAGGCGACGAAAACGACGGACAAATTGCATGGCGTGAGTTGTGAGTTGTGACTTGTGAGAGTTATATGGGGAGAGGGAAGAGAATAACATAAAAAAAAAAGGTGAGGATCGTGGATGCATTAATTTGATTGATTCTCCGTTTGTTTGTATATATTTTTAAGAGAAATAATATTTATAATTGTTAAATATATAAATATTATATAATTATTTTTATGTAAGATTTGTCTTCAAATTGTAGTTTTATAAAAAAAAAATATAATAATAAATTTAAAATAAATTGAAATGAATTTAATTAGACTCTAAGGGGCTGCTTGGATTGGGAAGTGGGTTGAGTTCATCTCAACTCACTTCCATTTAATCATTATATTTTTATAATTTTTTATACAAAATACAAATTTCTATACACCTTTTTCAAATTTCAATACACATTTTTCAAATCTCAATACACATTTTTCAAATTCCAATACACTTTTTTCAAATTCTAAAATAATAATAATATTAAAAAATAAACCAAACTCATCTCAACTCATCTCATTTCTAAATACAAGCGGGGCCTAAATATTTTAACTCATTTTTAAATTTAAATCTAACTTATACAATCGTGAAAATAACCAAAAAAAAAAAAAATTGTACGCGTCTGGGGCTAACACAAAACGCGTTTTCACTTTTCAAAACTTTTTGTTTCTATTGTGCGTACAGCTAGCTAGCATGAATTTTCATAAGCTAGTTTGGATTACTAGTTGACCTTTGTGATAATCAATTATTAGTTTAAACTCCTGCCAATACTTATCTGAGGGAGATCTAGAAGTTAATTTATAAACTCCACCCCGACTTTTCAGTTAAATTTCTTATCTTCTATATTCGGACACCTTTTAAAATTTAAAAAAGTTAAAAACGATGCAAGAAAGTAAAGTACAATAAAATAAGAAACTCCACCTCCACTATTCAAATAAATTTTCATTACACCAAAAAAAAAACTTATAGCTAATTGATTGCGATAAAAAAATTATTTACGATTAATTTTATCTGTAAATAATCATTTTGTTAGAATTAATTGACTGTAATTAAATAATTTTTTTTAGTGTTCTTATCTTCTATATTCGAACACTTTTTAAAATTTTAGAAATTAAAAAAAATGCAAGAAAGTAAAGTAAAATAAAATAAGAAATCAATAGTAGAATATAAAAATTTATGTGGATCTTTAATATATCTAAGTTCACATAATTGTAAAAAATTTTATTTTCTCGATGAATGAAAAGAACGAAATACATTTATTACAACAAAATTGACTTTTTACGGTATTAGATTTTGTCGTAAAAAGTAGAAAAAATGCTGTAAGAAAATATTTACGGCAAAAATAATCATTTTGACTGTAATTAAAATGTCACAAATAGTTATTTTTTTATGGTGATTATTCCAAACCAGCCATGGGGTCCATTACAAATATACATAATAGAGTTCTGCGATGAAAACTTTAATTTCATAATTATTTTATTATTAATTCGAAAAAGTCTCAAGCGAACTATTTGTTTGATGTCGGATTCAATTTAATAATGATAAATATGTCACATCTTATATAATAAGATGAAAATAAGATAATAGTAAAATGAATAACATTACTCTTTATTTATTTAAATGAAGTATGCACAAAATTATATATAATATTTCTCTTATATGATATGTACTCCCAGTTGAAATTGAGATCAAGATGCCTAGCTAATGCATGCCACTCTGTATTTTTGATTATGCATTCACGCTTTCAAGGGAGACTTTTTTGTTCTGGTGTATAGACTATTAGTTACAAATTAATTCAAGACATACAAACATAATTGTTTAATTATTTATATAGATCGAAAGGATGCATCTTAATTATATCACCAAATTTATATATATTATAAAAAAAATGAATATATATAATCAATTTGAAAAGGTGTCCAACTCACCTAGACCCGAACCCAAAAGGGTTATCAGGCCCAACGCCCATAATCTGCACCCACCACCACGCAGTGTCCGAATTCAACTAGGGAGACTGAAACCGGGGACGATCCAAGTCTCTGGTTATCCCGACTTCGGCAGAATGAGATTAAATCGACTTCGAGGACACGCTAAGGCCAGAACGACGGTTCACGTACTGATATATTTCCTGGATCCACCTCACATCAAGATCACTCCCGCATTTATGAACGACAGACAACCGCCGGTTTACAGATCTCCTCTCTTAAATGCGGATACACTATAAATGCACATCATTAATTGCTAGATTGACGAACGATACAGCGGCATTTAATAACCATTTCTAAAAGGGTCTAATTGAGTATTAAATGAAGGGATACTCAATTAATGCGATGAGACCGACCGATTCAGATCATTTTTTTCTTCTATCGAGGATGACGATCGAGTGATGTCCCGATTTCCAGCTCTTTTATCACAAGAACCTTCCTTCAAAGGGAACACCTATAAATAACACCAAACCAAAGACGAAAAGGGGTACATTCTCAAATTCTCTCATACAAACGTCCATCTATTTTCTCCCTAAAACTAACTTGATCGTCGGAGCGGTCCCGGACCCCGATTTTCCTTGTTCTTATTTTGTAGGTTACGGTCAGTCGGGATTTGATAAACCAGACTGCAGAATACGTCCTTAACACAATTAATTGTAATTAAAATAATTATTTTTATTATAATTAATTATTTTATTATAATTAATTAATTATATATACTTATTTTTCTTACATTGACTTCACGATAACAACTACTCTAGCTATATCGGAATCTAGATGCATGTGCATGTGCATGTGCATAATTGACGTCGACGACCTAGTCTGCGATTGCTACGATGTGGGTACGTTTGGTTTTATAATTTATAATTCTATTCGTAGATTATGTTTTGATATTGAAGTTATTTTAGATGATATCAAATATTAAAATAATAATAATAATTAAATAAAAATAATTATCAAATATTAAATAATAGTTAGCTAATCTCACTCAACTACCCCAACCCATGCAAACGGCAAACACAGCCTAGAGTCCCATCATCCATGCAAGCATATCTTAAACTTCAAAATGGTCGACATCCTGCGTGATCAATCATCCAATTACCAGCATATAATGCTTTCCGGTAATATTACACGTACAAAAATTTTATATATAGTTATTTTTACATATTTTTTTATGCACTTTATTAATATAACTAATTGTATTATTTTTTAATATAAAATAATTGATTTAGTTAATATAAAATATACAAAAAAAAAATACACAAAAGTGATTGTAATTTATATATAATACAATTCTTCCACATATATTCAAACACAATATCTAAGAGCGGGTCTTTAATGGAATTACAAGTACTAAATGATCATAACTGATCCAATGGCCATATATATTTGATAGGCCGCTGGATTATATCTTCAAAATATATAGCTAGATAATCAGCATATCATCATGATGATCTCACGGTCAATATAATTATAGAAACAATGGGCTAAATTATTGTTCCTTACAGACAAAGGCATACTCATGGTTAAACCAACCTTAGAATATTAGCATAGGTCTAATCAAAATTTATTATTAAAAATTAATAAAAAAAATTATAAATTTGTACATATAATTAAAAAAAATTCGTCATATTTAATCAAAAATATAAATAAAAAAGTGAAAAAAATAATATAAAAATATTTTTTACTTAATTTTTAAATAATAACTCATCAAATTTCATCATGTATTTTTTATTAATTTTTTATAATAAATTTTGATACCAATGCTCTTAGACGTTTACTGTAAAAAAGGCTGAATTAAGGATGTTATTTATCTTTATTGATTAGAACAAACTGTAATCTGACAATTTTTTGTTCTTAGCTGTACGTAACTTACAGAATTTAATACGAACAGGTGCCAAAATATGATTATTAAATACTTCGTACATACACATGTAGACATGCAGTAAACTAGATAGCTAGCTAGCTACCTAGTATACTAATATTTGGTGAAAGATTCGTGTATGTTTGGTATCATTATAAACATACTTAATATATATATATATATATATATATATAAAGTATGGTTTCATTATAAACTAATTAGTGCTTAAAAAAAAAAACTGATTAGTAGCCCTAAGATATGGTGCCTGGCCTCATGCACAAACGTCTATTGGTTCTGATTCCTCAATATTCAATATTTGGGTTCTCAACGGCCATTATGTGATATAATTTAATTTAAAATAGTTAATTAATGGGAAAATGGTGATCTAGTCCTTTAGAGGAGTCGGATGTAGTGGACGCACTAATTGATACAAAAGGATTTGAGTCAGAATTATCAGGCACGTGGAAGATGTTGAAATATCTTGAGAAGACAGATCAACACAAAGATAATAAGTTATCGTGATATTTTTCAAATTATGGTAATTTCGAGTATTTTTCAATATTTTAGCCATAATTTTAATTACGGATATCAAAATCACATATAAGAATCCAATTCATGACCATCGAGCAAAGCATAACATCGTTTCGACCTCAAATTCTTGTTTTCACTTTTGAATTCCTATTTTAGTTTTTTTTTTGTCATTTCTTATAATATTTCATTTATCGTTTAGAAAGTGATTATAAATTCAACTTGAGCCATATTTTTGATATATTATTTTTTTATTTTGTATTTAATTTTGACTTGATCCTTGAAATTTTAGTAATTTTGATAAAATCTCGATATTGACGATTTTGACTATACAATCCAGCTTATGAGCTGATTTTTAATTATTATTTGATTCGATAATTTTCATTTAAATATCAGAAGCGTTTTTCTTTATATTTTTAGATGAATTTCTTGTATTTATTTTTTGAATAATCTGTTAGAATTAACTTACAAATTAATCATCATTTTGTCTATTGTCATAATGCAGGCTCGCTCGATGGTAATAAGGATCTTTCATTAATCTTTTAGGAAAGCGAATCATGTCGCATACATATTAGCTATAGCCAAGATGGGCTCTGCTGGTCATGAGGCGATCTCTGAGAACAATAATAGCCTTCTGAAAGACATTTCAAGAACCATTCGACTGGATCAAACTAGTTTACACGTAAATCAAGATAAAATATTTTACGCAAGTTACATTTAGTTGAATTTTTTAGGTATGTTTTGCTTTTGATTTATATGTTTATTTTAGTATCTTGTATAGGGGGTTGAGATATTCTATAGTTTATTTTGATTTCTGGGTTTGGGTTTTATGATTATATATAATCCTAAGTGTTCGATTGTAACTACGATATTTTCTTGTCATAAGTGAGAGATATCACAAAAATTAGGATATTGTCTCTTTCTTAAAAAAAAAAATGAATTTAAAATTTAAATTTAAACTATTTTACAAATTACAACTTATTGTTTTATAAAGAGATTATTTTATGTTGAGAAAAAAGAAAATTTTTTTCCAATTTTCTGTTAGGTATAGAACTTTGGGTTGAAGATAACTGAAGTTCAAGAATTTATGTTTCAGCATAAATACACAACTTAATTTCTACCCTATAACATGCGGTTTATAATTATATCTCGAACTTTTGAGTTTGAGAAGTTGCATTAATTCTTCAACTATCCATACGGCCTATCAATTAATATGAAAACTCCTATATATTAAATTAATATTATTACTAATCAAAATTGATCAAAACGAACGTGGGTAAAGTATATGCCAACGGTGTTTTTTGTATCCCAGCCTATTCCCTATCGTTACAAGAAAATCTACTTTTTGCTATATTAAATTTCATCGCAAAAGAAAAGAATATTACAAAAAAATATTTACAACAAAAATAGTTATTCTAACTGTAATTAAAATGTCATAAATACTTGTTTTTTTTTTTATAATATACTGCTAATCAAAATAAGATATCTGCACTTCTGCAGCCACAATTTTCAAATTTGGTGTGATTTATTCATGACACTATGTTATTCAACTGCATGCCAACATATATAAATAAATTATTGCAATATGCTTTCAGATTGTTGCATACTTTCTTTCTTTTTTGACCGGAAAAGGGCGGAACACATTCTAGTTCTGATGCGTTCAGATTAGGGTAATTAAGCAATATAAAGGTAGGTAGGTAGCTAATATTGGACCCTTCCGGCCTGCATTTTGGGTCCCCAGACCATGATGGCCTCTTTTGTCTCATGACCAACAACCTTCCTCTTTACGTTCCAAAGCACGTGCATGCATTACTACCACTCATCTAGCTAGCAAAATATGTTAAGACTTTTGTAATAAACGATTTCATGTTATGTTTGGATATTGAGTTGATCAGTTAATTGAGTTTTTTTTTTTTTTTGAATAATAGTAAGTTGAGATAATAGAATAAATTTTTTAAATTCACTAAAAATTATGAGTTTAAATTTAAATATTAGGTTAAATTTATATATAATTGTGAAAAGTTGAAAAAATTTGTAGGTCTTATATGTAAAAAAATATTAAATTGAAAAAGATTATAAATATTAAAGAATAATTTCACATTACTTGTAGACAAAGTTTTAGATATATTTATAAGGAATGAACAAGGTCCTTCTTGTTGAATAAAATTTTACATTACTTGTAGACAAGATCTTTCTTGTTGAACCATTTTTATAAAAAGAGTTAAAGATCATAAATTTCTTCATAGTATCAAAGTCTATCATATGATGAATGCTCGGCCCACACTACTTATCTCATATTAAGAATCATGAAAAATACTAATCTGCATATGAGGGAAGGCGTTGAGAAATAATATCATATTGCCTGTAGACAAAATCTTGAACATATTTATAAAAAATGAACAATCCTCTCTTGTTGAATTGATTTTATAAGATGAGTTAGGTCCATAAATTTTTTTAATGGATTTCACATATAGATAGATTTTGAATTGAAATTAGTTTAATAATTAGAAAGAATTGGGTGTTAGGACTTAGGATACTAGATAGTACTGTACTTAAAATAAGATTAAACTAGATTGAATTGAGAGATAGGGTAAGAAGCTTGGTGGAAAAGCTTGGTCATCATGATCGAACCCATCTTTGACGGTGCATGAGCAGTGGTAAGGCCAGCAATATAGCTACTTTTTTGTTGGAGAACAGTACAGTTGAAGACAGTCCGTTTGTTTTTTGAAAGAGAAAGTGAACAGTAGTGGGAGATGCGGATGATCAGCTTTTGTCACGTTGGGGCTGGGCTGGGTCGATCATGTTAAATCTGGGGATGACAAAATGCTAAAGAAGCATCACCCTTTGTCATTAATTTCTAAAAGTTTCTCGTCAATCAGACATTAATTACAGAGTGGTATAAGTTATAACCTTTTAACTATTTTCCCTGCTCCAGGTTACAACACATGTATATATGTAACATGAATCGAGCAGACTCTAAACTCCACACCATTGTTTCGATATTATATATGTTTAATCCCCAGTAGCATCCCAGAGAATTTAGTTTCATTAATTGGTCATTAGAAATGATTTTAGATTTTTAATTAATTATATTATAAGATTTTAGTTTCAACTCATAATTATATTATAAGATTTTTAATTAATTATAGTCAATTTATATATATATATTAAAAAAACTGTAAAAAAATAAAATAAGATATTTGGACGTTCATGAATTTACAAGAGACTAGAAAAATAATTAGAAAGATCGATAAGCTTGTTAAAGCTATGATTTAGATTATAGAATCTGCATTCAATAAAAATGGGCTTTGAGGTGTGGATACAGTCTGGCCGCTCAACAGTTTATTGGACTTGTCCGGGCCCATATTCTGGGCTTGAGGTCTATTCCATCTTAAGACCAGAGCAGATAGAAAAGATTTAAAACCCCCCAAAAACAAAATAAAAGATAAAATAAATGCTTCTCCCTCAAATCAAATCCATATAAATGTGTAGATTACGCTAAGTAAAAAAAAAAGATTGACACATTAATAAGTAAGTGTCATATATAAAAAAAAAACCTCATATATTGTAACCTTTTATTTTTCTCAAAAAAAAATAAGTGTTATAATAAAAAACATATATTTATGTTCATAGATTGTTATTTTTTTAAAATAGCATACGACATTTATATAATTCATAACTATATATAATATTATAATTTAGAAATTCAAAAGATCTTGGTAGCAACTATCGAGCTCTACCACTAGCACAACCATCATTATCGTGGGCAACCTTGAAAGGAAAGTAGATTTCTTCTTTCAGTTTGGATTCTGATATGAGATGATTTTAGATAAAAATTAAATAAAATTTTATTTTTAATATTATTAATATTTAAAAATTTAAAATTATTAAATTATTAAATTATTTGTTATATTTTATATAAAAATTTAAAAATACTATAATAATAAAATTCTTTTCAAATCCAAATAAGAGGTTAATTTCGGTGCGTGTATTACGAGATTATAATGTTGTAGACACTATTTTCTTTTAGATGCTCTATTGCTAACTTAGGCTTGAATCGCCATTGGAAGGAAAACATAGACGACGGACGGACGTGTTATATACACGACGTTGTACCATGCATCGAGATCGAAATATATATATATATATATATATATATATATATATATAATCATCTCTTAAAAAAATTATATATATTAACAAATTATTAAGGGGAAGTCCGAATGACAAAGATATTGGAAGTCTTTCCAAGAGTAAAAGGACATCACATAATTTCTCCCACCATATAATATTTTTTAGAAATAAAATAGTATTATTTTAAGTCTAAGGTGCAAAATAATATTTTTTTTAAGAAAAATTCCCCCACCGCATATTAATTTGGATATAAATAATTTTTTTAGAAATAAAATTCGTTGTGTAAAATTATTTTTTTTTTTAATTTGGAAATTATTATTTTTTATAATAATTCTAGATATTTATCATTACAACATATATAAAGAGTAATACTATATCAACTGAAATAATATTCCAAAAATTTGTCCCCGAATGCATTTTTTATTTTTATTTTTTACTTTTTACTTAGGAATTAAGAAAGTATTTTTTAATAATATTATATTTTTTTTATTTTTAAAAACACTACAATAAGAAATAAAAAAAAAAAAACCAGCATGTCAACTTTTCGAGTGATTTTCAAGAGATGTAAGTTGTAACACCCCTCATAAATAAAACCATTATTTCACCTTTCACCATCAGTTATTTTCAAAACTCAACAATTTAACATATTTCATACATTCAAACAACAAAAATTACTCTTAATCAGACCCACAAATCCACTCTAATCTCTATTCAAATTATTTACAATTATTCTCAATTATTCTTAACATTTCTTACTATCCAAACACAATCAAAAAGTACCAAACAATCAACATAATATAATAAATTATAATAAGAAATGCAACAAGTAGCTTGCTAGTTGTTCAAAAAAAAAAAAGAAGCTTGCTAGCTAGAAGCCCGGCCCCAGAGATCGAATGCATGATAACTCAGGACATTATTTTCTTTGCAACCCAACTCAGTTATGGCTTGTGCAGAGAAAGAATAATACCTTCAAACATGCCATCATGATCATGGTTAGTACCATCATCATCAGAGCATGTATATTCATGCATGTTCTCCGGCGACTCGTGAAAACTTCCAGCATGAAGTTCCAAACAAACCAAAATCCTAAGAACATACCCGACAACAATGAAGAAGCACATGATAAGCCATCAGATGATCAGATTAGATCTCCTGCGGCCTAGACATTTTGACCTAAAGTTCAAAACAAACCGACAACCTAATTAACTAGAACTGAGAAACAGAACACAGCCAGATACAAACCCAGGCCAAAAACAACAAACAATTAAGTTCTAACATAGAGGTGAAAATGCAAAACACGACGACAAATAATATAGAAACAACTGCAAGCTCTGTATGCTAGCTAGCACAGCGACAGCGTGGATGATGATTGATGTCCCCTGCGGTGGTTGTTGCGGCGACTAGCTGGGGCCAGCACACATTTACCATGAGGATGGTTTTCCAGAAATGGCTTGTACCAATTAATGAGTGACATAAGAGCTTCGCGGGTGAGTCCCTGCACTCATTGAGTACGAAGAACATAAGAGATCAGGAAAACAAAAGTCAGAGCAAGATCCATAGGCCGCCGGATGCAAAAATATCAGCAAACTGAAGTAGGTGTAATAAGGCCGTCAACGGCATGCAGTGTTTAATATTTTAATACGAATATTAATAATCGAATTTTTTATTAAAAATAATAATAATTAAATACGTATTTTTATTCAAGAAATTAATCTGTGATTATAAGAGAGATCGTCCTTATAATTTTGTATTTCATGACTTTTGGACATAACGAAATTTAGATGACTATAATTAAAAATATAAAATTTTAATTTTATCTCTTTGAAATCTTTCAAATTTAATTTCTTATCTTATTATAACTTATTTATTAACTTATAAGTTTTAAATTTTCAAAATTTATTAAAATAGGTGTATGAGAAGAGAAGTAGAGTTTAAATAAAACTCTTATATTCAGTACATGACATCCCATTGGTTGGGTAGGCCGTCTCTACGATAAAACTAAGGTTAATTTCAGTTTTCTTTAAATTTTAATTTATAGTTCGTTATTAAACATGGCTTATCAAGTAGATCATTTAAGAATCAATTTGCATATTTATAGTTTTTATTATATCGCCATTTAATTGGCTAAACCTTCACGTAACTAGGCTGATTGATCGGATGTATCACTGCTTCGTGATCAGGACACGATTGTGTGTGGTTCATGGGTGCCAGCTAATTATAAGAATTTGAGGGGAGAAAAATAGAAATTAAGTGAATATATCATGGGATGGAACGGCTAACCTTAGCTACTTTCATGGCGGTCTGAACAACATAATTCCCCCACTGATCCTGAAACAAATGCAGGGAATGTTCCAAATTACCAAAAATAAGCTCCTCAATAATCCTAGAAGAGTATTTTTCTTCTTCATATTCTAGCAAGAACTTTTCCACAACATGGCTGCCATGCATGTTCATGGAGAGCATAAGAAATCTTCCTTTAAGCTTCGCCAGTAATTCTTCTGCAACTTCCGGCCTCCTCAGAGATAATATGTACTGCACAACAAAGTTCCTGAAATAAAAAGAGCTGATGATTAGTAACGTTAATTAGTACTAGAACGTTTTTGATCGACTAGCATGTACATATACGAGGTACTGAAGAACAAACGAGAATCTGACTTTAATGACTAACAAAATGTAATGGACCCCATTTCATGAGTGTTTGGTTAACTAGAAAACAGGAGAGAAAATGTAGAGGAAAAAAACAGAGAACGCCTCCAATAAGGCCTGTCTAATGTAAGGTACGCCTAATTTATCAGATCTTAACAGTGCTCGCAACAGATCAGGAGGAACCAAGTTGATCAGACTGATCCATGACAAAGGTGGAGCAACAGTTCATTATAATTATACAGTATGCACAATGGTTCTAATATATAAATATTAAGAGGTCATGAACACAAAATAGAAATGTGTGGAGATCAGGATCGACTAACCCATAAGAATGTTGTGAAAGGAATGGTGCAAATGCTACGATTATATTCACAAGACGTTTCCCAGTTACTTCATCAGCAAAATTGACACATTCTTGCATTACGCAACACCCAAATTTGTCTGCCGCAATCTCCAGACAGTTATCTGCGATCTTATTCAGAATATTCTGCAAATAGTAGAAGTAATAGTGTATTAAAGTTTATTTTTCTATTAGTGCAAATAGAAAAAAGATTTACGTACACTGGAAGCTGCCCAAGTCATGGTACGTAGAAAATAAAATATTTTAAGGGAGAATACATGCATAGATGCATAGATGCATAGATGATATATAAACAGAAAAAGCTTATTCTAAAAGCATTGATCGAAGCTCCAAATTGGTATTAACTTAGTCATGAAAAAGTTGCTTCTTATGTGAGAGAAGGGCCCTGTACTTCTCATATAAGAAATCATATATATATATATATATATTAGGAAATCACTAGAGCCATAAATAAATTTCACAAACAAATTCCACACAATGGAATGTCAAGTTTTGATTGGTTACTTTCTTCCCTCTCCCTTTCTCTCTCTCTCTTCCCCCCTCCCCACGACAGTTGCTTTTTTCTTGTTCTTTTTTCCCTTCCCCCTGCTGCCTTTCTTTTCCAGCCGTCGTCGTCGCCATCTTCCACCTGTGAGAATTGCACCGCCTGCTCTCTCTCTCTCTCTCTCTCTCTCTCTCTCTCAATGAGATTTAAGTTCCTTATTGATATGATTATAAATTTTTATTACTTGGGTTGATTTAGGAAAAGTAAATAAACATTCTTACAATCCAACGTCCAACTTTCTCCTTGTGTTTTGTCTGTTTAGCTCAACACATGATGATTTTATTTAGCTGTACTTGAAATTTTCTCCTTTAGTGAATATAATTTCTGATCGCTTTTGTTAGATCAGGTAACTCTAAAATTTGAGCATAGAAACAATAAAGGCTGCAACTATGCTTGGATTGTTAAAAAATAACGAAACAACAATTTGGACATTGGATTGTAAAGAGCTAGACTCTATCTATTATGGTTGCTTTAATATAAGTTTTTAATAAAAAAAAAAAAAAAAAGGAATTTGGGCGTTGGATTGTACCTGGACATTGAAGAAATTTGGAAGTGAAAAAGTTGAGAGATATAGAGAGACATCAGAGAGAGAGAGAGAGATACCTGGAGGTTGAAGAAATTTGGACGATAGCTTGCAGACGTCGACCAAGAGTTCAAAAGTGAAGACTGGAAAATGGATGTCGTGCAAGGAAGGTGAGTAGCAAGGAAGGTGACTACTCACCTTCTTAAAAATAAAATCACGTGACACTTATGCTATTTCAGTTTGTAGATTCCTCTGTAGAATCCCTTTCTGTCTCTAGCTGCCCTCTATATATTATATATGTTCTATATCTACTGCTTCCATTTTATCTCAATTTCGGTGCAAAGCATTGGCTATATGATCACATTAATGCCAAAGAGTTTCCATTAAAATGGTGTTCAAGTGTGTGCGTAGGAGCGTATGCATTTATTAGAGCAATATATTAAGTAAATGAAGTAGCAACAATTTCTTTTAGCAGGATAAGATACATGCATTCATGCATCCCCCTTGGACATGATACCCAGTAAATTATTAAGGAGAAAAGACTACTCAAGAGCTGCTGAACTAAATGATAGCCATTAGTTAAGCTCTTGGAAGAAATCCAAGGGCCTAAATAATTTTTTTTTTCTAGGATATAGATAATTAGTAGTCATTTAGGCCTAGTTTGTTTTTAGAGATGAAATATGATGGGATGAAATAAAAATTAAAAAAAAATTATTGTAAAATACTTTTTTAATATTAATTTTGTTTTGAAATTTGAAAAAGTTAAATTTTTTATTATATTTTATATAAAAATTTGAAAAATTATAATCATGAATTTAAAATATATTTTTGATTTTTAATTTCATCCCTATAAACAAACGTAGCCTTAAATAACTTTAGTTAGCAAAACCGCAGTCTTGGGTAAAGGCAATTAAATGATGTTCCTTATGTAACCATATATATATATATATATATATATATATTATATTAATACGTACGCATATATTTAATTACCTCATTATATTCGGCAGAGAAAAGTTGCAAGCACTTTCTAATTACAAATTGACCGTTCGGGCTCTTGGCCAACGTAAGTGTAACATCCCCTAGAGCTGTTATCGCATAGTGTATTTGAGCTGGAGTTTTGAGATGCATTAGCAACTTCTGCATTGATCGACCTCTGCACAAATGAATAAGAAATTATATATCTCGAGAAAAATTTCCTTTTATGTAGTTGGTTAATTATATTTAATTTAAAACTACTGTATATGCATGCCATCATAGTTTCACCCAAAATAAAAATAAAAGCATAAATTTTAGTATCAAATTTTCGCCAAAAAATAACTAGAACTACATACTCATACGTACCCATGTTTGTCAGTGCATACTTGCGCTAGCTTTTGTGCATGATTGTTGATCAAAGCAAAAAGAATTTCATTTAGGAGTTCTTCATTGCTTTCTTCGAAAAGCTTCTGAACTTGATAATGGTAAGTTGGATGAACCATTAACTCGTGCAAATGATCCTTCCATTCAAAAAACCTCTGCCATAAAGGGTAACTTTGTCGGTTTTCAGTCTTCGAAATGAGTTGTTGGCTATTCAATTCCTCATATAAGGAGAAAGGTTGAGGCCGTTGTGATAGTTGAAATGAAATCCAATTGTCGTTGCTATTAATGTTAGAGCTCGATGATGGTACTCCATGGAGCCAACTCGTAGAATAACCTGTTTGTCCCCTCAGTGCAGTATGATATCTCATCATCTGCCAGTTAGGTTCTTGTATTTTCATACTCAGCAATTGTTGTTGTTCTTGCGAATGTGTTGAAGGAAAAAGCCCATTAGCCATTATAGAAGCATAAGAATCAATATTGCTTCGCATAAAATCAACACTGAACCAAGCATCTTCTACACCAAATTGGGATGTAGGAGGTGGATTTGATAGACTGAGTTGACTCAATAAAGTTTCAAGGCGGGTTTGTTCATGAGTGGCCTCGTCAAGACTAAGATTTAGTTCCATCCGAGTCTCTGATGATCCAAAACCTGCTTGATTCTCGAGCCGACGACTCATATTACAAGAAATAATACTGTCTCCTATATTCAAGCTGAATACTTAATATTAGAATGTAAAATATTAAGGAATGCATTTGTAGAGTTATGAATAAAGGCTTTAGAGACGTGACTGATTAAATTAAACATCAAAATAGAGATTAGGTCAAATATGCATAAGATTTGGAGTGTAAATGTGTAATACTCTAGGGTTTATAAAAACTCTTAAGATTAGATCGAAAAAATATAGTTTGATCTTTAAATTATCTTATTAGACATATTAGGTAAGGTAACTCTGATTTAATTCTTATACAAATAGATGGAGATACTGTAGCTTAACAGTCAATCTTTGTTTGCCCGCATTGCCAGCTAGCCTTTTTTTATAAGGAAACAAATACTGTTTGTTTGTTTTTTCTTTCTTTTTTTTTCTTATTAAATCTCTCCCTTTTGGGTAAAAAAAAAAATAATAGAGTGCAAATATAATTGATATAAACTATTTTAATACACGCACTTTCTCTTGTTTCAATTGGGCAAACAATTTATTTAACATATGCCAAGATAAAAAAATATATATAAATATATAAAAGCCAAGAAAAACATGATTAACTAGATCCATCACTTGGAGTATTCATAAAAATGAAGAATTCAGAGTTTATTTTCTCTCCAAAAATAAGCTTGTCCAGTTAACATATTTGACCAAAATTAAATTACAAAAATTTAAAAAAAAAATCCACGAAAGGTACATAAGAATGGCAATCATACCAACAGGAAGGAGCAGACGGCTACAAGCTGTTAAATGCTGGGAAGTTTAATATGAAGCAAAGACTGCGCTCACCATGCACGGGGCCGAAGGATCCACAGTTCCAACTTCCAATCCAAGAACTCCCAGCCTTTCAGTTGTCGCCAAACAAGTAGAAAACCATACCGCGTCGAAAGCGATAGATATCCCAATTAAGTATTAATACATGAGATCCGGGGAACTGATCTCTTACGCACTTGCAACCTTCATTTGCTTCATCAATCCATTCGCTGTATCATGATATATGTTATTAATACGAGGATGTGATTGCGAACCCTCAAGTAATTCATGCACGACACTATTGATGCTGATCCTTTAAGAGTTCTATTTAAATTTTGTCTCCCACACATCTATCTTACACATCTATCTTTATAGAATTTAAAATAGCTTAAAACTTATCCGTTAATATTTGAATTATGATGAGATTAGAATACCCCTAAAAGATAAACTCTAATTATAGTCAGATAATGGAAAACGCGTGTGGGATTAATTTATTAAACGCCACATATCCTGCTTCAGTTCTTGAGGCAAGGCTACTAGTTTCAACAAACAAACCAACACGTATCCGTTTTATACATAAATGAACTCTCTCCATATCAAATAAGCTGGAGAAAGTCGTCTCTATACAGATGGGGGCAGTTTTAAATGAAGAACTTTCCACCAACTTGCTCATCACTAGAGGCATCGTTTTCTGCATTGATTGTTAAGGATAGGAGTTCCATCAGCACCATTCGATACTCCAGTCCTCTGAGATAGTGTCCCAACAGCATGCACCTTTTGCGTGGGGAAGAAATATACAAAAGAAATAACAACAAACGGTTCAGAATTAGAAAAGCAGGTGGAATTCGATCATTTTACTTCACTTTCAGGTGGCTCATAACGAAAAAGCTCCAAGGAAAACATAGATGGCCGTGATTTAAAACAAGCTCAGTACACGCATGGATCAAGTGTTTTAACCAGAAACACTCAAGGGAGAAAGAAAGAGCTGGACTAACCAGAAGCGGAGACGTGCCCAGTAGTCCTGTGTTACAGAAATGAGGGGCTGAAACTGGAGCAAGGTATTTTCGATAAACTTAGCACAATCTTCATTCACTAGGTTCACCGTTCCAGTTGGGTAATTCTCTGATAAGAGGATGAGCCATAGAATGCATCTTGGGAGATAGGGTAGCAAGAAGGCCATGTACAACAGAGTTTATTATTTCTTTCAATTCAGAAGACGTGGGATCTGATAACTCAGCTACCTGTAAATAGAACTAACCGTATCAGCCACAAGACTAACTTGCTTGAAAAAAGTGAGAATGAAAGAAGCCAACTTCAGAGTTAGCTGCATGATGGGGGTAAATTCAGTACCTGGTGGTCATGGCTAAAAAAGGGTTGCATGCAAAATGAGTGTCTAAATGGGCAAACTGGTGTAAAAATAACACCTCCAGTTCACAAAACTGAATGCAGGAAAAATAATTGTACCATGTAATAACATATTACATCTTCAAAGAGCAGGAAACTATTAAAAGATGGTGTAGAAGCATATTTCCATGGCATGAT
The DNA here is from genome assembly GCA_036898215.1 of Platycarya strobilacea. NCBI lineage: Eukaryota > Viridiplantae > Streptophyta > Magnoliopsida > Fagales > Juglandaceae > Platycarya > Platycarya strobilacea. The sequence continues at coordinate 1,125,954 of CM072557.1, read as the reverse complement.
ACCTTGCTCTATGCGATCCAACAGTTAAACCAAAGGCCAACACTTCATCCCTATGCATCCATGGGGCATAAATTAGACTGATAATTAGTAGTATGAACATGCAAATTAGTAACACTCAAGGGCTGGTGGAGCCAGAACAATAGGTTCAAACTCAAAATAACAAGGAATACTACTTATTAGAAAAACTATAAAAATTATCAAGGAATCGGCAATCAGGAGCTATATGCATGATTTTAAGACTTGTCCTCCATTACATGGATGAGGTGATAGCATTGATCTCAGATAATATGAAAACCACCACAGTAGGGAACATGTCAAGTTAAATGTTGAACGCAATAGGCTGCTTCCATACTTGCACATTTTTCCCTTTTTTGAGGTAAAAAGAACAGAACATGAATTCTATGTAATAACAAGCAGTTTTTCTGCAAGCAAAACCCTCAGAGACAATATTTTCATCTAAAAAGTAGTGTTCATAGATACAAAGCAAAAAGTGTTAGTCTCACTTTGGTTCGGTATCAAAAAGAAACTGAACATGCTTAAAACTCATTATCAAAAACACCAACATTCTCTTTTCCTTTCAATGTTTTCTCATGTAGAAGGGATAGGTAGCGGCAGGGTTGTTATCTCAAAAGGCTCATATTATGATCTCACTCTCAGATAAGTTTATAATATCAAATCATCCCTATCAAATGACGAGTTCAAAATAGCTACCAAAAACTAACATAAAGATGTTGCAGATGGTATTGGCAAACCAGTACTACCACAAACCAAGGCCTGCAACAACAGCATCTGATGCTATTATATTATAAAACACAAAATTTTCAGCAGTAGAAGTATGGAAAAACCTAAAATCCAAAGGAAGTTTACATTCCCAAACGAATATAATGGAGTGCATATATGTTTAAAATATGTTTTCCCCCCTGTTTGATGCAATCTAATGTTTTTTTTTTCTTGGCAAATATCATTGATATAAACTATTTTAATACAGACACTTTCTCTTGTTTCAATTGGGCAAACAATATATTTAACATATGCCAAGAAAAACATGACTAACTAGGATCCATTCTATTGTTACACATTAAGATCCATCACTTGGAGTATTCATAAAAATGAAGAATTCAGAGTTTATTTTCTCTCCAAAAATAGGATTGTCCAGTTAACATTTTTGACCAAAATTAATTTACAAAATTAAAAAAAAAAAATCCACAAAAGGTACAAAAGAATGGCAATGATACCAACAGGAAGTAGCAGACGGCCACAGGTTAAATACTGGGAAGTTTAATTTGAAGCAAAGACTGCACTCACCATGCATGGGGCCGAAGGATCCACAGTTCCAATCTAAGAACTCCCAGCCTTTCAGTTCTTGCCAAACAAGTAGAAAACCACACCACTTCGAAAGCGATAGACATCCATCCCAGAAAGTGATAGATACCCCAATTAAGTATTAATACATGAGATCCGGGGAACTGATCTCTTATGCACTTGCAACCTTCATTTGCTTCATCAATCCATTCAGTGTATCATGATGTATGCTATTAATACGAGAATGTGATGGCGAACGCACAAGAAATTCATGCACGACGCCATCGATGCTAATCCAACTTCGCCCCAGCTGCTTCTTCACCCCCTTTTCCCTCATCACCAACCTCAGAGCTGAGACGTCACCCCAGCGGCGATCAACCGCAAACGCGTTAGCCATCATCACATAACCTGCAGAATTACCAGGGTCCACTTCAACAAGCCTTCTAGAAACGTATCGGGCCAAATCAACTTTGAAGTGGAGCAGGCAACCCCCAAGCAAAGCACACCAGACAAACTTATTTGGCTCAAAAGGCATGGAAAAAACAATCTTTAGAGCTTCTTCGACATAGCCGACTCGTGCAAGTAGATCAATATAGCAAGCATAGTGTTCTAATTGCGGGGAAATAGAAAAGCTGGAGGTCATGTCTAGGAATATTTGGCGTCCTTTCTCTACTAAACCTGAGTGACAGCATGCACATAAAACACCAAGGAAAGTTGCGGCATTGGGTTGTACACCAAACTCTTGCATCCTGAAGAAAAGCCTCAATGCCTCCTCTCCCTCACCATTTACTGCAAGGCCCATAATCATAGCGTTGAAGGAGACAACATCTTGGGAGGACATCTGGTCAAAAACCTCTTTTGCCCTCCCCAAGCACCCACATTTAGAATACATGTCTATGAATGCCGTAGCTAGTATTTTGTTTGACCCAATGACACCTTTAGTTCCTTCAGATTTCATATACTCATGCACCCACTTACCAAGATCTAAATCACCAATTTGAGCACAAGCTGAAAGCACGCTAACCATTGTAACATGGTTCGGTTTACAACTGGAATCCTCTACCATCTTGCAGAAAATATTCAGTGCCTCCATAGGGCAACCGTTCTGTACATATGCACCAATCATGGTATTCCAAGGAAGCACACTTCTCTTAGCAGTATCAACAATTTTGTCAAATGTTTCCCTACTCTTATCAAGCTTCCCCCATTTCCCATACAAATACGTGAGAACAGTATTGACAGCCTCATGAGCGGAATTCTTGGGATCAACCTTTTTGTCAACTTTTGTTAGAAATGACACCCATTTCTCAATTTCTACAATCTCAAGGTTTGAACATGCAGATAAAATACTGACCAACGTATCATTTTCTGGCTGAAAGTTCAGCTGAACCATCATAAGGTAAACCCGTAGAACCTCCTCAGTCTGGCCTGACTGGGCATACCCAGCTAATAACGAAGTCCAGCAACAAACCAAGCTCTTATCCGGCGTTTCATCAAACACCTTACGAGCTGCGCCCAAATCTTTAATACCTCTAGCATAAACTGCAAGAAGGCCATTGCACACAAAGGAATCCCCAAGAAACCCCGACTTTACAACATGAGTATGAATTTGTTTGACATAAAGGGTATTACGGGACGAAAAGCACGCCTTGAGTAGGAAACAAAAGGTGAAGTCGTTAGGCGAAAGGGAACGCTGTATTAAGGTTTTGAAGATTGAGATGGCACTGGACAAGAGACCCTCTTCAGCCAAGACTCGTATAATCGCATTGAAGGGGAAGATATTTGAATCACGGAGTTGATGAAAGATTCGGAGTGCGATACGTGATGGATATTGGCCAATGAGACGAGTGGCAATCAGATTGTCCTGATGGGCACCGACTCGAAAGACTTGGGCATGGATTTGAAGGAGGTGAGTGTGTAAGATGTGGCCCTGCAGAAGGGCGGAAAGATTGGCGAAGCTAGGGGAGGCTGGGAAAGAAGCAAAAGGGCGTAGAAGGTGAAGAGCAAAGGCAAACAAAGCTGATGAGCGGCTTCTGAATTTTCGAACATTGTTAGTGCTGTACTGACCCGACCCGAATCGATAGGAACCCATACCGATTAACCGATTTCTCTTGTTTTTCTTCTTCACAAACCCTAGTTCCAGCCATCCAAACAAAAATCCCAAATAACACAAAAACACCCAGAGCACAAAAAGCTTGATTGCTAAATTAACCCCAAAAATTTTTGGAGAACAATTCCAAATAGACTCACAGTATATATGCAGAGCACTGACCCTTCTTCACTTGCGGCCAACTTTCGACCTGCGCGAAGCCGACTGCGACGAAAAAATCAGCCGAGACGAGCTTCGCACGTGATCGGAGAAAATCGAGACGATATCAATGGTGGACTCGAACAGAGACAGGTTCGTGGAGTTTTTCCGCTATCGGAGCCTTGGTGGTCACCTTCCGTAACCGCCGGAATGTTATCCGGCGACGGCGACATCATTGCTAGAGAGAGAGAGAGAGAGAGAGAGAGAGAGGATTGAATGAGTAGAAGAGAATTGACGATGTTAAAATCGGAAACGTTTATCGGAGATTAGGGCTGAGCACCGCCTCAGGCGGAGTCGGAGAGGCCATATACCGACTCCGACTCCGTTTTGTCGGAGCGGAGTCGGTGGTTTCGAGTCGGTTTGCAAAAGGGGGGGTCGACGGTCTGCAGTTGGGAGGAAAAATAAAGGAAATGAAAAGGGGAGTCACAAGTAAAAAAATCAAAGGGAAAGGAAGGTCTTACCGACGGTGAACGGCGGCGAGCAGACTCGATGGCAACGGCAACGACCCGCGAGGGTAGATCGGCGACACCAACGGTAGCACGCACAAGAATGCAGCGAGAGAGACGGATGTTCGGTGATGACCGGCGGCGAGGCTCCGTGTTGCGGGAAGAAGGAGAAGAAGAAATGATGAAGAGTAGGGAAGGCTACGGGCCCACGGCACATCAAGAGAAGAAATGAGATAGGAAGCAGAAGATATCAAAACCAATTCCTGCCGAAACGACGCCGTGAAGATAAAAAGGGGCTGGGCTGGGTCATTGGGCACGCGGGCTGGGCCCGTTTGGCAATCCTACTCGGCTCAACAAAAAGCACACAAGAGAACAACCCATAATATCAAGCCCAACCCGAAATTATATAACAAAGCACAAATCAGCCCATTCCAAAATTATATCAAATAAAATAAAATACATTGAATTTAATGCTAACACACTAATAAAATAAAGAGATTAAATTCAAGATTAAAATAAATGTATCACAATAAAATAATAAGAAAAAATAACTTAACTTACTATTTAAACATATAAATAATTTAAAAAATAATAATAGCAACTAATAGCTCTAATATTAATAATACACTTAGAATAAGAGATCAAATAATATAATCATTTAAAATAAGAGAACCAATAAAATGAATTATATTAGTAGATTAATTGTATAGTAACACTAGTGTAATAGTATATAGCATTTACACTTACACATCAATATATAACATATAAGTAGATTAATTATATTATAAAGCTTATAAATTAATTATATTGTATAACTTATAAGTAAATTAATTATTAATAGATGTCTCTTTATATTATTTTATAAGTAGCTTATATCATATAGCTTATGGTAACACCAATGTAAATTGTAATAGCATATAACGCTTCTACTTACACATTAGTATATAACTTATAAGTAGATTAATTATATTAGTATGTTAATTATTAATAGATGTCTATTTATATTATTTTATAAGTAACTTATATTATATAGCTTATAGTAACACAACTTACACAATTGTAATAGTATATAATCTTACATTTACACATTAGTATATAGCTTATAAATTAATTATATTATATAGCTTATAAGTAAATTAATTATTAATAGATGTATCTTTATATTATTTTATTATATATAGCTTACACAAATGCTACATGTACACGGATTTGTGTACATTGCGTACACGCCATCCCACATGGATTATTTAATAAAGCACTTCGTTTTAGGTTTTTCCCTCTATTCGTTGATTTCAAGTTTGACATAGATGAAATTCACTCAAAAACAAAACATCCCTTCGTTCTTTGCATCTCGTACCAACAATGAGAAAATCCTAGATCCCCAATTCACATCTTCCATCCCAACTCTCTTCCTCGATTTCAAGTTTGAGATAGATGAAATTCATCAAAAACAAAAGCATCCCACCCAATTGCATCTCGTACCGGCAGATTGAAAAACCTTATGAGCATCCCAACTCGCATCTTGTTCGCCAGATTGAAAACCCTAGATCAGGTACCTCTCATCTTCTTCTTCTTCCCTCTTACTTGATTCTTCACTTGGTTTACACAGTAGCAACGCATCTTCTCCTTCTTCGCAATAGTTCTTCTCAGGTACCTACTAAGAAATGTTGGCATATTTATACCCTTTATTTTGATGATTTATAGCATATTTATACTCTTTATTTTTGTATTATGCAATCACTTTGCATAGTGTACGAGTTAGATTCTATTGTTGGGTTTCGTTGCCGATATGGGTTAAAACATGCTTTCAGTTTTATTTTTGTAGTTTCATTCGTTATGAGTTTTTATCAAGTGAAAATATTGAAAGTAGTAGCGTATAATTTTGGAGAGTGTTTATTTTCCTTCTCTAATTGGTACAAAAGTGGTAGGACTTTGTATTGTAAGTAACAATGAACCCCTTGCTGTAACCATGTCATTTTGGTTCTTTGTTTCCACTTGAGTTCCTCCATTTCCAGAATACTTTCACTCTGCTTTTAACTAGTCTCAAGTATTTCTTTGAATATTGTATAAATGTGTGTGGATATTACATTTAGACAGTGCTTTGCATCATGAATTGCCTTATCTATGCTGCTACGTACTATGAACATTTTGTACTGCCATTGCGAGTAGTCTGCTACCATGCATTTCCTCACTACTACTATAAATTTCTCCATTGTTATATTATGTTGCTTAGTGTGATCATAATTCTCATTTTGCTTGTGGTTCATCCCATCATATTTCATTGTGTAAGAGTGCTAGGGTATTATTGCTAATTAAAATCCTCAACCTTTTGGAAGCCATATCATGATTAGAGTCATATATTAGATCTGTAACATTTTGCCAGGATGTATCCCTTTATGCTAGAATGTCATCATCATCATTGTCTTCTTCATCTTCTGCCAAACATACTTTGAATCAACCACTCTGCTTCTGTGATGTCAAAACCACACTGAAATATTCAAGTACTAAAAGAAATCCCGGACGACCTTTCTTTGGATGTCCAAAGTACAACACCGAGGTAACCCCATCATTTCTGTACATTTAAGATTTTTTGTCAAGAATGATTAATGTAAACTACATCTAACATTTTTATACATGTATAGAATGATTAGGGATTACCATTCTGTAAGTTTTTCAAGTGGGCAGATAGTAATCAAGAGAATGAGCTCCAACTTCAAGAAAGAAACAATGAGCTCTCGAGGAAGGAAAAATGCATCAAGAAGATACTCGACGATGTCGAGAAGATGAAGCATGAGGTTCGTAAGAGTGCGAATGAGGTGGAGAAGGGAAAGATGATGCTTCGGGATCAAGAAGTTGGAATAAGACGTTCACGGACACTACTTCGGGTGTATTGGATTGTTTCAATTGTTGTGTCATGTTACTTATGATGTAATTTCTATTATCGTTCATGACAAGTGTTTTACCAATTTTGTGGTTACCCTTTTTCAGTTTGCCTAATATTATATGGTGTAGTTTTTGTTAAATTAAGCATGTATTGTAGATATGAGACTTGTAAATCTAAAATATGTGGAATTTGCATTGTAGTTATTTCTAGTAAACAGGTCCAAAAGCTATTTCCACTTCTCGAATTTGGATTCTTATCGTGTCCTGCAATTTTAGTGCTATTTCTAGTAGAATTTGATTATGCAAATGAAATATGAGAAATTATATGCATCATGCACAAATTGGTTATGCCTGGAAAGGGTAGAAATGGTTTCTCTTTTAAGCATCCTCTTTTACACCCATCAACAAAGATTATTCTTTTTCATTATTTTAATTTATACTTTAAATAAAACGACTTGTTATTCACATGCTAAGTAGCATCATCAGTTCCCATAAAAAAAATATAAAAAACGACAATGGAGATCCTATTGTGGTTGCATACTCCAAATGACTCATTTCTCCTCTAATTAGCTGGGTGCATGCTACGATCACACTACCATCTCTGCTAAAACCTACATGCCATATGTATATATAGGTGAAACTCACACGTATGCTTACCAAAATGTCAATAGTGAAGGATTCAGCAAAAGTTTTATAAAATAGATGTCAAGTTTTCGAGTTACAAAATCATGCACTTATCTACATGTGGCCGTAATTACAATTAAATCACACGTCAAAGTTACAAATTTCCTCTATATTACAACATTTATACCATCCAAAAAGACAAAAACTATACATTCAAAAAATTTAGTCATTTGTTCCAAATATACAATACACAAAACATTCCAATTGACTCAAAGTTGTGGTTGTGAATCATCGATCCCAATTTACATCGGTTGTGGTTGTGAATCATCGATTCCAATTTGCATATGCAAAAAATAAATTTTATCACTATTGTAATATCGAAATTCTGGATTAACATATGTAATTATTTAAGAACTCTTACGCTTTCTCGACTCCTAATCGATATTTCTTGAAGTTGAGTTCCACCAATGTCAAATGTTGGATTGTCTGAACCACACTGGTGATAAATATTAGATTTTACAAGTATTAGATTTTGTCATGCAAATATCTATATTAACATACCCTTTAGCAAAGCATAGCCTGGCTACTCAGATGTTAACATACCTGTACACCACCAATATTGGTCATATCTATATTGGTACATGCAATTGGGGGTGATGAGTTAGATGGTGTTAGTGGAGATGGGTGTTCTCCTCCTTTTTCCATGCTAACCAGAGATTAACTGCATGTGCAATGAGGGAAAAATATGTGAAAGTACAACCAATAACTAGAGAACGATATTGTGAGATAAGAAAAAAAATAAATGCATTGACACTTACAAAAAATAATATAAGAATTTGAGTATAATGCTTGGTTCGAATATGGAGAAAGAAAGCCTGCTGCATTACTTATATAACATCTAACAGTACCGATGATCATAACTAAATATATGTCATCTTTGCCCAAGGCTATTCATACAAGAAAAAAAATAGAAAGAAATGAAAACAGATTGCTTAATGACCAAATCCTAATCTCCACAATAAATCATAATCAGTCAATTCCAAGTTAGAGACATGGAATTTCAACTCTGCAATAATTTTCTTTTATAAATGTATTAGTATATGACAATTAATTTCGTTACTTGTATCTATTTTCAGGCCAATATTGCAAATGTTATTGGCACCATTCAAGCTAACAAGGTTGTTGAAGATAATACACAGGTAATGCAGGGCTTGATGATTAGATAGAATTCTTTTTCAATCAACTGTTTAAAAGATCTTTTAGATAGACTGATATGGTAGTGAATCATGAGCTTGTGGTTCCATTTTTACAAAAAGAATAATAAGAAATAAATAGCATCATTTCTTACATCTCTTCTATTAATCAATGCATTACAGATAAGTCACATGTTCTCTCAACTTTCTCAATGAAGACACAAATAGAAATTATATATTTTCTCCTTATTTGAATATATAAAAGAAGTAGTTGGTGAAGAAGAGGGTTAGTAGACAAAAACCACACGTTTTTGGGGTTCTTTTTTTAAACACATAATTTATTGATATTAAAGCAATGTACACAAAAGCAGGAGAAGCTTCAATACAAGCAATGGACATAAAGGTGTGTACATTCAGTATTTTCTATATACAAATACAAGCACAAGAACTAGAATAGGGGAAGGTACAATCCAGTATGTTCCATATACACAAATACAAGCACAAAAACAAAAATAGGGGAAGCTTTAATACAAACACAATATCATCATTTTTAACAGAGAAAACCCAAATGTTAATAGTTCACTATCATTTTGTTTGAAAGATGTAAAATATAGAACTGAATGAACACTAATGGCATAGAAAAAGATTAAAATACAGAGATTAAGTCTAAAAAGGATGAAATGTGAAAACCTACCTTACCCACCACGACAACCACCAGCGTAGCTCCAGCTACCCACAAAAACTGAGTTGAAATATTTTTTCGAGCATGATTTTATGTTAGGTTTGGAAGAGTTGGAAAAGGTTTGGACGAGCAACTAAAATGAGCAACTAGAATGACAAGCACAGAAATGCGATGTCTTCCAGTGTGTTTTCCCTCTCAAATGTGATTGACTCATTTTTGTAACTTTTTTTTTTAAATGTTGGCTAACGTGGTCAGTCGTGTTCGCATAGTATACGCACATCCGTGTGTACGTAGAAAAACTGTATAGCTTATAGTAACACAAGTGTAATAGTATATAACACTTCTACTTACACATTAGTATATAACATATAAGTAGATTAATTATATCAGTAGATTAATTATTAATAGATTTCTATTTATATTATTTTATAAGTAGCCTATACTATATAGTTTATAGAAACACAAGTATAATAGTAATTAGCATATAACACTTACATTAATTTATATCACTTATACATTAGTACCTTAAAATGTCTAATATATTATAAATTATTATATTATTAACTTTACTAACTTCTAAGTTTATATCACTTATATATTGGTAACTTATAACATGCTAACACTTATTATAGATTAGTAATCTAACTAATTGTATTAGTTTATATCATTAATTATAAGTAGATATATACTATATTATGAATTATTATATTAGTAACTTTATTAACTTATTAGTAACTTATAACATATTAATACTTATTATACATTAGTAATCCAACTAATTGTATTACTTTATGTTAGTAACTATTAGTAGTCTAATAGATGTCTATTATATTATAAATTATCATATAAGCAACTTTACTAACTTATAATTTTATAACACTTATACATTAGTAACTTATAACATGTTAAAACTTATTATACATTAGTAATATAACTAATTAAAACTTATATGATAAGTAGATATAGTCATTTAGATGTTTATAACTTATAACATATATTAGATGTATATTACAACTTATAACATATTAAAACTTATTATAATATTAGTTTATGTTATTATATATTAGTAGATATTTATTATATTATCAATAGATTATTTTATAAGTTAATTTAATTTTTATATTTATATGCAAAATATCGAAATCGGAGTCGAAAATTATGTCGGGGTCGGAGTGGACTCGGGTCAAAACTAGTATCGAAGTCGGTGAATTGGATTTCTGCTCAGCCCTAAAGGGAATCAAAGATGTTTAAATTGGTAACGAGTGGAATCAAAGATATTTAAATCAGTAACGGGTATACTCGTTACCAATTTTAGCTCCTATACAGTCGGAGTTTCTAGTCGAGACTTATTGGAATAATGAGTCGATTCAAAAATCAGGATGTGAAAATCAGGTGGATGATAGAGTTTCTGGTCGAGACTTATTGGAATAACGAGTCGATTAAAAAATAAGGATGTGAAAATCGGGTGGACGATAAAATAAAAGTCACAGTGCAGAACCTATTTCTTCAGCATCGAAGGAAACCGGGAAGTGGTAACCCTAACTAAAAGGGAATGGACTCTTCTTTATTTATGGAGAAATCATATTTGCAAGCACAAACATGCTCCAAATTTTAGGAGCAAACAAAGCGTAAAAGGGTGGAAATTTAGGACAAGAATAAAAAAAAATAAAAATAAAAATAAACCCCATCTTCTAAATTGAGTTTGACTTGTTAGTATATTAGATCTGGATGCATCAATCAACCAAACCAAGAAAAATCAAGACAAAGATGATGAGTTCTAGAATACAGGTAAATGCAATACAAAAAAAAATTTGTCAACAAAGTAATCGAAGTAAAAAGTGAGAAAACCGTGAACATGAAATATAAGAGGAAAGTTAAAATCAAAATCTGACACTAGAAGCTTTGCTCACAAAATCTATAAAGAAAAGAATTATCAAGACAATAGGAGAGAGAGAGAGAGACCTGAGAGCCTTTGAAAGAGAAAAAGAGGCAGGAAAGTGTAGAGGTGAGAGAACCAAAAATGTGAGGGAGATGGAGTTCGGAGCAGAGAGAGGGAGAGGCATTTCGGGAAGCAGAAGTCGGTTTGGTTGGGTGCGGGTGAACCTGCCCATTGAGGGAGAGGTTTTTGGTGCAGTTCCTTCGACGACTAGACGCTGGAGTGCAGATGGGGAAGGGCCCAAAGCAGTGGAAGAGAGGAAGACTCTTGGATGTATGCGGGTCCAATTAATCTTTTTTTTAGAATATCTATGTGGCGTTTGATGATTGGTCGGGTGTGAAAATTATTTCACACTCATCCGGCCTGTAGCGCCACCCAAATCAGAATCAGGCTTTGGAGATCGTTAGCATCGAAGAAACTGGGAAATGGGAACCCCAAGTAAAAGGGAATGGACTCTCCTTTATTTTTGCCCAATGACCTCCATGACCCTTTTGTATTACCCGCACGATCGGAATTTTTCATAAAATTGGAACTTAAAAAAAATGTGTTAATATCGCTGATGATGCCCAGGTGCCAGATGATAATTTTAAGATATTGGAAAAATAAACCCATAGGCATGTGGAATTAATTCTTTAAACACGCTTCAGTTCTTGAGGCATGGCTACTTGCTCCCTCGCAATCTTTTATCGTCTAAGTACTTTACTTATTATCTGCATTCCATGCATTCAGTGTCAATAACAAAAAGCCAAAAGGTGATGTCTTGCATTGTGTTCGTGATCAACGAAGACAAAGTGAACGAAACCTGAAAGATACTTTCAACAAACAACCCAATACGTATCAGTTTTATACATAAATGAACTCTCTCGATTTCAAATAAGCTGGTGAAAGTCGTCTCTATACAAATGGGAGTAGTTTTAAATGAAGAACTTTCCACGAACTTGCTCATCACTAGAGGCATTGTTCTCAGCATTGCTTGTTAAGGATAGGAGTTCCATCAGCACTATTCGATACTCCAGTCCTCCGAGGTAGTGTCCCAGCAGCATGCACCTTTTTTGTGGGGAAGAAAGATACAAAAGAAAAGCAGATGGAATTTGATCATTTTACTTCACTTTCAGGTGGCTCATAACGAAAAAGCTCCAAGGAAAACATAGATTTGCTATGATTTAAAACAAACTCAGTACATGCATGGATCAAGTGTTTTAACCAGAAAAACTCAAGCAAGGAAGAAAGAAATAGCTGGATTAACCAAAAGAGGAGATGTACCAAGTAGTCTCGTGTTACATAAATGAAGGGTTGAAATTGGAGCGAGGTATTTTCGATAAACTCAACACAATCTTCATTCACTAGGTTCACCGTTCCAATTGGGGAATTCTCTAATAGAGGAGGAGCCATAGAATGCATCTTGGGAGATAGGGTAGCAAGAAGGCCATGTACAACAGAGTTTATTATTTCTTTCAATTCCGAAGACGTGGGTTCTGATAACTCAACTACTTGTAAATAGAATTAACTGTATTAGCCACAAGACTAACATGCTTGAAAAAAGTGAGAATGAAAGAAGCCAACTTCAGTACCTGGAGGCCATAGCTAAATGGGCAAACTGGTGTGGAAATAACACATTTAATTCACAAAATTGAATGTAGGAAAAATAATTGTACCTGTAATAACATATTACATCTTCAAAGAGCAGGAACCTATTAAAAGATTAGTGTAAAAGCATATTGCCATAACATGGTATCTTACACTATGCGCAACAGTTAAACCAAAAGTCACACTTCATCCCTATACATCCATGGGACATAAATTAGACTGAAAATTAGTAGGTATGAACATGCAAATTAGTAACACTCAAGGGATGGTGGAGCCGGAGCTAACAGTTAAACAAAAAGCCACACCTTATTCATATACATCATCCATGAGGCATACGTTAAATTGGAAATTAGTAGTATAAACATGCAAATTAGTAACACTCAAGGGGTGGTGGAGCCAGAGCAATAAGTTCAGACTCAGGGTAACAAAAAATACTAATTACAAAATTATTGAAACTATCAAAGAATCAACAAGCAGGACCTAAATGCATGATTTTAAGACTTGTCGTCTATTGCAAAGATGAGGTGATATCAATTATCTCAGATAATATGAAAACAACCACAGTAGTGAACATGTCAAGTTAAATGTTGAACCTAATAGGCTGCTCCCATACTTGCACATTTTTCCCTTTTTCAGAGGTAAAAATAACATAACATGGATTCTAGGGAATAAAAGAAGTTGTTTTACAGCAAACAAAACCCTCAAGAGAAAATGATTTTATCTAAAAAGTAGTATTCGTAGATACAAAAAGCTTTTGTCTCACTTTGGTTCTGTAGCAAAAAGAAACTGAACATGCTTAAAACCCATTATCATAAACACCTATTTTCTTTTCAATGTTTTCTCATGGAGAGGGGGTAGGTAGCATCAGGGTTGTTTGTTATTTCAAAAGGATCAAATTATGATCTCACTCTCAGATAAGTTTACAATATCAAATCAACCCTTATCAAATGATGAGTTCAAAATAGCTCCCAATAACTAACATAAAGATGTTGCCGATGGTATTGGCGTGCCAGTACTAGCACAAACCAAGGTCTGCAACAACAACATCTAATGTTAATATAAACATGAAATTTTGGTTGGACAAGTATGAAAAAACCTAAAATCAAAAGGAAGTTTACATTCCCAAACTAACTTTTCAGCGAGTCGAGTACCTCTTCAGGTTGTAGAAATCTCAAGTAGTCCAACAAATCATTCTTTTCCTCCCCAACAAATTGTTGCATATACAGTGCATCACTTTTCCTCTTGAATTCATGAAGTTCCTATGATAAAATATAGGATTATGGGTGCATATTTCAACCACAATGACAGGTGTAATGCAAATAAGAAATAGAGAAAATTGCAAAGAACCTATGGGAATTTTAGGCCTCGTTCACTTTCACAAAACTTTTCATTTCATTTCATCTTATCTTATTTGATCATTATAACTTTTTCCAATTCCCACCCAAAATAAAATAAACAATTAACTTTTTCAAGTCTCAAAAGAAAAATTATATTAAAAAATATATATTTCAGCAATATTTTATTCAACTTTTTTTTATCTCAACTCATCTCATCTGTGAAAACAAGCGAGGCCTTAGACTTGGAAGGGGTTGAAAAGACACAGAACTTGAATTGTAGCTTATATACCATGCTATCAATCAAACTGAGATGAAACTCCAATCAACAAACCATATATCCTAAATTGAAAGACACACTGCTTGATATGAGTAAATGATTTTTGAATGATGTATATATTTAATTAGAAAATAGTGTTGCACAAAATAAAAGAACCTATGAATGATATATACCCAAGTGTGCTTGTAGTTGTAGTCTAGGCATTATAAACTATAATCCATGTTTATATATACATGTTAATAACACTCCTGCTATTTTTGAATATTTCTCACCATTTAGCTATCGGGGATTCTTTTGATAAGTAAAAAAAATATTTGATTGATACTGAAATAATTATAGTCCAAGTATACAAGAAGTATACAAAAGAATGCGCCTAGTTAAGAACTAGAAATGGATACATGTCTTGTGCAGCTATAGTAATAGGGTTCATATTGTGGAAGTTCAAATCCACTTTCCAAAAAATACTCTCTGAATAGTGTATCATTCAAATATTCTTGCATATCTACTTGAAATCAGTGGATATGATATATAAAGTTACTACAAAGAAGCATCCACCTTTAGTGTTCACATAATTATTTCAAACATCTTGTGGCTCAATATAATCCATGAACTATGCATAACTCGGTACCAAATTAAGTGAATGCAGTCCCATCTAATTTGCACTAGACCAATGCATGATATCCCACATTCAAAACAAAACTCTAAATAGCCAAATCCCAACTACTTGTGGAGTATCTAAAGATCATTTCCTCTAGTAGAGTCTAACAATGCTCATTTTCTCTGTTAATCAAAATTACTGCCTATTGTCTAGCTTTCGTGGTTCATCTAGTGCCAACCACACTATTCCAAATATCAACAATTCTAGACTTGGGATACCATTCTCTAACTTTTTTAATCCACAATACCATTCTCTGATTCTTTTAGGCCACTAAAACAAAAATTCCTTAGGGCTACAACATATCCTTTTGGCTGAAGATATAGAAGATTGCAAATGAAAGAATATATTGTTGAGTTTCAGGGGAGATTTCACCAAGGCCTTGAATATCAACATTCTCTGATGATTCTTTAGTAAGATTTTCAAACTTGGATGACAATTCATGGTCTCCAGATAATTTTTTTATACTTGCACGGTCAAGCAACGAGCCTTGTAAATCAAGTTTAGAATTTTCGAGTGTTTGTTTGTCAATATTCCTTCGTGCATATCAAAGTTTCTTTTGAGGCAAAGTCTATATTCAGCATTCCTCAATGTATATATGCATTAAAAGTAGAAATACCATTACAAATCTCTACCATGTTGATTAGACATCAGTTGGTAGAGGATGGGAAAGGAGAAGAAACTATATATAGGTCTAACATAACATAAATTGAAAAAAGAAAAAGAAAACAAGAATTCCAACAACCACCCAAACGATCAATATGATGAAAGAGTTCAATTTATCTTTCTCACTAATCAATCGGAGAATAAAAATATGGATCAAGTAATGCACATGATGTTGAAAATAAACACACCCAGTCATCATTGAAGAAACCAATAACTTAGAGAGGGGTTCCCACAAGGCCTCAATAAGAACATGAAACTGGTCAGAGGGAAGTAAGCCCAACATGCCAGATACAGTTCGTTTCATGGCATCCACTATTGTCGGTGGAACTTCTTTCTGAATTAGGCTCATGTCTAATAGCTCTATCTCTTGTATCAATTTTGAGAGAACCGATTTCTGAAAAATTGAACACTAACATCAAATATGGCCATTGAAAACATAACCATTATTGAACCGAGGTACTTGCCAAAAAATAAATAAAAGAAACCCAAATACCATAATGCCATCTTACCAACTCTACATCCAACATTTCTGTAAAAACAATTTATTTTCACTAGTACCATAAATCTCCATTAATTTTACTTTTAATTAATTTTCGAATCAGTTCAGAATCACTTCCCAGTTCACAAAAATGTGGAAAAGGAAAGAAAGCTTAGCTAACAATTCATAATTTTCCTATGCTGTCCCAGCAGCATATGAGAAATTAATCTGACTACGACACCTATTTTCAGAGCAAATACACGCAAGCAATCCTCACACAACACAACTAGCATACAAAATCAATCAAATATAATAAGGAATACGAAACAAAAAGGACCTAATTCGAATCGATTGAATTCTATGAACTAAAGCAAACCAAATGGAAAAAGAAGCTGACCTTGGAGGATTTGGCAGGGCGTGAGGGAAGTTTGGAGCTAAGATCGTCAAAGAAAGTAGCTGAGGAGAAGGAAGAAGAAGCCACTATTAGGACACAAAGTTTCCTAGGCTTTGTGAAGGAGCTAAGAGATAAAGAGAGAGATAGGGGCTGAGGGCGTGAGGACGAGCAGAGCGGAAGAAGATGGAGAGAATAGGAGAGAAAAGATGACGAAGAGGTTGCCATTGACGACAACAACGACGACAACAACAACCATCGCCTCTCTCTCTCTCTCTCTCACACACACACACAAAAAGAGAGAATATTTGGTGTTTTGGTTAACAACTTAGTTGCTAAGAATTCGTATTTAATGAAATTGTGTTTTTTACAAGGTGCTTCTAACATATATACAAGTAAACTATGACAGAAAAATAAAATTACATAATGCATTGGAAATCAAAATAATCTTCATTAGCAGCTACTCCTCATAACACGCATATTGGACCCAAATCAAGCAAGCGACTTCTACTACTTTACTGCAGAACAGAAGCATGTCTCCCCAAATAAGTCATAGCAGAACAGAGTCTTAGGGAACCCAAATCCTACAATGTTGACTTATGATAAATGCTTCCTGATTTACATTAGTTTTTTCAATACTCCTCCTCAAGGTGGAGAAGTTATGGAGTGGATTTCCATCTTACTTAGTAAATGATGAGATTGTTTGGACCCGACAACTTTGGTTAGAATATCAGTAATTTGTAATTTGTGGAAATGTGAAATGGCTTCAATAAACCTTCTTGGATCCTTTTTTCGAACAATGTGATGGTCAATTTCAATGTGCTTTGTTCTTTCATGATAAATAGGATTGGATGCAATGTAAATGGCTGCTTGATTATCATAAAATAATTGAATTGGTCGATTAAGAGTTATTTCAAAGTCTTGTAATAGGCTTCGAAACCAAACTAACTCACATGTGGTGGAGGCCATTGAATGATATTCAGCCTTCGCTGACGATCGAGATACTGTTCGTTGTTTCTTTGATTTCCAATAGACCAAGGCATCTCCTAGAAAAATACAAAACCCAATGACTGATCTTCTTGTCTCCGAGCATGTTCCCCAGTCGGCATCACAGAAGGCTATCAATTGTAGTGGTTTGTTGGCTGGATAAAATAGACCTTGTGACGAAGATCCTTTAATGTACCTCAAAACTCTAATTGTTGCCTTCCAGTGAGCCACTTTTGGTTGGCTTAAGAATTGACTTAAAACTTGTACTGAGTAAGAGATGTTTGGGCGTGTGATTGTCAAATACAAAATTCGCCAAATTACTCTTCTGTATTTTCTTTGATAAGCAAGCTTGAGTCCTTCATCCTCATTAAACTTAAGTTTTGTTCCATTGGAAATTGAACGGGTTTTGCTCCGATTAGTCCACAATCCCACAACCTTTTGTCTCTTGGTAGTGTAGTTAACTCCCAAGTATCATTTTCTTCAAGTACTATTAACTCATTTTGCATGGCCATTTTTCAATAGGGTTGTTGACTAGCCATGTCAAAGGATGTTGGTTTGGGTTCCATGGTAATAGCCAGACTAAAGTGATGGTGAGCAGGAGACAAATTATCATAATTGAGAACAGAGGAAAGAGAATGAGGTTTACCTTCATCCATGTGATGTGCAATAGGAGGACCATGTAGCATTGTTAGAAAAGTAACAAGTTGACAATAAAAATCTTGGAGATAACTAGGTTGTTGTCTCTATCTGGTGGATCGCCTGGCTCAAAATTATGGTGTATTGATGCTGGTAATTGTGGTTCGGGCTGAGAGAAGTCACTAGGATGAGAAGCCTCGTTGGGTAGTGGAATGTCAATAGAGGGATCGTGTCTGGTTTGAATAGGTGGTGTTAGTGCAGGCTCACAATATTCTGAGATAGGATTGGATATTATGGGCAAGTCATCTAGTCTAAAAATGGGAGATGTTTGTAAGAGTGAGGGTAGCTGATTTGTGCTGAGAAAGAGAAATGTATTTTCATAAAAGATTACATCACGACTAATGAAGGTTTCTTGAGTCATCAAGTTAAATAGTTTGTAACCTTTAATCCTATTTGGGTATCTTATGAATATGCACCTACGTGCCCTCTAGTTGAGCTTTGATAGATGTGGGTCGAGATTTGTTGCATAGCATATCCTAGAGTCCTTAGATGAGAGTATAAAGGGTTTTTGGAGAAAATAATTTGATATGGGGATCGGTTTTAAAGATTTGGAGAAGATATTCGATTTATTAAATAGGCTACTGTAACCATTGTTTTAAATATCGTACCGTATCAGCTGGTACGGTCGGTACATACCGTATCGATCAGTTGGATAGTACAGGTACACTATCTGTTTCATACCGATAGGTATTTCGACTATATCGGCCTGTACCGGCCATATTGAGTTTTGATATATATTTTTTTCATTTATTGCTATTTTTTACTCTAATTCAGACTAGATTATTTATATATATATATGTGTGTATATATAATTTATTCATATATTGACTATTATTTTAAAATATGATTTACATATGTATTTATAGATATAATTTTTTTTTATCTATAAACTATTTTGAAACGGTATACGAAACGGTACTGGTACCAAAATATTTCGTTCAAGTACCTTGACCGGTACACTCACTAGTACGACATTCAAAACTTTGGCTGTGACAACACATTCTCCCCAGAATTTTAATGGCAAATTGGCTTGAAATCTGAGAGCTCTGTCACATTTAGTAAATGTAAATGTTTTCTTTCAACAATGAAATTTTGTTGAAGGGTATAGACACAACTTTGTTGGTGAACAACTCCCTTTAAGGCAAACAATTCGATCATTTTGAACTTTTTTCCTTGATCGTATCTTATTTCCTTAATCTTATATTGAATTTGATTTTCAACAAGATTGAAAAAACTTTGTATGATTTGCCTTGTTTGGCTTTTAGAACGCATGAGATAAATCCATGTCATTCTACTATAGTCATCAAATATTGTTAGGAAATAATGAGCACTATTGAGTGAACTAACGGAAAAAAATGGCCCCCAATATCCATGTGTATTAAATCAAAAGGTGCATCAACAGATTTTTTACCCTTGGAGAAAGACAAACGAGTTTGTTTTGCCATATGGCAAGTTTCGCATTGATGCGTATCTACAAAATGAGTGATGTTAGGTCTATAATATGCAACAAATTAAGGTGTTGATTGGATGTCCTAGACGTGAATGCTACAATTTTGGAGTCAAAATAAATGAAGAGTTGGCCACGGGTTGGTGGAATGATAGCTTGTCCTCAAGCTGTTTCTTCTCCAAAAGATAGAGCCATTTCTTTTTCCTAGCAATTCCAATCGTCCTCCAAGTGTCCAGCTCCTGAATGAAACATTGTTTGGCAAAGAAAATGAAACAAATGTTTAGGTTTCGACTAATTTGACTTGTAGAGATGAGATTATAATGGAAGTTATGCACATATAGAACATTTTTCAGAACGAAATTAGATGAAATAAAAATTGTTCCTATATGTGAAACTGGTACCGTAGTGCCATTAGGTGGTTAACCGAAACATTTTCCAAAGGCCTTTTTCGTGTGAGTAGATCAAGTGTCCCTGTGATATGATTGGTTGCTCCACTGTCCAGAATCCATGCATTTCTATTTGTGAAATTATTTGTGCAGCTCAAAGAGTGTCTTAGAAAAATAGACGAAGTAGTGAGATACTTACCATTGCTATTTGACATATTTCTACCTTGATTTTCTGAGTTGCTGTTAGATGGAGTGGAATTTTGGCATTGCAAAAGAGCTATGAGTTGCTGTATTAGGTCTAGTGAAATGTTCGGGTTTGTCACTTCGGCCTTCATCTGAGGACGCATTGTTTGCCACCTTTTGCTAGTTCGTGCCACCAATTTTTGGCTTGTGGAGTTTATGGTTTGGAGGGTATCCATAGATTTCCCAACAAGTCTCCACGATGTGGTTTGTTTTTCCACATTTCGAGCATGATGCTCTTTCCTTTGGACCCAATCCCCTATAGCTTCCCCTTGTTTGCTGGCAATTTCCTTTCGAATTTTGAGGTCTGCTACTGTTGACTGCCATTGCTGTAGATTCGAGAATGCTTTGGATCGGGTTAGTTAGCTCATGGTTTGTCTCTCCTTGTAGAATAAGGTTGAATACATCATCTAGTAGGGGCAGCGGGTCCTTCAACAGGATCTAGTGTCTTAGGTCTGTGTGAGTGTCATCCAATCCCATGAGAAATTGCATGATTTGTCTCATCTCGAGCTTATTGTTGGGCACTGAAACATCACTGCAATCTATCGTCGAGCACTTTAAGGGTTCTTCATGCCTCATTATCTCCTCCCAAATGATCAACTTTGAAAAATAGACACTTGCTGGATTTTTATCTTGTTTGGTTGTTAAGAGTTGTTCTTCAAGCATAAAGATTTTGTTATTGCTTGATCTTGCAAATCTTTTCTTGAGTTCATTCCATACTACAGATGCAGAATCTGACTACATTATATATTTTCCAATCTCAAGTGAGAGACTATTGGTGATCCAAGATAGTATCATGTGATTGCATCTTTGCCACTGTGAGTATTCGACGTCTGTGTCATCAGGTTTTGGGATGGTGCCATCGATAAAGCCTAAGTTAGTTTTGAACTACGTGCATAACTCTACTCCAAGCATGATAATTATGAAGAGTTAATGGCTGCGAGACCAAAACAAGTCCAGGCTCTCTCCATGATGTAGAAAGTAGGGATTGGAAGATTCATTTTCAGGTTGGTGGGATTTGGCCATAACGAGGGTTGATGAGGAATCGTAAACGAGAACATAATATATAAAATCAAGGTAATTTTGTTTTTCCCTTTCTAATATTTGTTTGTTTCAATAAAAAAAAATTCAGAAACTCTACTCGGAATGTAAAGATCACAAATTTCTTAACTTGTCAAAATAATTTCACCCACCAAGAATTATAACTTATGATCTTCTACTTTTTTTTTTTTTGAAACATAATCTCTTACCTTCTAAAACTTAATAATCGTTATGAAGTACCCATTCGTTACAAAACGAAAAAATGCATTAGTACTTGAATAAAAATGCGAACCTTTTAAACATTTATTAGATAATTTAATAAATTTTGAAACAAGAGCTCGACCAATTTCATGCATTTATGAAATAGCTTATTTGTTTTTATAATTAATTTTATATAATTTTATCTCATTTAATTATTGCAATTTTAATAAATTCTCAACTAAGTAGAAGTTTGCATAACGAGTACTAATCAAAAGTTACTATCAAACAAAGTTGGGTTTTCTAGTTTATTTGAGAATATAAGCACTAAAATTTTAGAGATAATTTATAAAAATAAATTCCGATATAATTTCGTATGATAATGTTGTAGATTCCGATCTTTGCATGCCCGTTAATTTTTTCCTATTATTGATAAATCAAGATATTTCAAAGCTCGCGTCTCAATTTTAAGATTCGTAATGAGGACAAAAATATAAATATAAAATAAATTTAACAATGTCTTGAAAAAAAAAAAAACAACTTAGTGCAGATTTTTCAAGTTGTTAGATCGACAAGGATCAGCCTGGGAATCCTTTATTTTGAAGTAATAATGTGGATTTAGATTCGGAGGTGAAGTTTGGCTAATCTCAATTTATTTTAAATTTATTATTATATTTTTTTAAATCTTTATATAAAATATAATAAACAATTTAATTTTTTTTAATATTAAAATAATAATAATTTAAAAAAATAATATTTTAATAATATTTTATTCAATTTTTAAAATTTATGTCATCTTTTAATTCAAATCATCCCTAAGTACATACTGAACTGATTTCAGTGCATGCGCATACTTCAAAAACTAGAGGTTCAATTTTCAAATGACTCGGACACCGCACAGCACAGACTCATGCAATTTTTTCACTCTTATTATTACTAGAGCAATGCTAAAGAGCATCCACTATTTAAGAATATCCATCACATTCATGAGTAATGTTTAAGGATAAATTAGTAAATTTACCTTAAGCATTGCTTATGAGTGCAATGGATACTCTCAATAGTGGATGCTCTAAAGATTTTTTCTTATTACTATTATTTAAAATCGTTTATTTTATTATGTACCAACGAATATATAGGATAGATATTGGGTGTTTCCAAAAGAAGAGTTTTTATCTTCCACACGATGGCTCTCGTCGTCACATGAAAGGAACAAACTCATTTGACAAACCACCAATTTGAGACGTTGAATCTTTACTTTCCACAAAGTAGTTGAATCAAATTACAACACTTGATATTTAGGTCTCGTTTAGATTTGAAGATGAGTTTAATTCGATTTAATTTATTTTAAAATTATTAATTATATTTTTTTAAATTCTTATATAAAATATAAATCTCAATTCAATTTTTTCAAATATTAAAATAATAATAATAATAATAATATTTTATCCAATTTTTAAAATTTATCTCAACTCATCTCATTTAGTTTCATCTCAAATCCAAATTCAAACGAGACTTAAACGTTCTAATGAATTCTGTTAAGTACATAAATTTTGTGTAGAAATTATACTAGAATAAATTTTTAATTTTACGTCAATTGTAATTAAAGAAATTAAAAAAATAAAAATAATCATTTGTCTAGCATAAATGAAATTAAAAATTAAAAAAATTACAATATAAAATACAATTAAAAATGAACTATGACTTATTTCTTATATAATTTCTAAACAAAATTTCTTATAAATATCATTTTCCCGTCCTAATCCCACAAACAACATTTATTGTATTTTGTCCTTCCACGTAACCTACTCATAAAAGACAACAAAACAAAAAATAAAAGAGATTCAAATTGAAAGAATAAGAATTACAAGAAGGAATCTCTCACCATCCCACCTATTGAATTCCAACTTTGGTCAGGCCTGTTACGCAAGAGATTTATGCGTCGAGACCAGACCACCTTGCATGGAATCCAAAAGTTCCATAATCGGAGTAAATTTCACACACACCTTATGGCTTATACTGATTAATCAAGGGATGCTCCCCCTCGAGATTTCATAATCCGTGAGGGCCATAATCCGCGAGCCTCTCAAACGTCCCGCTTTTGACCACACGTATTTCCCAGCGGCCCAATCGAGTTGTCCACCACTCGGAATTAATTGGTTGTGGTCTAATACTACGAGGCTGTAGATCAGCATTTGGGTATAGAGTTATTCTATATGCCGTCTTTAAATAAGGATTATTTATGCAAACTTATATAAATTATGTTTAACTTGTTTAAAATTATAATAATGGCTTGGTTTGGATTTAAAGATTAGATAAGATTAAATGATGTAATTTTAAGTTAAAGATGAAAGTTGAATAAAATATTATTAGAATATTATTTTTTAATATTATTATTATTTTAAAATTTCAAAAAGTTGAATTATTTATTATATTTTATATGAGAATTTAAGAAAATTATAATAATAAGATGAAATGAAATGAGATGATATAAAATATTTTTTCGAATTCAAATGAGGGTAATATCATTTTCAAAGTGACTTTTTTTCCCCTCGCCCTCATACGTCAATGGAATTGCATATACATTTTTCCATTGAGGATTGTAAATAGATTTTTTTTTCTTGAATATACATGCTTTGGAACGAGTTAGTCACAAGATGGCCTCGTTGGGGCTCTTGCAGACGTTGTAAGGGTCACAGAGTTAGGTTTTAAAGTCATCACTAATGATTGTCATAGTAGCTCGTTAGTACTGAACAATCCAAAAATTTGGTCTCAATATGATTAATGAGATTGTAAATCTTATTTATTATAAAAGAGAATAAGAATATGATTATTAAATATGCTCACTTATATATTTTAATTTTCTTAATGATTACAAAAATAATTGTTAATGAATTTATATATTTTTATTTTTTATAATGGTTAAGAATGTTTCCAAAATATTTAAAAGAAAAGGAAAAATAGAAAAATCTACTCACACGGTCACATCGATGTACATTTTTGGAGTGCACATTTGGTGTGGACCATATTATTATCCTATCACAAAATAGATATAACATATCATTTTAACTCATATTAGGGGTTATTTGAAAATAAGAAGCATTTTAATTTATCTAATTATCACAAATTTTTAAAACTCTTATATATAATAAAATAAATAATTTAATTTTATAAAATTTAAAATAAAATATTTTTAATAATAATTTATTTAACTGTTACTTTTTTATTTTATTTTATCTTATTTCAACTCAACATCAAAATAATTTTTTTTTTAATGTGTATTCTTTTAATATAGTATTTATGTGTAAACCTACCACTTCTTTTTAATTCAAGAAATGTTTATTTACGATATTTTTAAGAGAGTTGTGGCATACAGTTCCTTTGTTGGGATTCATTGGCAATCATATCATTGAATTGACTAATTAGTTCTGTCTCTCTCTCTATATATAGAGATATTTAGGCCAGATTTGGATGACAAGACACCCTCAAGTGTTCTCGACAGCCCTCGTACGGCAGAGGAATCTCTGCGTCCAAACATCATTGAGAGATCTTCGAAATCTGCCATCTGAAAGATCCTTTCGACACTGTTGCGAATGCAGGTTCAAGTTCGACTCCTTCTCTCTCGTACGGCAAGATTGGTTTGCGTCCACACTCTTCTTCCCCGAATTTTCTCTTCCACTCTTTCTCCATCAATGCTCTCCCAAAATCGCAGACCGAATCCCCCCCCCCCCCCCCCCAAAATGTCATCTTTGGAAGCGATGTGCTCATCTTAGAGATGGATGACTGGAAAATTTCAAAACTCACCACAAAATATCGACGCAGCTTTTAGGATTTGTTTCCTTAGGTTCCTTGGTCCTTCCTCTTGCCTGCAAGCGATTGCTGTGCTCCGTGAAGATGCAGGTAGAAGTTGCTTCAGTGGGAATAAAGGGCTAGGGTTCGGGACTTGGCAAATTTTGCAACAGAAATAGAACCAGTGAAGAGGCCGAGAAGAAAATAAAAACCCGATGCATGAAATGGGGCCGTTTCCCACAGGTCTCACTGTGCACGCTTCCTTTCTTTTAAAAACAAATTAATGGGACTCACAGGTTTTAATCATATTTGTTGTACTTCGAAGTTTTCTCTCAACATATTTTATACGTTTAAACAATCTAAAATATTTTCTTCCATAGATATGGGATGAATTAAAATGAATTAAATTTATTTATTAATATTATTATTATTTTAAAATTTAAAAAATATTTATTAAATTTTTTAAAAATTAATTAAAATTTTAAAAATTTTAAAAAATTTTATATTTTTTATAAAAAAAATTATAAAATTATAAAAATAAAATAAATATGAATTAAGACAAATTAAGATAAATTTTGAATACAAACGAGATTTAAGTAGGAGGCACAATTTTTTTTTTCCTCTATTTAAATTATTTATAAAAATTTTAAAAATTTTTCAAAATTTCTTAACTTTCAAACGTAATTTTAATTTCTAGTATATCACTGAATAGACTAAATTCTCCCATTCCTTAGACTAACCAAACTCAAAATCAAAGAAAATCAAGAAAACTTCATCTTTGTCGGGCGCTTGTTATTTAACAATTATGATCATTATAAATAGTAATCAAGAAATAGTGTGACATAGATAAGAAATCAATTCACATATGTGATATCTGTTATTCTTGTGATTTCGAATCAAGACATGTGGTTTGGACTCTCTGTCCAGAAAGAAGGAAAAAAAAAAAAAACTGTCCCACACAACAAAGGAGCTAATCTGACTTAAACGAAACGGTTTACTGTTTAAGTGAAGTATACATATGCAGTCTCCATTTAATTTTTTTCTATTCTTAATTATCACTCCCTCGTTTTTCTATGTAATATTTCATAATGGAAAGATGCCAGTTAAACCGATATAGTTAATTGATAAAGTGATTGATTCTATTTTATATATAAATTTTTAATTTTTTTATTTAGTAATTAAACAAGTGAATATTAATGATTTTGTATTTTTTCAAATATCTAAAAATGTATAAAAAAATGAATAAAAGAACAAGAAAAAATAAAAAATGAATCTGCACGTTTTCGATTAAAAATAAAAAGGTAAATTTGCACTCCCTTGAACATCCACGTTGAGCTTCCAGATGTGAATAAGTAATAAATTTCCAGATGTGAATAATAAATAGTTTCTTGGAACATTCACATTGAGCTTCCCCCCTAAATTTATACAAGTCTATATCCCGATCTTCATAATAGTAGATGGTTTATGGGTTGATATAATAACTTCTTATGTATAAGAAGCTACTATAACTTTTCATTTCTAATCAATAATTTTGATTGTCAAAATTATTGAAGTAAACTTGTTTATTAATAAAGATTATTATTATTATTATTTTTAGATGTAAGGTTATTAATTTTGTGTTTGTATTTATGTATCGTTTTTGTCAATTGTGTAGGTTGAGCAAACTTCCAAATTTTTGTTGTTGGTATGACCCAAAAATACCAGCATATGGGCAGAAGGTAACAAATTGATTAAAAAATCGAACTTCATAATATACAAGCCTCAATCAACATCCAAACCAATAGATATAAAATAGAAATTGATATAAAGAGAAGTAAGCAAAAATGGGGTAAAACTAGTTTTTTTATATTTATATTTCAATGTTGTGATTATGCGTTATTTGTATTACTTTGAAAAATTCTGAGCGTGATGCAATCATTTTTGTAATTTTTGTTAGTTTGGATTTTTATTTTATTTTAATGTAATTTTCTTTTTTGTGATTTTTGTTTTTTTTTTCACTGAAAAAAAAATTGTTCGAAAAGAATTTTTTTATTAATTCTATTAAATTCAAACTATTTGTGTATCAGGATAGCAAATAATTATATTGAATTTTTAGAGTTTAAATAAAGTTAGAAATACTCAAAACAGAAAAAAAGACGAGATAGGTAATAGTTAATAATGGAAAGAGAAGTGGGAGAAAAAATAATAAAAAAAGAATAAAAAAATTTATTTTTATGAAATAGATAAAGAATAGAAAGTGAGATGTAAGAATTTTTGAAAGATAAATAAAATTTAAGAAAAAATATTAAAAATATATTAATTTTAACTAAATTATCGAAAAAGAAAAAGAGAAAACCATTATCGAACTCTTGACTTCTATTTTAAAAATTAAATTATTGCCTTTTAACCAATATTGATGCTCTTTAATCGCTTATAATTTTCTTAATTTATGTGGCGCTTTTGTGTTGGGTTACAAAATACAAACAGATGATCCGGATAGAGGCCCATACCTGTGGACTAGCTCGAGCAAAACGCCCAGATAACACTGCGTGCCACAGCAGATCTACACGCGGCAACCGCAGCGGGGCGTGGCTGCGAAGTCGAAAGCCCTATAAGGCTATATGCGAAAACGCAAAGTGCGGTGGCCCAGATTTGGAGGATGCTGAGAAACCACCTCTCTCTCGCCCCTGAGAACTATCAGGAACACACATACAACCATTAAAACAAGATCGAAACCTCTCCTTCTCTCTCTGTCTCCGTCGGTTTCGAACGGTTGCGGATAATATGTTCATCGCGGAGAACAGGCAAGTCCTTTAAATAATTATTTGTAGGTTTTCGTTTTCGTTTTTATTTTTCCGAAGCATCTGTATGTTTCCTGAGAAACAGTGACGAATCTCATACTCTGATGCCATTAGGTTTCCAAAATCTTTAAAATCAACCCGACTTGCTATTCAATCTTTGTTTATATGGTTCCTGATAAAAATAGAAAAACCGAGTAGCAAAGAAATAAGGTCAGCTTAATTCCGCCAGTATAGTTTTCGGCTGTTTCTATTGTTTTATTTTCCTACATTTTCTCTGCAACCAAAAGGAGGTTAAAGCTTGGGTAATGTGGATTATAAATATTCTATTTCTTAATGTCCTTAAGCAAGATTTTAATGGCGTATACTTTAGAGCTATGCGACTCTATATACAAACTCTATCTCCCTCTCTCTCTAGGGTAACATTCTCTCTCTCTCTAAAAAACACGCGCTTCCCTTCCCTTTTCTCTCTACGTTCATCCCCCTACTGTCCATAGAAACCCTTATTTCCTTTCCCCCAAGTTTCGATCCACGCGTTCGATCTTTCCCGCTCACATGCCCTACCCTGAAACCAGATGCCGCGCGACAGAACAGGTAATGCTTGTGGATAACTTGCCATAAAAGAGAAGTGGTTGAACTTTAATTTTATTTTAGCATCTATATCGTACTTGATTGGAAATATCTTTTTGAGTCAATAATCTGGATAACTGACATTGTCGGTTTGTTGGTTAAGTTACCACTCCTAATCTTTTTGTGGCTACTGCAGGTTCATGCATTGCATATGAAGCTACATAATGAGAACTACTTATATTGGATGCGACTTTATTCTTCACATTATCAATTTTGAGGTGAAAATGAAACTGTTGAAGAGTTTTTGATTTTTGAGCAGTTTTGAGATATTTGGTTGTAAATATGACACAGAGGATATTGGAGTTAAATTTTTTCTGATGCTAGCCACACTTGTGAACAGAAAAAAAATACCATCCTTTCCTGTAAGCATTGAATTTTTTAAAAAGAATTTCTCCAATTTGTTGAGGCAAGGACAAAATAGACGGGACTGGTGATATTTATCATTATTATAATATCAGTAGTTTAGCTGAAGTTGGGCAAATGGATGCTTCTTCAGCGCCAGTGAGTAGTCAGGCTGGAAAATCGACTTGTCCTGAACAGAATGAATCAGGGCAGATGGATGGAAGTCTGTTTAGTGGACCATCAGAAAGAAGACTTCAGCTTGACTCCGAGATTTCACAAAATGAACAAGTGGAAATCAAATTTCCTGAACATGTAGCCAAGACTTCTCTTATTGAACAACTAGGACCGCCTCCTGAAGATGTGAGCAATAGTTTTCAGGCTGGAAAAAGATCATACTCCCAAAACAACATGGATATTGTATGTGAATCCAAACCTGGAAGTCTATGTAGTGAACCATCAGACCAAGAAAATCGTGTTGTGTCTGAACTTTTACAGAGTGAACCAGTAGAAACCAGCTCTGCATTACCCACTGGTGCTGATAATAAAATTTTGCGATCATCTTCCGGAAATGCAACCAGTTGTTCCCTTACTAGACCATTGCAACTGCATTCTCAAGTTGTGGCTGAGAGTAGTGAGACTGGAAGAAGTTTATGCCCTCATCAGACTACCTTACAAAATGAATCTGATGCTGGAGGGCTATGTGGCAATCCATTGAAAGAAAAAGTTATGCCAGAGTCTGAACCAAAAGAAGAAGATATGCCAGAATCTGAACTTGAACACACTAGGACAGAAAATATAAGCCCTACGGTATCTAGCTATGTTGCTAATGAAAAGTTGCATTCTAGTGAATATGTACACACTACCTTGGAAAATGACTTTAATTTTGGAGGGCTATGTGGCAAACCGCTGAAAGAAAAAGATAAGCCAGAGTCTGAACTTGGACACATGAGGACAGTTCAAACCAGCCCTGCAGTATGCAGCTATGTTGCTGATGAACAGTTGCAGTCTACTGAATCCTTGGGACCTCCTGAAAATGTGAGCAAGAACAGTCAGATTGGAAAAAATTCACCCCCCCAACAGACGACACATGAAGAATTTGGTTTCACAAGTGATCTCTTAGGTATGAAATATCAGATTGTCTCAGACCTTGCACAGAATGAACCTGTAGGAACCATTACTGCACTATGTAACTTGAACAAAAGTTCTGTTACGGAACATCTGGAATTGCTTCCCGAGGATGCGAGCAAGAGCAGTCAGACAGAAAAAAGTTCATACCCACAGCAAAGGATATCAGAACAGACTCATGAATTTGGTTCTCGAATTAGTGAACAATGCTATCATCTTGATTCTGAACTTGTACAAAATTTACCATCTGAAACCAGCTCTATATCATCCAGTTGTATTGTTAAGAATGGTTCTGCCACTGAACATATTGGCTTGGCTCCTAAAGGCACCAGCAATAGTCTTGGTTCTGAAAAACTTGCACCACCTACCAATGATATGACCACCAATTTTACTCTTGAACAATCAGAAAGGCCAGCTAAACATGCATTTAAGAAAAGCAGGCGGTTGGGACGTAGGGATAACAGAACTCCAAAATCATTAAGGAAAAAATATATGTTGAGGTCTTTGGCAGGAAGTGATAGAGTTCTTCGCTCACGGACACATGAGATGCCTAAAGCTACTGGATCAAGTAGTAATTTGGCAAATGTTAGCACTATGGAAGAGAAACAAAGGAAGAGCAAGAAAAGAAGAGGAGAGAGAATAGTAGCTGATGAGTTTTCAAGAATAAGGACGCATCTGAGATATTTACTGAACAGAATTAGCTATGAGCAAAACCTGATTGATGCATATTCTAGTGAAGGCTGGAAAGGAGGCAGGTGTGTGCTTTGTATTATATATTTTGCTTTTGTAGTGCTAATGTGTTTTATAGTTTGCTTCTTAAATGGTACTGATGTTCTGGGACTGTCATGTGGTGTCCAAGAGGTGAAGGAAAAGATAAAGAGATTGTTAGGAATGTTCACATTGATTACTAGTCTTGAGTCTAATTCTCAAATAAACTTGTCTTTATCGTAATCACCCTTTAATGGCCAGCATATAGTTTATGTGGCCTTCTCTAGGTGTTTACCTTTATGCCCTCACGTTCATGTCCTTATTAGAGCTGCCCTCACATTCATGTCATACTTATAAGAGCTATAAGCAATTCCCAGTAGTTGGTGGTGTGGTGGAGTTAAATGTTTAGAAGTATGATGAGCTTTGGATGGATGGGACAACTAGGGTCGCATTTGGAATGTATTTTGAAAGTAATTGTCAGAGAACAAGCGGAAAACAAGACAACATCATATCGGTGTTTTTGGATAATTTTTTTTAAGAATAAACCTTGTATCCCTGGCCTAACAACTATAGGTGTTGTTCCTGCATATGCCCTATGTACTTAACTATACCTACGTTCTATCGTCAATAAACTTATTTACTTAATTAAAAAATTACAAGACACATTTAGTAATTGGTTAAAGACAAGATTATTTTCAAAAACCAAAAAAACTCTTTAACATCTAAAATTGCCTATAAAGCTAAAGAGTGTAGTTTACTTTGACTTTTTGAGGTTGGGGCTTATCTTGACTCTTCTTAACAAGGACTATGCTTAAATTGTATTACAAATCTTGGGTGTGTTCTGTCCACTTTATCCATTTTTCTAAATTGGGATACAAGACTTGATAATTCAATTGAATCTAAGATGGTGTCATTGTATTTCATGAAAAAAATCCCAAGGGGTTGGCCTAAATGGTGAAGGCCTTGGTTTTGGGGTATCACTCCCTTCAAGGTCGAAGGTTCAACATCTTATGGGTGCATACATTTGGGGCCATACTCCTTGGTAAAAAGCCAGCGATTTAACTAGTTCCGTGTAGGGAAACTTTTGAGAGTGTGGTGCACGGGATCGAGATTTATTCTGTGTGGGTGGGTCCGAAGGGCCTTGCCTTGGAGAGGTTCCTTGATATTAAAAAAAAAGTATTTCATGAAAAAAACCCAAATATCTTGTTTTTGGTACTTGTAACAAATTGTAATTTGATTTGGCATGGTAACAACACAGGCAAACCTAAACTATATTTGGGCCTATTCTCCAAAAGGGTTAGTCAAAGTTACGATTAGAACTTCCTTGGAGTCCTTATAAATTCCAAGAATTTTTCTATTCAAGAATGTCGGGTGTTACAAGCTCCTGCACTTATATGCCTAGCATCCTTGTTAGATGACATGGCTAAAGACTTGGCACAACTCAAATCCCATATTTTGGTTGATACCATTTGTAATGGCTAAAAGAAAAGCCCAAACAACATGGGCTTATGCTCCCCTAAGACTAGTTAAGGTTACCATTGGAGCTTCCTTAGAATCATTATAAATGCCAAGAACTTTTTCTGTTTGGGCATTGTGGGATCTTATTCACCAAGCCCTCATTCTACACCCTCCCATTGTTGTGGGGGCATTATACAAATTTTCTCCCATACTTATTTCAGAATGCAATGGTTGAGAGAGCATTTTATAAGCCCAAAGTTTACAACTTTTTAGCAAACAATTGTGAAGTAATAATGGAAATATCTAAAATATTAAATAAAGGAATTTGCAGTTGACTTGGAGAAAGTTAAGGTTTTGACATTGATTATAATAGCATCTGTAAGATTAACTATAAAGACTTGTTTTAGCCCTATAACGTTATAACGTTATAACGTTATAGAATATTCCCCATCCAATGTTGATTTGGATCCCATAAAAATTGGAAGTTAGAAATGGCTTGAATTTGTTAAATTGCTTCTTTGTATTGCCTTATAATGTGTATTCAACAGATATACATAAGGGTATTGATAAGTTGGGTAAGCTCAATGACTAAGCCAAAGTCTTTACTTGATGTATGCATGCCAAAGAGAAGACTTCTGTTATCTAACCTATCTAGTCTTGGTATGTACCTAGGTTAAATGATACTTAGGTTAAATGAGCCTTACCTTGTCTTAGTTTTATGTTCAGTTGTCTATTTTTTGGGTGGCCGGTTTATGCATTGCTGTTTAATTCTTTTGATTTTTTTTTTTTTATAAACTTTGCAGCCTTGAGAAGTTGAAGCCGGAGAAGGAGCTTCAACGGGCCACATCCGAAATACTTCGACGCAAATTGAAAATAAGAGACCTATTTCAACATCTTGGTTCACTATGTACTGAAGGAAGGCTTCCAGAATCTTTATTTGATTCTGAAGGAGAAATTTGCAGTGAGGATGTAGGATAATTCTTCAATTAGATGTTGCGTCCACTAATTTAAAATCTTTTACTCCTTGGAAAATACTCAGTTCATGCCAGTTTGCTTTTCATGATTAGTAACTGGTGTTCTCTCTCTGTAAATACTAAGATTTGTAATCTTTATATGGCAGATATTCTGTGCAAAATGTGGGTCAAAAGACTTGTCTGCCAACAATGATATTATACTGTGTGATGGCGCTTGTGACCGTGGGTTCCACCAGTACTGTTTAGAACCACCACTGTTAAGTGAAGACAGTAATGTCCATATAACCTATTTGATAGCATCAAAGCTGATTTTGCTTCTTAGGTATCTTGTCAATTATCTTTCCTGATTGTTTGTGTACACTTTTAATTTTTGGGTTGCAGTTCCCCCTGACGAGAAGGGTTGGCTATGCCCTGGATGTGATTGCAAAGTTGACTGTATTGAACTACTTAATGAGACTCAAGGAACAGATCTTTCTCTTGCTGACAGCTGGGAGGTCAATGATAAATCCCTGGTTCTTTATTCGTTGATTAGGAATATATTAATTTATTGAATCCTTATCATGGTAATATCTCATGTACAGAAGGTTTTTCCTGAGGCTGCTGCCACTGCTGGACATAATCCAGATCACAACTTTAGTCTTCCTTCAGATGATTCTGATGATAATGATTATAATCCTGATGGACAAGATGATGAGAAGGTTCATGGAGATGAATCAAGTTCTGATGAATCTGAATATGCTTCTGCTACTGAGGAATTGGAAGCTCCATCTAATGATGATCAGTATCTGGGGCTTCCTTCTGATGACTCAGAGGATGATGACTATAATCCTGATGCTGCAGATCACAGTGAGAAGGTTAAGCAGGAAAGTTCTAGCTCTGATTTTACATCTGATTCTGAGGATCTTGCTGCTGCACTTAATGATAACAGGTCTTCTAGAGATGATGAAGACCCAATGTCGACATCTTTGGATGGTGTTAAGCCTTTCGGAAGTTCTGGTGGAGAAAGACCCAAACTTGGTGGTAAGAAGCAGTCTTTAAATGATGAGCTCTTATCCATATTAGAGTCAGATCCTGGCCAAGCTGGTTTTCCAACTGGTTCTGGGAAGAGACACGTGGAAAGGTTGGACTACAAGAAGCTACATGATGTGAGTGCACTTTTTAGTCCTGTTTGGTTAATCGATTCTAGTTTTGTTTCTGTTTCAAAGCTCGTCTTTGAAACCATGCCCTTGTATCTTTACGTTGCCTCACTATAATTGATCATAGTGATGTCACAGTATGTCATGGTGTAACAGTCCGGGGAAAGTACTAGCCACTACTAGCCACATCTGCGCTATAATCCCAAAAAGACTAGTCAATTTGAATCTATTCTAGAATCAATTATAAAGTTCAACCTAGTGAGTAGCCAATGTGGGACTTGGCATCCATGACTACTTTTCTTACCTACCCCCACTAGTTGGGTGATTTATATTCCCCATGTGGGACTCGGGTGTTCCCATGTACCTTGTCAGATGTTTAAAAGAATCTCTCTTTCTGGGTGTTTATATGTGTGTGCATGTATGCATGTTATAAATAATTTCGACCTGTGAGAAAAGATGGAACAAACCTATTATGGTACGTACAAATCACTATAGATGTGTAATTATTATGCTTCCACTGGTGCTTATTCTATGTGTATATATATATATATGTATGTATGTATGTATTCAAGTTGAAATATTGTGGTCTGGTCATCCATTTCAGTTACCAAATCAATCATATTTTTCTCTGCAGTGTACTTGTCATTAATGTTATATGTAATTGTTAAATTGATAGATTCACGTAATTAGATTTAATTGTTAAAAGTAGCCCATATGATTTCATATATTGATGTTTTGACATAGAGTATTCCAGTACTCTGCTGATTAAAGTAGAGAAAGTTGGATACTTTATTGGGTAATGTTCTGATCTAATTGGCTGTATTCTGGTCAAGCAAAGTATGTGTCAATTAACTGCTATTGGTTGTCATACTAGTTACAGTTTGTCTGTTCAGTGGAATGTAAAAATCTCAAAAAGTTGTGCTGTAACATGAACTAGTATCGATAACGTCAAGATATATGAACCCTATTTCAATTTCTCCACAACCGCAATTTTTGCCAGACAAATCAATGCGAGAACTACCTTGTTCTTTATGGTCTTCTCAATGAAACTTTTACTTTTTGGCACAGCAATGATTCTAGTTTTATAACTGGGTTATTATTCTGTTACCATGTTCGTACTCAATCTTGTGCATTTCATTGTTTGTTGTTTTCCTTTCTCCGGTTTGTTTATCTTTGTTTTCCTTGCTCTGATTTGTGAAGGAGGCATATGGAAATGTTCCAACTGATTCGAGTGATGATGAAGATTATAATGGTGCTGCTGCACCACAGAAGAGGAAGAAAACTGCTAGAGGAGTTGCTCTGCTGTCACCCAGTGGAAAGAATATGAGGGATGTAAATCAGAATCGGAAAGTAGCTGATCATACTCCCAAGAGAAGAACCCGTCAGAATGCTAACATTGATGGCACATCAAGTTCACCCACCAAATCTCTAGACTGCTCTCGAAGATCTGGTTCGGTTCGTAAAAGAATTAGATCATCAACATCTAGAAGACTTGGGGAAGCTGTAACTCAGGTAATTGCAAATTTACAAGTTTTCATCTCTAGCTGCTGAGTTTACTTGGTTGATAAATTCAACATATTTATTTAAAAGAATTTGGGATACCATATGTAATAGAGGTCTTTGCTCTTTGAAAATGAACTGTTGTGCCATACAGAGGCAGCTGTTGTCTTCTAATGATTCCCAGTATAAAGTAGACTCCAATAGCTTGTGTTTTAGAAAACAGGAAAGTGGAAATGATCCAAAAATGAAGGACAATAATTGATGGCAACATTTATCTTGTAGCCTCTTTTTAAAACAATTTATTTGTTGGGAAATTCTATTCGGATTCAATTCCATGGTGCCAATCAAGTTCTTTGGCCAGTTTATTAGCTCTATGAGGTTTTAACATAATCATTTCTGATCTCTCCATACCCTAGCAAAATTGGTGCTCTCTCTCTCTCTCTCTCTCTCTCTCTCTCTCTCTCTCGCACAAGAGGGCTTATCTTAAACTCGGTTAATAACTCAGTTAATTTATTATTCAGGGACTCTACAAAGTCTTCAAGGAGAATCAGTATCCTGAGCGAGCGACTAAAGAAAGCTTGGCACAAGAGTTAGGAATCACTTTCCAGCAGGTAACTGACGGAAAGAGTTACATTCTTTCTTTTGTTAAGAAATTATGTTGGGCATTTTTTGTTGTGGTTTTCAGTCTCTCTTTATTGAGCAGGTTAGCAAATGGTTTGAGAATGCTCGTTGGAGCTTTCACCATCCTTCACATATGGAAGCTGGCGGAGCTGATAGCGCTACAAAAGCGCGCACTCCCTTGTCTCAAACAAATATGGCTACCAGAGATGCTACATGCAATGGAGCCCAATGTGAGGCTTCACCCAAGTCGGCTACCACTGTACGGGAAAGCATTGGGGATCTGAGGCATAGTGAAGTGGAGACTCGGGAAAGCCGTAGACATAAATCCACAGCCCCAAATTCTAGAAAGAGAAAAGGAAGGTCAGATCCTCAGGCATCAGATCCAAATTTTAGAACTGAGGAATTGCAAAAAGCGAATAAAGTACAAGCAGGTGGTGGGATGAAGACTCGAAGAAGGAAATCTGTTGTTTGACATTTCCAATTGTAATCCTAGTGGATTAATTTTGACCAGTCACATCGCCGAGATCTTATGAGAGAGCAACCCGTAACTGGCAGCTTGACAGGTTTTAGTTTCATCCCATTCGATAATCCAATTGCCTATGCCATTATTGATCTTTAATTAGTTTATGGTTTTCTGGTCTTCCTCCCTCAGGTAATTCACAAATGCCGTTCTTACAAAATAAAGCTGTTCCTTAGATTGTGGCTCTTCATCTTACCCATTCCTTTGGTAAAAGTCACCGCTCACGGCAGGGTGTGTCGTAGCGGTTGTGGCGTTAGGATCAAGGACCCCTAATATTTATAGTCTGTTTTAATGTATTTTTAATTTTTTTTGGGCTGTGTAAAATTTACTTTTGCAAAA
This sequence comes from Platycarya strobilacea, assembly GCA_036898215.1. Lineage (NCBI taxonomy): Eukaryota > Viridiplantae > Streptophyta > Magnoliopsida > Fagales > Juglandaceae > Platycarya > Platycarya strobilacea. Next base: position 1,088,278 of record CM072557.1, on the reverse strand, counting down.
ATTATAGCTCACCATGAGTCTTAAATTCCTCTAATATAAGATATCGATGCATCAATTGACAATCGTGACGAGACTTGGTTATGTGAATGCTGTTCTCGTGGAACTACTTTCCATGATGGAAAAGTCGAGCTGGCTAAACTTTGCCAGGCCATCCACCCCCATCTGCTTTTTGGAATGCTAAAATTTACCATTGAATTGGTGCCACCTAGCTCGAAATCTAAATAAGAAAATTAGTTGAGAGTTTATTATTTGTGAGGGAACAAAAATAATTGTAATTTTTACAATGATCAAAACAAAAGATACCTTACAAAATATTATAGTATTACATATAGTCAAAATGTTATATATAATAAAATGAATAATGTTATATACAATCATGGAGTGGGACAATTGTCGTGTAGTTTTTTAAAAAAAAGTTGAAATTTATTATTATTATTTTTTATGTAAATTTTGTATTTATTCAATTTTTTTAAATTAAGTACACGCGGTTTACATGCTCACCGTTACAACTATAATTTCTTGAATCAAATTCTCAACTGTACTTAATTTCACAAAATTTATTAAAAAATATTCAAGTCTTCTACTTTTATAAAATTTAATAAACAATACATCTAAAAAAACTCAAAAAATTATAATGTTTTATTTGTAAAATTAATTATTTAAAAGCACCTCATATTAATGAATAATGAATACTATCTATTATTTATTTATTTCGATAATAATAATATCTAATTATTTGAAATGGAGACTATTGTTCTCTTTATTAGAAGGCCACTTGGGCCCATTATCTAGCCGTCGGTTGGATCGACGGACTTAGGCCCATTATGTAATTGGGCGGATGATAAAGAATCTAACAGACAGGCCGTCCAAATCCCATTCTAATTTAGGAACCAACGCTTCTCCCAGCTCAAGCAGGAAGACGACCGAAAAACCAAGGAACCATTAAGAAATAAATAAGAATGGAGGTAGAAACAGACGAGAAGGAGCTCAAAGCCGCAGGGGCCGAGCCTTTGTCCGACAGCCGGCGCGGACTGCGCATCCATGTCTTGGAGATCGAGTCTCTCAAGCGCTCTATCCTCAACTCCTCCGACCACCAGCTGTCAGTGAATCTTTGTTCAAGAAGTTTCAAATTTGCAACTATTACTGTCGAATTTTATGTTTTCTACATATTACGTAGTCCAAAAATTATTCTTTCAATGAATATGAGTATCCTTTCTACAGCTCTGTCGCTTGCTATTGGTACATTTCTTAGTTTGATGCTCCGTTGTTCATTAGGACTAAGGTTTATGTGAAATATCTAGTTATAGATCCTTATGAAACATTTTTTGTTTTAGTAAGGAAAAAAAACTAAGTATGAAAATATTTAAAAAGAAGAATTCATCCAAAAGCGGCGATCTGCCAAATTTTCTTGAATGCGATTACAATGTTAGGAGAAATGAAAGCGATTTTTGAGAAAATCTAAGCGCCTAAGGTGACGCTTAGTTCAGATGCTAAAATCGTTGGCATTGACTCAGCTGCGGTTGGAACAACAAATATAAATTTACGTTTTTTTTTTTTTTTTTGTAAATAATAAGCTTTATTGATTGAATGCAACTAGGCAAACCCCAAGTATAGCGGAAATATATAAAAGTGAGCAGTTACACTCTAGCAAGCTGAAAAGCATTCAAAAACTCATTAACATTCCCTCCTTTGAGCACAATGGCAGAAAACCATTGAACTAAAGAAAATACAAAAAAGTTCCAGATTTCCCCCATAGTCCTCTCATTGTTGTTTAAGCATCTCTCTTTTCTTTCCATCCAAATGCACCATAGTAGACACGAAGGAATCATCCTCCGCGTCACAGCCGCATGTTTGCACTGATGATGTCGTTTCCAGCATGCTAGGAGATCCACAACACTTTTGGGCATTACCCAACTCAGTCCAGCTCTACTAATGATGTTTCCGGAGTGCTTCCACATCATTCTATCCCTACCAATTCTTCGACCTGCCTTGAATAAAGGAAGCTATAAAATCTGCAAGCTCCTCAGCTTCCCAATCCTGAATATTTTTGGAAAGTGTGAGATTCCAATACACCGTGTCATTTGCTTTACGTTGGAATTGAAATAACAAATTTGTATACCAAAATAATTCGCAAGTTGTAGTTTATTTGGGGGTAATTGTTGGGGTCACCTTGTTTCCTGTGGCTTTTGAAGCCATGTAGACTAGTAGTCTCTGACTCTAGGTTACCACATAAGATTTTCTGTTTTATGCTCTGACGCAGGTGGGAACAGAAGCTTCAGACTTCTCACTTGCCAGAGATGGTTTTTGGGGAGAGTTCCTTGGTTCTTAAACATGTGAGTAGTGGCATCAAAATCCATTTTAATGCATTTGATGCTCTAAATGGTTGGAAGCAGGAGGTGTTGCCACCAGTTGAAGTCCCTGTGGCAGCGAAATGGAAATTCAGAAGGTAAGCTATGTTGACTATAAGTAATTTCTTTATAGTAGACAACTGGATCTAGCGTAATCATTTCTTTACTGCATCAGCATTACTGTCACAAAGTGCCATCGATATAGAGGATGGAGTGATGTTTAAGAGTTCTCAACAAGATTTTCCTTAGTAAAGTATTTTTTTAAGGAAGAGGATGTTATCCCAACTTTGCCTTTCTAAATTATAATCATCTTAAAAGATGATCTATTGTAATCTAACCTCTATGGATATTGCATTTTATCCACAGGAAAGAAATGTTCTCTCATTAGTAAAAATATCTCTAAATTTCCATAAAACTCTTTTTTTTTCCATAGCTTGTCTTGCCTTCAACTTGCAGTATACATCTTGAGAGAATACTGTTTGTGAACCATTTAGTCACGTACTTTAGTGACATTGTGCCCCTGATTTTGGGTGGTTTCTTTCATTTAAACCTTATTGCCTATATGGCAACATTTACTGACAGTTTTCTCTTGGGCCTTAATTCTTAAAACCCTCTTCTAAATTTGCAGTAAACCCCTCCAGCAGGTGATACTGACTATGACTACACATTCATGACGCTATGTTGTGGAAGTGAAACAATTGAAATAGATACAGATGTATATCTCTTTTATCTGGAACTGTACAAAATCTTTCCAAAATTAAGATTTAAAATGTTATGAGTTGTCTTGAATTTGATAATAGATTGGAATTTTCGTATGCTTTACATAGTTAATGAGTTCCCTTTCCCTGTTACTTGCATAAATATCGCCATGGTTTTGACTGTTATTGTAGGTGCTACTTTCTATGGTCAGTATGGAAAAGGGGGAATCTCTCAGTGAACATGCAACCTTCATTGGGAGGACTGTGAGGAAAAGATTGATGTGGTTTCACTACCATCAAAAGAGCCTATTCTCTTCTATGATGAGGTGGGCATCTTGATACTAGAAGCGGGTGTGTTCTCTTCATGGAACATATGTTGAGGCCATGACCAAAGTAACCCTTGTAACTGAACAGGTTGTCTTGTATGAAGATGAATTGGCTGATAATGGAGTTTCTCTCTTAACTGTAAAAGTGGTAAGATTGAAATTTCTTGCGCAATATCAATCCTCTTTCTGCCCAGCACTGAGATAGCTAAGGACTAATCATGCTATTTCTTATTTTTAATAGAGTGTCATGCCAAGCTGTTGGTTTCTTCTCCTACGATTTTGGGTGAGCTGACTTTCTTGGTTCAGTATATTTTTAACTCAAAATTACATTTTGTGAAGAAGAATTTAAAGAATAAAATTTCATAAGCATATATTCATGTTTTTGTGTCATGCCAGTACTTTGGCGTCGATAAATAAAAAAGCCTACAAAGGGAGTACTCTGTTCTAGTAAACTTTAAAGATTATATGGAAGATTCATTCTTTACTTTCAGATATTTATGCTCCACTTTTTTTTATTTTTTGATTCGTAATTAGTTGGTTTACAGAACAGGAGTTGAGCCTACAACCTCGCCTATCAACTCATGCTTATACTTGGAAGTGTCAGTTAGGCCCTTAGGGCAATGGTTTGCCTTCTCTTTCTGTTTCGCTAACTATATAATTTCCGTTTTGCATGTATCTGTATTTCTTCTAGCTTAGAGTTGATGGAGTGCTGATGAGACTAAGGTATACTCGTATGCATTGTGTCTTTGATGTTAGTGAAAATCCCATCCTCCTTCGAGAAAGCTGCTGGAGAGAAGCCACATTCAAAACTTTATCTGCTGTAAGTTTTGCCTCTTGTTTCTTGTGTGCACTATTGATAAACTTGTTGATTTTGTCTTCACTCTTCAGAGAAATCTTGTGTATTTGAAAGACCTTGTTGCTTGGTTGATAATTTCATTTTCTCTGGTTACCAATGTTTCACAATTTTCTCTTTATCGGTGTTTGGGATATCCAAGAGTAATGGGTGTTTTAGACGATAGTTTTTTTTTTTTTTATATATATATAATATAAGCTATCTAATTTTTAGAAGAAGCTTTTAATGTTTAAAAATTCCATGCACCCTTTCTATATGAACATCATTTTCTTTTCAGCTTGATTTTGGAAAGGTCCTAGTTTGTTCAGTGTAGGAGCTATTGAACTAGTAGGAACATTTGTTCATGTTTTAGAGTCTGGTTCTTTTGCCTAACCAATCTTTTCAGGTAGGCATTCTGTTCAGAAGTTTATCCAGGTTGTCATTGGAAGATATGAACTTTATAGTCTTTGTGGCATACTGGCAGGTTCTTTCAACTTCAAATTTGGTTATACTTCAGCTTAAGGTATATGGAAAAAGTTACGCTTCTTACTCTGTGAGGTTTTTTTTTTTTTTGGTTGCTCATGGAAGTTCACTGTTTAAGTGAACATGGCAGAATTAGGATCTTCATGATAATGGCTGCTTTACTTAAGTGGATCAACGCCGGTAGTAAGGGTTATGACAGTACAATTAAAATTTAGAAAGTAAAGGAACATAAGCTAGTTTAGGACACAATTAAAGGACTTATAGGCGTGTGGATAATTATGAATAAGATGAAGTGGGAAAGAAAAGAAGAAAAGCCTAGGCTACTGGGTATTCGATGAACTAAAAACATAAATTTCCATAATTAGTGGAATTTTTGTTGAGTTTTATAAATACTTTTTCTCATATATATTCTACCATATTCACCTAAAAACACCATCTATGACCTAAAAAATACAACTACAAAAGGAAAGAATAAACCTAAAAACTTGGACTGACGACTCTTTGATCAATTGCAATTTGAGTTTCTTTTCTAGACTCCTTGTGGGATGACAATGGACGATGTAGGATTTGTCTTGATCGATATCCCACTTAGGTTCTGCAAATTAAATTCAATATTGCCAAAAGTAGAAGGTACATGCAAAACTGAAAGTGCAACCATTTCTGAGAATAAGGCTTTACTTTCATCATGTCCTAGGTTTCATATTACGTCTTATGGGTTTTTTGAGTTTCTAATTTCAGCAGATGTAATCTTTGGGTGGGCTTTATTATTTCCGTTGAGTAATGGCTGTGAAACTTTGATGCGGATCAAATTTCATTGATTCGCTCACTGCAGAAGTGGAGTATGATAAGTTGAACTTCTGATTGAGTGCATGCAATGTCAGATCGCATCGATGAAAACACATTACATAATTTCAAAAAAAAAAAAAATTAGACTGCTTTTACTGGGTACAGATTTGGTGCTATCACTGAATCATACTAATTTGCATTCTCAGTTAGTTCTGGATTACCTCTCCATATTGACACCTCGTTAAATATCTAAGAATTTTTTTTATAAGTAAAGAAAAAGAAGAAAAAATTAATTCACAAGAAAAGTGCTCTTGGGGAGACTCAAATCGGTGCCTTCCCTTTTGGGGTGTGAGGTGAAGAAATATTTACTTTTGTATTTGATGGTTTTGAAGGATTTTCTTTTCTTAGTGCATTGATATGGTGCAGATGGGACACCCCTCTGATCCTGCTGCCTATAGTGATCCAAGCATCATTAGCCAGAGGCTTCCCATCATCAAGCACAAGACCCAAAAGCTTAAAGTTCCGGATAATTTCTAAGGTGATACTTGTCGCTTCATACACCAGGGCTCAAGTCTTTTTCTGTGTTGTGATTGTGGAGAATTGAAACATCCTGTCTCATGCATTTTCGTTTTAATCATACTTTCTTTTTTGATATTTTATTATTTTCACTGCATATACACAAACATTAGCTTGAGGAATCGTACTCAATGCTCATACCCTAGCTTCAATGATTAATTTGGAGAGATTTAAAAGCAATTGCATACGAGTTGATTATGTCTATCTGTGCTTCAATTTCTGCATGGAAATGATCTTTGTTTCACATAAAATTTGTACACCCAGGTCAATGAAACACAAATTGGTGTACACTCGGGGCCTGCACTACTAATTTGCCAACTATCATCTTAATCTTATATGAGGAAAGTTGCTAGAAACGAACAAATTTCAGAATTTAGGATAAAAAACGATCCTGTGTTCCAGTGCATGCAACTTGCAGGTGTCTTATGAACCAAAACCAAGTTTTTCTTTATTCTTTTTTTGATTGGTACTGGGTGTCCAGAACAGCGTTCCAACTAATCTCGGGGGACCAAAACCAAGTTTTTCTATCTAATTACTAAATTTCTTTCCACAGAGATGTTAGTCCTAATCTTAGGTACGTTCTTCAAAAGCTTCTTCTTCTTCTTCTTTTTATTACCTGGAAAGAAAAGTCAGTGCCATACTGTCATACAAAGGTAGTACCTGGGTAAATGCCTGCAACTGGATAAAACCTTTATGAAATGAAAGAATCACATTATTTCTCTAGGAAGGAAAATGTATACACTATATGAAGACATTAGTTAGGGGCAAGAGTATAATAAGATAGATATCTTTTCAATTGAAAAGTTGCGTCTTGGGTTGGTTTTTTCTTTTTTCCCTTTTTGTAGGAAGGGGAGTCGGGTCAGTTGGGTGGGGTCCTACCTTCATCATCTTTTTCTCTTCTTATTGCGGCTTAAGGGTTGAGTGGTTAATACTACGGGCAATGCCTGTTTGGTTACATTTGAATAATTCTCAGCATTTTTTCAGGTAACCAAGAAGTTTTATTCATTAAAAGTAGGCAAAGTCCAAGTACACATGGAGTATTTTTGAGAAGTACCTAATTAGAGTTTGGATAATTTTCAGCATAATTTGCGGGAGTTGGCGGGCGCCTTAGGATGCAAGCCTTCTTCGCCCCCTATGACATACTTGGGACTACCGTTGGGGTCAGCTTCAAGGGCGGCCCAGAATTGGGATACAGTGATCGAAAGAGCGGAGAGGAAACTAGCAGGATGGAATAGGATGTACCTGTCCAAAGGGGGACGTGTCACCTTGATAAAGATTACTATTTCTAATTTACCCACTTATTTTTGTATCACTTTTTCCTATTCTGGCTAATGTGACAGGTCGTCTTGAGAAGCTGTAAAGGGATTTCTTATGGGGTGGCTTGGGGGAGGATTTTAAATTTCATCTGGTTAAGTGGGAGACAGTATGCCATCCCTTATCGAGTGGCGGTCTAGGAATCCGAAACCTGAGAACGTTCAACCGGATTTTACTTGGAAAGTGGTTGTAGAGGTATCATTTGGAACCAGAGGGCCTTTGGAGACTGGTAATCGAGCACAAGTATGGAGGCGCATGGGGTGGGTGGCGCACCAATGAAGTTAGAGGGCAAGTAGTGTGGGTTTGTGGAAAAACATCAGAAGGGGACGGAGGGTTTTTTAGCAGCATACTAGGCTCCGTTTGGGCGTCGGTTCAAGAATCAGATTCTGGAAGGATGTGTGGTGCGAAAACAGGTCTTTGGAAATGGTGTTCCCTATTTTGTATCAGATTGCTAGTGCCAAAGATATCATTGTTGCTGAGGTCATGGAGTCAATCGGGGGGAAATTGGTTTGGAACATTAGATTCAATCGGGCGGCACAAGATTGGGAACATGGCATGTTTGTGGATTTTTACAGCCTCATTTACTCTCAACGACCAAACTTGCAGGATGAAGACAGCTTGATATGGACCCTGAGAGGAAGAGGAACCTTCACTGTTAGATCGTTTTACAAGATTCTTAATCAAGGACTTGAGATTCAGTTTTTGTGGAAACAGATATGGCGACACAAAGCAACTCCAAAAGCAGTCTTCTTTGTGTGGACAACATCTCTAGGAAAAATTCTCACAACAGATAATTTGAGGAAAAGAAGGGTTATCATAGCAGATTGGTGTTGCATGTGTCGTAAGAGAGGCGAGTCGGTTAACCACCTTCTGTTACATTGCAAGATTGCTCAAGCACTTTGGAATGAGATCTTTAACAGACTGAACATAGTTGGGGTCATGCCTGAGTCGGTGGGGTCAGCTGATGCAAGTTGGCCTCCCATGCGAGGTGAGATTAAAGTGGTGTGGAAGATGATTCTCATTTGCACTCTCTGGTGCCTCTGGATGGAACGCAATGAGCGGACATTTGACGACAAGGAGAGATCTCAAGAGGAATTGTTAATTTTCTTTTTTAAAACTCTATGTACATGGACCATTGCCTTGGACTTTCATAGCATGGATCTGCATAATTTTCTCGTCTCTAATGCGCCATCTTGAGGGGCTTTTTATTGTTTTTTTGTTTTTGTTTTTGTTACTTGTGTAATTGGCTTTTGCCGTTTTTGATTAATAAACTTTTACTTATCAAAAAAAAAAATTCTCAGCATAATGTCATTTGAACCATATATAAAGCAAAATGGAATAGAAGTAGAAAAAGAAAAAGAAAACAATAGAAATAGATTTATATTAGGATAATAAAGACTCTTTAAGACTTATCAAAAAAAAAAAAAAACGACTCTTTATAAACTTTGCGACATGTGTAGTGCACCCGGATTTATTTCAGGCATTAAAGGCAGAATGACTGAAAAGCAGGGTTAGACTTCAACTTTATTCATGCTCCAACATGCATAACTGGTAGGAAATATTTGGTATATGTTCTAGTTTCATTAGGCAGAACCACCATCTAGAATGTTGAGTATTAGAACGCCAGATCCTACCTTGGTTGGTTTCTGTCCTTGTTGGATGAAGAAATCAAGAGATATTCCAATAAAAAAAAGAGTGGAAAATGAATTCCAAACTGAGACTGAAGGATGGATGGGTCAGAGCCGCAGATTTAAGTCTAGCTTCTGTGGCTCTGATGGTGGCTCTGGTAGTTTTGGATCCATACGAAAGCTGCCTGGCCACAGTAAATCTGTTGTGTCCTCTAGCACGAAGGGTGTCCATGCCATTCCAAACCCTTTATTAGCATCATTAAATCTTGCTACAATTGCAGTTAAATCTCTGCTTGGCTTGTGCACAAGCGAATGGGGCTGGACGCCTAGCGATCGGGCAATGGGAGTGTTAATGGGTAATCCCATCATCCTCATCATCCTATGAGTCTGATATCTTTTGGCTGCACCTCTTTCCCTCTTGTGGGCATTTTGATGACCCCCTAATGCTTGTGAACTGAAGAACTTTCTCTTGCAAAAGTTGCATGAGAAAACCTTGGTAGGAGCAGTTTTTTGTTGTCGATCAGGCTCTTCAGCTGTTGAGAGCAAATTCCTGCCTAGGCTCAGATTCAGCCACTCGCCTGGATCGTCATAATCAGTTCCTCCATCATCATCGTCACTGCCGATTTTTTTTTCACCCTGCCGTTCATCTGGTGCTGTTTCAGTTGCTTCTTCTTCCTGAAAGAACATGTCTCCACAAATTTCAAATCAGCTGACAGTGTTAAAGGGAGAGTGGATGAAGAGAGTGGCCTTGTGGATTGGTTGTGATGCTCTCTTTAAAGAATTAGATCAAAGCGGAAGACAGGAAGAGAGGATTCAGTGGCAAGAGGTATCAGACTTTATGGGAAGTGAGATTGTTAAGTTCCTTTTTTTTTTTTTTATGTATTCTTATCCCAATTCGGTGACCCCACTAAGTGATGCTCGGTGCTCTGGGGGACACTGCTTATGTCATCTTTACTGTTGCTCTGTTCAAGCTAAGGATTCCCCACTTTCAGCTTTTGCCTCTTCTTTTTCTGTCCTCAAATCACAGTGACTTACATGGTTCTCTTTGGAGTAACAAGAGAAATACAAGGTTTGACAATCATACAACAAATCCTTTTTAGTCAAAACCACAAGCTCACCCTTTTTGTGCTCTACCTGCCGTTAGTGCTGCTCATCCACTGAGTAAGCAATTCAATCGGTTGAACCTTTTCGTCTTGGATACGATGGTTCTAAGATGGGATTTGTGTGTTGCATATAAAGAAGAGTGATGTTTGTGTTGATTTTGGAAATCTCTGAAACCACTTGACAAAATCTAGGTGATCCAAAGATTAAAGAAAATGGTGCTGTTGGTAAAAGGTGTTCGTTTTGAGCAATGGAAAGCCACTTTTGCAGAATATATTGGAGGAGAACCAACATCTGCTTCTGAATTTTACTTTATCGGTTTATTTTGTAAAGTATTCTATGGAGTTAGTAAAACTGTTCTTCATCAGGTGGAATGGAGTCCCACTTGCATTAGTCAATAAACTCTTTCAAGTCAAGTTGGTATGATAGAATAGTAAAGAAAATATAGATCTCCTGCAATCCTCTGCCAAAATCACAGGCAATTCGGGCGGTGGTATAGGCTAGGGGTTGTGGGGACAGCTACACAGGTCACCTGTCTGGGACTGTGGGACCCTCATTCCCCTCTTCCCCCTCTTCGGCTTTTCCTTTCTTGAACCCCTACCCGAATTATCTGCAATGGGCAAGGGAGCTTGATTCTAAGCAAAGATGGCACCCACCAGAAAAAGTGATATGCCCTGATTGGAGAAGTGTGAGAGATGAACAAGAGAAAAAAGGATCAGAAAGTGACACATGAGCTTCTAAATTCTGAACGCAGCTATAGAGCAGTGACGAGTGGTTGGGTTTTAAAGATTAGTTAGGTTATTAAATTGCCTTTTGATTTGATATTTTGCGGTGCGTAATGGGGCCCTGAAATCGCCAATAATGGTGATAAAATAGGAAAAAAAATCAGATAGAATGGTATCTTTCCATTTTAATAGTGTTTTCTCTTGACATGGACATCTATGTGGGTTGTCTTCTTGTTGGGGGCTTGGTGTTCATTTTCAAACATGTAATGGGCAGTCTGTATGTACACTAGGAGAAGTACACTTAGAGCCACGTACTCATTTGAGCTTTTTCTTTCTTTTTGTGATGAAAATTCAGAAGACGAGAGGCTCAGTTCCCCATGAAAGGGCATCTCCCACGTACACACGGTGACCCACACAAGAAATATTAATAATGATGATATTTATACTATTTTACAAGTCACTCTGTAAAAATATTTTTAATAAAGTATTAGGATATTCCAAAATCTATTTCATCCCTCAAAAGAAATTACCCTTAACGAATGAAATCTCGGCTCTTTGGGGTACAAAATTTGGTCAAATTCCCTCGTTACCATTGTTTGTATAGAATTCTAAACCAGAGCTAGCAAACTTCCCAACGTTCTTGGCCGGCTCTATGGAGATATAAGTTGGTGAACGTGCTAATATGGCGTTTCTAAATGCAATAGAAGTATTGGTTAGGAGTAAGTAATAAACACTAGAAAAAAAGAATTCTAGTCTTGATGGGGCTTACACCAGCTGACGAGAAAAGGCAATATCCAACGATTCATGACCCGCATTATTGCCACTGAAGATCTACATCTTTCATATAAAGGCATTGTTGATAAAAAACTGTTATAGTCACTAAGAATTTACAGGAAAGTAATTTTACAAATTCACGTGATTTTATGAGATCCGTCGGATTTATTTTACAATAAAAATAACTTTACAATTTAATGTATTGCATAAAATTATATCAATTTGTGAGAATATTTTTGTGTAATTCTTTTATAAGTAAAGTATTTCTCTTCTTAATAATGGTTCCCAAGTGGTCAATATTGTTCAACAACTTGTTCAAATCAACTCACTCTTATGATGCACTTTACTTGCACAGAACAATTCGGATAATGTGTATCGACCACTTTGTCACTTGCACTCGTTGTTCAAATTCTTCATTGCATTATTACGTTGAGAAAAGAGGATTTTCTCTTAATATTTGTGGAGGATCCTGTCTCATACAAGTGGGAGACGATATTTTCTAAGTTCATTGGCCAATATGGCTTCAAGGAACCACCCGACATGTGTACTTTCTTTTCTTCACGGGGATCAGTTTTCTCCAAATATGGGCATTAAACCAAGTTGCATGTTGCCCCAAAAACACATTGAAGAAGGATGAACTCAAAATCCCATCCAACCGTCCAACGTTGACTGGGTATTTCCCAATATTGTCAACTAACATGCGACATTTCTATATATTGCAAAGTTGCTTTTCCCCGCAATGACCCTTCCCACTTCAAAGATTCACCAACTTCAATCATCTCACAGAAGAAAGCCGAGGAGGACGGGAACGACGTCTTCGATTTGTTCACTGTTGTCGGGCATTAAAGAAGATTTGATTGGCTTTTTTTAGATTAAGCTAAATTTAGTATAAATCTTAGACCATATAACTCAGAATGAGATGATATTTATGAACAAATCCACAGAGAATTAACAAAAACGATATCAATGGTTAACTGTTTTTTTGCCCGGGTGATACTGCAGCGATGAAAAATAACAAACAGTAAAGCAAGCAATGCGCACAAGAAAACACATGTCAATGAACTGTAGAGGGGAATGCTCTAGGATCCAAAAATGAACCACATTTGGGCAGTCCTCGTGAAGCATATGGACTAGCTGCCTCCCATCATAAGACCAGTCACCAACCACATTGGACTCTGATTCAGGAACCAACTACTCTATGTTGAGGCTTAATCAGCTCCCGCCACCCTAAAAAAAAAAAAGGAAAGAAAGGGACGAAAAGTATAGGTAAATAGAGTGGACCATGCCAACTTTGGAGTGAGATACAGCATCACATGTGTTCACTATCATGAAAGCTACCAACTCCAAGACAAATACAATTGCGAACAGGACTACAAGACTTCCCTAACAAACTTCTGTGAAGTTGGATTCTTTCATGGTGCATTCCCCACTAGCATCTGTTCAAATTGTATAGAAAATTTCTATTTGCAGTCACCAATACTCTACAATTCAAATTTCTTTTCTTTAAAGAAGGGCGAAATAATATATTTTACTATTTTAAACTATCTCAATTAATAATGAAGATTTTATTTTTTATTTTTCAAAAAAGTGGTTTCAAATGAAACTCATGTTGGGCCGCAATAGCCAGATGGAAAGAAACAACTGGACCACAGAACTGGGCTGGTTTTAGAAAGCTTCGAACACAATGGTAACCGAATAGGCCCGAGTGCAAACACTGGACCAGCTAATAAAACCAAGGATCCAACTTTGAAACCCTTTTCTTTCCCAAATTTCAAGCACGCCCAAGAGAAAGCGAAGCCCATTCTATTTGAGGAGGTTCTGGTTGGCTGTTGAACAGAAATTGATATGGAGAAAGCTCTGAGAGTCTATGGCGAGGTCTTGAGGCTAGTGAGGCAGTTGCCGAAGGACACAAGGACTTACTACGCCAAGTATGCGCGCGAAAACTTCGTTAACTACAGAGATGTCGATGTCAACGATCCCAAAGCCCTCGAAGAACTCTTCCACCGTGCTTACAATCACTCTGTCTGGGTCCTCAACAAGGTCTTCTCTCTCATTCAAATTCTCAAACATTTATTTATGATTTTTTTTTTATTTCATTTGTATTGTGTTTTTACTTTAGCTGAGCCATTTCGGCTTTTTGGTTAATGCAGTATTCGGTGGATCAATCTGTCGCTGATAAGCTGAAGGATATCTGTCACGCATAGCGGATTCGAAAATGCCTGCCAAATGCTTGCTTCTATTTCTCAAAGAGCAGCTACCCAGAACTATTTTTTTGGATTTTCAAACTGATGTTCTCGTGTTTTCTGACAAAAGGGGTACCATTTCTTTTGCATAATTTTCTTTTGATAGAAATAATTGTGATCACTTGACAATGGTGTTGGAGTCCTGTATCCGCTAATGAACTGTTATAGCTGTGGCTGATATGTCTAATTATCTCATGCTACAATATGGGCTTTGAATATGCTTTAGTTATATTTAACTGTCTTATACTAATGTTGGCTATGATCATCAACAAGGTGTGTCTTTTTATTGCTGTTGTAAATGGATATTGAGATCAGAGGCACTAACCATATTATGGTAGATCAATTCTTTCGAACTTTCCTCTTTAAGATGTACTGCTTACAGTTATATCTTATTTTCGTTAAGCCATTGACCAGCATCAATAGATCTGCAAAATCTTGTCATTTTGGGTGCAACTTTCTTAATTTTAAACATTGGAGCTTTGTTTGGCATTTTGGGCCGAATCTGTTCTTACCAATTTTTTTCGTGGACCGAATGCATTTATCTCCTATTGCAAGTATGAATGTGGGAAACATTTTTTAAGATACAGTTCAAAATAATGCCAGACATTAATGTGGTATAGAAAGGAAAATATATGGACTTCGCACTTTTCAGGAACCCAGAGACCAAGACAGAGAAATGTGTGAACTCTCATTTTCTATTGCTCTGTTACAAATGCCCTGACCACAAGCATAAGCTGTTATTACCGAAGGTAAGAATCCCAGGTAGGGCTGCAAACGAACAGAGCTGCTCGTGAGCAATTTGAGCTCGACTCGTATAAACTCGATTCGAACTCGATTCGTTTAATAAATGAGTTGTTCGTGAGCACTAATATTGGTTCGAATATTAAACGAGCTAAACTCGTATAATCTCGACTCGACTCGTATAAACTCGGTTTTTGTTCGTGAACAAGATTCGTATAAACTCGATTCTACTCGTTTTGAGCTCGTAACAATACTCGTAATATTTCTATATACATATATATAATTTTGCATATATTCTTACATATATTCTTTTATTATATATATTTTATGTGTTATATATATTATTTTTGATATTTTGTATAAGTAATATATTTTGTTACTTCAGTTCTTAAGAGTATGAAACTCGAGTAATTACTCGACTAAGTTCGACCCGTTCGTTAGAGAGTAAAAACAAAGATCGATAAATAACTCGATTCGATTCGAGCTCGTCTTTGATCGGCTCGAATTCGACTCGACTCGGCAAACTCTCAGCTCAACTCGAACTTGAACTCGAATTATTTTAGTCCAGCTCGACTCGACTCGACTCGAACTCGTCTTTGATCGGATCGTTTGCAGCCCTAATCCCAGGCCTTGGTCGAGTTTCGTCACCCAGCCCAGTAATAATTTGGGGAATCGAACTTTTTTATCTTAGGCATTGAAGTCCGCAAAGCGGGAGACATTGACAAAAACGGAGCCAACGACCAACGAGCCACGAGGTGTCGGAAGGCGCAGCTTGCGACGATGCAAATGTCTGGAACAGCCTCGACTGTTGTGCCTCCTCACCCTTAATGTCTCACTCTCTCGTGCATTTTCCCCACGTGTCTCCTCGATTAAAGAAGGTTCCACGTGCGAAATACGTGCCATTCTTCCTCCTGCTTGCAAATCTGCTAGTCTCGTCATTTCAATTTCGCCATCAAATAGAGTCCGTCCTTCATCATGATCATCTAAACATGGTGGCATCTATTAGTAGGTTGTCTTAGCTTGTGATCGAAATATTTAAGACTTTAAAGTGAATAATCTTGAATGAGTAATGTAATGATATTCGCAGGATAAATTTTATGTATTTTTTTTATAATTTATAATGTAGCCGATTTTATTTTTTAAAATTTTCTCATTTTTTTAAAAATATTTTTTAATATTCTTAATTATTAAAAAAATAGTAATATTAATATTCTTAATTATTAAGTAAAATTAAATATAAATTAATTATAAAATAATAATAAGTCCATCATTTCTGATCTTAAATTGATTTTTTCATCGATAAATGGGGAAGTTTATTCCTGGAATCGGTCACAGAAGTTGCCAAGTATGGTATTCCAGGCAGAGCTTCATATTATAATGGGCAATGCTATTCACCGGGGTGAATAGCATCCCGTTGGCTTCCCGTTGTATTTTTATATTTTTATTTTTAAGTTTTTTTTATATAATTTTTAAATAAGTATTTTTAAATAATATTATGATTTTTTAGTATTTTTAAAAAATATTTTAAAATATTAAAAAACATGTAAAAAAATATATATTTTTTTACATAATTTTTTTTATCATCTTAAAATATTTTTTAAAAATATAAAAAAATCACAACATTATTTAAAAATATTTATTTAAAAATTATATAAAATTAAATTAAATTAAAATAAAAAATAACATAATGTAATGGGAACTAAACGGGATGATTATGATTCATGAAATATAGCATTTTCCTATTATAATACTATAAAAGTTTGGTGAAATTTCATGCTGAAATTGGACGTTTGTACTATGTGATCACTGCCCAAGAGGCCCTGATTCCGACAGCTCTCGCATAGCGATGATCCTTCTGGAATGGGACCCAACCCAAATGTTCAGTGCCGAGGAACAGTGCGTCGGTGGCGACTCTGAGGCCTGAGCATTGACCTATCAGTTTCTGGGAGTGGCAAAGCCGAACCAAATCGACCGGGTTTGGGCAAGAATGCATTGGAAGGCGAAACCACGATTTTCTCGGGCTGCGTTGGATTTGACCGAAGACGCCGAAAACCAACGCCAGCCAGCCTTGGAAAAAGGAAGCTCATTGCTAGCCACAGCCACGGTTAAGCGAGAACTCTAATAAGAAGCTTCTGCTGTTTTAACCTTAAAACCAAACACAACGTTTCCTCTCTCTGTTTTTGTTTCTTTCTTTCTTTGTGGTCTCTTTCTCTGTCTCGCTGAACATGAAACACACAAAAGAGGCCTAAATATTGGGCTTTTGCTTAATTGGTTTGTGCGGAAGATTTGAGGGTTTCGATGGCGGGGAATGAGGGATTTGGGGGGGACCATCTCACAGGGGAACTTAGTTTCTCACAGTTGTTGTTGGCTGATGATGATGGCGATGTTGCTGTAGGTCTTGATGTGGACCGGTCCTTGAATTACTCTGTTTTTTACTCTGGAAAGCCTCCCAAAATGCTCTGCTTCGGGAACTGCGATCGGCAAGAAGCGGAGCTAGTATATCCTGAGACTACAAGGACACCCCAGAAATCAGGGGTCACGTGCAGTGACGACTCCTCAGCTTCTTCCAGCAACAACGGCAGTATAAACACACTATCAAAATCTGTTGTAAGTGACTCAGTGAGAATGCAATTTTCCCAAAGTTACTGTTTTGGCTCCGTTTGACAGACAAAAAGATGATTTTTTTGGATGCGTTTATTTTCAATTTTCATTTTCCTTTTCCTTTTTAATTTTGTAGAAAAAGCGAATTGGGTCGGGCCAGGAATCCGTGCAGTACACCAACACCATCAGCCGAGCTGTGGCGACAGGTCAGAGAACATCTAAAAAGACAAAAATGGAGAACCCCACGCCGGTCGGCCATGCAAAGGTTACAAATCAAGATTCAAGATGATGAAAAAATTTCACCTCTTCCTTTCGGACTCCCTCTGTCCCACACCCAAGTTTTTTCTTTTTATTATTATTCTTTGAGCAAATGCGCTAAATAGGTGTCGGTTTGCTTGTCCTCTCTTTTGAAATAACAGAGGAAAGAGAAGCTAGGAGAAAGAGTCGCAGCATTGCAGCAGCTTGTTTCTCCCTTCGGCAAGGTAGAATGTCCATTCAAGTCTATCCTTTTTCTGTTCTTTATAAACTTGACATATATCTATGCAAAGTTGAAGTACGATCTTTGGGAATGACATGCGGCGACCTTTGGAATTAATTGAAACTCTGAAATTGAAATTGAAATTGGTGCAGACAGATACGGCCTCAGTGCTGCACGAAGCAATGGGATATATCAGGTTTCTGCACGACCAGGTTCAGGTTCTGCTCTCCCCTTACCTTCAGCGACTGCGTTCTTCACGGGAGCTCCTACCTCTACCTGTACGTAGCAAATTACAAATTAAGCGTATCCTTCTCAAATTTTTATTTTTATTTTTTCTTCGCCTCTTTCATCGTTGGAATAAAGTCACAATATTCTTTTATTTCCTACCAATTTGCGTTCCTCGGGTTTTTAATTACGCATATTAAATTTCTGGAATCGTGAACAGTGTGAGACTTCTCAGACCAGAAGGCACCGCGTGTTTACATGTCAATCTGATTTAATTCTGTTTTGTATGGTTTTTTATTGCTCATTTATAGCATTTTGCCTTTTTCCATAAATTTTTACTGTCATATTCTTTGGTGACGTTAGGATGGCGGACAAAACGGAGATGAAGCAAGAAGGGACTTGAGGAGCAGAGGCCTCTGCCTGGTTCCAGTGGAATGTACCGTACACGTGGCGAACAGCAACGGTGCTGATTTTTGGTCGCCTGCTGCCATGGGGAACAAAGTTACATTGTCAACAAAGCAGTGAAAATACTGGTGTCAAACTCTGCCTTTTTGTTTTGTAAATGGCGGCCCATATATTTTTTCTTTTTTGGCAGTATGGTGGCCAAATTTCACTAAGTAATCTGATAAAATCTGTAATGGCAGAACGGTTTTGAACAATGACACAAATGCTGGAAAAAAAAAGGACAAAACAAAGCATTAGGGAGATATATAGCAGACTGCAAGTTAGGAGAATCAAAGCTGGCACATGGTTAGGAAGAAGGAAATAGTCTTGTTTTTTCGACTCCTTTCGGCCTTTTGGTAGAAGACGTGGGGTTCTGAAATCTTGTTTGTAGCTGTACAATCTTTGAATAGTCGTCCCGAAAATGAAATTAAGTGATCATGTGAGGTGCATTAATAGCACTTTTAAGTTGCCATTAAAACTTTCAGAAGAATTATGTATTAAAGATGCAGAGGATATATCACTATCATATGACATATATGGATAGAGACAAAAAAATTAGTTTCAAATATAATTATTTTTATAAAATATCTTATAAAAATAACATCTTTATTATTAAAAATACAACACTCATTTTGTAAGCTTGTTTTTATTTAACTATGACAAGCATAATTAAATGATCTCAAACAATACAGTAGTGCTAGGCTGCTAGCCATTTTACGTTAAAAAAGACCATTTGCCAGCTTTATCTCCATGCAGTTATAGCATTATACATTCCTGCAAGAGCCAGACAAGACCACAGCCTAGGGCTGCAAACGATCCGATCAAAGACGAGTTCGAGTCGAGTCGAGTCGAGCTAGACTCAAATAACTCGAGTTCGAGTTCGAGTCGAGCTGAGAGTTTGCCGAGTCGAGTCGAATTCGAGCCGATCAAAGACGAGCTCGAGTCGAATCGAGTTATTTATCGATCTTTGTTTTTACTCTCTAACGAACGAGCCGAACTTAGTCGAGTAATTACTCGAATTTCTTACTCTTTATAAATATTTGATTCAATAATTTTTTTATGAACTTAATACACTATTATTGTAAAGAAATAAAATGCTACTTCTACATAAAGTAATAAAATATATTACTTATACAAAATATCAAAAATAATATATATAACACAAAAAATATATATAATAAAAGAATATATGTAAGAATATATACAAGATTATATATATGTATATAGAAATATTACGAGTATTGTTACGAGCTCAAAACGAGTCGAATCGAGTTTATACGAATCTTGTTCACGAATACAAATCGAGTTTATACGAGTCGAGTCGAGATTATACGAGTTTAGCTCATTTAATATTCGAACCAATATTAGTGCTCACGAACAACTCATTTATTAAACGAATCGAATTCGAATCGAGTTTATACGAGTCGAGCTCAAATTGTTCACGAGCAGCTCTGTTCATTTGCAGCCCTACCACAGCCTTGTTAATTAATGGGTGACAGCAGCATATTTCTTCTTAATCTCATCCACAAATGCTTTAATATTCTGGTCGGAGGAGCCACCTTCTGCCACCGCCTCATGAGCAGCCCTCTTCCATTCCAAGGCATTACGCTTCATTTCCTCTGCCTTGGGTCCAATCATTGCCTCCAACAAGCACTTCTCGATCTCATCTCTCAAGATCACTCTGTTTTCAGCCAGGCCACGAGATAATCTCATCCCTACTTCAAATACATCGCCCAAGAATTTTGCATTAGTAACCTGATCACCCCACTGCGGAAATGCCAATACTGGCACGCCCAAGGTGAGGGCTTCCATGGAGGAGTTCCACCCACAATGGGTTAGAAAATAAGCAACCGAAGGATGAGCTAAAACCTCTTCTTGGGGACTCCATTGTATTATCTTTCCTCTGTTCCCAACTTTTTCCATTAAGCCCTCTGGCAGAACATGAGGCTTGAGATTGGAATGTTCTTTGACAGGTGGTTTCATTACCCACAAAAACGAGATCCCAGAATTTAAGAGCCCGAAAGCAAGCTCATTCACTTGTTCTTGTTCGATGTGGGCAATACTGCCGAAGGAGATGTATGCGACGGATGCGGGCGGCTTTGTGTTGAGCCACTCGATGCAATCATCGGCTTCCAATAAGTCACCACGAATACTTGTTTTTGGTGCTTTGGGATTTAAGAACAAGGGGCCGACGGGTTTGACCGTGCAGAAATTTGATATGTAGTCAACAACTTCGGGTTCGAGTTCCTTGAAAGTGTCCATCAGTACGCAGAATGGTATCGATAGGTTCTTGAACTGGTTTAGAATGAGCTTCCCCAACATTTGATAGGGACTCGAAGGGTGTAAGAAGTCGGGAACTTCGTCGTATTTTAAGAGAGGCAAGCAGGGCAATTGAACATCAATCTTTGGCTCGGATTCAGAAGGGAAAGGCAAGAGTTTATGGAAGTAATGATAATATGCAGAAAAAACTGCACAGGATTGAACCCAAAGGACGGCATTAGGAATGCTAAGTTCGTGGGCAACATCACAAACCCATGGGACAAAAGAATTGTTTATAAGACATGAAACGGGACGATCTTCATCGGCATGTTTCTTGATAATTTGGTGAAGTGCGTCCTTTCCGGCAAGCTCAAGCTGAGGCAAGAAGATAGTCAGGCCGTCATTCCGTCTAGGGTCGTCAACTTCCCAACCATCTTCGAAAAACTCAAACCTTAAAAAACCATCTCCGACCGGCGTGGCTTGGTCGGAGATTTTGATATTGGTTTTCCTCATGTCTTTGCCATAATTCTCGGTGGTGGTGAAGGTGACAAGGAGACCATTGGCAGCAAGTCTCTTGCCAAGTCTAAGCAAAGGGTTAATATGACCTTGGGCGGGGAACGACACAAGGAGTACATGAGTAGGAGCCTCTGATGCCATTGTGTTCTGGGTGGTTTGTGCATTAAGAAGATAAAACCAAGCTCGTGTTTATTAGAAACCTCAAGTGCGGCTGAAACGCAGATCAGGCAAGCAGTATTTATAAATGGGAAATTCTATATACCACGTTATTATCTTATTTTTATTTCATTAAATAAATAAGATGTCACATATTTATTATTAATTATTTATTAGATACATTTTTATTATTTAATAATAATAAATATATAATATTTTTATAAATTGTTACTCGATGGTTTGTGCAATAAGAAAATAAAGAGAATTCATATTTGTGCAATGCACAAAAACAATATAATCGTTTTGTAAAAAATGAGTAAATATAAAATTTATATAAAAAAAATTAATTTTTTAAAATTAATTTATATATTTTTAAAAAATGATCAATTCGTGATATTTATGCACTATTGAATGATCTACTGGTGTATATAACATTATTAGAAGATAAAACCAAGCTCGTGGCTGAACGCAGATAGATTCTTGGTAGTCGGAAGACCATCCACTCATCCCTACAATCAAATATCTCCACGGGACCACTGCTTAATTTACGTATCATTCTTTCCATCACTGCAAGCCCCCAAGAATGTCATATTTGAAAACTAAGTGTGTGTTTGGTTGTCGAGAGTATTTATAAATAGAAGTAAAAAGTAAGTAAAAAATAATAATAAAATATTAAATAGTAATAAAAAAATAATAAATAATAATAAAAGTAGGTAAAAAGTAATAATAAAATGATGAGTAATAATAAAAAGTGTTTGAAAGTATTTGAAGTATTTTTATTTCCAAACTTATCTTAAGTTTTTTATTTTTTTTAAAGATGAGATGAGATAAAATGAGATAAAAGTAAAAAAAAAAAAATATTATTATAAGATATTTTTTTTTATATTAGTTTTGTATAAGGATTTGAAAAAGTGATATTAGAATTTGAAAAAATTGAATTTTTTATTATATTTTGTTTGGAAATTTGAAAAAATATAATGATGAGTTTGAGATGTGTTTTGAATTTTTGGTTTTATCCTCCAAGATTAGGTTTGGATGTTGAAGAATATTGAGAAGAGTTATGAATAATAGTAAAAAATAAATAAAAATAAAAATAAAATATTAAATAAAATTTTTTTTATAAATAATAATAAAAGTAGGTGAAAAATAATAAAATAATAAATAATAATAAAATATTTTGAGAATATAGCTTGGAAAACTCTCACTTTCCAAACCTAGCCTAAACCACATAATTCACCCATACTTTCGCAATCAGAACAGCTTGAATGCTTCAAATCTTTAGAAAATATCAAGACACACCTATAACTCTATCAATGCAATTTATTGAGAATTAAATTTACAAAACTACAATTCATTTCATATGGAATTATAAAAAAAATTGTAATATAATTCTAACATCAGTACTGTATATAGAACATATGGTCCATCTTCGGTCGGGAGATAGGGTAAAACTCAGCTTAACTTTTACACGATCCAATAAAATGTTGATATTAATAAAAAAAACTCAGAACGGGACCCATGGGCCCACCGATCAATGGGGATTAAATATGGGCCCACCGATCAACGAGGATGGACTTGGAGTACGAATAAATATGGGCTCACCAATCAACGAGGATGGACTTGGAGAACGATTAAATATGGGCCCACCAATCAACGAGCATGGACGATTAATCTGGGGAATACTAGGTACACCGACATACTACTGAAATAGTGTGCTGATTAGTATTTTAAAAAAAATTAAATATGTTTTTTCTGTAAAAAACCACACACAGATATGTTTAAAAAAGTAAAAATAAAAATACAGTGTGCTCCCTCGGTAGAACTAGCATTTCCCATTAATTATTGCTTTCTCACCGGCAGAGTTCCTGCATTGTTTAGGTACTAACCGATCGACCAACTACTCGCTTTAATGAGTCCCGGGCCCCATTATGTAAAGAACATTTACGGCCATTCATTTCCTTCTGAACAACTTCAGAAGGATTTTGAACTTTCAGCATGGACGAAGAAGAGACGCTTGGGGGATGGAAATGGTCACACAAGGAGCAACAGAGCAGTGGCCTAGATGTGCTTATTTATATATGGAAAATATTGGGATTTGGTTCTATCAAACTTTTCAATAAGTGCAGCTGCTGTTATTCTTATGGCGGTGGACGATGGCGTCCATATTATCGAGACCGGAGAGAGCCGACGACCTCCAACCTTCACTTGACAATTTTAAATTCGAAATAGGCTTGTTTGGTGTCACTCACTGTTACTGACGGCAGCTCCGTTCGACTGAAAGTCGAATTCTCTCTTATAATCATCTTCATTTTATTTTTTTATTATGTTTTTTATTATATTTTTATTGTGTTTTTTTTTATTATATTTTTTTTATATTTTTTATTGTGTTTTTTTTATTTCATTATATTTTTTATTATATTTTTTAAAATTTTTTATTATGTATTTAGGGTGTACTGTATTTATTATGGGATTCGGTTGGATTGAATTCTAGTGTCACCCTTTATATATATATATATATATATATATTTTCATAATTAAACAAATAATTATTAGTAAATTATATATATATTTTTGTAATAGTTAAAGATTTTTAAAAATAAATAAAAAAATAAACTCATTTACACTAGTGTAAATTTTATCATATTGTATAAAATAAAAGGAAAATACTAAAAAACAAAACTTTTTAAACATTTTTTTTGCCATCGTTTTCACTCTTTGATTAAAAAAAAATTGCACAAACTTACCCACAAATTTGCAACCATTGACAGGGAATGAATTTGTTCCAATCCACCGACCGATATTCTTGGGATACAAACTCTAGCCCTTGACTTCACTTTTCTCAAAAAGACCAATAAAATTACATTGCATAAAGGCTTCATGGGCCCAATACTGAGAAATAAGCCCCATATATAAGAATATTCAAGTGGGCGTACGGCCTACGGTTATGTGGCATTAGCCTTAAAGGCACTACACAATGTCCAGATCGGCTACGAGCCTATGAGCCTGATGACATGAATAGTATTTTATGAGTGTGAGTATATTGGAGATGGATTCACTTTATAATTTATCATATATATATATAAATCAAAAGATAAAAATAATAGATTTTATGTTAGTATTTCTTTCTAAATAACTAAAATCCTGTGGTAATTTCCCGCATCAAATGGAGTCCTAATAATGCAACCATAAAAGCAATTTCAAAACCAAATAAAAGGCCAAGATATACAAAAGCAAATAGTTTTATGACACTATAAATTTGGAGACACTAATTATTAAGATTTAGAAGAACCAAACTGGAGCAGAGGTTACATATATAACATATGACAAAGTCAACCAGACCTACTGACCGGCCTGTTTTATGCAGCAAAGACAACTATATATAAATCAATATTCAAAAAAAAAAAAAAATGCTAAAGGTAAGATCCCAGTTATTTTATTCCACACTCAAAATACCTTAATTTCAACCATGCAAATTCCTTAATCCGGACTCTTAGGATGCAACCAAATTCAGGGTGCCATTTGCCTTTGACTCAACCAGATCTGCAAGTCCATTGGTGGCTGACTTATTGGTCAAATCTTCAACCCCATTAGCCGTTGTCTTACTGGTGATTGCAATGCTTCTCTGCCTCACCTCGTCCACAAAGGCTTGGATATTCCGGTCGGAGGATCCACCCTCCGCCACCGCGGCCTCCGCCTTGGCCTTCCACTGCAACGCGTTCTTCTTCATCTCTGCCGCCTTGGGCCCCACCGTCGCCTCCAGCAAGCACTTTTCCACCTCTTCTCTAGTGATCACCTTGTTTTCAGCTTCGCCGCGGCACATTCTCACGCCGGTCTTGAACACATCCACCAAGTAAACTGCGTCCGTAACCTGGTCTCCCCACTGCGGGAATGCCACCACCGGCATGCCTGAGGTGAGCGACTCCATGGTTGAGTTCCACCCACAGTGGGTCACAAAGCATGCGACCGAAGGGTGGGCCAACACTTGTTCTTGTGGGCTCCATTGGACCACCCTGCCTTTGTCCCCAGCTTTCTCCAAAAATCCATCTGGAAGAACAAGAAGTTCGTATCCTGAGTCTTTATGAGGTGGCTTCATCACCCACAAAAACGAGACCCCAGAATTCAAAATGCCGTGAGCAATCTCGTCCACCTGCGCCTGAGTCAAGTAGACTACGCTGCCGAAGGAGATGTACACCACGGATTGTTGTGGCTTTGAGTCCAGCCACTCTATGCAGTCATCGGCCTTCATGAAATCACCGCGGACGTTTGCGTTCTGGGCTGTGGGGTTCTTGAACAGAGGCCCGACCGTTTTGATTGGGCAGAACTTGGACGCGTACTCGATGACATCTTGCTCTAGTTCCTGGAATGTGTCCATCAGTACGCAGAAAGGTTTGTCCAAGTTCCTGTACTGGCCCAGAATGGCCCTCCTCAGGAATGGGTACGGAGTGGTAGGGTACAAGAAACTAGGAACCTCGTCATACTTCAGAAGTGGCATACTTGGCAATTGAACATCAATGAAGGGCTCAGCTTCAGAGGGGAAAGGGACTAAGCCATGGCAATAGTGGTAGTACGCGGAGAAGCACGCACAAGATTGGACCCAAAGCATGGCGGAAGGGAGGCCAAGACTATCAGCCACATCCGAAACCCAAGGAATGAATGGGTTGTTGATTAGGCATGAAATGGGGCGTCCCTGTTCTGCGTTTCTCTTTATCATCTGAGGGAAGACCTCTTTGCCAACGAGCTCGAGTTGGGGCAAGTACAGGTCTAAGTCTTGTCGTTTTGGCTCGTCCTCATCCCAGCCATCTTCAAAGAACTCGAAGCGGATAAATCCCTCACCAACCGGTGCAGGCTCTTCGGTGATGTTGCTGGCTTTTCGCATCTGCTTGCCAATGCTTTCGGGGGTGGAGAAGGTGACAAGCAAACCCTTTGAAGCTAGGCGTTTGCCAAGCCTGAGTAGAGGGTTAACATGGCCTTGGCCTGGGAAAGATATCAGAAGAACGTGGACTAGAGCTTCGGATCCCATCGTTGCTCGAGTACTCGGTTAATTCAGCCAAAGCAGAAAGGAAGAGAGAGAGAGAGAGAGAGAGAGAGAGAGAGAGTTGTTTAAGAAGATTAAGGTAGTAGTACTGGCTAGCTAATCGTGTGGGAGTGGATGGTGGACATGAGGAGGAAGACTGCAAATATATACGGTGAAGAAATGCATAAATTTTGGAAT
Organism: Platycarya strobilacea; assembly: GCA_036898215.1. NCBI lineage: Eukaryota > Viridiplantae > Streptophyta > Magnoliopsida > Fagales > Juglandaceae > Platycarya > Platycarya strobilacea. The sequence continues at coordinate 1,061,812 of CM072557.1, read as the reverse complement.
CGGTGGATAATAAGTATGACTGTTAGGTAACTAAATAATATTATTGAAACTTGAAAGTTTGGTTATATCAGTCGCAACATCAAATGTGATTATATGATCAACTAGCTAGCTAGTTAGATGGATAGACAGATGCACGTGTTGATCAGGGTGCACCATCAGTACCGATTGAACTTATATTTCCGACCTACGTACTGATCAACTTTAATCAAACGTTCGTTAAACCCACGTACGTAACTTTGTTTACGTAATTAATTAATCTCTCTCTTCGATCCCTAGAAACACTAGACTTTAGAGTACTTCCAGAACATATGATTAGTTGGGCCGGGTACTGTTTCTTCTCTCTAGTCCTCTTTTGAAAGATGCATGTGGTCATGTTAATCCATTCTCTTTTTTTGGAGGGTCGGGCCAAATTGGTTATTTCTATTTACAAATGTTAATACTTTTATATAAATTAAAATTAAATTTTTTTATAGTTTTATTATTTTAGAAGTTATAAAAATTAAAATAATATCTATCACAAAAAAATTATAAGCATTAAGCGGGGGTGCCCAAATAATTGAGCAGTTAATTTTTTTCGTAATCTAGCATGTAATTTTGATTTATTAAAATAAAATGAAATATGAAATATATTCCATAAAAAAATAGAACATATGATTAGTTGATATCTCTGATCATCTATACGATGCAACACATTTTATACACAGGATGCATGCATGCCTCATTGCAATTTGCGAGCGCGCGCATGCATCTTTATAAGGTGTTTATATATAAATTTATATATATATATATATATATATAATTCATATGATATCTTTTTATTATAATAAGTAACTATTTAATGATCACTTAATAGATTTTTTTTGTTAAATTTTATTATTTTTTTTGTTAAATTCAATTCAATTCATCCGTTCTTTTGAATTTTGAAATGATATGATTATTAGAATTTAATCTCCTGATTTTAACTCTTAAATTAAACACATCAAATTTAAATTTAACTAAATTCAAAACTTTTATTATGTCTAGATTGAAACTAATAGTACCCAATTTCAAACTCAACTTAATCTCTTTATGATTAATGTTACTCTTCTCCATCATCTATAAAACTCAACCGAGATTCAGATTAAACAGCACAAATTATATATAATTAATATAACATGCAAATTATAAATTACTATTATTTTATTACTATTATTTTTTTAGTAATAAATTATATAACATGAAAATTATAATATAATATTATAACATTAGTAAACCTATTTCACGTTACAAATTATAATATAATATTATTTTATATAAATTTATATACACGATTTAAAATTTTTATTCATTCTATATATATATATATAAAAGAAATGTAAAATAATTAATTTTAAATATGTTTTCCAACTACATTTGTGAATATAATTGTTGGAATAAAATATTATTTATTTCTCAATTTAAATTCATTATGAAACATTAAATTCAAATAATAATATTTTATAAATAAAATTATAATAATTATTAAATAATTATATTTCATAACCTCACATCAGTTTATGATTTATTTTTATATAATTCTTTCATTGTTAAGATATTTTCCTTTTATTACCCATCAAATATTTATTAGAACTTTCATTTTTTTTTCTATGCATTACATTATTGATCGAAATTTATTTCTTTATAAAAATCATATCATTTTTTAAAAATAATCACTTCACTAAACTAGTTAAACGTGCTTTGAACGTTACTCCTCCCTAATATATTATAATATGGCCATGGGTGTATTTGATTTAATTATATCATGAGATCCTCTAATTTTTGTTTTTGTTTTTTTTTTAATATTAGATGGATTTCACTATATATAAATAACAAAAGTCGAAATTAGTATTTATCATTGAATTTTGAACGCATTAATGATCATAAACTAGCAAGGATGTTCAAACCGAGCTTAACCTGGATACCAATACCGGCCGGTTTAATTTGAGAGTATATATGTTAAGAGTATTGATACGTACAACATATTTGCACAATATATTTTACAATAATACTGTAATATTAGGGTATTTTTATAAAATAATGTTATTTTTATAAATTTTTTTTACAAAATTATTCTTCATTTAATACATTATTGTAAAATCATGTGGTAAAAATGTTGTATATAAATCATTTTTCAGCCATTGAAGATCCATGCTCAACGGACTGCATTGTTGAAAATAGTCACCTAAGTGTGAATACCTAAATATAAATGCATAACTGTGAATGCATAAGATCAACGTTGGCTGCTTTGCACCGTCCACCATCACCCACCATCACTATAATGTCCACCATCAATGCACCGTCCATTCCACATAGTCCTATATAGCTGCTGCACTCTGATTAATGCAGGCATATATTATGTAAGATCTTTCCTATAAAAGAAGAGATCTGGTAGGAGAAGAATTGTGTACAAATTAGAGAGAGTGGATGTGAGATTTATTGACTGTTTATAATCTCATACAAACATATTAAATTTGACACAGTGGATGCGGGCAAATTACTGAATCACTTAAATATCTTCTTGTGTGATTCTGGATAGTTTTGTGTGTGAGTAATAATTGGTATCAGAGTTTTGGTTTGCACTGTCTAGAAATCAAGTTGATCGAAATCAACTTTTAATAACTTTAGGTCATTCATTGCGTTGAGAAGAATTCGTAGGCGCAAATGGAACCCAAAACGGACGTTAGAGGAGCCTGCATGCGCCGGTAGAAGGTTGGAGCGTGTACCCACGCGCCCCACTCGTAGCTGGAGGTTGAAGACGACTGGAAATCACGTGCCACGCACCGCCACGTGCGTGAAGTGATGAACGTTTTGATTCAACGAGAGTTGGATATGGCGTTGGAAGGAAAAACCAACGAAATGAAGGAAAATGATTGCAGGAAGCTTAATACCCAAGCTCGTAGTACAATCTGCTTGTGCCTTACCAAAGATCAGAAGTATTTTGTCATGAGAGAGACAAATGCAAATGATCTTTGGAAGAAATTGGAAGATAAGTTCATGAAGAAGAGCATTGATAGTCGCTTGCACTTGAAGAAAAAGCTATTCAGATTTCAATTTCGTGAATGTATTAATATATCCGAACACCTGAATAGTTACAATTAGATTCTTGCTGACTTATTAAATTTGGATGTTGAAATTCAAGATGAAGATAATAATTTACAGTTGTTAAACTTAGCCGATACATATGAACATTTAATTACCATATTATTGTATGAGAATAAAAAAATTAGTTTTGATGATGTATCTAGTTCTTTGATTAGCAATGAGTATCGTAGAAAAGATAAGCAGGTATAACTAGATACATCAAGTGAAGCATTGACAGCAAGAGGGAAACTACAGTCAAGGTATCCAAGAAAAAAGAAATGTTTTCAATCGAAAATTCGGGTCACATCACGTGATTCATCAATCGGCAGAAAACTCGCCAAAGATGAGTGTTCCTATTGTCACAACAAAAGATACTAGAAGAAAGATTGTGCCAAATTGAAGGGATAATAGAAGAATCAACCCACCACAGCCAATATCACGGATAAAGATGGTGATCTAGACATTGTTTTGACAGGTTCATCATTCATTTGTCATCCCGATGAATGGATTATGAATTTCGGATGTACCTATCACATGTGTCCCAATCAAGATTGATTTACTGACTTCACAAAAATTGATGGTGGAGTAATACTTATGTGCAATGATAGTGCCTGTAAGACTCAGGGAATATGGAGCATTCGGTTGAAGCTGCATGATGGAACTGTCAGGACTCTAACAGAAGTTTGGTTCGTTCCAGACTTACGAAAAAATCTTATCTCACTAGGATCTATAGATTTAAAGGGATTCAAAATCATTATTGAAGACTGAACTCTCAAAGTGATAATAAGAGTTCTGGTGGCTATGAAGAATTTGAGGTGAAGAAACTTGTACTTCTTGCAAGGAAGTATTGTTGATGGAAAAGTTTCTACAGGCTGTGAGAAGTTAGATGAGACTGATGTTGACACCACCAGTCTTTGGCATAGGCATATGGGACACGTTGGAGAAATTTTTTTGCAAACACTAGTAAAGCAAGATTTACTAAAAGGTGCCAAAATTGATAAATTGTCTTTCTGTGAGCACTGTGTATTGGGGAAGCAGACGCGGATCAAGTTCGGAATCGCTGTACACAATACACAGGAGATACTTGACTATATACACTCCGATGTTTGGGGACCTACAAAAGTTGCATCTTTGGAAGGTAAGTATTGATTTGTAACTTTTATAGATGACTATTCTCATCGTGTGTGAGTATATATGATGAAGAATAAAGATAAAGTATTGAACATATTTCTTATTTGGAAAAAGATGATTGAGATTCAGACCGGCAGAAAAATCAAGTGGCTCAGATTAGATAATGGAGGGGAGTATACTCTAGACCTTTTCATGGAAGTATGTCGGAGAGAGGAAATTTTAGACACTTCACGGTACGAGAAACACCACAACAAAATAGTGTAGCCGAACGGATGAATCGTATTTTGTTAGAGAAAGTACGATGTTTGTTACTAGATGTTGGATTTAGTAAACAATTTTGGGCTAAAACTGTGACATATGCTTGCCACCTCGTCAACATACTACCCATAGCTGTCAATGGCGGGAAAACACAAATTAAAATGTGAAAATGTACACATACTAATGATTATGACTCTTTATACGTTTTTGGATGTCTTGCTTACTATCATGCTAAAGAAAGTAAGTTTGATCCTAGAGTTAAGAAAAAAAAATTCTTGGGCTTTAGTACTGGTATAAAAGGGTATAGACTTTGGTGCATAGAGTCTAAGAAGGTAATCATCAGTAGAGATGTTACATTCAACGAATCTGAGATGCTTAAGTCATATAAGTATAAAGATTCTAATGAAAACAGTTATGATGGTGAAACACCCAATGATTCACAGAAGGTGGAGTTTACTACTCCAAATGATTCAAGAGAAGCAGACAAGATGAGGTTGATCATACAATCACAGTACCTCCAAGTCAAATCGAATCAATAGCAACCAACAAGCTGAGACTAGAGAAACTTGTACCGACACGTTATGTAGATTTTGTGACATATGCACTACCAGTTGAATGGGGTGAGATCCCAACCACTTACAAAGAAGCCATACAATCTAGTGAAAATGATAAATGGATAAAGGTGATGAAGGAGGAGATGCAGTCTCTTCATAAGAACCAGACTTGGAACTTGTGCCACTTCCACGAGGAAAGAAGTCAATTGGCTGTAAGTGAATCTTTAATAAAAAAGATGATCAAGTTGCTAAAAAATAGAATTCGAAACAAAACTAGATTGGTAGCCAAAGGCTACGCTCAGATAGAGGGAATTGACTACAGTGAAATATTCTATCATGTTGTGAAGCATTCATCCATTTGGATATTGCTAACTTTGGTTGCACAAAATGATCTTGAGTTAGCACAATTTGATGTAAAGATAACTTTCTTACATTGTGATCTAGAAGAGGTAATCTATCTGTCTCAACCAGAAGGGTTAAAAGAAACTGGTAAAGAAAATTGGGTCTGTAGGCTGAATAAGTCTCTCTATAGATTGGAGCAGTCATCTTGGCAATGGTATAAGCGATTTGACCGTTTTATGATGGACCTGAAATACACTCGTTGCCAATAAAATCATTATTTGTATTTTAGAAAACTTGCAAATGGATATTTCATTTATTTGCTTTTATATGTAGATGATATGTTGATTGCATGTAAAAGCAAGGTGGAAATAAATCATTTGAAAATTCAGTTGAGTCATGAGTTTGAAATGAAAGATCTAGGAGAAACACGAAGAATATTGGGGATAGAGATCAACAGAGATAGGGTGCAATGTACAGTTCACTTTACTCAAAAACAGTATCTGAAGAGAGTATTCAACGCTTCAACATGGACTCAAAGTCGAAACTGGTGAGTACTCTAACGATCCCATATTTTAAGCTCAGTGCATTGCAGTCTCCTAAAGATGGCGAAGAGCGGGACTATATGAAGAATGTCCCGTATGCAAGTGTTGTTGGAAGCCTAATTTATGCCATGGTGTGTACACGACCTGATATCTCCTAGGCCGTCAACGTAGTTAATCGCTATATGCATAATCCTGCAAAGAAATATTGGCATGCGGCTAAATGGATTCTACGGTATATTCTAGGGACCATAGATATTGGTTTGAAGTTCGAAAAGAGTGAAGATAGTCTAGTAATTGGATATGTTGACTCAGACTATGCAGGTGATCTTGACAAACGCCGATTGACAACTGGATACGTGTTCACTATGTCTGGAGCATTAGTTAGTTGGCGATTGGATTTGTAGTCTACAATTGCACTGTCATCCATGGAGGCTGAATACATGGCTGTAACAGAAGTCGTGAAAGAAGCCATTTGGTTATAGGAACTAGTAATAAATTTGGGCTTTAAGTAGCAAGAGGTTACCGTTTACTGTGATAGTCAAAGTGCAATTCATTTGGGCAAGAATCAAGTGTATCACTCTCGAACAAAACGCATTGATGTCCGATTTCACTTTGTACGTGAAATATTAGAAGAAGAGGACATCATACTTTAGAAGATTGGTACTGAAGATAATCCAGCAGATATGTTGACGAAAGTCGTCACAGGGATCAAGTTTCAACACTGCTTGGACTTGATCAATATTGCAAGTTGCTGAACACTTTTAGGTGCATTGGTACTTTCAGGTGCATTGGTGCCTTATGACGTATTTGATAGCGAAAATCTTTTACGTCGAATAAGGAGGTACATTCATTTAAAGAATGAATTAGTTTGATAGCAGCCTAGTATTGCACACTTCGGTGGAGGGGGTGATTGTTGAAAATAACCACCTAAATGTGAATACGTAAGTATGAATGCATAAGTGTCAATGCATAAGATCAACGTTGGCTACTCTGCATCGTCCACCATCACTACAATGTCCACAATCACTGCATCGTCCATCCTACATAGTCTTATATAGCTGCTGTACTCTGATTAATGCAGACAGATATTATATAAAATCTCTCCTATAAAAAAAGATCTCTGGTAGGAGAAGAATTGTGTACAAATTAGAGCGAGTGGACGTAAGATTTGTTGAATGTTTATAATTTCATACAAACATATTGAATTTGACACCAGTGGATGTATGCAAATTGTTAAACCACTTAAACATCGTCTTGTGTGATTCTGAATAATTTTGTGCGTGAGCAACATGCATGACAAAAAGAAAATAAATTAGGTCCTTCCGTAGTACCATCTCGGTCGACCCGTGTACCGCGTAGAGCCGGTGGTGATTCACGTTTTTCACATTTTTGTTCCCGCAGTACTTAATTTACCGGTCGGATTCTCCAAACTTTCCCCCAGTTGCAATTAACGGTACTATTACTTCATGAACTGTAGGTCAATTTTATTCTGAGTTAAGCGACAAATATATGCTTTTTATAAGTTCATGTAGGCCACATATGTACGTCGGACAATGACCTGAACTTAGGAATTAAATTCGACGAAGGCTACGGTTTAAAGTATAATTATGAGCACCGGCCGCCATGCATCTTGGAACAGAAAGATCAGAGCAAAGTGACATAGAATATATAACACGAGTCCTCCACTACCTAACCAGTAGTACAAGGTGCCCGCTAATTACAAAGGCATGATACACACGATGGTTTAATATTTGAACATGGAAAATTATCAGGTCAGGAAACGATCGAGAAAATTTACATTTGGGAAAAAACTATATAATATCAGAAAAATGGCGTTCTTTTCGGTGGAATTATTTTTATAGTATATGACCGTACTATAAAAATATTAAAGGAGGAAGTGACCGTGCTTATCTTTCTCATGTTTGCTATATTACTTGACACTTGACAGTTTGTTGTGCTTACTTGCTTTAGTTTAAGTCCATGACAATCGGTTACCTCACCTAGCTTACAATTAGAGGCCGTATCGATCAATATATTACACGACTGAGTTTGGATAAAAACCGGTTGATCAGTTGAGACAGGATTTATTATTAACGAGTCAACTTTCTTCACACAAAATCAATTTATTTTAATTTATATAGATTTTATTTTAAAATTAGTCACAAAAATCCGATTTTTTTATAGTGTCTTTTCGAGTACTTGATACAATATCAACGCATGATCATCGTCTAATCGTTGACATGTTGTTGCCTCTGTTGCCTCATTGAAGAAGCTAGAAGGCCTTAAGAAAAAATAGTTTATAAATATTGTGCGCCAATATATATTGCAACTGTAAGCACCCTTGGAGTAGTCAACAGAAGAAAATGACTCGCTGCTCCGTGCAGCTAATTTTTGAGGTCCCATCAAATTTTCCGAGCTATATACTTAGAAGTCAAATAAGGCTGTCGAACAAGTATTTGTCAATGCCAGATTAATTTCGAATCGATCGGATAGTTAGTTACGTACAGTTATGATGAAGTGGGCATGCATGTGCCATGCATATTGCAGCCTTTTCGACCTCTACTAATTTCCCTGGAATAATACACATCATGCATGCAATATGGGACTTAACCATATATAAAAGATCCTTGATCCCTGCATCCCCGAGAGAGAGAGAGAGAGAGAGAGAGAGAGAGAGAGAGAGAGAGAGAGAGAGAGAGAGAGAGAGAGAGAGAGAGAGAGAGAGGGCCGAGGGGGATGCCTCGTATAAAATGTTTTGAAAGAATCAAATTATGTTCGTAGAATCCGGCCAATATTTCATATAATTTGCAACAAAAGGACAAATAATGAGAGAATAAGCAGAATCATGCATGTTAGTGGCCGTCTCTTTTTTTGCACGATGGTACAAACATCGGTCCAAAGATGATTTGTATTAAAGTTTAAATTATGAATATTAATTGTACAGTTTAATTAGTACCATAATATATATATATATAGTTAGTTGACATGTATGTTCTTGAGAGTGGTGATGTCCACCACTAGATTATTAGATATACTTCATCTGCAGTTCTCTTGAAGATAGGAATATATATTAAAAGCAAGTATAAAAGAAATATGCTTGGGAATAATTAGTTATTTGTGCTAGTTAGCTTTAGATGATCTTGATTCTTAGCTAGCTGGAGCCTGGGTGCCTCCGCCTCGTTAATATTTGAGAATTTTGGCATGGAGACCACCTGATTTGTCCTCCTCATGCACTCAGACTCAGTTCTCGGGGGTACCTCCATGCTTTTCGGAGAACAATTGAGCCCGTGAATCATTTGTGATTATTTATAAATAATTCTGGGGCGGAGTTTTAATTATTAGTGATCTGGAATAATATTGTCTTGACTCTTGAATAAAGTACGTACGTACATGTCTTTTATATATATATATACACTAGGTGGAAGGAACGTGCAAAGCACGCTTACTTAATTTTAATTTTTTTTAAGAATTTTTATTTATTAAGAATTAATTTTTGATTAATAACAACCTAATACTTTTGAATAAGTAAATTTTATTTTTAACTAAAATTTGTCGGTTACTTATAATATTCTAAATGACAAATAGAAGAAGAACATTAATAAAAATAACAGCATAGTCTCATAAATAAACATTTTTCATAATTTTGATTGTAAGATAATTCTAAGATAATGAGTTAACATTTTCCTCATCTTACATCATCTTAATAGTAAAACCATGAAAATACCTATATTTTTTCTTCCTTAATTTATCTGGATCTGCAACCTAAACTCTATTCATATACAATAACATTAAAAAGTACAAAATAGTCATAGGACATTAACGACTTCTATTTTTTTTTTAAATGTAATTATTAAGTTTGAGATAAGCATCAGAATATAAATTAAAATGAATAAATTTTTTTATGATAATGTAAAATTTATTTATTTCTAATATTTTAAATGAATAATATAATTTTATGTGTAATTCATATGTTAAGTAAAAAAAAAATCTAGCGCAATAGTATAGTGATTTTATTTACTTAAAAAAAAAATACAAACAGCCAAAATACAATGTAAATTTTATTCGGTTGTAATAGCAGTAAAATAATACAAACAAATCATAGGACATTAGCAAATTATTATTTTTTTAAATATAATTACTAAATTTTAAATATTTATTAGAGGATAGATTAAAACAAATAAGATTTTACAACAATGTATGTTTATTTCTATAATATTTTAAATGAATAATAGAATTTTTCGTGCAATTGATGTATTAGGTAAAAAATCTTAAATAAAGTATGTCTTATTAGTTATATTCTATAAACACATGACGGTATAATTTTTTTCCTCATCTCGAGCCACCCAATATATGCACGCGGATCCAAAATGTTAAGCCGTGCCATTTCCCCTTGTATATATACATATATAGACACGTACGGTGCCGTTTTAAGTTTTAACCGATGGAAACCCTAGAACGCAGCCGACTATAAATTCGTTTTTATGCTGGGCTTGTCTCTTCCAGATTCTTCTCTTCCTTCTCTTCTTATTTTTCCTATTACCCTCATCCTTCTCTCTTGTCGTCTACCATTTTTTTAGCCCTTTGTTACTTTTCTACTCTTCTCGACAAAGGAACAACACTCATGAACTTTCATTTACCTTATTTGTATGTGTTTAAGTTATTTTGTCGTTCCTTTTTTGTTTTCTGGAACATTGTGAATCTGAGAATCGATTTTTCGAATACTGTTTCTTGTCATTTACCTGTTAGATATTTGTTTAAAAAAATTACTTATTTACTTGTTAGCATTTTTATTTTTTGAATTCATATAGATCCGAGATTATATTTGTTGGATAATTTTCTTTTTCTTATTTTATTTTGTTATATATCTGTAATTTTTTTTAGCTGCAATCAAATTTTCGCTTGGATATTTTTTTGGGGGGGCTTTGTATGGCTTTTTTTGTGTGTCATGTGTAGAGTATGGATAAACTTTATTGATCTGTGATACATTATTGTTTTATCACCCGCACCAAACCTCTACTTTCCTCTCTCTATTTCTTCTCTACCTTTCTTCTCTTCTACATTCTTGTGTATGCTAACTTGTTAGTTTGTTTTCTGCAGATCTATGATTTTCCATTCAAACAATCGCAAGGCAGAAACATCCAACCCTGAGTCTCAGATACATGTTCTTTATTTTTTTTCCCCTCTAGATGCATATTAAAATCAGAATATGAATTAAGATAAAAATGAAATAAAATGAAAATGAAGATAAAATTTCACAAAGATTTTTTTTATTTTTTGTAATGCATATTAAAAAAGAAGAAGATGAAGTTTAAAAAAATAATATAATTGCAGCCAAAACTTCATTAATATACATTGTTTCAAAGGAAAAAGGTGCCTCAAAGTTTAGTTTTTTTCTTTTTATTAAGATCAATTATATATATATATATATATGTATGTATCTCTGGAATGGGAGAATTCAGTAAATGATATCAAAATGTTTAAAAACTACTAAATGAAGTAGATGTTTTTTATAGCTGATAAGTATTCTTGGAATATACAATGCCATATCCAAGCATTGGAAATGAAATCCCGAGAAGCCAAACAGAAGTCTCATTCTGTTAAGATAGTTGGAAATAAGTTAAGTTAGTTGTATAGATGGCAATCTAATGTAAAGATATTCTTAGAGTATAAATACTGTAGTTGTATATTCATTCAAGTTAAGTTCTTCGTAATACAAAGTTCATAAGGTTTTCTTCTTCATTTGAGTTCTTGATTTTCTGTTTGCAAGTTCTCTGTTTCAATAATTTTACATGGTATCGTCGTCCATAAAGTCTTCCGCTCCCAGGTATTGCCCCTGGCGAAGACCCTGATATTTGACATAATTTGCTCTCTTCCATTCGGGCTTGAACGAGGAGGTCGAAGAGAGGCATTTGTGTCTTGTTTCGAATAGATGATAGAAGGGATGTGGTCTATTCCACTTAACTTGCCCTTCACACCCTACAACCGTGGCCTCAGAGCAAGTGCAAGAGCTCAGAACATGCTCAAAGACCTCATACGTGAGAAGAGAGTAGAACTTGAGCATAAGGCTCCTTCTCCTCACCAAAACCTCATCACTTGCCTGCTTAGCATCCGCAATGAGGACAATTAAGAAGCACTTGCACTGGATGAGATTGGACACAATGTTCTGGTCGTCATGGTTGCAGGATTTGATACTTCATCTGTGCTCATAACTTTTATAATCAGGCTTCTGGCCAACGAACCAGCTGTTTATGCATCTCTTGTTCAAGGTATACAAAAAACTCTCTTAACTCATACAATTTTTTTAAAAAATGGAGATCAATTTGAATGCATTGAGATGAGAACATGGTAACTTTATTCACCATTAAGCAAGTCAAATAAGATAAATGGTCTAAAAAATCCAGTTATGTAGAATCTTGCTCATATGAGACACATGAATGGGCTGCTGATTAAATTTTTCAGAGCATGAAGAGATTGCTAAAAGCAAGCCCTCTGGAGAGTTCCTAACCTGGGAAGACTTATCCAAAATGAAGTACACCTGGAGAGTAGCAATGGAAACATTAAAAATAATATTAAAATAATATGAAGTTTAATAAAATTAAACTGAAAGTTCTAAAAAAAATATTTGAAGAAATTAGAGAACAGATAAATATAGATGGGGAATACCTTACACCTGAGTAATTGCTTGCTTGTGAATCTGAATACAGTTGGGCGGGAATGAGTTACTTATGTATAATATATATTTGAGAATCTGAACATAGGTAAACCAGAATAATTTCAGTTTTTTCTTTGTATTTCTCTTATTTTGTTATGCATTCAAGATTTTCCTTGTATTTAGTGTTTTTTTAAAAATATAAGATAAACATAAACCATATATTTAAGAAATAATAGAAGGTGATTGATGTAGATAAATACCTTTTATCCAGAGTAATTGTTTACTTGTGATTCTGGAATAAGATGGACGTGAATGACCTCTGGAATTTTTCAGCACTTTCTTCTATTTTTCTTCTTCTTTCCTTGTGTATTCTCGAAAAATAATGGGACTCTTATGTAGTTTTATATTTTATTCATCTGTCAGTGTTTTTTTAATGTGTAATATCAATTTAAAGAGTTTAATAGACGTGAATTTAAGAGAGGATGATTAATAGTCTTTTAATGTTTCTTACACGAGATTAGTGTCAAATAGATAGAATACAATGAATGAGAATGCATTAATGTGAGTTGGATCTGCAGAAATTGGAATATGCGACTGGAATTCATGATAAATACAATGAATGGGAAAATGCATTTATGGCAATTAGAGCTACGTAATTTGAAACAAATATGAATTTATGATAAGTTCATTTTTTAAATGTATTTTTTTTTCAAATAATCGATCTGAACGGATTTAATAAATGTAGTTTTATTTGATATTCAGTTTTAAGCATTTTCCAAGGGATGTAAACTGGGCATAAGGGCATAAATTATATTCTTTAAGTTATCATTCCAAATGAATGTAATTAATACAATTATTAATGCAATTTAAAGATATAACGTCGTTAGACAACCTGAAATGGAAGACTTAAAATTTTAACAGAAAATTATTTTTCTATTAAAACAAGAATTTCTGTTAGATAGACTCTTTATATATATAGATAGATATATATACCCTTGTCAAATCTGAAATTTCAGGCTGGGTTAATTAGTAACTGGAGGATGCAGATCATCATCAATAGGCTTAAAAAGAATGTGATTAGCAATATTTGCCAATCTCGATATAGAATATTATTGTTAATTTCGTTTCAATTTATCATAAGAAAAATTGACATTTATGATTAAATATTTATGATTAAAATAATTATTTATGATTAAAATAAATTATTAATAGACTATTTATGACTAATAAATAATTACAAATAAATAATTTTTTTTATAATAATTGAATGTTTTAAATAAATGAGAAATAAATACATAAAATTAGTTGTATAGTATTTATTATTGTTCATGCTCATTTTTTTATATAACATTAAATATTACTCAGTTAATAAATATTATAAACAAATACATGCATGTATTTATTTTCCTCACTTAAAATGTTTAAATTTGTACTATTACTTAAGAGGTCTTGATCCCCAAATAAATATTACATTTCACTTTTTCGTTTTTACCGTTGCGATCGCTTTCCTTCAATCAGAAATGACAAACTATATCCCTGCTTGATGAGAATGTTTGTTGCAACCGAACATCATGCACCATGTGTATTATGTAGTGACGCACATTAATTTTGTCTACATATTTATGAAGGACAGTGATACACTTATTATTTTAAATGTATTTAGTTTTTTTTATTAATTTTTAAATAATTTTTTAAAAATTTATAATTATTAGAAAATATTTTAAATATATAATTTTATTAATAATTACTTTTTTATTTATCAAATAATTTTTTTTTAATAAAAGTAATAAAATAATAAAGATATCATTTTTTTATTTATAAAATAATAAATGATTGGACCGAAGCATGAGAATGACTGCATTAATAACCACGGGTCACGTACAAATTGCCGGCTGGTATGCAATAATTGAAAGGGTGACGCTGGGGACCGGTCCGGTTGTCCCCAGCGTCCAAAGCAGTCCAACACTAGTTGGACTGCTTGATGATGAAAAATACATTAAAATAAAATAAAAAAATATAATTAAATAAAAAAATGAAGATTAAAAATATATTAAAAAAATAAAATGAACAAAACATAATAAAAAACATAATGAAAAATACAATAAAAAAATAAAATGAAGGTGAATTTAATAGGGAATTCGGCCATAAAGCAAACGGAGCCGCCGCCGGTGGCGGTGGGCGACACCGCCCACGCCATCGGGACCGGCGGACTCAGACGAGCTCACCCATTCGACGGCGAGCTCCGGCGAGCTCCGGTGTGCCCCCGGCAGCCTTCAACCCGTTTCGGACCCATACGAGCTCGCCGTCGAAGGGGTGAGCTCGTCTGAGTCTGTCGGTCCCGATGGCGTGGGCGGTGTCGCCCACCGTCACCGGGGGCGGCGGGGCTGCTTTTAAGGAGGGGGGCAGACGGTCTGCCCCCCAGGTTCTGTCTAATTGAAAACAGACAACATTAAAAGGGTTGTTTTATACTACTTTCTCATTTTCTATATATTATTATTATTTAATTTTTTTAATTTAATTTTTAATTTATTCTTTTTCAAATAATTTTATTTTTTATTTATTATTCATATATTAAATATCTAATAAAAATAAAATAAAATAAAATAAAATATGATATATAAAATTTATATAAATAATAAGAAGTTATATAGATTTTTTTTAAATGTTATTTTTGTCACTCTTATTGGTCCTGTTCCCATCCTGTTTATTTATTTTTTTCAGTTTTTTTATATAATTTTTAAGTAAGTAATTTTAAATAATATTATGATTTTTTTATATTTTTTAAAAATATTTTAAAATATTAAAAAAATCATATAAAAAAATTTGATACTTATTTAAAAAAAAACTAAAAAAAAACCTTAAATGGGATGGAATCGGATCAATAAGAGCGGGTAAGTAGCAGCAACCATTAAAAAAATTACAAACGGTGGATCCCGACTGAATCCCGCCTAGGTAAAAAAAATTTCTTTTTGTTACATATATATATATTTATGATTTTTAAATATTTAAAAAAATAAAAGATATAATATTATAAAGATATATATTCTTAATCAATATATAAAAAATTAAAAAAAAAAATCAAATTTCTACAGTTGAGATTCACAATAAAAAAAAATCTCATTTGTAAGATTTTTCCCATATTAATGCTTACAAATAATATTAAATTATGTCTTTAAGTGCTAGATCGCAAGCAATTAATCTGGTTGGTTATCAAGCGACAAGAACATGCATAAGGCTTGAAGAATAAAAAAAAATGAAATGTTTTGAAAAGAAAGGATTAAAAAGAGAGCCAAAAATGAAGTGGAAAGATGGTTGGGAAGAAAGGGCTATGTAGCGGTTGTACTTGTTACTTGTCCAAATTCAGCAGAGAGACGTGGCCTGCGGGTGTGCCATGTAGCTCCAACTACCGTTGGGAGCCTCCACGTTGAACACCAGACTCATGGATAGATCCAGTCATTAAGTATGAGAGTGAGAGAGAGAGAGAGAGAGAGAGAGAGAGAGAGAGAGAGAGAGAGAGATTTCGTTATTAATTATTTATGACATCTTTTTGGGCCTGGGGGAGAGCTTTGGTTTATGGTTTTTACTAATTTGTAAGATTTGGATGAAAACAACATCCAGTACTCTCGTGGCCCAGAAATATTTAAGCCTATTCCCAGTTGCATTGAAGTACCGTCTCGTGGGCAATTGAGATCGTTAGGCCCGTTCTATACTAGTTTTGTCCACTAGCTTCTTCTAGACCAATTTTTCCAAGTTAACAAACCAAATATACATAACAACAACAACATCGTAATGTAACATTTGTGGCATGCACTATTATTAGGACTGTGCATGTGTCACCACAACTTAGTCCGTCCATATTTTGTATAAATTTCATACAAAATATTTGTAAAAATGTGAGTAGTTTTACTAATAACTAATAAATTTTTTAACATCTTTTTTTTGGTGGATCCACTTTTTATAAGAAGTTAATGAGATTTATCTATTTAGAATTTGTAAAAATTATTTTTCTAATTGAAATTCATCAAACTTATATATATATAATTTGTTTTTATTAAAATACCCTGTTAACTCTGATGCGCCGTAGGAGGCCAGTTGATTTTTAATTTTATTTTTTAATAGACGTGGGATGGGGCTAGTTCAAGCCAGAAATACACCCACATACATAGAATATATGTGTATGTGTGTGTCTTTGCTCATTGACAAATTTATATAAAATAAAAAAGTGTATTTAATTAAAAAAAATAAGTATTTGTGATGAATTATTTGCGATAAAAATGACTATTTACAACAAAAATAAACTTATTTTAATAGAAAATAATCATTTTAATAAAAAATAACTATCTACAAATAAACAAAATTCTTATAGCGATTCATTATAATTCAAACTCGACTCTTTCTTAATCTCACGTAACATGCCCTTAACTCTGTCTTTGATGTATGCCTTAATTCGTACCATATGCTAGCTCCAATTAATGTCTTGGATTTTCGTGGTACAGTACACTCACAGCTCTCTTGTATTTTCGTTTTCTTCAGTTATATATTTTTTCTTTGTCACATTTTTCAATTCCGTGTTTCATTTTTAATTTGAACATTGATTTTTTTTCTTTTTTTTTTTAATTTGTTAATACATTGATTTTTTTTTCTTTTTTTTTTAATTTGTTAATATATTGATTTGATTTTTATTTTTGAAAATAACCAAACGAGGAGCTAGTCCTACTTAGCCGTCGGCAGCGGGATTTGATCATCTGACAGGTCATGCAGGAAGCACCATTAGTCATGCAGGAAAGCTCAATAATTATTTTCCAAACCTCAAACCTTTTATTAATAAAATAAAGAAAAAAGTATTACATTCAGGCCATGATCCTAGCTTGCCTTACAACAAGACTCAAGCTGGGCACTGATTTATTGGACTCTAATGGAACTTCACATGAACCACATGTTACAGATATATCTCATCACCAAAACAATTTGGCCACGTAACATGACGAAGATACGATAGTATATATTGTAAAACAACATAACTTATAACTACGGCCTGCACAGTGCATTTTTATAGTGTATTTCCAACGATCTGCATTTAGGCGCACCATATAATATATGTTGGAATAATAAGCATATACGTGTGTGTGTATATATAAGGCAGGCCTTTTATTTGGAACGACAATAATGGAGGATTACTTGTAATTGCTAGGAACATACTTATGCCCCTCGCCAGGACTTGGACCAGACTTGTCAATTACCCCCAAAGTTGGAGGGTATTTATATTTATGTTCTCCAACATGATGACCCGCTCTTAGCCGGCCTGTACTCAGTTGCACCACCCCCTTAGGTAATTTTTCAAAGACACGAGTACCCTCGGTCACTACTGCAGCAATATGATCACCTGCAGAAAACTCTCCCCCATTCAGTAATGGCCGTACTGGTTCTGCAACATAAATGATGCAGCTCAACCAAAGGATCAGAACAATCAGAATATAGGGCAAGCTTTTCATGGTAGCTAGTTTGAATGCTTTAGCCATGCTTAGCTAGCTAGAGATGGATGTTATTCTGGCGCTACTAAGGCTTAGGAAATTGATATTATTTTGAGTGGAAAAGAATGCCAAGTTGGTGCTCTATTTATACTATTTTGGATGATCAGTAGGTAGCTTGTTTCTGAAATATTGCAACGTTTAAACATATGGGTGAATATACTTATGGATTTGGAACTCATGAGATGCCTCCATCTGTAGCTCATGCTGCATGGCTACCAAAAAAGGTAGACTCATCGCAGAAATGGAAATTGATGCTAGCTGGTGGATATGTACGTAAAAGTCTATTTTCGAAAACGACAGCTCGGGATTAGTCGTTAGAGTCGGGGAAGGTCTTTCTTAATGCTGCGTAAATCAGTTTGCCAGTGTTAACTTAATTAATTGCAAGTACCACGTCTGGCCTCCCAACATATATTTGCTGCCATTTGTAGTCCAATATATATATATATATATATATATATATAAGAAGAAATAAACCATAAAGACGATTGTACCTATACTCGATCGGTTCAATCCATCGATCCAAAGTACTCGGCTATCTAAGTTAATATATAAAAAAAGGAGAAAAAAGCGTGAAAGTAATTTAATAACGTCGACCCAGGTAACGTTGGAACGACAACTAGCATGATTAGATGATAATATATGGTTTGGATGAAGTCCATTAGTCCAAAAATTAATGTCTTTGAAGTTTCCCGACAAGAAGGTTAAATTCTCAATCGATCAGCATGCACCATGTTACAGTGTAAATCCAGCGTCACATGAGAAATAGACGCCATTTAAGACTCTGCAGGCAACCACAGTGGAATATTGTGGCGTACCAAGAAATTGATTAATTGAGTTGGTTCATGCATGCATGTGACGTAGTGATCGAGCTAGCTGTGACTAAATGGGGTGACCCCAAACCATATTATACATATGTAAGCTATCGATCATGAGCTGGTGGATTAGTTTTTCAAGAATAATCGAGACTATTCATTCAATACTCAATCACACAAGCGCCCACACACACACACACATACTTTTCAATTTCGATCTCCTGTGTAGTCTTCCTCTATTATTCTAAATTTATTTGCTGTTTTCATTCATGGCTCATCAGCCATTCATGACTTTTGAGCTGAAGTCTGTCACAGTTGATCAATAATATGGTCTGGTTGCTGAACTCTTGGAAACAAACCAAACCCAGTTTTTGGCATTTCTAAACGAATTTGAGACTCAAGTACAAATTGGAATTGAGTATATATATTGGTTGATCCTCAAATTTTTTCCCTGTAGACTTCCAATATGACTGCTGCAATGTCCTATTTATATATAATTAATGTAAAGCCAACATCATATATTAGAATATGAGCCAGCTGGCTATCTAGTATAAATGTAAATGGCAAAACCAGAGAAATTAAATGGACGCATGCATGGAAGGCTTTCGGGTTATATATAAAGGAACTGTACGCGGAGGGGAGAAATTTCGAAGATCTTCGGAGCATACAGTATTGTTATAGATCATTTACCAATTCAAAAGACTGGCAATGACTATGGTGGACTTTTTGGAAAAAGAAAATGGGAAAGAAAAGAGGCTAAATCACGTTAGTGAGCCAATAAATTAATGTTACTGTGCGAAAGGGGTACAGCTCCAAGCAACTATGACAATTTGGATCTTTAACAAATTTAGAAGTTGGTGGATCGAACATTTACATTGCGTATAAGCTAGCTAGCTATAGATCAGCCTAACAAATTGGACTACTATAATTTCTTCCCACCTTCAAATTATATTAATTAGTCAGTACTGTGATTAGCCACTTTACAAAAAATTGCATAAGATTTTCTTTCCGAATTCGAATGGAGCAATGCATGCATTTGAGAAAGATTTATGCGGCATCATGGCATGGCAAGGCATGGCATGGGTTATTTTTGTAGTTTATAGGAATATTCAATGGGCATCTAATATTGTCCTAAAATTTCAAGTAGATATATAATAATAAAAAGTACTGCACCACTTGTTAGGTTTGCTCCGTTCTAGAGTCTCACATGTGAGAAATAGAAAGAGGGGACAAGACTCGTGGGTTTATAAAATGAGATCAATTCTCTTTGGTTTATTATACCAGTCAGAAACTTATTTAGTAATTTTTTACTTTAAAAAAATTCATCTGTTGTCTTTTTTGTATTTAAAAAGGAAAGAGGTAAAAGTTAAAATTTTATTAGTAGGAAAGTTTTTGTCGGTGTCGTTGGAGTGAAGAGAAAAATTGAGTGATTATAATAATTTTTCATATAATAGATTTTCTTTTCTGGGTCTAGTGGTTTTTTTTCATATTTTGGGAGTTTCTATTTAAATTATTGTGTTGTATTTATTTTTTTATTTTTTTTGTTATTCTATTAAAAGAAAATCTTGGTATAAGAATTTAAAAATCCCAAATTTCCAACAAGTAAAGTAAATTTAAAATTAATGATCTCTCTCTCTAGATCTCTAGCGCGCTCTCTCTCTCTCTCTGTGCATAATGCCGATGTTTTTTAACAGACCTGTGCACTAGTTTATTCATCTTTTATTTGAGACAATCATGGAGATAGCCAACTCGATCGGGCGCTTCCTGCAAGTTCACCATATAAGAAACCTCAAGCCCAGATTCCAATAATTAGCACATTAAGTATAAGATCAAATGTGATCTTATTTTCAACAGGTCGGTTTTGCTCTTTTTTTTTTTTCTTTTCTTTTCTTGGATCGAACACTGGGTTTTGTTTGAAATGTGTTGCTCGGAAGTGGCATGGATAATGTGGGCCAGGCAAACGACGTATTGGTTGCAAAAGTAGTACTTAATCCGCTTCTGATTTTTGACGTATGGTTTTGATATTGAGAAGTCGTAGATTGGGAGCTAGGCTGAGTAGCTAGCTGATGTGAGCTTTGATAAAGATCATAATTAACTCTCAATCCGGATAAGTCATCGGCATGGCGTTGTCTTTGAATTAGCTGCTTAATACAGTGATGGACCGATCGAGGTTGGAAATGAGAGAGCCAGCTAGCTCCAGAGCTTTATAAATTCTTTCACCTTTCGTGGGATATAGACTGTTTCACGTCATGTTCACTTCTGGAAGAATGATGAAAATTGTGAGGTTTTTTGCAGGCAGGAGGTTATAATTAACACAGATTAAGGCCCTCCGAGGAGGCCGGGGCATGCAGGATTCGTTGTAACAATCTAGGTGTTATGATTTAGCCAGGGTCCGCTCAATATGTTAGGGTCTAAGGTTAAATTTTGATCGAGGATTTTTAATAAAAAATATATATATATATATATAGATTTTTATTTTTATTTTTATATTAGATTTTTATTTAAAAATAATTCTTTTCATTTGTCAAGTAAATTACTATTTAAAATTGTATACTAGCTTTTCAACCAATATTTTTAATTAATAATGTCATATATATGTAATATTTATTTGATATTTTTTATGTTCTCTTATTGAGTTAATTAATTTTTTTAATCAATTTTTTTTTATTATAAATATCTGCTTTAGATTATTTTTGAGGTCTTCTTCTATTTGGAGCCTTAGACAATTGCCTAAATGACCCAATGGAAGAGCCGACAATGGATTTAGCAAAAGAAAATATATAATATTTTATGAACTACAAAGGAATTAATTACAAAAAAAAAATTATTCATAAACTTATGTAATGTGATGCTACATGTTAGATTATAAAATTATTTGTAATATAGAGTAAATCTAATACATTACGTGAAATTATGTTAATTTATAATTTTATTTTTGCAAAATCTAATTATATCTATAATAATTCTCTTTAGCAAATGCTTGAATAATCATATTCACATGAGCATACAAATTGATATTTCATTGTCATGTCATGACAGTCAGTAAAATACCAATTAATTCTTTTTTATGTATTGACCATTATAACATTGACCATTATAATGTTATAATTGTTATGAATGTAAATGAATGAACGGCGTCGCCCCCTGTCCCACCACTAAATTATGTGAATGACCCCATCACTATTATATTAAATTCTGCATAGTAACTTGCATAGTAACTTGTATAGTAACTTCAACGCCTATAAATATGGGCTTCAGTTGTAATGAAATTTATAAGAAAATATAGAGAAAGAAAGAAAGTTTCAGTTTTTAAGAGTTTCTTTTTTCTTGCAATAGTAGTAGTTTTATTTTTAGTTTTATAACACGTTATCAGCACGAGGTTCTACCAATACTGAAGCTAATGGTCTTCTACTTCAAGTAAGTTTTTCAATATATTATTTGCAGTTCTTGAGATAAATATTAAAGGTAATATTTCTGAATATTAATTGATAAAATTTTATTTTTATTCTCATGATAATGTGAATATATTTCTTAAATTTACAGATTTATTTTTGTAATATAATGTCAAATATTGAGATTTATTACTATTGACATTTCTGAAAAGTGTTATTTATCCAGGATCCTTGATGAGATCTATTTGGATATGATGATGAACTTGAAAGATACAATCATAGAAGAAAATCATGTGTCCCTGAAGGACCGTGCTGTGTATCTCATGATGAAAAATCATCTTACTGTGTGAAATAAATTAAGAGAGTGATATAAACACCAGAAGATGTAATCCTCTCAAAAGATCATTATGATTTATTGCACTTGAAATTGTAAGATTTTAAGAGTGGTATTGAATATTCTGCACTCTTTAAAATCAGCTCAATATTAAAATTATACAGTGAAAATGTCACTGATGATGATATATAAAAGAAGACATTATTTTTCATACCTCGAATGTGCTCCTGCAGTAGCAATATCGAAAGTGAAAGTTCAACAAATATTCTGAACTTTTGTTTTGTCTTCCAGTGATTGAGCTAAATAGTGAGTTTTTGTTACACCAGTTACGTCCTATTAATGATATCGAATTTACACAATTCCCAGAAGTGAACGGGAATTAAGGGCGTAAACGTGGTAGAAAAATTATAGAAGTGTTGGTCCCAAAAGCGACAACACTAAAGATGATAAAAATATATCATATCACCAGAAGTGATCAAACTCAGAGAAGGGTAAAGGCCCTCAGAATAATTTTTCATAAAAAGATGAAAATGTTTGTCATAGATGTAATATGACTAAACAGTAGTCACGTACCTGTTGTACGACCAAGCACTTGATTTATTTATACTAAGTTTTTATATATAAGCTTATTAATATTTCATCATGTTTTGAAATAATGAAATATCGGTGCCTGAAGCACGATAAGAAATTACTTGGGATAATAAAGTCCTGTTTAAATTTGATCCTCTTACAAATAAATGTGAACCAGAAGTTCAGAAGATTATTTATCTGCAAAGTGTTGCAAATCAATTACATGATGTATTTACTTACACTAGAGGTGTTGTAAAATCATATATTACTGCTGTTAATGCTTAAGCAAGAATTGAAGTCCCTGAAGGACGAGTTGTTAAAACATCAATAAATGAGTCTAAGATACACCTGAAGCGTTGAAGACCTATTGGTGCACAAGAAAAATAAAAATCGGTGCTCATGAAGAGACCGTATTTTCTGTATAAAATATAATCCCCCTGAAGAGGAAACCTCCTGAAAATGTAACTCCTGAAGAGTGTAACTCCTGAAGAGTGTAACTCCTGAAGAGTATAACTCCTGAAGAGAAAACTCTTGAAGAGTATAAATCTCCTAAAGAGGAACCTCCTGTAGAGGTGTTTCATGAAATGTTTTTCCTCTGAAGAGGAACAATGAGATCTCAATACATTTCATGAGTACTGGAAAAATTATGGATAGAAATAAAACTGTTGTCGACAACATATATGATAACACTTGATATTACCAGAAGTAATAAAGAAAATGAGCCAAAAAGCGTCGAAAAATGCCGACGTAGAAATAATTGGCCAAAATGGAAAGCAGTTATTAAAACTGAATTAAACTCGCTAGTGAAGCGAGATGCATTTGGACCTGTTGTCCAAATACCAAATGGTGTAATATTTGTCATATATAAATGAGTATTTATACGAAAGCGTAATGCGAAATGAAATTGTGCGGTATAATTTATCGCATAAGGTTTCCTGTAGAAACCCGAGAGCAATTATGAGGAAAGATATTTCCTTGTTATGAATGCAATCACATTCATATTTTTAATTGATTTGGTTATTACAAAAGGATTAGATATGCAGTTAATGAATGTGGTCACTGCATATTTATAAGCATCATTAGATTATTACGATACTTGAAGCATCTAATCCAAGTACATTTAGGAGTATGTACTTTATAAAGCTTCAAAGATCTTTATATGGGTTAAAGCAATCCGGACACATGTGGTATAATTGAATCAACGAGTATTTATTGAAAGAAGGATTTAAGAATAATCCTATATATTCATGTGTTTTATCAGAATCCGGATTCGTCATTATTGTAGTTTACGTTGATGATTTACCTTGTTAGAACTCTTGAAAAGATTACAAGGGTTGTATTGCCCAGATGACTAACACAAGAGGGGGGGTGAATTGAGTTGTATTTAAAAAAATAACAATTATAAATCAAATATATAATATATAATATAAATAAAATATGAAACAATAATAAATATAAAGAGGAAGGGTAAGAGAGAAGCAAACTCAGTATGTTAACGAGGTTCGGCCCCACTACCTACGTCCTCGCCTCAAGCTACCTCTTGAGGATCCCCAAATCCACTATTCAATCTCCTTTAGGTGGAGATAGAAACCTATTACACCTTTGAGCAGCACCGCTCCAAAGAATCCGTGTAGAACACCCTCTACACTTCCAATCACCTCACACTTGGTGATTTAACTATTCCACGTGTAGAACACCTTCTACACTTCCAATCACCTTACACTTGGTGATTTAACTATTTCCCGTGTAGAACACCTTCTACACACATAAGGGTTATACACACCCTTTTACTGATACAAGAATTGATAGTAGGTAGACTATCAAAGTACACTCCTCAATGAGTGAGATAGAAACAATACAGCGCAACCTATATCTCTCTCAACAAGAACAAGAATTAAGGCTCAAAACTTTAGAAAAGAGAGAATGAGAGCTTTGAAAGAATGATGCAAAATTTAGTAATAGATGTGTAAGCTCTTGTTATAATTTTTGCAAAACTCAAGTGAGCTATTTATAGGTAAATGAGTCTTCAATTTCAAATTTGAAAAGATTCCCATGTCAAATAAGAGCACTATTCACTTTTCAAAAAATTCAAATAAAAACATTTCCTTTTTGCATTTGTCAAAGACAACTCCATTCATTTTTCAAAGAAATCAAACCTAATCTTTTGCTTTTCATACAAGACAAAATGAGCATGATTTATTTTTCAAATCAAATCATCTTCTTTTTGCATATGTCAAAAAAACACACAACCACCCTTTAAGATTTTCAAACAAATCATCTATCTTTTATATTTGTCAAAAAAACACACAACCACCCTTTAAGATTCTCAAACAAAATCATCTACCTTTTGCATTAGTAAAAAAAACACACCACCTCCCTTCAAGACTTTCAAACAAAATATGCACATGTCAATTATGATAATCAATCATCTTATAAAATCAAGTTTTTATAAAAAAAATATAATTTTCGAAATTATTTTGTTTGATGGTGTTATGCACATGTGAAAAACATAATTTTCAAAACTAAGACATTTAAAAATGTCTTGCATATGTGGAAAAAGTAATTTGATGTTTTATGAGAAAAAAGAATAATTTGGAGCCTTAATCCAATTTCTAATTTTATCAAGAGATGTACAAAAATAATCTATGAGCTTCATTTGTAGACTTGATATCTTTCTTGCTCATGCTTGATTTCTTGATGTGTTTAGCTCCCTTCATGCATAGATAACTTGAGCTTGAGTTTTCAATATTATTTGTTATCATCAAAATTTATACGTAAATACGAGACTTGAAATCTTGGGTTCAACAGGTTGCTATAAATTCAAGGAATGCATTTGAAAAGGAAAGATCTTATTATTCAATTCATAGATGAGTTACAAGAATTTGAGACTTCTAGCCTCATCTCTCAAATGCATTTGCTCTTCATAAAGCAACATACCATCCTTATCTAAAGGATTAGGCAGTCGAAATGAAGAGGCAAGTAAGGATTTTAAATCCTTATTCTCCTGCTTTAAGTCTGCAATTTTTTTGTCAGACTCTTGAACGAGTCGTTGAAGTACAGAAACCTTCTCGTTAAGCTCCTCAATCTCACGATTTTTGGATTGTAATCGGTTGGAAAATCTAACAATAGAGGAGGAGTATCGGGTGCCGAGAGTCACCAGCTCATAAACAGCCTCACGATCTGACTTATTAGCCAGATCATTTGCTTGCTGCAACATTGCACCTGCGGAAGATGCAGGATCAACTTGTAATTGAGGTGAAGGATACCTCATATGTTGATTGTGAGAAATAGTAAAAGGAAATTGATGAGCCATTGGAAATTTGTAGAATAAGAATACAAATACAGATGAATTATAGATATGAGAAGAAGATTTGATGCGTACTAAATGAAGCTAAAGACGGTTCTTATAGAAATGAAAATAAGAATAAGATAAACCATCATCTCTTCAAATCTCACTTTACAAGATATGCTGGATGCATAATTTCAAAAGCCAGCGAGATTAATTACAGCTATCCCTATTTTCTTGTAAACGCTGAACCTCTGCCGTTAGCTACTGTTGTTGACTTTGTATCTGAGCTCTCTCTCGTTCCAGCTCTTCTACTCGTGTTTTCAGGTCACGAGAATACCAGTCTACAAGTTTCTTCAGCTCCTTGTTTTCTTGTTTTAAATCTTTATTTTTTCTATCTTTAGTTGCAAGCGTTTGATGCAACTCAGATATTTGATTTTTAAGATGATCAACCTCACTCGTTCTCGCCAATAGCCTCTGTGACATGGTTGTAAGAGAAGCAGCATATTGAGCACTGAGGGTTCTTGATGCTGCAACAATTTCATGATCAGATTTACTAGATAGATATATCTCTGCTCCTATCATGGTGTTTACAGCCTCAGGAGAAAATATAAGTGGTTGAGGTATAAAAGGTTCATGGTTTAAATCTGGGACATTAGAATTTCTATCAGACATAATATCGTTTTGGATGAACAACAACTGAATCTATGAGGAATGCAAGATCTTTTTGCTGGAGTAAACCAATGGTAAAATTGGTTATATTTAAACAACAACAACCCGAAACTTTCAAATCTCTTCAAGATCTCGTTTGTCCACAATGTCAAGCGGATTTAATTTTCCGCCGAACCGATAATATTAAACCTCAAAACTTTTACAGCTTTTATAATACATAGATGGTTTCCAATGTTATTACCGTTGTATATAAACAAGTTCTTCCTAATAATACCGAATGAGGGGGAGAAAATTTTAGATGAAAATATTATCATACTCTCTCTAATGCATTATTTAGTTGGAGATCGTGTTTGAATTCTTAACTTGTTATATATACTGAAATCATATTTGCTTATTACTTGAAACACTAACGCATATTATCAGGGGAGTTTAAGTATTACTGCAGGTATCAGATTTCTATTAAGTTTGTCAACCAGATATTATTTTTCATCTTCAAATCACTCAGAGATTATTGCAATTCATGAAACAAGTTAAGAGTATATTTGGCTGAGATCAATGACTCAACAATTTTATACGAAGATAATGCTACTTGTATCACTCAAATCAAAAGAGGATATATCAAATATACGATCAAGTGATAACCTGGTAGATTTATTCACGAAGACATCACCAACTGCGACATTCAAGAAAATTGTGCAGAATATTAAAATGTGAAAACTCAAAAACTATTGTCATGCACTTTCCAGGGGGAGTAAAAGTTCTGAAGACTTGTGCTGATTATACTCTTTTTCTTTCGCTAAGATTTTATCCCATTGGGTTTTCCTTTGCAAGGTTTTAATGAGGCAATCTTAAAGCACTTGTGGATACATAAAGAGACTGTACTCTTTTTCTTTCGCCATTGGTTTTTCTTCCCACTGGGTTTTTCCTTGGCAAGGTTTTAACGAGACAGATTTCTTATGGGTGGTCATTCAAGGGGGAGTGTTATGAATGTAAATGAACGAACGGCGTCGCCCCTGTCCCACAACTAAATTATGTGAATGACCCCACCACTATTATATTAATTCTGTATAGTGACTTGCATAGTAACTTGCATAGTAACTTCAACGCCTATAAATATGGGTTTCAGTTGTAATGAAATTCATAAAAAAAATATAGAGAAAGAAAGAAAGTTTCAGTTCTTAAGAGTTTTTTTTCTCTTGCAATAGTAGTAGTTTTATTTTTAGTTTTATAACAATAATGATATTATAAAAAAATTATTTATTTATAATTAGTTAATTCTATTCAAATAATTATTTATCATTAAAATTGATTATAAATAATTATTTAATCATATTTAAAAGATCATAAAAACTCATTTTTATTGAAGTATCAACGCGCACTAACTAGCGTTTGGTTTTGATTTTATTTTGTGGCGTTCACGAATAACTGTTCATGGGATTTAGCAATGACAAAACCGAAGACATGAACACATATTAACTGGGCTTACACTTTTTAGCTTTCCTATTAGTCCAGAGACGTCTCAGTCGATTGGCTTTCATAAACATAGGCACACTCATGCTTACCCTTTGTTGCACTTGGGCCAGTCGTACCTTCCTTCAAAGTCTTCTTAGTCATTTTTGTGATGGGCTTAGAATATTAGTAATGGTTTAATCATTCTTTAACTAAAATTTAATTAAAAAAATTCATTTTTTAATTTAATTAACTACTTTTTAATAACAGTAAATAAAAAAAATATATTAGGTATATCACTATTCACTACTCCATTTTGAATATCTATTTATAATTTTCATATATACAAATAGATAACAAATTCAACCCAACTATATTTTGGCTATATTTTATCTATAACTAGCTCACTATAAGCGCGCTCTGATTATTGTTTCCACTTTCCATTATTAATTTTATTCTTCCCTCGAGTGGGTCCGAGTCTCCGACCGTCCGTAGCCCCCTGATCCAATTAAGGACGTGGATATAAAGTACTATATAAATTTGCATATAAACACACACACATGTATATATATATATATGTGTGTGTGTGCGCGCTAATAGATCGAGAAGGCAGTAGTACTGGTCATGAAGATGAGCTAATTGGGCTAATTCCTAAAATAAAAATAATTTGCTGATTTTCTAGGATCTAAATATGTACATAGTTGTCAAGCGCGGGAAGACAATGAAAATGAAGTACTACATATATATATATATATAAACCAAGTATCATTTTCCATATATATATGGGTATGTATGTATATATATATATACACTGTATATTTAAGCTAGCAAATGTGTCTAGGGTAATAGAATTACAATTACAAAAATTTATCTACCTCTCCCCAAAAGAGAACAAAAAAGTGGATCCGAGAAAAAAGACCATTAATTGACATTAATGGAGTCATGTCGTGATCTGTTGTTGCCTGCATGCAATAGATTTAATTATGTCCAACAGCAGAACTACGAGCAGAGTTCTCATGAGTCCTTCCCAGAGATTGAAGGTTTTCAAGTCTGTGTCCTGCACCACGAGGACTTGGCCCTGAGTTATTCGCTGCCTTGTAAAACAAGCTACGTAGTACTGACCTTGATGGCCTATTCAACGGCCGGCCGGCTTCTGTTGCAAAACGCATAGAGCTCAGTAAGATCAGGTACAGGAAAAGAATATGAAAGAGGCTAATATTCTTCTGATGATCACCTCTACCCATGTTTGATATGTTTTTTTCTATGTTCTCATGTGTGCTTGTGGAAAGATTGAGGCGGTGGAGTTCTACTTATATAGTGTCTGAGACTTTGAGGCAAGGAAGTTAACTGGCTATCAAGATTCAAGGTAAGGTTAGGACCTTTTGACAAATTATATAAACACTAGTACTGTTTAAAGGCATGCGGGAATTTTGAATTGTTGAGGTGGCGCCTCCTTTAATTTGGTACATATATAGTCATATATACCATTATCATGGAATCAACAGTACATTAATTGCTGGTTCTTTGGAGAGTTAAAAGTTTGAGCGTAAACTCGAAGTTTCGTTGCTTCATCAATAATGCTTCTGTAATAGGAATTACTTGCTCCTAACGTACTCGAGTAGTTAAAGGTCCAAATTAAGATTTAAATCAAAGAAAAAATAATTTTTAAGGAAAAAAAGGCTAAATTTATGACTTAAGAGATCACATACATGTGTCATTGAAAACGATTTATTGGGATTTAACCGATGAATTATGGGAAATATACTCAATCGTCCCGAAATTGGTTTTGAACCTAACCTCAAAAAGCCTTTTCCCAGTAGATCTTGACATGTTGGCCTGCCAAACCGCACAGGGAGGGATCTACGACTTGTAGCAACCATTGAGGCGACACGAAAGATAATGACATCCACATTAATCACATATTCTTTTGGAAAGAATGAACACGGTTCGTTTAATTTGTACTTCATGTAAACTAATTATGAGGATGGACCACAACATCAACATGGTACCAATGACTAGCTAGCTATAATAATGAGCCATCGCCGTGAATGAATAGTACTATATAAACATCTCTATACAGGCATGCTAATTTTTTATTCATAATTTATTAATTTGGAACATTACTCCTGTCCCAGATCAATTGGTTCATTAATATGCATGAACTTCTCAACAGAACTTGTTGAATTTTTTGGGTTCCGATATTTTTCCTCATGTTGCATATTGTTAGTCCTCTTCAGGTCAGGAGTTTGGACCTACATGCATGCATGTTCCGGTTATTGATGAAATGACGAACATTATTCTCTTATATTATATATCCATCCTTCTTCACTGAGAAAATTATTGTGGATACGTTAAAGGAAAATTATTCACCATTGACATTTGTTAAATAACTACTTGTCGTCTGAAAGAAAGAAGAAGAAGAAGTTAAGATATATTAATGTAAAACGTATTACATTAGAAGAAAAGATATATTGTTAACGAAGTTGAAAGTAACATAATTTTGGATGCGAACTTTTGACTTTTGTACCCACTCATAATCTAATGAGTACAAGTTTATTAGGTAAACTACAGAATCTCAGATATATACTAGATTTGGCCTTCCCTTGACCTGGGTATCAATTTTAATTGCACTAATTACTAGTTGTCCACTAGCATTCTTGTCACTCCATCTTGTAAACAATAATTTTCAAAAAGCATATGTTTACATCACATTAACATATAGTTACATATTGATATCACACTAAGAGATTGTTAGAAAAGTATAACATATAATATATAATACATAATAAAAGCGATATTACGTAATTAAAAAATCTTAAATCTAGTGTGATTGTTTTACAGATTTTTCATCGTTAGTGTTGTTCATCAAATCCTCCCAATAAGGGTGAAATGTGCCATCTGAAAGTATACCAGAGCAACATCCATATATTGAAAGGGTTCGTCAGTAGAGATGTTTCCACAAGTGCCCATTTTTCCAATGGTACTACCATAACCTAGATGCAAAGATTAGAAAAAATCATATGAGAGATAGAACCTGTTTGTAATGCAAGTATCTCATATATAAGGGGGATGGGTTATGCATGTAAATAATCTTTTTAAGTGTAACCTGACTATTAAGAACCAGCCATCAATGCTCATAAAGTGCTTGCATGGGTAGCCACTTCATAACTTTCATGAGAAGATAAGACCCGTGTCCACTATGAGTGCCATTTTCTTACAATTTAATAAACGTTTTAGCTCCTACAAATCATTTATGGGAATTAAAGCAGTTGGTTTGACCCAATTAACCGATGGATTAACGAGATTAATTAATCCAATCTTTATGAATACCTATTATCATCTTAAATAGTTACAACTCAAGTTTGGATCGCATTTGCTGACATTAAAACCACCTAATTAACTTAGATTGTGGTAGATATCGAATCAGATAAGAGTCCATTACTTCTCACAATGGCGATCAGCAGCTAGCTGAGCCAGCGATCATCATTCCCCAAATCTCTTGCATGAATGTAAAAGAAACCATT
The DNA here is from genome assembly GCA_036898215.1 of Platycarya strobilacea. Lineage (NCBI taxonomy): Eukaryota > Viridiplantae > Streptophyta > Magnoliopsida > Fagales > Juglandaceae > Platycarya > Platycarya strobilacea. The sequence goes on along the minus strand of CM072557.1, from coordinate 1,029,664 downwards.
ACAATATTAGGCAATTAGTGATCCTACTTAATTTACAGATACAATATAATATATCACTTTGAAGCAACCCGAGGAAAATTCTACACGAAACTTAATTAGTGTGAAACCAAGCCAAATTAAAGTGTCGCAGGTGGTCCAAGCATTGCAAGTTAGAGCCACGACCAAGCATGATATGATAGGAACTTGCGTCGTATGTGGCTTTCGAGGTCCAAAATCAATGACCTAATAGTTATGAGTGGTGCTACATCCCCTCGGGGGATGTAGTCCGAATTTGTCCCGAAGGGCAATTTTTTTAAAAAAAAAATTATATTTAATCATTTTTTTGATGATTTTAAATAATTTTAAAAAATAAAAAAATAACATCATTATGAAAAAATATTTTTTTAATCATTCTATAAAAAAAATTAAAAAAAAAAACAATCGGGAGAAATGCATTTCACCCGAATTCGGGTAAAATAGCATTTTCCAATAGTTATATATAGCTAGCGTATGTATGTAGGGTAGGACTGGTTTAGTTTTGACGTGAGGCGGACGGAAATGTTACCTTTGAGAGGGTCACAATTAACAACAACTTGTGGATGGAGCAACTCTTCATTGGCTAGCTGTTTTCTTTAATGTTTTGATTAAAAGGGTCAACAGCCTTGATATATGCTCCCAATGACCCAAGACACGGCATAACATCTGTTTTTTGGTAGCTACGATCAGTCCAGAATTAACTCAAGAATTAAATATGCCTTGATGCATGAACCATGCATGATATTATAAGCAATTAATCTTATGATTCATGCATATTATATTATATATAAAGCTACAACGAATAATTTAGGGTAGACTATAGTTTATTCCCTCGGGTTATACACATGACTTTTTAATTAAATGCGCCAATAAACTTCAAACCATTACAATTTTAGGAAGGCCATAATTCCAAAGCAAATTGGTGACAAGAAAACAGATTTTACGTTTTAATTTTGTTAAATATTTTAACGTTAATATATGGATATTAGATTTTTTGTGATCTACAATAATAAAATAACAATATGAGAAATGTACTTTCTTCCATCTGAATGCACTACAAGAATCAAGGCTTATACCGGTGACAAGTTTAGTAGCTAAATTTAACATGGAAAACCAGACTCTTTTTATCTTTTCAGGCGTTTTTCTGGCGCTACGAAATCGTCGGTAATGATGAAAGGATAAAGTTCTTTAGCTGCAAAATGGGCGGAACGCCGATTTAGCAAGACTTTTTGTGGCCTTTTTGCGGCACCGCAAAAAGTCATATATTTACCACAAATAGGGTCTTAACCGTGGTTGATTACTGTTGAGAACACTATTTGCGATGAATTTATTAGGCCACAAATGACTTATAACGTTACAAATGACCGTCACCATTAAGTGAATGCATGTGGGAAAAGACTATTTGCAGTGACTTTAAAACGTCGAAAATAGTCTTTTACAGAATTAAAAAAAATACTAGCGAACTAATTTTTGTTTCACTAGTATTTTGTTAAAATATATTATAATAAACTTTCTAGTGATAACTAATATTATTCTAAATAATGACTACTAAAACATCCAAAAAAACACAAGGAAAAAAACTAGAACTTGCAAAGGAAAAAAATATTAAAACTAGATTAAAACAACTTATTAAGAGAAAGACTTTGTCTATATAAATCTAGCAAAATTAAAAAGCATGTAAATTGATTTGGTGCATACATACAAGTCTTGATAGTATAGAGGTCACATTTGAAAAATAAAACTTGAATGTCTAGCGAGCTAACCAATACCCAACAGCATAAAACAATAATTAACATCAAGTATTCAAATGGATCATCAATACACTTGTAAGAATAAACAACATGACTTTCACAACTTGAATTAATTCTAATCATTTGCCTAATAGAGTAAGTAGCAATCCTTGTACAAAACAAACCTATCCGGAAGAGGTGAGTCCAAGCGAGGTGAATAAATCTGAAACAAAAACATGTATCAATAATTTAGAGGTTAGAGGGTTACCAAACAAAATATCAAATAACAAATAACAAAGGTAAATGAACGAACTCAAATATGGGAGGAAGCATGTTTATAAAAGCAAGTCAAACAATATTCAAGCAAGCCAAACTAGGCATTTGAGGTTCAAACTAAGCCAAACTAATTACTAATAACAAATAATTTGTGGTATGAAATAAGTATTAATATTGCTAGTATTAATATGTCCAATACAAAGGTATGTCAGAGATCTATTTGTACAAACGTTTGATAGTTGCATGCCTTAATTAATTTCATCGAAGCAGCTAAGTATAATTTAATAATAAGTAACTTGTGAAGCCCACTCTAATACACACCAACCAAATCATAACTTCCATTCTTTAAGCAAGAGAAGTCTAAATTAGTATTAAAACACAACTTAAAATCCATTTAGGATCCAAGATGATAACTCATTTTGTGTTTATTTTTTGATTCAAATGAAATCATCACGTAAACAGAGTATTTTTTTTTTATATGCAACTAATTGACCATACAAAGCCAAGCAAATTAAAGCCATGTAGGTATATTATAACATTCAGCACACAGAAAAGAGAGACAGATGGCTCATCATCATTATTCTACTATAGCTAGAGCAACCACCCATACCAAAACATACCAAATATGGTGTATCCATTCAAGCCCAACTCCTTCAATCTAGCTTAAGCATTGTTAACACAAGCACTCATGACTCAGTAACCAACAAGGCAATTGACTTGGAAAATTCTACATTGGCAGAAGTTTCATGAATATCTTGGAAGGTTGTTGTAACAGAATTGGAATATTATTTTTCATTTTCATTTACTGTTATTTTTCAGGTCTATAAATATCAACCTCATTCTTGTAATCATTCACATTGAAATGAATTCTAGTGCTAAGTACATTCCCTTGTGTGTCATTTTGTTATCTCTCTGTTATGGTATCAGAGCTGCTGACTAGCAGTCTCTAGATTCAATCTTCTCACCATGGCTGAAACACCTCCAATCTCATCTCAACCTTCTTTTCTTCCTCCTCCTCCTACTTCCCCATCCCTTTCTCCCTCATTTTCTCATATCGTTTCCATCAAACTTACCTCAGATAATTATTTGCTATGGCATGTTCAACTCTCTGCTTACCTAAGAGGCCAGGACCTTTTCTCCTATGTCAATGGAACCGAGCCCATTCCACCTCCCTTTCTTGGGAATACTACTGCTACATCTAACCCAACACCAAACCCAGCCTTCCTTTCTTGGCGACGAACGGATCAAGCCATTCTAAGCATACTCTTCTCCTCCCTCTCAGATTCAGTTATCTGCCATGTAGCATCTGCTGCCACTGCTAGAGACCTCTGGAGAACCCTTGAATCTATGTTTAGTTTTGTATCACAAGCAAAAGAGTTTCAAATTAGATTCCAACTCACCAATCTCTCCAGAGGAGATCAATCAATCTCTGACTATTTTAGCAAAATCCGATTGCTAGCCGATATACTAGCATCCACTGGTAATCCTCTTTTCGACAAGGAATTTGTCACTGATCTGCTAAATGGTCTTGGCCCAACCTATGAAAATTTCATCACATCCATAACCACTCGCACTGCCCCAATCACCTCCTATGAATTATATCATCTCTTACTAATTCAAGAAAACCGAATGTCCAGAAATAATCCCATCCTTCCTACACCAGAACCCTCTTCCAATTTTACATCTAGCACTCGTGACCAACGTGGTCGCTCGTATTATCGTGGCCAACGTTCTCAGCGAGGTAGATCATCTTGAGGCAGGGGACGTTCTTCTCCTTCAAACTCTCTTTCAAATACCCCATCTCATACACCAAACCGACCAACCTGCCAGGTATGCAATAAACCCGGCCATATTGCTCTCCAGTGTTACTATCGTTTTGATCACGCCTACCAATATGAACCCCCTCGCTCCTTCTCCGCCAACTACACCTCTCCCTCAGCAATCCCAGATTCATCCTGGTACCCTGATTCAGCTGCCACCCACCATATCACCCATGATTTCTCCCACTTAAACATCTTATCGGAGTCGTATAAGGGACTTGAGCAGTCCATGTTGGAAATGGTGCTGGTTTGCCGATCAGTAATATTGGTGACTCCTCCTTCAAATCTCATTCTTCTTACTTTAATTTGTCTCACTTGCTACACGTTCCTTCAATAACAAAAAATTTAATCTCTGTTTCTCAATTTTGTGCTGATAATTCTTGCTTATTTAAATTTCACTCTTCCTTCTTCTTGGTTAAGGATTGTACCACAGGGAAGCTCCTCATCAGCGGCCCTCTGCGTGACGGCATCTACCAGTTTCCACCACCACTCTCCACCAAAAATCCATCTGCTCACATCGGCTAACGAGTCCCCCTTAATCTTTGGCACAAACGGCTAGGGCACCCCTCCCTCAGCGTTGCCTCGAGTATCCTTCGCACCAACAATCTGCCTTAGTTTCCCAGAGATTCTGCCTCTATTTGCCCGGACTGTCCCTTAGCTAAAACATGTCAATTACCTTTTATCCCAGTACAAACTGGACCACTAGGCCTCTTAAACTTCTTTGGGCTGACGTATAAGGTCCGGCCCTTTTATTTTTAAGAATTGGTTTTGATTTTTACTTATCTATTGTAGATCATTTTACCAAATTTACATGGTTGTTTCCTCTCAAACTTAAATAAGATGTGTTACAAGAATTTACTTCATTTATTAAATTCGTTGAATGGTTCTTCAATACTAAAATTAAATCCATCCAAACTGATGCTGGTGGTGAATTTCGTCCTATCACGTCCTTATGCAAAAATCTTGGCATCTCTCACCGATTTTCGTGTCCCCATACTCACCAATAAAACGGTCTTGTCGAACGAAAACACCGCCACATAGTTGAAATCGGACTCACACTCCTCTCCCAATCATCCTTTCCTCTTTCCTTCTAGAATGATGCTTTCCAAACAGCTACCTACCTCATCAATTTACTCCCCACCCCCACTCTCTACAATAAATCACCTCAATACATGGTCCATCGTCAATTCCCAGATTATAAATTTCTGAAAATTTTCGGTTGTCTTTGTTGGCCCAATTTACGGCCTTACAACCACCACAAACTCAATTACCGATCCATTCCTTGTGTATTTCTTGGTTATAGCCCAACCCATAAAGGGTACAAATGCTTGGACTTCAAACACAACCGTCTATATATCTCCTGAGATGTTACCTTCGATGAAAACACATTTTCTTTTCCTAGGCCCTCTTCCCCTCCGTCCAAGTCCACATCATCTACTGTCCCTCTTCCTATTCTCCGGTACTCATTTCCTAGCCCAGGTCTATCCCACAACCCAACACTGGCCCATGAACCTTCTAACCCTCCATCACCATCACCATCACCCGACCCATCTCCCATTGTCAACCCAACTTAAACCCTTAATTCTTCCCCATCTTCTACCTCTTCACCCGAATCCTTTGCCATTGCTCCTCGTTCTAAAATCATCACTCGTTCCCAAACAAATTCTTCAAAACCTCGTCACTTTACTGATGGCACCATCCCTTTCCCTCTACGACGATGTCTTATTTCCATTGCAACGATTCCAGATGAACCCTCGTTCTTCACCACAGCTTCCAAGTTTTTCGAATGGCGCCAAGCCATGTCCCATGAATTTGATGCGCTTGTTCAGACTAACACGTGGACCTTAGTTCCACCTTCTTGTGCTTCTAATGTGGTTGGATGCAGGTGGGTCTTCAGGACCAAATTACGTGCCGGCGGATCCATCGAAAAGCGCAAAGCCCGGCTTGTTGCAAAGGGGTTTCATCAACCATTTGGGATCGATTACACCGAAATGTTCAGTCCAGTGGTTAAGCCCTCAACCATCAAAATTGTTCTGTCCATCGCTATCTCTCACCGATGGACTTTGCGATAGATCGATATCCAAAATGCCTTCCTCCATGGGGATTTGACAGAGACGATATTCATGCAACAACCCCCTGGCTTCATTGATTCAAGCAGGCCTAATTTTGTTTGCAAACTCAACAAGGCACTTTATGGTCTCAAACAGTCACCGAGAGCGTGGTTTGCGAAGTTGAGTTCCTGGCTCATCAATTATGGCTTCTCGACATCCCAAGGTGACCCATCCTTGTTCATTCTTCGTAACAATGGTCTGTGTATTTTCATTTTAGTATATGTCGATGATATGGTGATTACATCCTCATCCCCTGAAGCTATCGAGTCCCTCATCAATATACTTCGTCAAACCTTTCTAGTCATTGACTTGGGACCCCTGTCATATTTCCTTAGCTTAGAACTCACATACCTGCCTAGCGGGTTGCTATTAAGTCAAAGAAAATACATCACTGATATTCTCACCAAAACAAATATGTTGGCAGCCAACTCTGTTTCATCCCCTATATCTGCTTCCATAAAATTATTTAAATTGGACTCTCCCAAATTTGAAGATGTCACATTGTTTCGAAACGTGGTTGGAAGCCTCCAGTACCTATCTCTTACAAGACCCGATATCTCCTTCTTAGTAAACAAGGTCTGCCAGTTTATGCATGTGCCTAAACTAAGCCATTGGACAGCTGTGAAACGTATTATGCGATATCTCAAACAGACAATTAATCATGGCATCTTTTTTTCCTTCACATCAAACTTCAGCTTACATGCGTACTCAAACGCTGACTAGGCTGGTTGCCCAGATGATCGCCGTTCCACAGGGGGATATTGTATCTTCCTAGGCCAACATCTCATTTCTTGGAGTTTGAAAGCTACATACTGTTGCTAGATCAAGCACTGATGCCAAATATAAGTCCTTAGCAAATACTACAGCTGAATTAATTTGGTTACAAACACTCATCAAGGAACTTGGTTTTTCATTACACTTTCTACCTGTGCTCTGGTGTGACAACCTAAGTGCCATTTATCTCACTGCCAACCCTGTTTTTCACTCCTGTACCAAGCACCTTGACATAGACTTTCACTTTGTAAGAGATAGGGTCGCAGCAAAAACTCTTCAAGTCTCTTTTTGTAGCAGCAAGGATCAATTAACTGACTTGTTTACCAAACCTATAGTTGTTACCAGATTCAGCACACTTAAAGCAAGTCTCAATGTGTGTGCACCCCCAGTAAACTTGAGGGGGCATGTTAACACAAGCACTCATGACTCAGCAACCAATAAGGCAATTGACCTGGAAAATTCTACATTGGCAGAAGCTTCATGAATCTCCTGGAAGGCTGTTGTAACAGAATTGGAATATTGTATTTCATTTTCATTTACTGTTAATTTTCAGGTCTATAACTATCAACCTCATTCTTGTAATCACTCACGTTGAAATGAATTCTAGTGCTAAGTACATTTCCTTGTGTGTCATTTTGTTATTTCTCTGTTAAGCATAGCCACAATAACATATGCTTGAAACTCCCATGCATATATATATATATATTTAAGATGAAACTAAAAGAAATGGCTTAAATGTGTAAGAGACATGAGGGAGTAAGGGTAAAAAAATTCAATGGAATACGTTTGAGCAAAAATACCTTTGAAGTACATTTGTTAAAGAGCATCGAAATTAAAGCTAGAGTTTCCAAAAATTACAATGGAATACGTCTGGGCAAAAATACCTTTTTGCAGCACCCCACAAAAATCTCAATTTTGTCTTTCTTGCTTGTCCCATACATCAAGCTCTGCTTCACAAAATCGGCCCTTTATCCAATCTCTACAATCAGCATATGAGAGTTTCTACAGCATATTAGTTCAAGTCACTGTTATAAACCTTTACCGTTATAATAAGCTAGCATTTTATCTTATTTTATCAGTTAAGATTAACAAGTTCAAGAAATTGGTTTCTCGGGTATGCCTTAACCCCCACATATAAACTCATTCCACGTAATTAGTGACCATGAAATTTTCTACCTATTTGGTGTTAAAAACGTAAGAAAAAATGTTAACAAAGAAAAACAATTCTCACTCAGCCTAATACCTTAGCTTCTGGAAGTCTTTGATCAGCCATCTGACATTGATCGATATCCATTATGTGTCCTAAAAAACTCTTTTAAAGCAGCTCCCAAGAACACCTCTAGAAGCTTCAAGGATTTGCAAGTTAGAAGACCTCCATAAACACCTCCAAAACTCAGGTAAAGCTGTGTACACTTTCCCTGCAGGTACTTGCTCATTTTACAAATTAGAAAAAAGTTACAAATTAGGAACCTGAGAACAAAATAAAGGCAAAAAAAGTAAAAAGGTGAATTTTTCATCATCACACCTACGTTTGAGTTGTAACAATAGGTGTAAATATTACAAACTTACCCTTAATTTAAAAATGAAGATACAAATTTACCCTTAAAAAGGGCATGATTCTGAACTGCCTCTTTAATTAGGCACTTTTGTTTCCCTCCAGATGAGCTTTTCAAAATAACAAAGACAAAGTTGCCACTATAGTTAAGGAGACGCCACAACAAATGTGCGCTCTGTTCTTTTTTGGAATCCTACTAGCCTTTATTTTTTGGCATTTGTTGTTGCCGTTACACATCACATTTTTCGTTAATTTCTAATACGGCAATAATAAAAGCGCCTAAATATGACATTTTTCTTATAATGTTGATGAATAATTGGTCTGACTATGAGAGGAGGATCACCTTAACAACTTTTGCTTCATAAGTGTCTCCCGATAGCTAAAGGCACTCTAATGTTGTAGGTGAGAACTCTTGAATCTCTCAGTATTATTTATAAACTTCCGACCATCAAGAAATTTAAGAGTTTATATCTGACTATAATTATAATTAGAGATATAGAGTTTTAATTTTATCTCTTAAGAGTAATTCTTATTCTTTTATAACTCAAATATTAACTGATAAGATTTTAAAATATTTCAAACTGATAAGATGGATGTGTGAGACAAAAAATTTAAATAAAATTCTTACATTCTCCCACTTGACCCATACACCCATAAAATAATACTTTTCATTCATGAGTTTATCACAGGAAATTAACCATACTACTCAAATTTATTTCCTAAACTTTTCATAACTCAAAACACATTTCATGAGTTCCATAATATTGATGTCAAATCAGTTACTAATGCGAGTTTTGGCGGTCCTCTATTATACAATCAACAAATTTCCTTCCATGTACCACAACACCAGTAATTTAATTTACACAATCTTTAATTGGAATAATTAAGACTAATATAGTAATGCATTTGAGTTCCAATTCATGTCTATTGTAGACATTAACTTATCATCATTCATCAACGCCTTTCAATGTACATATTAAGTGGAAAGACAAGAAAACAGAAACAACCGTAATAGATATATTTTAATATCCAATAACAAAATACTCATTGTATCAATTATCACTTTATCATGTTCATATTATGATTATAAACATACAACTCATCTTCTCAACATGACTTTTTTAAGTGTAATTACTAACAAACGATTGTTATGGACATATTTGTTTTTATAATTCTTCTTAACATTTAGGTATTTAAAATTTCATTAAATACTAATCATTCGGAGAAAAATTACTCTATTGACATACGTTCTTAGCAGCTTGACTATAAGTTGATAATTTCAAATCTTAAGATAAACTCTCTCAATCATAAACCATATATTGTGACCTCAAAACATGTTACAAGCTCAGAGTAATTGTTAAAACATAATCTGAGTATCCAGTTACTTCCAAACTATCAGTTTTTTTGAAGGTAAATTAGTAACCCTTAGTTCCTTGCAGGTACTTTAATATGCTCTTTAATTCTTTCCAGCAATGAATAACTTTTCATACCACATTTTTCAAAAACTCTTTCTATATAATTTTTCTGAGACAATCCCAATAATCATTGCTTTCAATCTCAAAAATTTTTGATTTCGATCACAAAGGATGCCTCAATTATATCTTTCATTTCAAAGTTCTTAGAGAAAAAATCCATTGTTTCATAAAGTAAGCCAAGATTACTACTAGCCAACAAGATATCATCAATATACATGATCTAAAATTTTGAACTTACTCCCATTGACATTTTGGTATATATACCGATCAACGATATTTTCTTTAAAACAAAATGCAGTAATGGTATCGCTGAACTTTAAATACCATTGTCGGAAAGTTTGTTTAAGTCCGTATGTTGATTTCTTAAGCCAACATACTAGGTGATCTTTGCCCATTTCTGAAAAGCCCTCTGACTGCTCCATATAGACCACTTCATCCAAATTTCTATTTAAAAATGTTATTTTTACATCCATAATGAGCTACTGCTATAATGATTCTAAATGAGTCATTTTTAGATATTGGAGAAAAAATCTCTTTGTAATCAATGTCTTCTCTGACTTTTTGACTTGTGAAAACGTTAGTGGATCTTTACTTGTCCCAATGTCAAATTCAGATTCTTGGAGATACACCATATAATCTATCGAAATGGCAGGTCTCCAATATCTCTGAGATCTGTACAAGACAATCTATTTTAGCGAATAAAAACTTGGTTCATCAATGGTATTATTATTCTGAGATAGGTGGTCAATTAATTATTCCACGGTATCATCGTGATGATCAATTAGAGGAACTATTATCTTTTCTGAAAATGTAGGAATATGAATATCTATCCATACTTCCTCAATGACATCTTTGGGTTCAATTCTCCTACTGATCTCGCCAAATTCAATGAATTTGGCATTCCCTATTTCCACAATTTTCGGACTGTGATTAAGACAAAAAATATGTACTCTTTGGATCTCTTTGGGTAATCAATAATATACTCGCTTATTGTTTTAGGATCCAAATTCTTTTCATATGGGTTGTAAAGTCTCGTTTCGACTGGGCAACCCTAAACATGCATATGTTTCAAACTTGGTTTCCTACCAGTTCATAGCTCGAAATGAGTTTTTAGAACGGCCTTACTAGGAACTCGATTTAAGATATACAATGTCGTCTTAATAGTTTCACCCCATAATGATTTAGGTAAGGTATAATTACTTACCATACTTCTAACCATATATAATAAGGTCTGATTACGCATTTCAGCAACTCCATTCTAATGTGGCGTTTCGGGCATCGTGTACTGTACAACAATGCCACGCTGTTCAAGAAATTTGTCGAATGGGCTCAGATTACGACCCGATTCATCATACTTTTTATAGTATTCTACACGTCTATCTGATCTGATGATTTTCACATTTCTATCTACTTATCTTTCTACCTCCATGAGAAATACCTCAAGTACCAATACAACTTGAGATTTCTCATGTAATAGATAAATATATTCAAAACGTGAAAAATCATCTATAAGGTGATGAAATACTTTTTTCCATCAAAACATTCTATAGAGAATGATCCACATATATTTTTGTGAATTATTTCAAAAAGTTCTTTACTTCTTGTAACGCATTTCTTAGTATGTTTAGTTTGTTTTCCCTTTATGTAATCCACACACACATCAAGATTAGTAGAATCAAAATGCGGAATAATCCATTATTTTACTAATCTCTATAATATTTCTTTGGAGATGTGCCACAATCTTTTATGTTATAATTCATCAAATTTATTTTGGTTCAAACAAAAATTTCATGGTGCTCGGTGTAAGAATTTATAATAAATGTACTATCGAGACAAAATTGATAAAAACTATCAGAGAAAAAATCTAGAACCAATAGAAAAAATTATTTTAAATGTGCTGAAACTAATATTATAAAACGATAACGATAAAGAATAACCATCAGTCTAGATAGGAAAATCAAATTATGCCTCATAAAATTGCACATATACTTTGTTATGAAAATCTAAATGATGATCGATACTTAAAATTAAAAAAAAAAGTTTCAATGGCTAAAACTTTAGGTTTATTCTTATTTTCTATAAAGATAAATACTCACTGGGATCTAGTGTTCAGCTTGTAAGGTATCTTTCGTAGTTATGAAAACATGAATATTAGCACATGAATCTAGCTACCAAGAATTAGTGGGAACATTTATAAGATTTGATTCAAGACATATAAAGGTAAGTGACTTACCATTACTTTCAAATAAAGTATTACATTTTGGACATTCAACTTTCTTGTATCCATGTTCCCTGTAAAAGTAGCATTTGCTACTATTGTTCTGAACAAAATTAATTTTCATAGGTTGTTTTCCTTTCGGTGGTTCAGTTCGTTTCTTTTTATTATAATAGTGTATTTTCTTTTCAGCTTCTTTATTCACATAATTAACAAAGTATTGTTCTTGTTGTTTCAACTTAGCCTTTCCTAAACTACATTACTTGCTAATTCATTCATATTTTATAAATATTTAACAACATTGTAATGCATTTGAAATGGACCATACTAAGGTAGCAATGAGTTCAGAATAAACTAAACAACGAAGACTCATCTACTTTCATTTCTAGGGTTTGCAATATAACAGCAATATTTAGGGGTGTAAATGGTCCAGTCCGGTCTGGGAAAAATGTGGATCGGTTCTATTCGGTCCAAAACTTTTTCCATTTTGGACGAGACCGAACCCATATTCGGTCAATACCGGTCCGGTCCAATTCGATTTAGGGGTGGTCCGATTCAGTCCAAGGGTACCCCATATGATTTAATGGGTTAAATTTGATTAAAAATTCTGCAATAATTAAATATACTTTTTTGGTCTAAATTTATAAATTATTAAATATATACTAGTACTACTTTCATAAAAAATAATCATTTTTGCCAATTGCTAATTTCTAATCCCATCTAAATATTAAACAAATATATAGTTATAACTTATAGTCTATAGACTTAAATTCTTAATACTTATACTATAACATATATCTAATATTCTATATTATATATAGTCCATAGGTTGATTAGTTAATTTAATCATCATAATTCATATCAATTAATTAATAATATTAATGATCATTGATCATACTTCATATGTAGTTAAAAACAACATTAATAATTAATAATTATAATTGCTATATGTAATCGTAAAAAGATTAATTATTAATTAATAGTAATTTAGTGATACATCATAGGTTAATTAACTATAACTAATAACACTATTACATAATTTACATTAGTATATTATAAATTTATATGTTAGTAAATAGTGATATATTAGTAATAATATATTAAATAATAATAATACATTTAGTACTTATAAGTTACTACTAATACTCTATATAAATATACTATAATTTATATTTTTATACTACAACTATTATAAATTATAATATGTTAATATTATAAGAGTATGTATTATATATTAATATGTTATGCTACTACTCTTAATCTATATTAATATTAATATTATAATTTATATACTATTACTTATATATACATATACATATATATATATATAATGTATGCATTCGGTCCGGTCCAAGGGGAGAAATGTTCTCCCCTTAAACTAGACTAGAAATATTCGGTCCATAAAAAAAATGGCTCGGGTCGGACCGAATTCCATCCAGTTTATGCGGTTCGGTCCGGTCTGGTCTACTGGTCCGGTTCAGTCTACTTAAACCCCTAGCAATGTTGGTCATTTCAAGGATATGCTCCTGCATTCCTTTAGTACCATCATATTTCATGGTGGTGAGTCTAGCCATGGTGTTCCTACTAAAGACTTATCTGCGGATTTAAACCTCTCATCAGCATTTTTCAAAAAGGTTTTGTCTTCCTCAGTACTAGGGAGTGAATTTTTGATATTTTCAGTTATGGTCATTTTCATGAACATTAAACTCACTTATTTTATCTCTCCCATTATTTAAAGGAATCTCTCTGATTTTTGGTACTAATTTCAGTGATGGGTGATGGTTTTGAACTCAATGACTTTTAAAGTGAATCTAACTCTCTTAGTCCATTCAAAAAAATTAGAGCCATTCAAAACAAAAAAAAAAATGAAATCTGTGAGTGTAATGATGTGGGTATGCTTACTGTAAGAAAATTTTATAACATTATGGTTTAAGTTAGACACTTATAAACAATAATAAGAATTTAAACAATTATGAATGAACTAGTAATATCATTAAAACCCCCATTTGAGAATAGATCTTGACACACAAAGTGTTTATTCTAATATTAAATTATGTGGATGAATTAGCTATATCATCAGAATTCTCCTTTGGGAGTAAATTTTGACATACAAAGTATACCCTCCAACTTTACTTTTAATGTATAAATTAACAGTATCACCAAAACCTTCATTTGGGAGTAGATCTTGACACATAAGGTATTCCCTCTATCATATCCACTTTACTATAGATTTAATGATTTGTCACTAAAATTAAAAAAAATTGTACATTTGGGCAATCAATCTTTTCTTGATTTTGATGTAAATCATTTATCTCATATTGGATAAATAATATATGGCATGATAATAAGAGCCAAAATAAACAATTCATACATGTTTAACAATAATCACATGTATATAACTTTAATAAAATTTTCATACATGTAGATGACAATAATGATATATATATATATATATAATTTAATGAATGTTCATACATGTAGGTTACAATAATAACATATATATAATTTAATAAATTTCCATATATTTGAATAACAATAAAGCATGCATAGAAAATGAACTTTAATTAAAACCTTTCAATGCCTTGATGGATTTTACTACATATATGAATAATACTGCTACGCAAGTTTCTAGAAAAGATTAATATTTCCTAAACAGAATTTCAAGATTCCTAAAAAAGATTGGAGGGTCACAACAGACATATTTAGAATTTCCAATCTCCTAGATAAAATCGCCTTAATTTGTATAAATTCATACTCCCACAGCAAAAGTCTATAAATTTTTTTATTTTAAATCAAATTTTGATTTTACAAGAAAATCACAATAACAACATGTATAGAAATTTAATAAACTTTTCATATATGTAAGTAACAATAATAACATTTATATGAAATTTAAAATACATGCATATTATCAATAAAGTATGCATATAAGAGAGAATATATATATTTTTTGGTTATTGGGTTTGGTCCCTTCCAGTGGCCCAGTACCTTTTTCATTTCTTTTAATACCTTATTGGGCCAGAGACCACGACCCAACCCATATGTTTGAAAACAAACAAAGCATAACCCTAAATTCATTTTATCTTCAACCTTCAGCAGCCACCACCACCTTTATTTGAAATAGATTTAAAACAGTTATAAGTTTTCTTCTCATTTTAAGTTTCAATGATCTTTATCCTAGGATGGAAAAAAAACATGAGGAAAAAACACTCTAGAAGAATGTAGGAATTGATGGCATCAGGCCAATAAAATACTAAAATTATCCATCAATATCAACTACTCCTATTCAATTCGAGCCAGGAAACAATTTATTCCTTTAATTAAATGCATGCATGCACACAAGATTATGAAGCACAAGCCGATAGTTCATTTTAGGATTTCTCGTCATTTTATTGGTGGCTTTTCAGGCTTTTTTTTTTCTTTAGTTCACACCGTCTTTCTCAATCACAATACAGAACAATGTACAACACAGTGTAATATGAAAGAAGAATAGTGTTAGAGAGAAGTCTCTTCTATTGCACGAAACACACGAATTGCCTAGGTGGATAAGTGCAAAATAAAAAATAAAAATATATATCTCCCTCTGCTTTGCTTTTCTCCCTCCTCTGATCTTTCTCTAGCTAGTTCATCTCTCTTCCTGGTTTATCTCTCTATCGCTAGTTCGTCTCCATTTGTACAAAGCTGGATTGCAAGACCTTAAAACACATCAAAACTGATCGTAGGACGTTGATAATACCATTGGTGCTGCTTTTAATAAATTAACTCCAAATACTAACAGTGACTTTAGTAGTAATTTTTCAACACTGAAGGAGACATTATCCAAGATTAGAAAAGGCAAATATATTTTTGACAGACTTGCGAGTTCAAGTGAAGATCATGATTTGCGGCGCCATTCAGGTGTACATAGATTTCAAAGGACGCATTTCTGATTATGGTTTAACCCCTCTCATGAATGATTCCGCCGCTTCTTCCTAGGCTATCGACTATCGTGCTCCAGAGGTGATCAAATCCTGAAAGCACACCCATAAAGCAAATGTGTATGGCATCGATGTTCACCTCCCTAAGATGCTGTTCGGAAAAGCTCGACTCCAATCGCCAGGGCGTGACGACTTGGTTGATCTTCCGAGGTGTAAAAACTTTTTTTTCGACTGGATTGCAAGAAAAAGAGAGAAATTTATCTCTGTGAATAGGATATGGGCGTGACGTGCAAGACAATGGTCACAGTAGCCAAAAGGAAGAGATGGAGAGGCTATGAGGACAGCGGCAACTAACCGAAGTTGAGAGAGATGGAGAGGACTTCGAAAAGAGGGAGAGATATGAGATGAGAGAGAGAGAAATCGGGAGAGAAGGAAACTAAAGTGCTGACACGAAGTTTCGTGCTCTTTCATGCATCTAGTGTTCGTGCTTTGTAACATTTTTCTATGAAAGAATACCCAATCAAGGTCCGATATAAAATGTGGCAAAGGAATCAATAGATACACGAAAACTGAAATACATGTAATGGTTATCCGTGTAACACATAGTTAATATCTAAAAACCATCATCATAAATTCTTTCTCTATTAAAAAATAATATTTTTTTGTCTTTCACAATATAATAAAATCACAATACACGAAAGCACATATTTATTGTATATTATATTGAGATCATAACAAAATTATAACCTGATGCTTTGATACACATGTTAAATATTTTAACATGACATTAAAAATTAGATCTTAGATTTTCTATAATCTATAATAATAAAACAACAATATGAAAAACGTACATTTCTCCATTTGATTGATGAAAAATTGGTCTGATTATGAGATGAGGATTATCCTAAAAATTTTTACCTTACAAGTGTCTTCTGATAGTTAGAAGCACTCTAATATTGTAGGTGAGAACTTTTGAATCTTCCAATGCTATTTATAAACTTTTGACTATTAAAAAATTTAAGAATTTGTATTTAACTATAATTAGATATATAGAGTTTTAATTTTATATTTTAAGAATAATTTTTAACTCTTTATAAGTTAAATGTTAATCGATAAGATTTTGAATTATTTCAAACTGATAAGATATAGAAATGTAACCTTTGAGTGGGTCACAATTAACACCAACTTGTGGATGGAGCAACTCTTCATTGGCCAGCTGTTTTCTTTAATTTTTTGATTAAAGGGGTCAACAGCCTCGATATATGTTCCCAATGACCCAAGACACGGCAT
Source organism: Platycarya strobilacea (assembly GCA_036898215.1). Classification (NCBI taxonomy): domain Eukaryota; kingdom Viridiplantae; phylum Streptophyta; class Magnoliopsida; order Fagales; family Juglandaceae; genus Platycarya; species Platycarya strobilacea. The sequence goes on along the minus strand of CM072557.1, from coordinate 1,012,486 downwards.
AACATCTGTTTTTGGTAGCTACGATCAGTCCAGAATTACCTCAAGAAATTAAAATATGCCTTGATGCATGAACCATGCATGATATTATAAGAAATTAATCTTATGATTCATGCATATTATATTATATTATATATAAAGCTACAACGAATACTTTAGGGTAGACTATAGTTATTCCATCGGGTTATACACTCATGATTTTTTAATTAAATGCGCCAATAAAGTTCAAACCATTACAATTTTATGAAGGCTATAATTCCATAGCAAATTGGTGACAAGAAAACAGATTCTACGTCCCATTTCTACCTTCAATGCATTGCCTCCCCAATCCGCAACCTCTTTGCTGTCAACGGAAAAAGGCAGATTATATGCGGCAAAATGAAAAAAATGTGAAAAAATAAACGGTTAAACAATAAATAAAGAAAGATATGTCCCTCACATATCGCGCGCACAGTCAAAGCAACAAGCTTAGATCAGTAGCTCCTAATACATTGCAGCTTGTATATAAAAGGACTCCTGCAAGTGATCGCGACTAACCTCTGTAATGCATTTTACCAGTTGTTTCACAGATCTACAAAATAAAATGGCTGCAAATTTTGGATCTTTTTTCACTGTTGCTCTGATTCTAGTCTTGATCATCTGCAGCGTTGTCGTGTTTGGGAGACAACCTCATCCATTAATGAACAGTGGTTCGAAATTGGCTAGCTCGTTTGGCGCTGGGAGGGATGATCAGGGTTTTGTGGACAGATTGTCTCTAAGGATGATAAAGCATTCAGGACCAAGCCAAAGTGGTGGAGGACACAAATCTCGTCATGCTCGAATAATCTTAGTACGGACTGACGATCACTCTGGTCCAAGTGGTCCAAGCCCTGGTGAAGGACACAAGTATTTCAGTCGTATGCAGTACCATTAATAAACCTTTGCTAGTGTTGAACGTTTTAACTTTCCTTTTCTTTTTCTCTGCGTTTCTTTCCTACTAAATATTAATCTAATATTAATGTTTGTTTTGCAATATTGCTTCGATCTTCTGATGTGATGAGAATTCCTTGCTTGCTGTATATATATAAGCTGTAACTACTAGTAAACAATATTCTGAATGAAGTCCAGACTAAAGCAGTCAGCTTATATATGGAACTAAATCCAGTATCATCGTTCAAGAATCAACACCAAAAACAATGATCGGCACGAATTATTACTCTCTTTTTGCTTTTCCGATCCTGATATTTTTATTTTTATTTTTATTTTTATTTTTATTTTTATTTTGAAACCACAATGATACAGGGAAGCTGAAAAACGAGGAAAACGTTTTAGAAACAAAATGTTCATATTTTACATTTGGACATGATGGAGGCTCTATATATATAGATATATATAGATATATGGTTGTCAGTAAACAGAACAGCAAGAAATTTGAACGATTGACGAGACTTTCTATATTCATTCATATATACCGCTCAGTAATTAACATTTAATTAAAAGATAATTAGTACTTTTCAAAGATAAATTCTATTTCATTTGCTGGGCTTTCACGACTGACGATGACAAGCCCATCTTAAGTCAAGCAGCTCGTACGTAAGACCTCCCAACTTGAGCATGCAGCCCATCCCGATCAACCGAAAAAGAGTCCAAAACCTTTTCCCAAGACTTAAGGGCCCAACTTCACCAGCCCTTCCCGATCGTTTTAAAAAAAATGTAGAGAAGATCTCAGTTGAATTCTACCCAAATTAATAAGCTAGTCATGGTGGTGAAGGCCATCATCCACCGTCCAAAACTGCGCGTCTTACTCAACTAGTTGCGCTCAAAATTCGCCATAGCCAGCAAAAGACTTACAACACCGACAAGTCATGATGTACTTTACATCCGTTCACGCCGATCATCCTTGCTCTTAATAAAAGGTAATGCAAATACTCTTTTTTAATGGGTGCATAAGCCATGCGTCGTTTTCTGAATAGTACTCCTGCCTCGCTCATCGTTTGCTGTGTACAAATCCTTTTTGTGTCGCAATTGGACATATAAGTATTCCATGTGCATTGTGCCGATCATAAGGTATCATTGGGAACACCATTAATATTATTATTACTACGTAGGCTTATATATATTGTTCTATATATTATGCTAGCTTTTCGAATTCGGGGCCTCTCAGTGAACTTATATGAACCAAACATATCCTGTCAGCGGGTTTAATTATAAGCTGAATTACGCACACTGCATATATATCAACGTCTTGACCATCATATATATAGTAATTATAAGAATGACATTATATATACAATATGAGTGTTGCATTGACCTCACACCTAAGTACGTAGTGTGGAGGACGGATTCAACTGCATGCATGCTAGCTTGCTTAATTACGAGTACTTACGTACTATGAGTGCGTGCGTATATATAACGACGTAAGTGTCCCATTGCATTGTTATATATATATATATATATATATATATTATATATACTAGGTTGGGAGCAACATACAAAGCACGTTGCCTAGTTAAGTGAAACAATTTTAAAAATCCATGTAACACGAGCTTGTATTAGTAAATTCTCAATCCATCTCCTTTCTTTGGTCTGTGTAATTAAATTTAGAAGTAATTGATTTGCTATAATTAATCATGGCTTCCAAAATTTTAGTACTTTTTGGTTAAAATTATGGTGAAAATTATTTATTAGAATTAGTAAGCTTCTACAATTTTTCTCAAATCTGCTTGCAAGCAGCATTATACCAGACATATTTTCGACCAATTCCTTTAGAAGAATATATTAAGGTTGGCAACACAGTTTATAGAAAAAAAGGGCATTGCTAGAACAATTTCAAAAGCATAAATTTTAAATCTCATCAATGAAATCTTGTGAAGAGTAATTCGAAAAATGCGGTTGCTTAGCCTTCTTCTCTTGAATTATCTTCTGACGAGCCTCTCAGTCATAGAATACAAAATCATCTAAAATACATGTTTTGCTGGAATGCTTCTTGAGTAATTTTATCATTTTTAGACGTGGCTCTAGCTTAACCTACACACAACCAAGTGATAACAACAAGCCCCAGAAGAAGAATAATGTTAACGCACTACAACATTTGCTAGTTTTTGCTTTGTGCTAAAAGTGCAGCAAGAACTTAAAATAACACAGCTAAAAGTGCAGCAAGAACTTAAAATAACACAGCTAAAAGTAATCGGCCGCATTTGATGAAACGCCAGTAAACAAGCGTGACATCCGCTCTTTATCTCGTTGCTAGGGATCTGTTGAAAAATTGCTGCCCTTCTCGACAATCTTCACGCCGACAAAGATCCAAGTTGACCGTCATTGTTGCTGTCCACCCAATCGCATCTAAGTGTCGTTAATGGTTCATTACATCTATGGGAAAATACTCTTCACAAATGGGGTCTTGGATTCTACGATTTCATATTCACCGCAAGCTTAATAATGTTCACTTCTCCCAAATATTTGAAGAAAGCAAGCATTCATAGTTGTACCGACGTAGGGAGACATAGAGATCATAAAGAAAATGATGGGAATAAAAAGGAAACCAAAATTCGCTAGGAGTTTTCTATTTCAAAAATAATTGCCATTACATAGGAACAAAGATTTCTAAGGAACAAATATTTCAAAAATGGTGGTCGGACCGGCGAACCCCACATTTGAAGATGGCGCGTGAAGCTTTGAGAATCCTTACAATGACGCGTAAGGAGCTACTCGTCGAGCCTGAAGGCGTGCCCTTTGGGGTGTTGGTGGATCGACGCCTAAGGATCCCATCTCTGACGCGCGTGTAGGCCGCAGGTCATCAGAAAAACATGACCCCAACCACATCCAAGCAAAACCTGAAAAAATAAAAACTGCATGCAGTTAATGGAAATTGAAGGAGGGGGCGACAGATCGAGAGAAGGGGCGACAGATCGAGAGATCGAATGGGGTTTTCTCTCGGGAACGAAGGGGCAGGTCAAAGATCTAAAATATGAAATGTGAAAATGTACTGTGAAATCTTTAAGTCTTTACTTGTTACAACGGTAGCACAAAAATCGCCATTAAAATTGCCTAATAACTACATTTTATCAACACCGGATTTCGAGGTAATGCTTTCACGACGAACAAAGTTGCCGTTATAGAAGAATAAATGCCACAGGCACTCATTTAATAGGATCCTCGTATTTCTAAGACAACACTTTTTAAATTCGTCGCAGTATTTTATGGCGCCTTTCTTTGCTTCTGTTGAATTTCACTGCAAATCTCACTTTAATTAACAGCGGCACCATTAGTCTCCAGGAGTCATGGATTCGCATGCAGATGAAATGAACGAGCTGCAAAAATACATGCCAATAACAAACGCCGAATAAAAAAAGGTAGCAAATATCCACATATGTTGTAGTGACTGATTAAGCAGGTTAAATAAATTATTAAAATAAATAAAGCTTACTTCAATTATAATACAAATCCACCAACATTCACCAAAGAAATTCACAAAGCAATATAACAGGTAAAAATTCTTTTTGTTTAAATCAAATCATGTAATTGGATTTCTGCAAAAAGGCAAACAACATATCATATCCACAAAAAATCAACAGGAAAAAATATTAAACCAACAGTGGCAATCAATAGCATGTTTTGATTCAAAAAAAAAAAGGAAAAAATATTTGGGAACCATTGAGCCCATCCCTGCTCCTCTACTAGCCCCTGTATCCTCTGTTGCTCTTCTCTCATAGTTTTCATTTATCTTTCTTGCAATTCCCATATTCCTAAAACAGAGAAAACTCAAACAAAGAATAAAAAGACAATAATAAGAAGGGAACCCATTAATAAAGTAATTTATAGCTAAATAAAAAAACAAAATTCGTGTAATGGACTTTGCAATGTTCTCCGTTCATCAATTACCTCCTTGCTGTCCATGGTCTTGATCTTAATTTGCTTGCGATTTCAAAGATAGGGTTCAAAATAATGCACAAAAAAATGGTGGAAATGAATAGAGAATGGAGAGGTACTTACCAATGTGGAGGTGGTCGCCACGAAGAAATCGTAGTAGCCACAGTGCGAAAACCAAAATTTTGAGAGGGAGAGGGAAAATTTGGGACCGATTTCAGGAGTGATCATGGAGTTTTGATATGGAAGCCCTTACCCCCACAAAATCCTTCGTCCCTTCATCTTCCGCAAGTGCACCTTGAAGCCATTATGAGCACAGAAGTCAGATTCGAAAATCAAAGGCTCGAGTCTTAGGAAGTGAAAACAAATGAAGGTTTGATCATGGCAGAATTGTCGCTAAAATGTGGAAATGAGCAAAAACAATGTCAAACCTAGAAACCTTAAAATTAGGAGCATACCGCCTGGCTTGTTTCAAGGCCACTTCTTGTAGATAAGGAGCACTACTTTATCTTGATTATTTTGGAGAGGAAGACGAAGCAGGAGTGAGAAGCGAGAAAGGTTTTTATCTTTATTTTTATCCTAGTTGTTTCGAGTAGGAAGACGAAGCGAGTGTAAAAGTAATGTAGCCATCCAAGAACTCGAGAGGAAGACGAAATGACAGAGGTATTTGTGTTCATAGACGAAAAACGTTACTTGTTCATAGACGAAAAATAATAATTTTTGTTAAAATAAGAATTCTCATTTTATAGTCACTTTATATATATATAAAAAGATATTATATATATAAAGATATATGCATATGAGCTGTGCTAGGGAGCAGCCTACACACCGGCAGCCCCCTCACAGCTACAGTGCAGCTTTTATTTACACTTTTCTACGTCATCACGTACGTTTTTATAATTATTTGATGGCGATCGATTTCATCAGGCAGTAAATTAAGGTTAAGTGACAAGTTGTAGCTAGTTAGGATGACTTTAGAGTACGTAATATGAATGTACTCAAAAGATTATACATGCTGGGAGTTCCCCACTTACATAACTTATTAGGTGAGATGTGAACGGTCGGAATTAGGGGTGTTCAAGCGGGTTTCGGATCGGAAATTCGGGTCAACTCGGCCCAGAATCAAATGGCTAAAAGCGGGTTGGATTCCAACTCAGATTCATCCGGGTTGAAATCCAAATTGGACCCAGAAATTCGGTTTTCGAATTTCAAATCATTTTTTTTATTAATTTATAAATCAGTATTATTACTTTTTTCTAAAAAATTTGTTCTGAAAATATTTATAAAAAAATATTTTGTTTTACTATTAACAAATTTCTCAACAAAAAATTAATAATACAAACTAAAAAAAAAAGGTTTAAAATCTGGAAACCGGATTTTCGGGTCCAACCCAGATTTCAACCCCGGTCCAATCCGAATTTCAATCCGGATGAATCCGGGTTGGAGTCCAAACCGCTTTTAATATGGATTCCGGATCTAGTTTAATATGAGTTGAAAACCAGAATCAAGTATCCAAATATCCGAATTTCAAACCGAACTGAAAAAAAAAAAAAAAGACTCGAATGAACTCCCTTAATCAGAACCCTTGTTGATATATGTACGTACCTCTAGAGTTGATGCCTAATTAATTAATTAATTGCAGATAATTGTCGTAATTACGTACATTTCATTTCAGAAAGTATTAATCAACGCTAAAGGCTTTTTAATCGAAACATTAATTCCACAAAACCATGGAAGTATATTCTTTCCGTTAAATAATTCTCCTTAGAGCATATTGGTATTATCTTCATCAAAATTTAATAAAAAATAAAAATTTAAAGAAAATTTAATACTACATATTCATATCTTCATATTAGATTCATTATTAGATATATCAAAATAATAATATAAGTTATAATTTATAAAATCAATAAAAATAACAAACATATATATATTAGATGATAATAAAAAAAATATTTTTGCTAAGTAAATAGTAATTTTTAAATATAAAAGATGATACTAAATAATGTAATTCAAAATTTGAATTAATAAATTTTTATCATTTTAATATAAAATTATTTTAAATTAAATTATTAAATTTATATTTGATAAATGGATCCGATATAATACTCTTAATTGCCTTTAAAAGACAACATTGTTAGAGGAAAAAAATAATCAAATGAAGCACGTACAGAAAACGGAAAAGTCGTCTTGAACTCTTTATTGTTGAGCCGTACGTATCGAGGTGTCCTTTTCTTCAAGTTATGTCCAATAAAGATACACCACCTATTTTTCGAAGAAAAAGGAGAGATGATGTCACGTCACTCTATTAATACATGATTATGATTGCGTACTCCATAATCATTTGAATTTTTTTTCAGATATCTAAAATATTCTTAAAAAAATAAAATAAAAAAATAAAAAGAAAATTTTAGGTGAAGAACTCAAAAATAATGCTACATACAGTCGTAGAATTAAATAACGTACTGTTATTTTAGAAAAAATATTAAATTTTTTATATAAATTCCATATATATTTAAATTTTTTTTAAATAACTGTACACTACCTACAATTTTATATCAGCATCTACCATTTTTCAGAGCCGGCTCACATGAATTACCCTCGTCACGGGTAGATCCTCGCCAAATGGTGGCTCTGACACTCCACATGTAGTTTTGCATGGCTGCATGGCTACGGCACATTAACCCTTTATTGGGATGCCAAATTCACCCCTCAGTCTAGCATGCGTTGTTATTGTTGTCTCTCGGTTTTTGTGCTTCCAAACCTTGAATTATATGCCTTATTTTTACTGTATAAATTATGTTAATATTTTTATTAAATATAAATTTGGCCGAAATCGATCCTGAAACTTCCATTGAAAGAGCTATAATAATCGCTTATATATATAAAAAGAGGAGCAATAATAATCAATTATAATGCCCCTGCACTGGCTGGCAGTTCCCAATGCTTAGCTAGCTCAACCGATTTTACGAAGGAAAATATTAAATATTTAATACTTATAAATATTTGTTTTTTCACATATTATTTATTAATATTAAAAAATATGAATTTAAAATTTAAACTTTGAATTTGAGAGAAAAAAAAATATAAAATAAATCTTATAAATGAAAGTATAAGTAAAATTTTAAGTAGCACTACTCATGATCAAGAGCGGAATTAAAATTTAATATTTGAGAGACGGTTGATAAAATGTATGATATATATAAATATAAATAATATATATTTTTTATACGTGACTATATATAAATATAATAATCATATATTATAAAATTATATTTCTAATAATCTCACAATTATATAAATAGAGTGAGATTAAATAAATATAATTAATTAATTTTGACAATTATAAAAATTTATAATTATTTCAAAGTGACAAATGAGTAAGTTAATTATTAAAAAATATCTCATAATTCGTAAATGTTATGACCAACAAAAAAAGTAAAATTAGTCAATCTAAAATTTACAAATCCAAATATCAACACAAAATAATTAAATAAAACTTCAAAAAAATAAAAAATCAGAAAAAAATTTGAGAGTTTAATCTATTTGTTTAATAAAATTGAGTAAAAATTATTGGGACGATAATTTTATTTTATTTTATTTTATAATCTGATGAAATAATTTTAATTATATATATAAATAATCACATATATTTATATACTAAATATTTTTTTAAAAAAACTTTGGGGGCGGTAGCCCCCTGTGTACAACATAGGTCCGCCCCTGCTCATGATCCTATTTCATGTGATATTGGAATTATGTTCGAGACGTCTAACCCTCTTGAAAGATGGGTTGCCCGCTGGGACCGAGATCACGGAGTTGTGTTGCGGTCGAGGATCGAAGTAGTGGATCCCATTCACATACGACATTCGTCAGGTTGACTGTAAAGAAACTGATAATAAGTATGGTTCTGATTAGTACTCTGTTTTTTCTTTTTTTTTTTCAAGCTGCTTGGTACGTCGACTTGGTTAGGAAACATCATTGGAACCTCCTGGTTGATCAGATTTTATTTGATTTTCTATAGGCAGGTTGGTGAGACCTGATACCTACTTTCATCTTTTTCTTTCACTTCTCGTTTTGTCCAATCTCACTCGCCAATATGTATACATACATCGTTCAGGTTCTCTCTCTCTCTCTCTCTAGTGTTTTCCTAGGAAAATGGCCTTTGAATCAGAGAGAACAACAACAGGATGGGCAGCCAGAGACGCCTCTGGGATTCTCTCACCTTATACTTACAGTCTTAGGTAATCTTAAATATTCCCTCTTTGATTTTCTTTTCCACTAATTTTACGGCACATTCCTTTGATTGACTTCATTGGGGTTTCTTCCTAAAACGAAACTTCTGGCAGAAACTCAGGCCCAGAAGATGTTTATCTCAAAGTACTTTGCTGTGGAGTTTGCCACACTGATGTTCATCAAATCAAGAATCATCTTGGCATGTCCAACTATCCCATGGTTCCTGGGTAAACTATATATATCTATTCTCCCCAACTCTGTTTATCTCTTAATTAGCTCTCTCTCTCTCTCTCTAATATTTATTTTCTAATTTACCTTAAATGTAAGTACCATCATTATTAAACAGGCACGAAGTGGTTGGTGAGGTGGTGGAGGTGGGATCAGCTGTGACCAAGTTCAAAGTAGGAGACACCGTGGGTGTCGGGTTGATCGTTGGATGCTGCAGAAACTGCCGCCCATGCAAAGCGGATATCGAGCAATACTGCGATAAGAAAATTTGGTCCTACAACGATGTTTACACTGATGGCAAAACCACCCAAGGTGGCTTTGCTAACGCCATGGTGGTCGACCAAAAGTAACAACAAAACAAAAACTCTTCTCATTCTTTAACATGCTATAAGCTTTATGCCATATCTAATATCTTGAGCTTCGAAATGAGCGATTCTATGGTTAAAATGTGTTCCAAAGACCCTTTTTTTCCCTCGCAAGTTGCAATGTAAGACAAGAGCGTAAATATTTAAGCTTTTGCCTGTTTTGATAGAACTCTAATTAAGGCTAGTGTTTCTATTTGTTTATAGATTTGTGGTCAAGATACCGGAGGGGATGGCCCCAGAACAGGCAGCGCCGCTATTGTGCGCAGGGGTGACAGTATACAGTCCTCTGAGTCACTTCGGGTTGACCCAGAAGGGATTAAGGGGAGGGATATTGGGGATTGGAGGAGTAGGACACATGGGGGTGAAGATAGCTAAGGCTATGGGGCACCATGTGACTGTAATAAGCTCTTCAGAGAAGAAGAGAGAAGAGGCTTTGGAGCATCTTGGGGCTGATGAGTACGTGGTCAGCTCGGACTCGACTCAGATGCAGGAAGCGGCTGACTCGCTAGATTATATCATTGATACTGTGCCTGTGTTTCACCCTCTCGAGCCTTACCTTTCTTTGTTGAAACTGGATGGCAAGCTAATCTTGATGGGTGTTATAAATACTCCTCTGCAATTTCTCACCCCCGCCGTTATGCTTGGTGATCTCTCTCTCTCTCTCTCTCTCTCAACTGTTCTATAAGTTTTGGTTTCCCTGGTTTTAACTGCATAATGTTATCTTTTGTCTTCCATGAGTACTTTCTGTTTGTCTTCAATGAACAGGATAGGTTTGCTGCTATCTCCTTCGGCTTTTACATGATTTAGTCGGTTCTTATTTTCCAAACGTACAATTAAATATTGCTACCTTAGGTTGGTAAAAGATTTGTCAAGAGTTAAATTTCTTCTGTTTTAATTAATGTTTTTGGAGGTGGTTCCCTTAAGACTATTCTCTCTATCTCTCTAAAGTCATGAGACTGAAAATTCTTATCTGGTGTTTGGTTTCTCCGAATCTTCCGCTAATTGGGGGGGCCCTGCTTCTTCTGTTTCAATAGGGAGGAAGACAATTACAGGGAGCTTCATAGGGAGCATGAAGGAAACGGAGGAAATGCTTGAGTTCTGCAAAGAGAAGGGCGTAAGTTCCATGATTGAAGTGGTGAAGATGGATTATGTTAACAAAGCTCTTGAAAGGTTGGAGAAGAATGACGTTCGCTACAGATTCGTTGTGGATGTTGCCGGAAGCAAACTTGATCAGTGAAAAAGCCAAATCTTATATTCCTATACTGTACTTTTTAAGATACATGGCTAAATGTCACTAACTCGCTACGAGTAGTGTTGATCAATGTTTTTTCTCAAATGATAACAATCTGAGGTGGTGTATTATTAATTTCTTTATGATATTGATGTTTTGTGTTTCGAATCTATCTCAGCAAACGTTTTAACGTGTTGGAATTTGTTCTTTGTGCCATGTGGCTTAAATGTTGGATCATGGGTTAGTAGCGATAATGAAAGCTTTAAAATTTATTTATTTATTGATGGAAAAGACTTATTCATTCCAATAAATCGAAGTTTACAATTGTGACTTGATATATAAGGAAAAATTCAAAATATAAGTCAAACTAACTATCGTTTTAGAGTATTTTTGCACACAAATTTCTTAGTGGTAAATATTGTCTAAACTTCTATTCTCTCTCAATAAACAAAACTTATAAAACTTACAAATGATTTAATCTTGTTTGTCTGAGAGTAAAATTATATAAATAAAAATAAAACAAATTTCCACCCTTCTCTTAGGATGAAGAGATATCACCACCACCATCCTCTAAAAAGGAAGAAAGAATCAACCCCCATGCTTCAAAAGAGGAGTGGGACAATCACATTATGAAATAGTCATTTCCTTTTATTAAAACAGAATAACAACACAAACAACATCATAAAACAACACCACAACACTAAAAAACTAAGACACTAAACAAGACTTATATTAGACTAAATGAAGGCACTGAAATACGAATCAAAACCTACCAATAACGGCGCATGGACAACACACGCTACTATGGAAGAGTCCATCCAACAAATCTCAACGCCATCAAAGTACGAAGTCGAGAGCAACTGAGCGTGGTGACAACAGAGGCCGTTGTGAGAAAATATATTGCATTCACACGAGAAACGACGACCCGTGCATCTAGAGCACGCTCTACTTCAAACAGGAGAACCTTCCATCGGCGGGTAGATCGACGGCAGAAGAGACCTTCATAATAGGGACCTTGGTCAAGTCTCGATCATCTAAGGGGTCCTCCTTGCCTCGGGTTGCTCCTTAAAGACCGAGATGGATTTCAATACTTGGTGGGGGATCACGTGGGTGATAGTAAGAGTAAAATGAGGTTAAGATTTAGTGGAGCAATAAGTTAAGTATTTGGAAATGAAGGGTTCAACTAGGGGCAACAGGGGTGCACGACATTGGCTTGTATGGATGGGCTGTGTGATGGGTTTGTTAGGGTTTTGGGGTGGCCGAACCTTGCTAGGGCAAGGGTAGGGTTTTGGCCAAGGATAGCTTAGGTCTTGATATGATGTGACCCTAGGGTTTTCGACAATGACAATGTTGACTTGGCCGAATATGGGTTGGTTATGGGATGAAATGTTATTTTGATTTGAATTAATTTGAAATGGAGGGAATGAGTGGCCAATTATGTGAGACTTATGTGGGGTGAGATTGGCTAAGTATGGAAATGGAATATTTGATTGAATTGAGTGAAAAAAGGAGATGATAATGCAAGGTGTGGCCGGCTAGGGTTTGAATGTCTGAGGGGCGGAATTGTCAAAAGGGCAACTAGGGTTTTATGGGTATTGCCGTGGGGCTGCTAGGGTTTAATGGAGCTGCTATTTGGGTGTGTTTGGGACAAGGAAAAATATAAGAAACAATGAATGACACTCAAGAAAATGATTGACACTCAAAGGAGATCAAATCACGCATATGGCCAATCACCAATAAGTGATTCAGCTAGCTTACCCCACCAACAATCCAACACTTCTTCAATCAAGCAACACTCACATTCACACTCACTCACACTTGATGAATTTGAAATTCACAGGGATTGTGAATTTCGAAATTCTTAATGCACTCGCACTCAAATCCACAAGTGGTGTGGATTCCGACCTCTCTCACTCCAACTCACTTAAACAATGATCATTCAACCAATTGATCAACAAGAAACTCAAGAACACCAAAGAACCCGAAAACACAAAGATGAATAACCTCACAATTTTATTAATAAACTGAAATGAAAAAATTCGTCTGGAACACATCGATTTACGAATTGCACGGTATGTTCCTCTTCAAAAGGATTCGCGAATTGTACCTTGTGAAGCACAAGTGTCTAATCACCAAATAATCCAAGCCACAAGGGTGTGGCCGGCCTAACTTTCTCTCAAGAGCAAAGTCTAAAGTTTAATTGTCCAAAGATGATCAAATGTAAACCTAAAAATCCTATTTATATTATCTTACAACTTGGAAACCCCTAATAGGTCCCTTATTAAAAAGAAATAATTACTAATATATCCAAATGCAATTAAATAACTAAATAATATAACATGAAAGGTGGTAGGCGCCTAAGGTGGTATGGTCGTGGCTTGCATGGGCCCATGGTGGGTTATGGTGCTGCAATAACCACGGTTGGGCATGTTTGTGTGGCGTCTGATGATATTTGCATGGCGTGCTGGGGTGCCATATGTTCATCTAGTAATGGGCACTGCATGATACTATGCATGGCTTGATGGTGGTGTGCATGGCAGTGTGCCAGACTGAGACATGATGGTGGGCACATATTGGTGCCGTGCTGTGGTGGTGTGGCCCAATCAAGTTGTTCGGGCGGTGGTCTTGCATGGCGCAGGCTAGGTGTCGGGGTGATGCGCATGCATGGCCCAAGTTGACGGTTTGGGCGTTGGCTGCATGGTGAGGGCTGGGGCCGCGTGCTGGATGACATGCATGGTGTGCATGCCACTAGCCTACTCCGCAAGGTATGGGTTGGAGCCATACACTGAATGGCATACTTTGCGGGCATGTCACAAGCGTATTTTGCTAGGCGTGGGCTGGTGCCACTCGTTGGATGGCATGCCTGTAAAGACACACCACCAATCTTACTAGATGATACAGGAGCATGCAAGAATGCGTGCATGATGGGGCGCGTGCAGGTGGATGTATTGTGGGGTGCACATGGGTGTGCGCAAGGAGTGCGTACGACCAGTAGCTTCGCTGGACGCTTGCTGCATATCAAGGTCTGAGCCTAGGCATGCGTGCAGGCTATCTAAGGGACTGACTGTCCTGGCCTTTCAGGGGTTGTGCCGATGACTGATCCCGGACGATCTTCCTAGGAGTCCTGACAGTCCGATAGGGCATGCGATTGACGTGGACCACCAGAAAACACCAAAAACTCACCCTCCGAGCTTGAAAAAGAAAACAATACCCAAAAAACTAAAACACATGGCAGAAATGGAAAGAAATGGAGGAGGGAAGGGAGAGCCAAGACTCTCACCCCCATGTGATGGTTGATTTTCTTGAAGGGAACGGGTTTCTTGTTTGCCCGAAATTGCTGGTTGTAACTTTTTCTAAAAAATATATATATATATATATTATTATTACTTTTTTTTATACGTTTGAGGGAAGGGGTTCCAATTCTAGGTCACAGATGTTTGGCTTGAATTTTATTATTTATTACTCGTATTATAGGACATATTTTAAATATGGCTATCACTTAAATAGGAAGTCCTACAATTAAAACGCTTATTTTGATGCTAAGGTGAATGGGCTCTGCTATAGTCTTTAGAACTTTAGAGATGTATTCTATCAAATAATCCACGAGGGTCGTTGAGCATCTTAGCCAAGTGCAGGTAAAGGTCGGTCGTGTATTGAAGACAGAGAGGAGGTCTTCCCTTGGAAGAAAAGCAGTGTGTAATTGACCAATAAGTAGTAATATATATACAATATTTTTTACAACTTTTACTATAATTATGTGTTAAATAAAGGGTGTGTTTATAAAAATAACTTATAAAAGTAATTTCAATTTATATAAATACTCTCATTTTAATACATGATTATATACATAATTGTAAAAAGAGTTGTATGTCTATGTCTATCCTTATTAATTGACCAATATATCATCTCCCGTCTTCAAACGTTGGCCTCACTTCTAGAATTCCTATTTCCTAGCCTTCTACGTTAAAGGGAAGGAAAACTCTTCTACTAAAATTAGGTTTGAATGTTGAGAAATATTGAAAAGAATTATAAATAATACAAAAAAGGTAAGTGAAAAATAATAAAAAAATATTAAATAATAAAAAAATAATAATGAATAAAAATAAAAATAAGTAAAAAATAATAATAACATAATAAATAATAATAAAATATTTTTAAAATGTTTGAAAGTATCTTGAATGCCAAACGTAACCGGATGGAGTTCCTGGCATTCAACAACGGCGAGACACGAGTTTTATAGAAAAAAAAATTAGCCTTTCTCAACCACCACAGTTTTTAGGATACATACAAAAAAAATTAGATTTGATCGCAAAAGTTGAATCACCTTAGCTATTAGCAGCTAGTCCACGAGGTTGTTCTTTTATGGCCATGAAAACGAAATATGATTTGGCTGATTAAACGAATCCCACCAACCTCATTTGAAAAATCACTTACCAATTACTTCAAGAGTCTTGTGGGTTTAAAATTCAAAACCCTAAAATACAAATAATTTTTAGAAGCCACCAATATTTTATTTGCCTCTTTCTTCGTTCAGACGACGTTAACATGATGGAGAGATGCACCAAGTTGAACATGATTTCCAAACACTAGATCGAGGAAGACACTTTTAAGAATTGGTAAAGTGAACTTTTGAGCTTTTGAACCTATTATTATTTATGATGACACATGACAATATGAGGAAAAAAAAATCAATACATTCAACAGATCCATTGATCGATGTCCCCAATCACTAGGTATACGCTTAGCTGCCCTCCCTTCACTTGGTTGCAACTTGCATGTTGCAGCTGTAGCAGAAAGACTACCAGAAAGAAAGCTACAACAGTTGCTCCATGCGGTGCAGCTGCTCTTCCTTTCATGTTTTCGTGAAACAGTCGTGGCATTCTTCACCGTGTGCTGATGCGGTTCCTGAACTAGTCCTCAAACCTCATTACGTCTGCTGCTACCTAAGTGTTAACCTTAATGAATCATAAACGTTGGCTGAAGTAAAAGTTCATAAAATATCTCGAAGGATTGAAGCCGCACAAAATCACTGCAAATTAAAACAATTTGAATTAGCTGGCGATATAATCCACGGGAAAACACAATCGGGAGTCGCATTCCACACTTACAAATAGGAGAAAGGACGATGACAGCACCAATGGGATACACAAAGAAAGTGGTCCTCTCCAGAAAGGGCAACACTGCAAAAGGCCGCCATATTAAGTTAATGAAGACAATTTACTCACCATGTTTGAAACTTAAAGCCCTATCCCGTCAAACAATTTATGGAAAACAAAAGGTCCAAATAAACTGGTTTGGGATTGTACTTCACCCCCTCAAGCTACCAATCCTTTTGCAATACGGCCACCAAACTACCATTCTTTTAGAAGCAAAAACGCCAATATTATTAAAAGAGCGCTATGGGTGCAACCAATGTAATCAGAAAGTATACAAAGGACACCACCTAGCTACAGTGAGGAGCAGAACAAGTATTCGTAAAATCTACAAAAGAAGAGAAGCAAGTGTTATTTGGGTGATTTGAGCATGGAGAAATTCGGTTCTAACAAATCTTTTTCAAGGAAGAAGCATTTGGGAGCCAGCACCCCTTCAGGTGCTTCTCCATTACACAGACGAGGCAAAGGGTAAGCGGCAACATATCAAAGTCTTTGAATAGCAAGACTACATATTTGACCACTAAGCACAGCTTTATTCACCAAATACATAAGGTCTGATGGTTCACAAAGAAAAGAACTTTACACAGAGTCTCCACTTTTTGACTAAATAGATCATGGAAAATAATGCCAGTAAGGCACCAGGAACCCTCTCTATGATGGGGACAAAGAGAAGTCCACTGGCTCTAACCACCAGCTGGACGATTGCTTCCATTACTAACCAGAAAGACACCAAATTCACCTTTTATCACACAATCTTCAAGATTGTAGAGTTCTTTTCCTTTGATATACTCCATGTCAAGCACAACGGAGTCATTTGTATACTTCTGCATTCTATTTACTTCCTATTATAACTCCCCAAGGCGCCAATAACTCAACCCCCTTTTGTGGCATCACCCAATTAATCTCGACGAGGTGGAAGATCATTGAAGCAGTAAGTGGTTGATAACTTACTTTCTGATGAATAAACTATATGCACAGAATGCAAAAATTGTCATCTATACCACATGATAACAAATTTCAATGGACCAACCGTTCTGCTTTAGATTTTTCACATGGAAAATTTTTCATTTCACTCATAAGAACTTATTTGATTTGAGGATCCAAGCCATACAGCCACAAGACCTGTTTTCACTATGTTCAAAAGAGAAAAGAACAAAGTCATGGGAAAGTTTGTTCATACTTCACAGTAGTGATGAGAAATTATATGGACCTGGATATGCTCCTCTTGTATTCTTCATCCGTACTTGGGTTTCACTTCAATTGCCATTAATAAGATTTTTATTTATCAAAGAAAAATATGGACCCGGATTCACTCCCACCCAAACCCTCTTCTCCCTACAGGGGAAAAAAATGCTTAAAGCATACCGATTAGAACAAAGAAGTTAGCTTACCATCATAACCTAAAAAGTTCAGATAATGGTAGTAAGAAGCCGCCGCCATGAAAAGCAAGTTTGACAGCAACACGGGAATGAAACCATGGGCTACCAAAAGTGGTGACAGAAAGTAATGTATGACTGCCATGAATAGAACGCATCAGTACGTGCCATTAATCAAGGTTAAATTTAAAAATAAAAACACACGGTAAAAGAGTAGTTACCATAAAGTAGAACAAAGATTGGGAAGAAAGAGTTGCAATGAACATCAAATGCGTACAGCCTTCAAACGAAAAAGTCAGCACGCTGAGCTTATTTAGATGGTAGATACATAATAAAAGCAAAAATAGATCGCATTTATAAACAAATTGAATGACTAAAATTGGGAAAGCAATAAATACAATATTAGCAAAACACAATAATGAACACACATGAATATATAAAAAAATTGATGAACTTTGTTCCAAATAAAACTTGGTTAAACTATAATAAGAATTCAACTTGTAACAAAGTGGGAAGCAAAATTTCCCAGACTTGCCATTCAACTCGTTGCTCAACTGCATGACTGTTGAAGGGAGCCTCTTCCAGAAGGTAAGAATTAGTCAGGAACCTGAATGGACAATGAGGAAGGGAAATTGTAATTACAATAATATACTGCACAACATCAGGTCAATCTATAAGGGGAAATAGAACATTGGTGGAGACACTAGAGTTAAAGCATTTCAGCCAGATCAAAAAAAAAATTTAAAACATCCATGTCAACTCATTTTCATAGCAAATCATGAAATTACTCGAGATCTTAATTTAGAGCTCAAATAATGTGCAGATGAAGTGAAAAGGGTTACATAAAAATAAGGAGCTGATAGTATTTTGAGATAGAACAATAAAATGGAATACACATAACTGACCCCAATTAGTGGATAAGGATCCAAGCAGCTGGCCCAGTTTAAGTGGGATGAAGACATGATTGAATTGAGAATTATCTTAAAGTCCATATTTTTTTTAGAAATCATGGATAAAAGAAAGCCATTTGCCTGACTGCAAGTTGAGTTCGAGTAAAAAATAAAAGTTGAGTTTGAGTAACTATATCATGATTTCTGGGAAATAGAGCATTTTGTGCCAATAATTTTCTTTTTCTTTTCAAGAATACTAAAATTCAACATAGATTTGAAAACAACCTAGAGCTATTGCCCCCACAGTTAGTGCTTAGCATGCAAACAGTAATCGATTTTATTATTTTCTTAGGCTAACAAACAATCTCATAGTAGGAGTTGCATCAAAGAGAGCTGTTCAGACTGTGGATTGCGTCAATGGCCAAGGACCATAGTCTTTTGCAATTAAAGCAGGAGCTGGACATTTAATACTATAGGTCCCATGAAAGACCTGTAGGAACCCATGCCATCCTCTGCAATAATTGCAAGGAATATCAGCGCAATAGCTAGTCCAGCCTTGCAGCAATGTCCAGCCTTGCAGCAATGTCCGTTCCAGATTTGTACCTTCCATGACTTATTGAACAAATCAATGGCAAAGCAGGTGCTCATACTGTTAAGTCCCCAAGCAGGCAGGTGACTTCAATTTCAAACTTAGTTCAGATAATAAAGTCATAAAGCACCGACATCGTTCTTGTTGGTAAAGATGCAAACAACACAACTTGTAGCAAATTTAGAAATACCAGCTACTCCCATAGTTGTCAATCGTGCATTAGAATTATAAAGCTCAGAAAGGCTGAAATCATAGGCAACTTTACAGATGTCCGTGTTACAATAAAGTACCCAGAAACTCTTTATTGAGAAGAAACTCTTTAGGGCGTTCTTATGGGGGGCATGGGGGCATTTGGTTAATTGGAAGACAGTATGTACTCCAATTGTGAATCGGGAGTTGGGAGTGTATAACTTGAGAACTTTTAACAAAGTTTTATTGGGGAAATGGCTATAGAGATATCACTTGGAGGGGGGTCATTGTGGAAGGAATTATCGACGCTAGATATGGAGTTGCTGGGGGGTTGATGTTCTAACGAAGTGAAGGGGGTGTGGGTTTGTGGAAGTTTATGAAGGGGTGGCCATGCTTTGAAAAACAAATTTGCTTTGTAGTCAGACAGGGTAATCGAACCAATTTTTGGCGGGACTTGTGGTGTGGAGATCACGCATTGAATAGGGCTTTTTCGGCTCTATCGTATCGTAGCTAATAGGGAGACTTCAATGGCGGATATGAGGATATTTGCTCATGGTTTTCATCAATGGAATATTCTTCTTAATTGGGATTTCCACAATTGGGAATTATCTATTGTATTAGATTTTTTTAGTCTACTATACTCCATGGAGACCCCTATCACACAACGTGATAGATTGAAGTCAAGGTCTAATAATCACAAGAAATGTATAGTTAAGGCATACTACAAAATTTTGTCAACACAAGATCATACTTTGTTTCCTTGGAAGACTATTTGGAGGTCTCGTGTGCCTTCTAAAGTAGCATTTTGTATGGGGTACCGCTATTGGGAAGATTTTGACCACGGAAAATTTAAGGAAGAGGGGATGTGTAGTGATGGATTGGTGTTATATGTGTAAAAAGATTGAAGAATCTATAGATCACCTCTTACTGCATTGTGAGGTAACAAGGGTGTTGTGGGATGAGATCTTTCAAAGGGCTGATATTGCTTGGGTTATGCCTTCGAGGATGGTGGATTTGTTGGATTGTTGGAGGAAAATGCAAGGTTGTCCTCAAGTGACAACACTGTGGAAGATGATCCCATTGTATATCATGTGGTGTATTTGGTTGGAAAGGAATGCACGTTGTTTTAAGGATAAGGAACGCACAATGGTAGAGCTGAAGAATTTTTTTCTCCACACTTTACTGCTTTGGTTTTCAGCTATTGTATTAAATGGGGACAATATTCATGATTTCTTGTCTTTAATTTATCTCTCTTAGAATATATTTAGGTGTTCTTTCGTGAACTTTATGTGTACACGGGTTATGCCTATTTCAATCATATCAATAATATTTATCTCTTATTTATAGAAAAAAAAAACAATAAAGTACCCCGACAATAAGACGGCTAGGCAAGCATGATTTCATAGTTAGCAAGAAGTTGCTCTTACCAACAACACGTAGCTATAACTGCTCCAATTATTAAAAAATGGAAAAGCAATACTGAGATAACTACATAAACAGCATGTGCAGCACTATTGTCGTACCTGAAATAAAATAAAGATAAGAAAACAAGAATCAATACAGATTTTTTTTATGAGTAGAATCGATATGGATTAAAGAACTCGTGATGCATGACTTGAACAGTCAAAATAATATACAAGGAAAATAAAATACTTAAATAGATATTGTGAGATGATAAATTACCTATCTGAGAGAGTAAAACAATAACTGAAATGTGTGCTTGCAGCTAGTCAGCACCAGGATGAAATATGAGTATCTAATCTATATTAAAGGATCTCTCTCAGCCAGTTTTCATAATTTGCTTGGTACCTATCTCTAGTGCCTAGTGGTTGCTAGGTGCATTCCGTGCATCTTCCTCTGTACTTGGGCTATGCCTATTGTTATTAACAAAGTCTTACTTTTACTTATATATATATATATATATAAGTATCTCACTCAGCTGAGCATTGAGTAACCCAAATTTTTTGAAAATGGTACAACTATCACTATTTAGTGGTATTATAGCAATAGCCATCAAGAGTGAGTATCTTAGAGACTTACGCAGCACAATAAGCCAAAGTTGCAACCATCAAAAGAATGCTGCAGATTACAACAAAAGCAGGATCGTCACGTGCCCATTGATTCTTAGTTTCTGAGACCAAAAACAAAGTAAAGCTTTCAAGTTTCATCTACAATTAGCAGCAAAATTTCATATGACCATACGTTCAATGAGTCTAGACTCCATGGCACTAACAACTAGGTATGAGACTGCAAACAATAATTAACTTTTCTGCTTCTCTATTATATTTTTTTTAATAAGTAATCAAAACTTTTATTGAATAGTACAAAGGCTTAGCCAAAGTACTCAGGATGTATAAAAAAGAAACACCCAATTCGGAACAGAAAAAGATACAGGGAAATCATGAAAACTCATCCCCTTAAAATCTATAGCACCTACCCGAAGATAGCAAGTGTTAAAGAAAAAGGTTTTAAGCTCTTCCATTATCCTCTCCTGGTCCTCAAGATTTTATAATATTTTCCCTCCAAATACACCACAATAGGCATATAGGAGCTATCTCCCAAGGAAAAAAGTTGCTATCTTGAGGTATGAGTACCTAGGATGAATGCCAAAGGTTCTTATCTACACCTCTGAGACTCAATTTCAGACCTTCTAGAGATGATACTTTGAAACTTATTGGAAAGACTATTACAATAAATTAAAATTAGTCCTAGCCTCGGCTTATCTTCATTTTTCTTTTGCTATATGCCAGTTTACCAGTCAACTAATGTATGTACAATTGCCATACTTAGCCCACTGATGGTTACATCTTATTACAATCATTATAAACTGTTAGCACAGTTGAAAGTTTTGTTAGTCAGAAAAAACAATACCTACATGTGAGAATCTAATTGTAACACTAGACAACAAATCAACAGCACCAATTACATAACAGTAGCAAATGACTATCCAATGGAAAGTGGACTTACGCTTGTGATACTTGGTCTGCTGATAGCTACATCCAATTGAAAGTTCAACATGCAAAACACCTAATCAGTAAATAGCAAGTTTCCATATCTAAACTTCACAAATCTTGTCCATGGTTAAAAAAAAAATATCTAATTAAAATGAAATGAAAAGGTCTCCTCTTACAAGAGTGAGTAACTACTTTTTGTAGTAAAAATATTAATATCAGTAGGAAAACAAATAACAAAAACAAAAAATATCTTCCTCGTTCACAAAAATTCAAAGGGTTGTGGATACTTACACAACTTTTGGCGAGGTGCATAGGTGAAGCATTTGCCAAAAGGTATATTCAACATCCATTTGTTGCCACTACAATGAACCAGCCACGAGCAGAAATGAATACACGAGAAAAAGAATTGTTTTGTTTACAACAAAGTATAGAACAAGTTGAGTGTGGGTTCGATCATATTTCAAATTTTCTAAAAAAATTGCCGGAGGGTAAGAGCAACCAATCGAAACAATCAAACAATAGAATAAACAGGAGTAATTTTTTACCATTACGAAGGGAATGTCCAATGTAGCAACGGCCAGAACAGCAAAAAGTAAATGAGAGAGCGAGAAAACTTCAGTCATATCAATAGGCCATTTTACGCAACGTTATACCTTAATACTGTTGCACTAGCATACAACATTAACGATGAGAGACAGATGCTCCGTTTCTCGAATTTTTTCCCGGCCAAAAAGTCCGATACAGAATGTAAGAAAATATAGATAGACAATAAATTCACCTAAATCAAGATTACTAGCAAATACGTAGCTAACATCTTTATGCTGATTTGGCAGTGGATGAACTGCTTGATCATCATCAACATCCATCGGGGACTTTTTACACAAATCGAGCAAATAAGCCAATAATATAAATTTACCGAGAGAAGAAATTAACTCTCTGTAAACTAATAATTCTAGAACAATAAACCATACAGCATTTCAAAGAACCAAAAGTTCAGGTCATGATTAAATACAGAGATGGCTCGCCAGAGTGTGTACAATAATACAATTCGTATATAGAACTCGTGAACATGATGCATATGCAGATGAGAATTGTGCTAAACTGGAAATTCGGTTGGGATGGAAATCAGATCCTTGACAGAGAGGAACCTTGACTATTCGGCGGAGATATTGAGGGAACAATGGGTTAGGTCGAGATGTAGAGGACGAAGAGCGCCCTTTCGATACTGTGGGCAACATCTCCTTCTTCCCTTTCGACTTCGCAGATTTTTCTTCGATCGAGGATCACTGAATTTTCAACAGCCCTCACTCTCTCGCTCTCAGATGGGAAGGAAACGTAAAAACGACGCCGGCTGGTGAGTCAGGCAGGCCAATAGATGGATTCTATGTTGGGCTTTGGGACGGACCAAAGTTTGGTTCGCTCAGTCGATGTGCCTTGCGCCAACAGAGGGTTTCTATGTTGGGCTTCCCGTAGGGCCCATATTTTACTGCTTGAACTGCTTCTGTACTCATGCAACCGTCGAAGGCTGACTGGTAATGTCTGGAACGATCCCCTGGTTGGAGTGTAAGCATTTGATCCAGAACATTTGTTATAGATAAGTGCTACTGTTACAAAAATATAACCTACGTGGGGATATGTTAAATTAATTTTATAATAAAGATATTTTTATAATTTAATATATTATAACATTTGTCCTTGTCCTTTTCTAGTGAGAGTAGAAACATTAGCATATTTTGTTTTCTTTTAAATAAATGCTGAGACGGGCATGTTAAAGAATTCGTCTCAATTGTCTCCATATTTGTTTAAAAAACGAGTTCACCCAAGTAAGCTCATTGGTACACATACGGAGGGTCCAGTTGTTCCCTTCCAGATTTCAGATTATACATTTATTAAATACACATCACATATATTATGTGTCCTACAGTTATAACCTATGGTTGTTTAGTAATATCTTTAAAAGAGAAATAATATTTATAGTTATAAAATATACTAATGCCGCATAAATATTTTGAAAAAAAAAATAATAAATATAAGATTTATATAAAAAAAATTAATTTTTTAATAATTAATTTTATTTTTTTTAAAACGTTTATACGGCATTTATATATTTCACAATTGAATATAATATTATTTTAAAATAAATAATATTTACAATCATAAAATATATAAAATATAAACCATAAAAATATTTTAAATAAATAAATAAATATAGGCGTCACATAAATTTAAAAAGAAAATGATGCAAACTCCTCAAAGCTCTAACTTTCTCTTTTTCATTTTCTGAAATATTGTCTGTCTCTATCTGTTTCAACCTAAAATATAAAGAAGCTAAAAGAAACAAAACAAAAAGGAACAATGGTAGTCTCTATCTGTTTTACCAGAACAGCTTCTTTTTCTATTATCTTTTATTTTTCTCGATAATTCATCTTTGTAATCTCTCTTTGCTCAAGCCCGGCCATGTAATTCTTCACCTCCTTTCTTATCATATCCTGTATCACGGGCAATAAATGTTGGGAATCTGGGCTTCCAAATTCCCCCCACCAGGATCTACTTTTAACAGAATAACAAGAAAAATAGAGAAATAAACACAACACAAGAATTTACGTGGAAAACTCCAAAACAGGAGAAAAACCACCAGACCCAGAGAAGAAAATACACTATGTGAAAAATTGTTACAATCACACAATTTTTCTCCTCACCCCAACGACACCCACAAAAACTTTTCCCACTAGTAAAACTCTAACTTTCACCTCTCTTCCTTTTACATACAAAAAAGGACAATAGAGGAATTTTACTAAAGTCAAAAGTTACTAGATAAGTTTCTGACTGGTGTGTTTAAACCAAGGAGGCTAGGCCTCTTTTTATAACCCCCTTGGCATTGCCCCTCTCCCACTCCTTTCCCATGTGGGATTCAAGGAGCAAAAAAAAGTCCAACAATCTCCACCTTGCGACTTTGACTGATCCCACAGCCACGCTCCACCGCAATGAAGATTCATAGCTTTCGCTATCATGCTCCACCATAAAAGCATAACCACTCAGAATAAACCAATTCCAAGCATTTCACTTCGGCCCATGTCGAAAATAACCTTGCTGAAAAATTATGGTGCAACTCCCACGTTTGGCTTTCCTGGAAGTTCATCAGCCATCGACATGAATTTCCACCACACACCCTGCATCAATGCCAAACCAATGCCCGTGTGCAAACTTGTGGAACAACTAACATTAACACATCCTCTATCATGGCAACTTTGGGATTAGCGGCATGCCATAAGGATATACATGTCTCTTTTTCTATGGAGAGAGACACAATGTTAGCTTCATACCAGTATCTCCATTTACTGACTTGGAACCACTTGCCGAACCGGCTCCACTTCTTCTTGACAACTTTTCTTGACATGCCCAGGTTGTCCACACCTCCAGCAAATTGCTGACTTCATGGGTTGGTCTGCTCTTGTGTAATTGATGGAATCAAAATATCCGTGACTTGTACTTGCCACAAGTCAAAATTGATTCTCCCATCAACGTTCTCTACCTCCATTCTTGACATTGTTTCGATGAATTTTACCGTAGAAATGAATAGTATCCACTAAGTAAGTTCCCAGGAAAGACCGATCTTTCCTAGACAGAACTTCAAGATTCCCAGGAAAGATTGGAGGGTCACAACGGACACACTTAAAATTTCCAATCTCCTAGACAGAACCTCCTTAGATCATACGTATTCACACTACCACACCAAAACTCCACCCTGCAAAAAGAACCTAGTGGCTCTGATACCACTGTTGGGAATCTGGGCTTCCAAATTCCCCCCACCAGGATCTACTTTTAACAGAATAACAAGAAAAATAGAGAAATAAACACAACACAAGAATTTACGTGGAAAACTCCAAAACAGGAGAAAAACCACCAGACCCAGAGAAGAAAATACACTATGTGAAAAATTGTTACAATCACACAATTTTTCTCCTCACCCCAACGACACCCACAAAAACTTTTCCCACTAGTAAAACTCTAACTTTCACCTCTCTTCCTTTTACATACAAAAAAGGACAATAGAGGAATTTTACTAAAGTCAAAAGTTACTAGATAAGTTTCTGACTGGTGTGTTTAAACCAAGGAGGCTAGGCCTCTTTTTATAACCCCCTTGGCATTGCCCCTCTCCCACTCCTTTCCCATGTGGGATTCAAGGAGCAAAAAAAAGTCCAACAATAAATCTGTCGGCAACGTTGTCGTTATGCATTGATTGTTCGGCATCGCCGGCATTATGTATTCATTCAAATTGGGCAGTTCCGACGATGATCCACTCTCTTTATATTCCTTGCAAGGCGCTGAGTGACGACTGGTACCTAACGCAACCGGCAAGGACAAAGAGAGCAGAGTCGATGGCTCGTCGCAGTTGTGGCATTTGTCCGCCTTGTTATGGTGCTGAGTCTGCTGACTCGGTTGTGACTCGTTCCCATGGGAAGGCGAAGGGACCGCGATGGTTCTCGCTTCAGGCCGAACCACGTGCGAGGTGGAGATCGTAGGGAAAACCGAATCGCTGCCGTCCGATCCGGACGTGGTACATGGACTGTAACGTCGACCCGAAACCGACTCAAAAGGATGCGTTTCTGAAGATTTCTTGAGCGGCCCAGCTTCGTCGATGGCGATTGTGGTGGCGGCGCTGTCATTACTCGTCGAGGTGCACTTCCTCTTCAACGTAGAGTTCCAATGGTTCTTGATCGCGTTGTCCGTACGGCCATTGAGAAACCTGGCGATGGTGGCCCACTTGTTGCCATACTTGGCGTGTGCTTTGAGGATGATCTGTTCCTCCTCCCGTGTGAATGCCCGGTGCTCCACCTCCGGCGAGAGTTGGTTGCACCATCGGAGCCTGCAAGATTTTGTGGACCGCCCTGGAATCGTCTTGCCAATCACCGGCCAGCGCCGAGTCCCGTGGATCTGCACTAGCTTCGACAACATCTCGTCCTCTTCGGAGCTCCACGGACCCTTAACCTGATGAGTTCTGTCTCTCTGCGACGCCTCCATATCCCAAAAATCTTGATCATCCATAATCAATGCTAAAAGACTTAACCCAAAATATATAAGTATATATATGATATATCCCAAGAAAAGAAAAGATAGCAAGAAAAGTTTCAGGCTTTCAGTCTGGGTAAAGGCGGTAGAGATAGATCAAGACTCGAAGCTGCTTTGACAGACGAGGTAGGAGCGGAGTAGGAGGGTTTATAAAGAAAGGAATACAGTTAGGAAAATGGAGAAATTAAGGGTTAATATGTGATCGTTTGCGACACGTAAGATTATTCCATTTTTTTTATTAATTTTTAAATAATAAGCCTGTAATAGGAGAATTAAGGTCCTCCCTCGTTTGCTCATCCGGCTAGTTAATCTGATGAGAGACGTATTCACAGGATGAGGTTTAATTAAACCAGATTATGTGATATATCAAATAGAAAAATTATACTTACCATCTTTACATTATATATTAATATATTATATAAAAAAAATATATATTCTTTTCTTAATAGATATATGATGTATAGATAATAGAATAATGCTATAAAGAAGTCTCACACTAATAATTTTTAAGTATAAAATAAATAAATAAAATAAAGACAAAAATATAAAATCATATTTTTTAGAGAATGTACAGAATGTACAGCTAGGCTTCTCTTTAAAAAAATTTTTTATAGATAATAAGTATAAGGATAATGAATAACAAATTATTCATTAAAAATAATCTATCTTTGTTTTGGATAAGTTGCAAAGATATTAACAGAAACTACCCTAAATAGAACCAAGCAAAAGTGTCAACAGTCGTACAACGAAATTCAATTGAAGTTTGTATTTGATCATAAGAAAATATATACAGACGATAGAGAGAGAACTGATCATCATAAAAACCCAACGAAAGTAAGTTTATTTGCTTGATAAAATATAATTATACATGATTCGCTGTAAAAACTGAATTTTGATCATGTTCATGATAGTTATTAAAAAGCTAATTAATATTCCTGATAAATAACTCTATATATAACTGTTTATATATATATATAATAGTAAGTTTGATGTCCGGGCCGTGTTGGATTTCAGTTAAAGTTCCAAATCAACGAATAACCTGCGCGCAGGCTGTTGATGCGAGAATATTAACGTCTGCACACTACTGCTGAAAAGGAGATGATCCTTCGACATTCTTGCTTTGGCATATCCTAAACTGAAAAAAAAAAAAAAACACTGTTCTGTTAAAAGTCGAGATATGGGTAATGCTAGAAAATTCGTTAGTGTGTTCTGTTGCATTATTTTGTTAGTATTAATTTAATATTTTTTTATTTTTACTTTTTTTACATCATTTTTTTGAATATGTTTAAATATATATTTTTTTTTTAAATTCATAATATTATTAAATAATATTTCTTTAATTATTAAATAAAACAAAAAACAAAAAAATAAAATAAAAATAATGAACGGAGCAATCAAACGGAGCACACAATAAGTGACCCAAAAGCATTTTTCAAATGATATTTGGTAAAATATCATAAATACTTCATTTTCTTATAACGATGGCTGCATGCATTATCTTGATCTTCAAAGGGATAAGAGCGAAAAACAAAAGAGCTAGTTCCACGTCACTTGCTTACAATCATTCGTATAAACTACTTAAACCATGTTTTGAAAAAAAAAACATGTACTATATATAAGCAGCGAAATGATTCCATGCAATGGTCAAATGGTCTCACGTGAAGACTGTATAAATTAACAAGGAATAGCTTACAAAAGTTCACACGTGGCGTGGATTAGAGAATAAGCTAGCTAGCTAGGATGTTTTCTTTCCAAATGTAATGTCCGCCGGCCAATTAGAAAATTTTGGGTATTGCTTTTCCCTAGGTAGAGCACATGTTGCAGCCTTTATCATTAGGGGTCGTGAGGATGAACTGAACATCTTGCGTAATATACATGATTGAAATCAAATGGTGGCTTTAATAATATTTTAAGGCCAAAATAACAAATTATTAGCGACAATTGATACTAGTTGGACCGTATGTTCCTAAAGAATGGCAGGGAACAAAAAATTACGTGAATAATAAAATATTCATTGTACGTGGTCGATCAAGGATGTTTTTCTTTTGTGCGATTTAAGTCATAATATGTGTCCTTAATTACTTTGTGTTGAATATGAAATAAAATCATAAAATAATTAAAGTAATCATCATCTTTCGGGCAGCTGGTACGTAGAAGATCGAAGATCGATCCACGAATACTTGATTGAAATCTCAAATTAATATTATGGCTTTTGGTATCAGAATAATTAATGACATGAGAAGGAAGAAAGAAAAGCGTATAATCATATTGATTTCATTGTTCAAATTATAGTAAATACCAATCGTTGCTATAGTGATCATGTGCATCTGAAGTTACGTGTTAATGACGATCAAGATGAGTAACGTCTACATCTACTGAATCTAATAAATCATCTGATGGTTCTACTAAATTTGTTTCATGCACTTTATTCTTTCCTTTAATAGAAGCTTGATATAAATCAGTTAAGTGCCTGGCCGTACGACAGGTACGTGACCAATGTCCAGTCATTCCACATCTATGGCACACCTCTTCACTTTTCTTTGAAGAATTATTCTGAGGATTTTTACCCCTCTCTGAATTGTATCACTTCTGGTGATATGGTATATTATAATCCCTTTTAATGTTGTCACTCCTGGGACCAACATTTCTATAATTTCTCCTACCACGTCCACGCCTCCGATTTCTTCTAAAGGATGCACCATTCACTTCTGGGAATGATGCAAACCTATAAGCATTCACTTCAGGGAATGATATTGAGCCAGTAGGGCGTGTATGGTGGCTTTCTAATAAGAGCTCATTATTCTGCTCAGCTACTAGAAGACATGATATAAGTTCAGAATATTTCTTGAACTTTCTCTCTCGATACTGCTGCTGCAGGAGCACATTCGAGGCATGAAATGTAGTAAAAGTCTTCTCTAGCATATCTTCATCGGTGATTTTCTCACCGCATAATTTTAATACTGAGCTTATTTTAAAAAGTGCGGAATTATACTCACTAACACTTTGATAATCTTGCAACCTCAGGTGCATCCATTGAGAACGAGCTCTTGGGAGGATGACAGTCTTCTGGTGTTCATACCTCTCCCTTAAATTGTTCCACAAAATATAGGGATCTTTTACAGTGAGATATTCAGTTTTCAATTCTTCATGAAGATGGTGGCAAAGGAAAATCATTGCTTTAGCACGTTCCTGCAGGGATGCTTGATTTCCTTCTTTAATAGTTTCTTCCAGGTTCATTACATCAAGATGTATTTCAGCATCAAGTATCCAGGATAAATAATTTTTCCCAGATATATCAAGAGCAACAAATTCCAATTTTGTAAGATTTGCCATTTTCTACACATATAAATAATAAATATGTGTATCTCAGAAAATATATTTATAAATTCACACAGATAATCATCAATAAAATATATCAAAGATTTCAAATAATATATTGAAAAACTTACAGAGGAAAGGAACTACTATTGCAAAAGAGAAATAAGAAATTCTCTTGAAACTCTTAAGAACTGAAACTTTCTTTCTCTCTCTATTTTTTCTTATGAATTTCATTACAACTGAAACCCATATTTATAGGCGTTGAAATTACTATGCAAGTCACTATGCAGATTTAAAATAATAGTGGTGGAGTCATTTACATAATTTAATGGTGGGCCAAGGGGGGCGACTGCCGACTCCGTTTATAACAGTATAATCATATTGATTTCATTGTTCAAATTATAGTAATACCAATCGTTGCTATAGTGATCATGTGCATCTGAAGTTACGTGTTAATGACGATCTGAACATGATTAACCCAAAAAAAAAAAGAAAAAAGAAAAAGAAAAAGAAGAGTCAAATTGAAGTTTGAGCAACGCAGGCGATAAGGCAGGCTAGTTAGAGAGTCTGACACGGATCGATTTTGTTGTCATGATAATTACAAGCATTAATTTGGGATACAAATCGCGATCGAGAACAAAATGATTATCTCTCGTATATATCATGGTTAATAATTAGTACTTATCATATCATATCTGTATAAACGGTATCTTTAAGCATTCTGTGTAAGCTGGGTACTTATAAAATCAAATTATCTAATCCTATCTGCAACTATATATGGATTCGATAGGTTTGGACGTTAATTTGGAGGTATTCATGTTTGATATTAGGGTGATATTTAAAAATAAAAAAATGTATTTTTTA
Source organism: Platycarya strobilacea (assembly GCA_036898215.1). Lineage (NCBI taxonomy): Eukaryota > Viridiplantae > Streptophyta > Magnoliopsida > Fagales > Juglandaceae > Platycarya > Platycarya strobilacea. Next base: position 981,181 of record CM072557.1, on the reverse strand, counting down.
AATATTTAAAAAAACAATTGTTTTGAAAATAATAATAATAAAAATATATTTATCAATGACACTAGGGCATGCATGGATATCTGATAGGCTACATTTGATTGTTAGACTGTACTGATATCAATTCAATTCAATTAAAATTTAAGTTGAGTCTAATCACGTCTAAATTATACATCATTTTTAAATCACTAAATTTTTTTTAATTTAAAATCTTTTTACATGTGTTATCCATGACTATTTTTTCAATTTGACACATCTTTATACGTCAGATCCATAATTTTTTTAAATTCTTATATATATATTTAAATTCATTTTAGCATCTAAATAAATTTAAACACATATTAAATTGACCTTACAAAACTTATTATATCATCTCAATTCACTGTTATTCAAAAAAAACTCAATTCATCTCAATTGATAAACTCAACATCTAAATACAATCTTTAACTTTATCCTTTATATTAATCTTAAGGGGGAATGATCATAAAAACTATGAACGAAATTAGCATTATAATTATTTTTTAAGGATAAGCACCAATATTTTATATGAAAAAAATGATATTTGCAATGATAAGATGTACAAATTTTGCATTTTTTTTTTCAAATAAACGATAACTCTATATTTTTTTCCAAATAGAATCCGTATATATCTTGCACACTAAACTATATTTATTAAATTATTTGACCAATTTTACCTACAGTTGTAAGTGCAAGCGACACAATGCCATTTTGAAGATTTTGTATTTACTCAATATTTTTTTTTTTTTAAAGAGATTGTATGGTATTTGTACAAACGATGACTATAAATATCATTCTTTTCATTTATTATTTTCCAACACGTGTGTGGTTGGCCCACTCACCCCACTCAAGAAATATATTAGTAAACAAAAATTTGTTTATCATCTCTATGTATTACACATTATTTTTTTTTTCTCGATTAAATGTGTGGTATATAGATAATAAATAGAAGAATTTAATTAATTAAAAAAATAAAAAATTTATTTAAAATTTGAAAATAAAAATAAATAAAAATTATGGTTTATAATATATAAAAATGAAGAATAGCAAAACTGATTTGTAAATTGAATTAAAATGGTCGTTTGAATTTATACTTGTAATAATTAAGCGTGGGGAGGTGTCTGTGTAACTTAACCAATCTTCTTTCACACATAAGTATTATGGAACAAAGTTTTAGATTTTGTTTCACTGATTATTTTGATTGATGTATTGAAGTGAAATATTTTGATATCGATTTGTTTTGGTGTTTCGTTTCAAGGTTAATTATATATATTATATATAAATATTTATATGTATATATAAACTAATAACTAATAGAATAAATATATATATGTGTGTGTAAATATGTATCATATATATTTGTACATATTAAAAAAATTGAAGATTTATAAAATGATAGGTTGAAAAAATACAAACTTCAGTTGTGTCACAATAATAAATAAAATAAAATAAAATAATAGATAAAATATTAAGAAATAATGATATTTCGAAAAAAATAGGGGACATATTTAAAGTTACAAAGTATATATATATTTTATATTGTAGAATTAATCAAATACCATCTGAATTTATAATTTTAGAAAAATGTCATTCAAATACAATAAAATTATAAAAATAGTCCAAAACGGAATAAGGACTGAAATGACTGGAATTTGAACTTGAACGTCTGGAATTAAACAAAAATGACTAGAACAGACTGAAATGAGTCGGAATTTGAAGTGAAATGGAATAATGAGGTATAGCGCACCTAATACTATATCGAAACGAAAAATTCTAGCCGTTTCGACCAAAACGGAATAAAATTCAAAACCTTGCTCTGGACACATTTGAATCCTTAGGTGGCACTCAAGTCACAAAACTACAAAATTGCCCTTCAAGAAAATCAGAACCCTCAATCAAAGAAATTCTTCTTCCAAAACAGGATTTTATGGTTCAGAAAGAAATTAGGTTTTTTTTGGGACAACAAACATGTTGACGGCCAAATCCAAAGAACTTCAGGTGGTTGCTCCATTGACTGAATCTAACACGCTTGTGGAGTATGCGCGACCTGCTTTTAAGGAGGACCTGGAAATCAACTGTCGGTGTATGATCAAGAACGTTCCTATCTGTGTCAACACCACCTCTAGCAGCTTTCTGTGGTGAACCTTTGTAATAACCCTTTGGGAATTGAGTGAATCCTGACTACTTCGAGGTAGTCTTCTTCCAAATTGCATACAAGATATAAAGCTATACATATATATATATATATAGAGAGAGAGAGAGAGTAGTTTGCACTGGATACCAATTGGCCTAAACCCCAACTCATGGTTGATTTTTATAATGATTCATAAAAATGTTTACTTGCAAGATGGGTAAACTGATTGTGTTTAACCTTCCATGTCAAGTGAGTTCTTAAACGACATGCTTATTACACACATATACGACCTATCGTAGCCTAACTCTAATTACAATTCATTAAAAGAAACGACATTGTATAGCTAATAGCTAACTAACATAACTACCACTTCGTTAAACCAAACGAAATTGTATTCAACACTTATTAACTAACAAAACTATCAAAGGCTTCCTCTTTTATTCTTCTACGCTTAACACAACAACCATCACACTAAATCACAACCATCCTTTTCACTGCACTTCACCTTCTTCTCAACCCTATAACACTCTACTAGTTCCCATTCTGCAACTTCCACCAGGTATAGTTTTAGATAATATCATTGTTTCTAAAAATCTAAACTGGAAGTTGATATACTAAATTAGGTGTTCCCTTGCATTTAGGGGAATTGGTTTTTTTTATAGTGCATTGATGAAGCAAGTGTCATTCATAAGTAATATACGAGATATACTTGATCCTATCAATATAGTATAGTATATAGGAAAATAATAGGCTTACCTCTCCATTATTATTCATTTATTGCTTATTTTATTTTTTTTTAAGTTTTTCTTTTATTTAATGATTAGGGAAGTGATTATTAATGAAGTTATATATTTTTACAGTTTTTTCTTAATGATTAAGGATGCTAAAAAATTACTTAAAGAAAATGATAAAAAGATAAATAAATATATTGAAAGTAGTAAACAAGTAATAAATGGGATCATGGGCGCATTGGGCTTTATTGAAGACACAGTCATACCTATTCACCAGCACACCAAATTGCAACACTCAAGGACACAGCAAGGAGGTCATCGATTGCCAAATATTCTAGAAGAATCTCAAGATAACATAATTGCTAAGGTGACAAGACCAAATAGTAAAATGTAGAAAAGTTTGTTATTTGTATAAGCCTATATAATGTGGCCTAACATTGTGTATACGATCATGAAAATGAATACATCTCATTCTGTAGAATTCCTCTTCTCTTTAGTCTTTTATCAAATATCTTGCATGCATCTCTTACATCTCAACATGGTATCAAGAGCTTGCACTGGACTCATGTCCCGATCCATCATACAGTAATTCTTAACATTTTTTTTTTCTTCTATGGAAATCGATACAGATTCTTCCTCTGCTCCTGGTTCTCCTCCTCCCACCCCACTACCTCCATCTCTTAACCCTGCTCTCATCAACAATGCCTCCCACTCCATTATGGTTAAACTTACCATAGAAAATTACATTCTATGGAAGTCTTAAAACCTACCATTCTTGAAGGGACATCAACTCTTTGGATTTGTTGATGGCTTTTCACCCAAACCCCCACCTAAAATTAATGGTAAACCTAACCCTGCATACCTGAGATGGATTCAGCAAGATCAATTGTTGATGTCTACTCTCACTTCGTCGTTGTCTGACTCTGTTTTGGCTCAAGTAATTAATTGTAGCTCTTCCTTTGATATCTGGACGACTCTTCAATGCTTGTTTGCTGTCGAATCCTTAGCGCACATCATTCATACCTAGTATCAATTAGCAACCTTGAAAAAAGGCCCTAAATCAGTATCTGATTATTATAATTGAGCTAAAACCTTAGCCTTGACCTTGATTACAGCTAGCCATCCACTTAGTGACTTCGAGTTCTCAATATATCTCTTAGCAGGGTTGGTACAGAGTATGAATCTCTAGTTACCTCCTTGACTACCCGTCTAGATTTTCTCTCTCCACATCAGATTTACAGTTACCTCTTAAATCATGAGTCCCGTCTAAATCATCAAACCCAAACTCTATTGTCTTCAACTAATTTGTTTACTAATACCACTAGTTTTCATCCTCTCGCACCTGGGTATTCTCGTGGTCGTAACTCTGGTCCTTATCAATAGGGTAGGCGAGGATGTGGTTTTGGAAGTGGTTCTCGTCCACCTTCCTAGCCATTCCCTCCTCAGAATTATTCTAACTCATCTCGACCAGACTCCTGACCCCAATGTCAAGTCTGTATCAAATTTAGCCACACCACTCGAACTTGCTATTACCGGTTTGACCAAGCATATCAGTCCCCACCTCTACCTTCCTTTGTGGCTAATTACACCACCTTTTATATGCCTCGATCTACGCCCAATACTTGGTTTCCTGATATGGCTGCTATGCATCACTTCACCTCAGATTTTGAGAACCTCAATTTGGACTCAATCTCATTCTAGGAACCCGATTAAGTCAGCATTGGGGATGGATCCTCCTTACCAATACAACACACTGGCTCTGCTCACTTGAACACCTCTTCTGGCAAATTTCTTTTAACTAATTTACTTCATGTTCCTGCAATTACTCAAAATTTACTTACAATACGTCAATTTTGTCATGATAATAATATTTTCTTTGAATTTCACTTGAATTTTTTTTGTAGTGAAGGATTCACCTTCTTAGGAGGTGCTCCTCAAAGGTCCCGTTAAAGAAGGTTTGTATGCCTTGTCGATAGATGCAATGTCTTCAACCTCCTCTTCCCAAGCTTTCCTTGCTCTTCACACTACTACTCATTTATGACATTCAATGCTGAATCACCCCTCCTCTCGAACTACTTGTCTTGTTCTTCGTCGGTTTAATCTTCCGTTCACCTCTAGCATCAACTTTGGTCATTGTCCAACTTGCTCTTCCACCAAAGCTCATGCACTTCCACATCCAACCTCGCCATCTCGATCACATCACCCATTTCAGCTTTTGTTCATGGATGTTTAGGGTCCTGCGCCAACACCATCCACAAATAATTCACGTCACTATTTATCCATAGTTGATGACTTTTCCAAATTTCAATGTTTTTTCCCTATGCAAGCAAAGTCTAATGTTTCCACTATAGTGTTAGCCTTTTTTTCGGTTTGTTAGCAACACTTTTAATACAAATATCATTGCAGTTCAAACTGATTGGGGAAGTGAATTTCGCCCTTTAAAAGCCATTTTTCAATCATGTGGCATTATGCATTGAATAACATGTCCACATTCTCATCTCTAAAATGGGAGTGTGGAACGTCGTCATCGTCACATTATTAGAACTGGACTATCTTTATTGTCGCATGCATCGGTTCCTCAAACATATTGGGCCGATGCCTTCCAAACTGCAATATTTCTCATCAATTGCATTCCCACACCAATAATCAATGATAAATCTCCCTATGAAATTTTGTTAAATAAAATATCGGATTACAAATTTTTTCGTGTATTTGGATCAGCTTGTTAGCCTAATCTTTGACCCTATAATCATCATAAATTGGATTATAGGTCCACTAGGTATGTCTTCTTGGGCTATAGCCTAGATTATAAAGCCTATAAATGCTTACATATTCCAATTGGCATAATTTATTTGTCTTGGGACGTCACTTTTAACAAAATTGAGTTTCCATTCCAAAAGTCCACGGCGTTCTTTGATTCAGGTTGCAAATATCGGCTCTATATCTTCATCTTCATTCCCACTATTTCTTCCAATCCCTCCAATAGCCCAAATAACACCTTTGACCCACCATCTATGTCCAGCCTAAATCCTGATCTTTCCTTACCCATGCCCACTCAACCTGACCCAAATTTCTCAAACCCTAACATCATTTTACCCTCTCTCGAAACTTCCCATGCTGACACTCATCTCCTATCTTCTTCTTGGTCCAGGTCACCCTCTTCTGTTAGGGCATCCATCATACCTACTCATTCCATGGTTACTAGGTCCAAAACATAGTCTTTATGTCCTTTCCATCGCACTGATGGTACAATTATGTGGCCCTCGTCAAAACCCACTGCTTCTCTGACCGAAATTCTTGATTCCTCTTTTGTTTTTGAAGAACCCAAGTCATTTATCGAGGCATCCAAATACTTCAAATGGCGTACTGCCATGGCCATTGAAATAGATGCCCTTCTTCAAAACCAAACGTGAGAACTTGTTCCTTTCTCTTCCGATTTTAATGTTCTTGACTCAAAGTGGATTCTCAAAACTAAGCAAAGAGCTGATGGATCACTTGAGAGACGCAAGGCTCGTCTTGTGACTTAGGGCTTCCATCAGCAACTTGGCTTGGACTACCATGAGACATTTAGTCCGGTTGTTAAGCTGGTCACTATTTGCCTTATCCTTTCACTTGCTATCTCTTCAAATTGGGCGTTGCATCAACTCGACATTCAATATGCTTTCTTGCATGGGGACCTTGAGGAGTCAGTTTACATGAAGCAACCTCCTGGCTTCGTGAATCCTAACTTCCCTTCGCATGTCTGTAAGTTGAGAAAATCTCTGTATGGTTTGAAACAAGCTCCTAAGACCTGGTTTGCAAAGTTGAGTGATAAAGTAATTTCCTTTGGTTTTAAATGTTCTAGCTCTGATTCTTCTCTATTTATTATGCATACTGGTTCTGTTTGCTTGTATATTCTTGTCTATGTTAATGATTTGGCCATTACTGGCTCAAGTCCTTCTCTTATTTCAGATCTGATTCAATTTTTAAAGTCTCACTTTCCTGTAAAAGGACTCGAGTCACTTAGTTACTTCCTTGGTATTGAAGTCCATTGCAATTCTCAAGGTCTGTTTCCATCTTAACATAAATATGTCATTGATCTGCTCACCCGCACCAATATGCATTTGTCAAAACCAGTGTCCACACCTATGTCCACTTCTGATCAACTCACAGCACTAGATGGTTGCACATATGATGATCCTCACTGGTATAGAAGTGTTGTGGACAGTTTTCAATACTTAGCTTTTACTATACCAAACATCTATTTTGCTATGAATCAAGTTTGTTAGCATATGCACTCTCCCCATATTCCCCACTGGACTACGATTAAAAGAATTCTTCATTATCTCAATAACACCCGTCACCATCGCTTGTTCTTTTATGTTTCTTTCTCACCTACTTTATCTGCATTTTTTTATGCTGACTGGGCCTGGTGCCCGGATGATCGTCGGTCCACTGGTGGGTTTTGCATCTATTTTGGTTCTCATATTTTATCATGGGGTTCAAAAAAGCAACCAACTGTCGCTAGATCCTCCATAGAAGCAAAATATAAATCTATTACTAACACCACTTGTGAGTTCTTTTGGTTGCAGAACCTGTTTTCTGAACTTGGCATTTCTCGGTCTCAACCACCAACTCTTTGGTGTGATAATATTGGAGCTACCTATATTTCTATCAATCTAGTGATGCGTTCAAGGAGAAAGCATATGGAGTTGGACTATCATTTTGTCCGTGAGAGAGTTGCCTTTAAATCGCTGCAAGTTTCCTTCATTTCTACTATGGACCAAATTGCAGATATTCTAACCAAACCACTGCTTGTTGCACATTTTGCACTGCTTCAATCCAGCTTTACTATAACTCCAGTACACTTTGGATCAAGAGGGGATATTAAAGACACAGTCATACCTACTCACCAGCACACTAGATTGCAGCACTCAAGTACACAACAAAGAGGTCGTCGGCTGCCAAATATTAACTCCAGTACACTTTGGATCGATGGGGGATATTGAAGACACAATCATACCTACTCACCAACACACCAGCTTGCAACACTCAAGGACACAACAAAGAAGTCATCGGCTGCCTAATATTTCAGAAAAATCTCAAGATAACAGAATTGCTGAGGTGGCAAGACAAAATAATAAAATGTTGAAAAGTTTGTTATTTGTATGGGTCTATATAATGTGGCCTAACACTGTGTATACGATCATGTAAATGAATACATCTCATTATGTATAATTCCTCTTCTCTTTAGTCTTTTATCAAATATCTTGCATGCACCTCTTATATCTCAACAAGCTTATATGGTCCAAGACTATATTTTCTCATTTCCAGTTATTTTTATTTTCTTTTATATGGACTATGTGGAATATTGGCCAGTTGATACATTTTCTTATCATATATTGTTTGTTTAAGTAGACCTAGGGCATGTTTGAGAATATAACTGTTTTAAGATATTCTTATATTATTTTAGTATTATTTATAAATCATTTAACTACTATTTACTGATCATCTTAGATACTTTTACTATCCAAACGGGCCCTTAAAGGCCCAATATTCAGGATACGAGGATTTCCTCAGGGTATTCGTTTTCTTGCTTGAACCATTTGGTTTATAGCTTACATTGGACCTAGCTACACGCGGACCAATCAGTCAATGATTATGGAATCTGCGACCCAGTATTCTAATTTTATGCATCCTTGTTCTTCCAATTATAACCACATACGCTTAGGAAAAAAAGAGTATAACCACATACATAGATGTAAAAAATACATGCACAAGTTGTGGGAAAGTGGGAAAATCCGTAAAGTATTAAGCTAGTTTTAATGGAGATTTGGTGTTCGATACAATTCTTAATGCACGACATAACCTATTGGCTGTTAAAGGAAAACACCATTGGCTGTCCTCTATCAAATACCACATGATCAACTATGAATTAGGGTCCTTGTTTACCTATCAAAGTAAAATGAATTAGGGTCTCTGTTAAGTGGAGAAACCTTAATCTTAGATCAATTTGATGAAAGAATGGATATGCTTAGGAAGAAATAATATGGAGCTTTATTCTTTTCATCATTACTTTTAGTCCAATGATAAATTGATTCAAAACATGTTGATATCATACCTCATAAGATATTATTATTTACTTGGACATTGACTGTTTGCATGACATGCATCTGGATCTATGAGGGGTACTTATGAACTTATGACTAGTTGGAGAAGCTTACTGACATAATATTGTATTTTCATATATCATGTTTTGTTCTAATTCCTCGAATTGCTGTTTCAACAGTATCGCCAAATGAGACGGAAAGAACAATATATATCTCGGCTTTGCTAGGATAGATGTTGACTACCAGAAAAGGAAAGGATTGGCTGAATTCCACATGAGAAGGGAGGAAAGAATGAAATCAGCCGCCGAAGAATGGACAGCAAAGAAGCGTTTGAAACGTCAAAAGAAAATGCAAAGAAAACGGGAGAAGAAAATCAATTTGAATGGAGGAGGAGAAGAACATCATAAAGAAGATTCTTCAGACGTACGAGGAATGGAACTCTGATGATCATTATGATGAGAATGCAGGTAAATGAATGAACAAGCTCCTAACAAATTCTTATTTTCCTGGCTTGGTCCAAAAATCGATTCCTAATGGTTCACGTTACATTCACTTTGCTGCTCTACATGATGGAATAGGCCATAGTTCGAATTTGGATAAAGTCGTTAATTTCAGGGGAAAAGAAGAAGAAGAAGAAACGGTCATGTTCTCAAGATCTGAATATTGCTCCAATTAAACTAATATATATATATATATATATATTTTAGTAAAGAGTCGGGATTACATGTCTAAAAGTCGATCATCTCCAATTTTATTTAAGAGCCTGCTTATGACGGCTCAATAAGTTATGGAACTTAAGGCTACAATTTTGATTTAGGTTATTTAAAAAAAATATATATTTTTATTTTTATTTTTACATTAGATTTTTATTTAAAAATAATTCATATCATTTGTGTAGTAAATAATTACTTAAGATTTTATATTACCTTTTTAATTAAGATTTTAAATTAATAATGACATATGTAATATTTATTTGATATTTTTGATGTTCTCTTATTGGGTTAATTAATATTTTTAATTAAATATTTTTTCTTTTTATTTTAAAAATTATACTTTAGACTTCTTTTTAAAACCCTTATTTCATTAGAGGACCTTAGTAATAGTTGGTTTGTAATGTCTTAGGTCAGAATTGTAATATCCTGATTATGAATGAATGAACACTGCTTTTTTATAAAAGAAACAAAAAATGCCTTTCCAAAATTGCATGGAGACGGAGTTTTAATATTAATTGCAATAACACCATAACCACGAGGGAAAAATTAAAAAAGGCATGCGGTAACAATAATGATATTGCGGCATGCGGAAACAAGATTTTGGTCGCTGCAACAAACGTTTGACACTATAAAACGGTTGGCATTTGCAAAGTGACTCAATGCGCAAACGGGAAACTCACCTGAAGTCTGAAGCCCCCTCCCCTCCCTTTCCTTTGTACGTTTCTATTTCTCTTCTCCCCGTACCCTCTCGTATTTTCACACTCTCCCTCCCTACTCTCTTCTCTTTCTGTGTCTTATTCTCTGCGTGAATCCCTAAGATTAGCGTCATGGTCGATGTTCATCGTGCTCTCGGCGGCGGTTCAGGTTCTCTTCCGCCCCTCTCTCCCAACTTACATATATTCATACATATACATTGTTCTGGTATTCCCATTCATACACGTATCTATACATCTATAATCTATATACCCGCTATTTGCTCATCCGTCGATCGGGTTCCTCATATGTTGCATTGGCCTCTTATTGATAGTTGGTGGAATTTTTTATTAGGCATCAATTCCGTAACCTCCATCCATTCAGCCATTCTCGTTTCTCCTTTTCTGAAAACACAATTTTTGAGTAATTTAATTTGTATAATGATTAATGAACCAATCAGTCAATTAGGTATTGAGTTAGCTAATTACTTAACTAATTATATGCATTTGGGTTTTTCATTATGATAGTTGCCGATGTGCTGCTGTGGAAGAAATGTCATGGAGGGGTTATGGTGCTAATCTCTGCCACAACATTCTGGTGCCTCTTTGAATTAGCTGGCTATAACCTACTATCATTCGTGACAAATGTTCTATTGCTTCTGGTTGTCATTCTCTTTTTTTGGGGAAAATCTGCTTCTCTTCTCAACAGGTATTTTCCTCTTTCGATATATTTACGGTGCGTATATTTTACTTTGGATATCTCTGATATCTTGGTAACTTTGAAGGTTCTCGTTATATTAATGGAAGATTTTCTTACTGAGAAAAATATTTCAAGGAAAATGATGACTCTAGACTATGAAGGGATTATTTATCAATATGTCCTGAAACCTCTTTGACTTAGAGAGTTTAGTATCACAGATTCAGGGGAACCATTCCAAAAGATAATATTTTGGTTGAACCAGATACAGAGGCATGTGAAAGATTAAATTTTCTTCTGAATGATTCTACTAAAGTAACTACAAGGATTAATGGAGCAATGGAGATAAAGTGGAGTTATGGCTCCCATGGAACAGTTTATTGTGATGCATGATGCTATCTTAGGCCTTGGATTAGTGAACAAAAATTTACCCTTTTGCGTGGTTTTTGTTTTTCAAAAATAAATTCTATGTGACTCAGGCCTCTGCCTCCCCTTCCTGATATGGAGATTTCTGAGGAATCTGTTGTGAAGGCTTCTGAAGCACTCCAAGTGTGGATCAATCCTGCATTGTCAATTGCACATGACATTGCGCACGGGCGGAATTTAAAACTTTTTCTTAAGGTTGAGTGCTGTTGACTCCGAGACGCCATTTTTTCTACTTTGCCTAATGCAAATGGTTTACATTTCTGTTAAGTTCGGGTTTGGGGTTTCAGGTTGCTATTGGCTTGTGGATAGTATCTTTTATTGGTAGTCTCTTCAACTTCCTCACTCTGGTCTATATTGGTGAGCTGCTTTGTTGCCTATCGTTAAGATTTTTATTAATTGTTAATAAAGGTGTACTTCTTAAAAGAGTTCCTTGACCGTCCATTTAATTTCTGCAGGGGTTCTTCTTAGTCTTTCAGTTCCTTTGGCGTATGACAAGTACCAGGACAGCATTAATCCAAAGCTGTTCAGGATGTATGAAATCTTGCAGAGGAAATATAGGAGAATTGATGATAATCTTCTAAAAAAGATTCCAATTTTAAACAAGGCAAAGAAGATAGATTAGGTAAACATGATCTCTCTCTCTCTCTCTCTCTCTCTCTCTCTCTCTGTGACACTCAGAGTGGTGTGAATATTGCATTCTGCATTGTAATATGCATATTACTCCAAGAAATTCCTTCATGGTTTCCTAATGAACGTAAGTTTAATCCGCATGCAGTTCTTTGATTTGGTCGCAAATTCGCAATGATTATTGGAAAATTCTGCAAAGATAAGAGCTACAGAAGAATGGATTAAAAAACCATATAATGTTTTATACTGTCATCTATTTTCTTTTCTTGATTTTAAAACTTAAAATTCATTTATCTAGACAGGAAATATGTTGTTAGGGATTTCTAGATTAGATGATATAGATGGTTGCTGCTAAAATGGCGATCCATGATCAAACTAGTTTGTTCTCCCTTGTAATGAATATGCTCAATTCCAATTGGCATATGGATAACTTTTGCCAGTTTTGATCTAGTTTTTATTCTCCATTGTTTATATTATAATTAAGGTTGATAAGTGCAACGAGGTTCAGTGGAGGTGTCTTTATCCATTTGGAATCGGAAGTACATCAGTGATGGCAAATTATGTCATAGATTAGGACCCCTATGTCTGTCAGAGATAACTGTATCGCTAGAACTTATACCAAATTGCTCTTCATTTTGAATTGTATCTTATCTGATTAAAAAATTTGCGTTTCCTGGCCTTTCTCAAATGACACTTAGATTTTAAGCAGCCAGCTATGATGTTTCATTACCTCTTGTTTCACAAATCACTCTTCTGTGAATAATACTATTCAGCACAGCATCATAAGTTTAAGTACTCGGGTGTTTCATAGAGTACAAGGATTAGCATACTGTGTTATTACTGTCTCGTGACATCCGTCTTGTAGTGTTATATCAAATGAAAACCTCTTATCTTTCCCACAATTTGTCATTAGTCATTACCATTCTGAGTTGGTACTTCAGAGTTTTATTTTTGTACTTAATTAGAAATCTTGTGTAATTTGGGTTAATTTTTTGTGTTGCTCTGTCGAAGATGTACTGAAGCATATTCACATTTGGTCAGGATATCGAGGAGTTCAGCAAAGTTTCATAGCATAGAAATGGGTTTTGCTGGGATCCTGTCAATTGATAGCAAGTGCTGGCATGATTCAGAATTTTCTAACTTCCATTTATCATCTCAATCAACCAGGAACGAGGGTGACAACAATAGATTTGGTAGCGCTTAATTTTTTTTTTTTTTCCCATAGTTGATCATGTGGACTAGGGTTATTTGCACTTTTTGGTTATGCCTTTTGTGTTGATCTGCTCTGTATGAATTGCCCCATATGGCGAGGGGAAAACATCCGCTTGTTAATGGAATGTAGAACTTTTAGGTTCTCTCTCATGCCTCGTGCATTTTATTTTCTCAATATAGCTTGTATTCCTGTTCATCGAGACCTATTACTTGTATCATCAAATACCACCGCTCAAAGATCTTTTAATTATGGTGGGTGGGGGTTTTCTCGACCGACCGGCTAACTTTGTAAAATTTTGCTCTGTATTCCTTGTGAGGTGGTTAGGGTTTTACATTTATGAGCTTCATCCACTTGGCTTCTTCTTAATTTAAGTCTTAACACCACGAATTAGTAAACGGAAATTGAATCAATGGAATTTAGATCCAGATAAATGGGACTTTGGGTTGGAGGGCGTTATGGATTTAATTGAATGGGAACAAAGCAAACGATCGAGAGGGTGCTTCTTTATTCTAGTTTACTTACAAATTGGGCTATTGTTGCCAGTAGAGTGAACGCAAGCAAATCAGTTAAGACGGTTTCTTGGGCAACATCCTGAGGGTTATAGCAACTTCACAAGTGCCTTTCCCTGGGAGAGCCCTTCATACAGATTGGAATTAGGCCATCAACTTTATGTAACGACGTACACCCCATCACTTAGGAAATCTCTAAATTCTTCCCACGAATTGAAATTACAGGTTTTTGTGAAGAATTATTTGTAATTTGAAAGAGTGGTTGCAACATTTTGGAGTGGAAATGCATATATATAACTTAAAGAGTTACCACACAGAAATCTGAATATCTAGACATGAATATCCATGGCTCCAAAAACTTGATGTCGCCTCCAACATTTATATACCTTGTTTCGGCTACCTAAAGGACAGCTTATGCAACTCTAGGAACCGGAATGCTTTCCAAAGGTGGTAATGTCACTGATCGCAACAACTCTAGTGAGAAAACAAGCCCCAAGAAATGTGAAAGGATGGTGTTTGCTGATGCCTGCAAAAGGAATAATCGGTTGAGGATGGTGAAAAAAGCATTCAATACTAACCCAAATGTCTCCAAACTATTTTGACATGTTAATATCCCCCAACCAAATATGAGATTTTACCAATCCAAAGCACCAATGAATTTTATATGGGGTATGTTGAATGAAAACCTTTTAACTTGACAAGTTAAAAATGCAATTCCAGGATTTCAAAACTCATATTACAGAGTAGAAAACAGGCAACTCATGCTGCAGGCATCAGCAAACACCATCCATACACGCTATTGTGAATTTTATTTGAATGCTGTTGCTGTTCTACTCCTTTCTGAAATTAGGAAGAAACATTGTCTGACAAGCCAACAGCAGCACAAAGAGCTATTCTGGCTTGTAAAAATTGACATCAATAATTCTTATCAAAAAAAAAAAATGACATCAATAATAACCAAAGTCACAGAATCTCAGCCATTTCAAGATATGGAACCTGAAGCAGGAACTTGTTGAATTTTGGAAATTTTCTTTACATGTATGGTTTTGCAGAAAAGATGAAGAGACTCGTAATGGTGAGGTCAATATACATTAAGACCACTTTAAGGTCAAAACATCATTGATTCTTTTATTGGAAACTTATAATTAAGTCAAATGAATACCTGCACTAGGAATACGTCCAACGCCAGAACAGGACTGTACCCAGGAGCAATTCCTTGGGTGTAAGGGTTCACTGAGGATGTAAGAGCTTTGGCAACCAGCAATCCAACTGTGGCTTGCATACCAAGAATGGCAGCACCCAATCCAAGTAAGTTTACTACTATGCCATTTTGTAAGCTTTTGACGACATCTGCACGAGGAGGAGCCTGATAACCACAAGCAATTAATAGAACACAGAAACTTTGAAGGCCTCAAGAGCAAAATGCTAAAACATACATTCCTTAGAAGCAAACCTAGGCAACAATCATTGATCCAATCTGGGTCAAGCTTATAACTTCGTAGATATAATAAAACGAGGAATCAAAAAACATGAGCAATCTGTCCATGGCCATTGGAACAAAACTTCAGCAGAATTTAGGCCACAAAAGTCAATATTAAACGTGTAATTTGTCATTGGACAAGATAAACTCATATTCTATGAAATTGCATCATCTTATGCAAATGTATTATAAAAGCACGAATGTCTAGTCAATTTTAATCAATTTGAAGAAGGTAGAATTGATCCAAAAACAGCACTATCACCATCGATACAAAGTCCAACGAGGCTTATACAATTTAGTTAGAAACTGATGTCATATATACTACAAAAACTTCAAGTATCATAGCGAAATCACAACTAAACCTAAGAATATTAAGCCTTACTTTCGAAGGCTGATTGGCAGTTCTTCGAAGATTATCGGAAAGCCGAACATAACCAAATGACCAAAATACTGAAATGAATGCCGCGGCAATCCCAGCAGCAGTAGCATAAAAAGTAGCCGGCGACGTAATCTTCCCAGTAACGACGACTGAAAACGAAAGAATCACAGCGGCCACAACAGTGCACACAAGCTGTGCCCAAAATCCAATACTACCAAATCTCTTGAACTGCCTTGAAGTGTTCTCTAATCTTTTTGCCACCTACAACATCATCAAAATTACTTATCTTCGGCACCCGTCAAACGCAATCTAAATATGGGCTATAAAACCCTAATGCTCGAGTTAGAAACATTTTCAAAAATCTAGTTGGGCAAAAGAAAAAAGAAAGTGCAAATGAAATAAACTGAGTAATTAAAAAGAAATTTATTTTCTTTCAATTTGTTTCGCTACATCTTATCAGCAACCAAACAGCGCATATTTGAAGTTTAAACAAGGCTAAAAAGAAAATTAAGGGAGAAAGAAAGAGAACCTGAGCGAGCTTTTCCTTTTCGGCCTCAGCGTTTGGGGAGGAGGAGATTTCAGAAGCCCTTACAGTGAAGGAGAGCTTCTGCCGAATGTGATTCGGAGCAGAGTATGAAGGCGAAGGAAAAGAAAAGGGTGGTTGGGAGGTTTTGGAGGAAGCAGAGTGAGAATTTACAAGTGGGAGAGAAAAATAAGAGACGTGGAAGGCCGGGGTTGGCGGTCTGGAAAGGCGAGAAGTGATAGAAGATCCCGCTGACACCGCCGTCGCCGGCAGTAGTAGCGTTTGCATAATTGGAACTTGGAAGAGTTCAAGTACGGAAGAGAGGCCAGGAGAGTCGAGAACTGAGCTGAACTGAGATGTAGTTTTGTTACTCTTTAAACCTTTTCACTTTCACTTTCACTTTCACGTGGCTGGGTGGTGGGTACCATATCAAATACAATTTTTTTTAAAAGAAATAAATAGTTAGACAAAATTAGATACTCAACCGATGTCAGAAATAAAGGAAATAATTTATTTACGATCTTATTCTTTAATATACTTGATATATTATTTAAATTAATTTTTTGCAGAGTAATTGAGTTTCAAATGTATAAATTTTGTGCAAATATTTTATAAAACAAATAGGTTTCATAAAAGAAAAAATGAATTTTTCACACTTTTTCATTTTTCATAAAAGCTTAAAGAGGCTTTATATTTAGAATTTGTAGATATCATTTTCCTTTCCTCTTTTGTGTTTGATCCACTAAAGTTGATACAAAAACACCACAAACTAGTATATAAAAATTTAAAGAAAAAAAAATGAGTTTCATTTTCCGAGTCAATGAAGTCCCACAACTTTTATCTGCTTCAAGGAAAGAAACGCCTAAAGAGAAAGCTTCCTCATCACCATATGACTATGAAGGTAAGGGAAGGAAAGAAAGGGCATCCCAAAAAACGTAAGTGGGAAGGAGATCTTCTGTTGGACTTCTCTTACCATTCTGAAGGCAAAGATGCACCAAAGATGGTGCACAATCTGTTGGAATCTTGGATCTCTATTGTACAGAGATCATACCATTGAAGTTATATAAACATTAGTGTCTGGAGATTTTAAATGTGTTACTTGGACATCAAGGCAGCAGAGGCACTTGTTTGTGCTCGGCAAATTCTTCCTTGTAAAATGTGTGCTCCCATAGCCACTATTGATTGGTTGTCTGAACTTCTGTGTTCTGACTTTCCCAAGTTCTTAGTCAGAATTGGTAACTATTCACTCTATTAACATCTGTGTGATTCATATGCAAAAGATTTTTCCAACATCCCAATCTCCCTCTTTTCATGGATGTCTTGAGCTTATATTGCAGTCACGGACCACTTCAATATAGATAGAACCATAGAAAATTCCCAATTACATGACCCCAAAAGAAAAAAAACGAAGGAAATTGGTGCAACTCCAGTGCTGAAAGCTCCTTTTCTTCCAAGTTTTGTCTGGTTCCTTGTATATTTGACTATATTCAACATGTGCATCACATTTGAATAACCAAAACATGAACTCGTGACTATGATCAGGAGTACAAACGTACTTTACCCCTTTAATCTTCCTAACTATCTACTGATGTGGCCGTGGGTTATTTTTATTTTTATTTTTCACCTTGCTCTGTTTTACAGTCATGTCTAATACAATTTAGAAAAATAGGATACTGAGTACGTCATGGGATATGGTCCAAACATGGAACTCTAGCACCAGTAAATAGGGAACACTTAGAAAGTAACTGAAGTTGAGAGAAACTAAAGTACAGAGGCTTTATTGGTTTGTGGCCTCTTTAATGAGATGTTGGTCATTCATTTGTTACATTAACCATAGAGAGAGCAGAATATAGAAGGTTACTGTGAAGGAAATACTAAATGAAGTGCATTCTGCCTAATCAAAGGAAAAATTGGAAACTATTTATAAGTCCACGAGAGAGACAGAGAATAGAAACTGAGAAGTATTAACGACAAACAAGATTTCATAAAGATATATTTAAAAAATAATATATTTTTTCAAAATACTGTTATAATCGAATGCAGTAGACTTCGTTCTTGGCAACATGATATGGGTTCCAACTCACTTGGGTGTCTTGTAGCAGATATGAGATTCCTCTCTGTTTTACCTACCTGACTCGTGAGTTCACAGATAGTAAATGGAGAGGGTTTGCAGAAGCAGTACAACTGTCCCCATTAAAATTATATTTCCCATGCTCAACAAAGTTCTCCCCTTCATTATTATTCACGGAGTTCCTTTTACACCGCCCATTTTTGCTCTCTGCTATTCACTGCATCTTTCTGCATTCTCTTGGTACTAACTGCCATTTTTCTCTCTCTCTACACTTGACTTCAGAGTCGGTGTATTTTAGCATATCACACCTAGTTTTCCTCCATTTTCACTCGCTTTATTCCTCCAATTAGAGATTTGGTCACCAAAACAACTAAACCATAGTTGGTCACCCTATCTCTCCTTCTCTGTCTCTGACTTTATTTCTTCACCATGAACTTGGAACTACGATGCTGAACTAGTTCAACAAATCATGAGCTGCAACACCAAGAACCTCCATTTCTGGTGGAGAATCACTGCCTCTGTTCTCCTTCTACTTCCCTCATTCGCTCTCAACTCGGATGGAATCCTCTTGCTTTCCTTCAGATACTCAATCCTCAGTGACCCATTATCCGTCTTGGAGAGCTGGAATTACAACGACGAAACACCATGCTCATGGACCGGAGTCGCCTGCACCGAAATCGGAAACCTCGGCACGCCCGATACGTTAAGGGTCACCAGCTTAGTCCTCCCCAACAGCCAGCTTCTGGGTTCAATCCCCGCCGACCTCGGCATGATCGAACACCTTCGCCATCTCGATCTCTCAGGCAATTTCTTCAATGGGTCTCTGCCCAATTCAATCTTCAATGCCTCCGAGCTTCAGGTGCTTTCCCTTTCAAACAATGTCATCACCGGTGAGCTACCACCTGAGCTTATTGGTTGGTTAAGAAGCTTACAGTTGCTGAATCTTTCTGATAATGCACTTGCCGGAAAGATACCTCAAAATCTCACTCCTTTGCAGAAACTTAGAGTTGTTTCTTTGAGGAGTAATTACTTCTCCGGTAGTGTTCCAAGTGGTTTCAACTCTGTTGAAGTATTAGATTTGTCTTCGAATCTGCTTAATGGCTCTTTGCCTCTTGGTTTTGGTGGTGGTAATTTGCGCTACTTGAACCTCTCTTACAATAAGATTTCAGGAAAAATCCCACCGGAGTTTTCAGAACAAATACCGCAGAATTCTACAATCGATCTCTCATTCAACAACCTAACCGGACCTATTCCGGATTCTCTGGCTTTGCTCAACCAGAAAAACGAGTTCTTTGCAGGGAACACAGACCTGTGTGGCAAACCTCTGAAGAACCTTTGCTCGATTCCTTCCACTTTGTCTAATGCTCCCAATTTCACATCCACTTCTCCAGCAATTGCGGTCATACCCAAAGACGTTGGCTCAAACCCAGTAACAGGCTCACCTAACACACCAAATGGGGCCGATCAGAACTCAGCAGAAGGAGGTCTAAAGCCCGGGACCATAGCCGGAATAACTCTCGGAGACTTGGCCGGTATAGGCCTCCTTGCAATGCTCGTTTTCTATGTCTACAATCTGAGAAAGAAAAACAACATTCTCCAACCAAAAAATGCGGCAACGAAGTCAGAAAAGAAAGTACAAGTGATGAGCATCAAACACGACACGGTTCACAGAAATCCCATGGCTTGGTCCTGCCTAGGCGAAGAGACTTCAGAAGCAACAAATTCTGATAGTGACCCTGATATTAAACTCAAAGTCGGAAACGTCCATTCAAGCGGAGATCATGATCAGAAAGGTGAACTTGTGACAGTGGACGGAGAGACAGAGTTGGAGCTGGAGACTTTGCTCAAGGCGTCGGCATATATGCTGGGAGCGAGCGGGGCGAGCATTGTTTACAAGGCGGTACTTGAGGATGGGACTGCGTTGGCAGTGAGAAGGATAGGAGAGAGCGGGGTTGAGAGGATGAGGGACTTTGAGAACCGGGTCAGGGCCATAGCTAAGCTGCGCCACCCCAACTTGGTTCGAGTTCGTGGGTTCTATTGGGGAGAGGAGAAACTCGTTATCTATGACTATGTCTCTAATGGCAGCCTTGCGAGCACCAACTACAGTAAGCTCTCTCTTCAATATCTATTTTCAATGTAAGAGGGAAAATAAAAGGATGTAAAAAGAGAGAGAGAGAGAGGAAAGAAATTGCTCTAGTAAAAATTGGGTTTTTATTTATTTTTTATTTTTTACACATAAATAGATATAATTAAATAAACCATTGATCTATTTATTACTCGATCAGGTCTTTGATTTTTTAGCTTAATTTTCTCGAGCCATTTGGAATGGGATTTCGCATATTCAACTCAGAATTTCTTCATGAATGGCTGCAATTACGGCTAAACAAAACAAATTTTCATTTTCTTCTTTGTTTTAATTTCATGATATTCAGGAAAATCAGGCTCATCACCAAGTACTCATCTCTCTCTTGAGGTCCGTCTGAAGATTGCAAGAGGAGTAGCCCGAGGACTGTCCTACATCCACGAGAGGAAACACGTGCATGGCAACATTAAACCCAGCAACATCCTCTTGAACTCTAACATGGAGCCGATAATCGGAGACTTTGGGCTGGAGCGCCTCGTCTTGGGCAACAACAGTAATCACAAAGCGATCAGTTCAGCCCGGTTTTTTGGAAGCCATGGCCAAAGAGCCGCAACAACCATTCGCGATGGCATGCCATTAGACCTCCCCATCACCGGTGCCAGCCCCCACGCACCTGCGGAAACTTCAGTAGGAATCAGTGCATCGCCTTATCAAGCACCTGAGTCCCTCGAGAACCTGAAACCCCACCCCAAGTGGGACGTTTATTCATTTGGGATAGTTTTGCTCGAACTTCTGACTGGGAGGGTGTTCTCAGAGGGGGAACTGGGACAATACCGGACCGCAGCCGGTTCAGGTTTAGAGGACAAAAACCGGGTTTCGAGAATGGTTGACGTGTCAATCAGGAATGAAGTGGAGGGCAGGGAGGATGTCATGTTCACGTGCTTCAAATTAGGTTTTAGCTGTGCTTCTCCTGTCCCCCAAAAGCGGCCCACCATGAAAGAAACCCTTCAAGTTCTAGAGAGGACCCCATGCTATGCTTAATTATTAGTGATGTATTTAGGATATGTGAGCAAGTGTTGTATGTTTGGCTGATTATTAATTAGAATTTTCTATGTATAAGATACATCTTTTGATGATTATATCATGGCCTTTTAAGTATATATTAAATCACATTAATTTTAAAGAAAATGTTTTCTATAATTCTTTTATAGATCAAAACATCTCAACAAAATTTAAAAACTACATGGGTTCATTGCAAACTATTGACTGAATATACATTGACATAATTTAAAAAATTTCCTACCATTGTATCAAGCAAGACATCACCCATATCCCATACAAAGACTTCGTGTGATGTTTAATAATATATATTAGTGTAACAAGTATGTCAACATCTGTCACATCCATTATAAAAAAATTAGTTAAGTTGGTATAAAATCGTTGGCTTAGCCTCAAGGCTGTCGTGTACATCTGGATTATTTAAAACAAAAAAATAGGGATGAAATTGTATATAAATAAAAATAAAATAGTTTAAGTTAAGATAGTGGTTAAGTTTGAGAAATGAAAAAGAAAAAATTTTAATAAAAAATATTAAAAAATTATATAAATATAATTTTTAAATATTAATTTTTTAAAAGTTTGAAAAATCATATTGATTTCTATATTTTGTTTTGAAATTTATAAAAATTATAACGATTGGAAAAGTTTGCTTGATGATTGAAAATGAAATTTTGAATTTTTTTTATTTGATCTCATCGTAATTAAAGCATTATTTTTTTTAGATGAAATAAGATAAAAATAAAAAAAATATATTATAATATTAATTTTTAATATTAATTTTATTTTGAGATTTAAAAAAGTTATTTTGAAATAAATAAAAAAGTTATTTTATTTTATATAAAAATTTTAAAAAATATAATAATAAATTTACAAGGAGATAAATAAAAAAGATGAGATATATTTAAAAAAAAAACAAAACAAAATCTAAGTAATTTTGTCCTCTACTAATCCTTGTATTACACTATGATGATTGATGGATTCGGTTTGTCGTTGGATCATACTGGATTAAGTTGATTCTTCTAGAAGACATCAAACCAACTTCAAGAGATCCCACAAGTACAATGGAGTAGAACAGAACTAATCTATTAGTTTAAGGAGGCCCATGGGGACCAGTACCACAATTCGCAGAGTGTTGGAATTATGTGCATAGAAAACTTGCCGACAATTTCGCGTACTTTATGCGTAAAGCTAAAGATGTATGAACTATGGAGTGCCATTAGCCCAATTTGCATAAAGAAAATAGGGCCTACCCCAACCCAATTACGAAAGCCCATGTGGCTTATTTTATTTTATTTTTAAAATAGGCCCTAATTTGAAGTTTGAACAGAAACAAGATCGAATCTTCATGGATAGATGGAGATCCTTGTAGTCCAAGTGAAAGTGATTGCCATTTCTTCTATTTTCAAACCCCCACCAACCCCTAAAGTATATGCCAATTTCAATTGGCTATTACACATATTGATGCTGCCTTTAATGCCTAATTTTGCTGTTTTTGTGACTGTTCCTACCACTGAACTAGATGGGCGTGGTGGACGCATTCCAAAATATTGTTCACCAACCATTTAGGATGAAATTCAGTTTCTCATTGAATTTTTATACTTGATTTAGGACTTACACCAACTATTTAGTTGTGCTGTGAATCTCACATCATTCGCAAATTTAAAAAAAAAAAGGGAAATTATAAAATAACATTACCTCAACCAATGTGACCGTGCGTAATACTTAATAGGCTGAGGTTGGTAGCTTTACCCACTCGGGACCCCCCAAAAATTGTACCCAAGATGAGTCTACCAACCACCCAATCTACCGAGCATCAGAATATTGACATTAACTTCATAAAAAACTTAATAAAATATATATTTTGATAAAATTTATTAAAATATGATTGCATTAGATTTGTCAAAAATATTTCTTTAAAATTTTAAGTTATATTATTTTTATATTTTTCTTTAAATATGAATATCTATTATTTATCCAGCAAAATAATTTTTTATTAATTTTAAATCTCCCAGACGGCAGACTAGTGATTTTACTTGTGATTTTGCAGTTCTGATTGTGTTTGGTCACAATGATTTATTATACCTATATTCTAGGTGAAATAGTTTAGTAATTGAATAATGCTGCGCTTTTTATGTCATATTAAAAAAAAGGACATAAAATTCTTTTTTTGTTTTTATTACCATTAATATTAATTTGTTATCATGATGCCAATTACCTGCATGATGCCAATTAATCTTAAAAAGAATTTAAAATATTGTTATTAAAAAAATATTATTATATTATTATTTTAATAAATTCAAAGACTAATTTAATGTGAGGTTATGAATAGGAAAGTTTTGGATTTATAGAAAATATGTCATTTTTATCAAATTTTGAAAAATATATTGATGAAACCGATATAAATGCTCTCAAATTTGAGAATAAAGAAATGATTTATACAAGTTTCAAATAGACTAATTCAGTACAAACTTTTATGAAGAAATGGATCCTATTTAAAAAAAAAAAGTGTAAAAGAAACTATTCTTTATTATTAGAACCTTTTTTTTTGGATAAAAAACTTGTATGAGACTTGTTTATTTGATATTTGTATTTAACATTATTCTTGAGAATAAAGTTTTAATGAGTTTTAATAACGAGTGAATTACTGATAAAAAACATATTTTTGAGAAGAAAAATATTTTAGTTATAAAAAAATTATATAAAAATAATTTTATAAATGATATAGTTTGATTGTTAGTCAAATTATAAAATTATTTTTATTTATAAAATAGAACTAATAATTCAATAAAATTAGATCGATTGTTTTTATATAATCTTGGATAGATATAGGCATATAGCATATTACATATGAAAAAAGAAAAAGAACAGCCGAGCTGTACACCGTCTGCTTAAAGAAAAAAATAAAAAATTATAAGAAAGTGTATAATTATACAATAATATAGTAATTACTGCCAAACACCCCATTACATATATATATATATATATATTATACTCTTCAAAGAGATTCTTTCGTCCGGGCGATCACTTGATCAAAGAGCCAGCAGCCGCCTGATTTAATGATTTGGTGGGATCTACGGATATCTTGCCTTATGGTTTAATAAATTTAATTAATAGACTGGCAACCATTTTCGACCCCAACTCTCACCCTCGGGAGTGCGAGTGGAACTACGATTTTCTCACTTGAGCTATAAAGCCTAGCCAAGTTCCAACCATCCCAGTCAGGATCTGTCTGAGGCTCTAATAAAACACATTCATCGTACTGTGTAACACCAACCAAACTCCCAAACCAAACCAGTCCCCCGCCGCCGCAAGTTAGCCAACCTCATATACCCCACTTCCCCACCAGCCTTTACTTCACCACCACTGGTTATGGCTACCTCCACATCCCAAGCCCTCCGGACCCCATTTCTCAAGACGCCGTCTCTTAACTCTAAACTACCGCTCTACTCCGCGTTTTCAGTTGCAATCCATCCCACCTGCAGGTCAGTCAAGCGGCTCGTGGTGGTTGTCTCCGCGGCGTCTCTTGGCGGCAAACCGACTGTGCTGGTGGCGGAGAAGCTGGGAGAGGCGGGGATTGAGTTGCTGAAGGAGTTTGCCAACGTTGATTGCGCATATAACCTTAGCCCCGAGGAGCTGTGTACCAAGATCTCGCTCTGCGACGCGCTGATCGTCCGGAGCGGGACCAAGGTGAGCCGTGAGGTGTTCGAGTCCTCGGCCGGACGGCTCAAGGTCGTCGGGAGGGCCGGTGTGGGCATCGACAATGTCGATCTGGCCGCAGCGACCGAGCACGGATGTTTGGTGGTTAACGCCCCCACCGCCAACACTGTTGCCGCCGCCGAGCACGGTATCGCGCTCTTGACTGCCATGGCCAGGAACGTTGCTCAAGCCGATGCTTCTGTTAAAGCTGGTCAGTGGATATATTTCCGTTTTTATTACAAGGGTACTTGAATTGTATTTCTTCTGGACATTTCATCGATTGGTTTTTCGGGCAGCTCAAAAAGAAAAAGTGATTATTTTTCCTTAGCAAACGGGTTCGAAACCATGTTTTTAGTGAATAGTTGTGTTTGGAATCTGGATGACATTTGTTCGAGTTCTTTTGCTTTGAAAAGCAGGGGAAGTTAGTTTGTAATTGTATTTCTCATACAAATCTGGTTTCTTGCATTATAGTTCTTTAATTTGTGGGTTTATTGACAAATGAGGTTAAAAGATAAAGCACATCTACATAGTGAAAAATAGAAGTTTTTGGGCCACCTTTCTATTTTCTGTTAGATCTCTGGATGAAAAATCGATGCTTTTTAGGTGAAGGAAGGGATTTCACTAATCGTCGAGGTTTCCTAACTTGCTTATATTGATGCCGGTTCTTCTATAGATTGTTTTACTGTGTTATAATATGTTTGTTTGTCAAGTAAAGATAAGTAATCACAAATATTTTTAAGATATTGGCTTCAATTTTTACTCTAGAAACATAAAGACCCATAAATTACCAAGTTAGTTATTCCAGGAAAGTGGCAGCGGAATAAATATGTGGGAGTCTCACTTGTTGGAAAAACACTTGCTGTGATGGGGTTTGGAAAGGTTGGATCAGAAGTTGCCCGACGAGCGAAGGGGCTTGGTATCCATGTGATTGCGCATGATCCATATGCCCCATCAGACCGTGCTCGTGCAATAGGAGTGGACCTTGTGAGTTTTGATGAAGCCTTAGCAACCGCAGATTTCATCTCTTTGCACATGCCTCTTACTCCTGCTACATCAAAGATTCTCAATGATGAATCTTTTGCAAAGATGAAGAAAGGAGTTCGGATTGTCAATGTTGCTCGTGGGGGAGTTATTGATGAAGAAGCTCTAGTGAGGGCACTAGATGCTGGAATTGTTGCTCAGGTTCTTACATTCTCATGCTTGAAGATCGAATTCTTATTGGTTCTTATTGTTGAGAAAGGCTCATAACATGGTCTATTTGTTATAGGCGGCACTTGACGTTTTCACACAGGAGCCACCGCCAAAAGACAGCAAGTTGGTTCAGCACGAGAGGGTTACTGTGACCCCTCATCTTGGTGCCAGCACAATGGAAGCTCAAGTGTGTTGAATGACCAGTAATTTTTATATGAACTAGCTTTTTCTTTGACCAAGTTATTGAATATGGGGGCTTTGTGTTGCAGGAAGGGGTGGCCATTGAAGTAGCCGAAGCTGTTGTGGGAGCCCTGAAAGGGGAGCTTGCTGCTACTGCAGTCAATGCCCCAATGGTTCCTGCAGAGGTATTTATTTGTGTCATCTTTCTTTGCTTTCAGTGTCAAGATCCAGAGTTTTTTTCAAGTCTCACTTTAGAATTTAATGTGGCCTCTCTTCATTTCTTTTGTTTTATCGAAAAACATCCTGGAGTTATGTATTGCATGGGCAGATTAGTTTTTGATACTGAACAAGGTGTAATGCGTGTGTTAAGTAGACATTTTCTTTGCCATGCGAGTTATATGTAGTTGCTCAAGCTGCATATTATGTTTTCTGAATATAAGACCAATAAACTATAACAATTTTTGTTTTTTGTTTATTTTTGGGCAAGGGAGAAATCTACATCTTGCATCCTCGACCTATCTTCATTTTCTTAATTTGCACTCTAAACTACCAAATTTTAATAAGTTGCCAATTTGTTGAAAATAAATAGCACATTGCGACCATGGTTGGTATTCTGAGTCTGTACATATAAAGGTTGCAGATAACCATTACATGTGATGCATAAACCAGCTTTCATTTGGTTACCTTAATTTCAAAATTCTATCATTCCTTGTCAACTTCAGGTGTTAGCAGAACTGAAACCATATGTTGAACTTGCTGAGAAACTGGGTAGACTTGCTGTTCAATTGGTAGCTGGAGGAAGTGGGATGAAAACTGTGAAAGTGACCTATGCTTCTGCAAGAGGCCCCGATGATCTTGACACCAGGCTTCTTCGTGCCATGATCACCAAGGGTCTCATTGAACCCATATCCAGTGTCTTTGTGAATTTGGTCAATGCTGATTTCACCGCTAAGCAGAGAGGTCTCAAGATAACTGAGGAGAGAATCAGTCTAGATGGATCACCCGAGAATCCACTTGATTTCATCCAAGTTCAGATTGCCAACGTGGAATCCAGATTTGCCAGTTCTATATCTGAGTACGGGGATATTAAGGTTGAGGGACGAGTGAAAGATGGGATTCCCCATTTGACAAAGGTAGGATCTTTCGAAGTTGACGTCACCTTGGAAGGTAGTATTATACTCTGCAGGCAGGTCGATCAGCCAGGTATGATTGGAACGGTTGGGAGCATTTTGGGTGAGGAGAATGTGAATGTCAACTTTATGAGTGTTGGAAGGATTGCCCCTAGAAAACAAGCTGTAATGGCAATTGGGGTGGACGATCAACCTAGCAATGAAGCTTTGAAGAAAATAGGCGATGTTCCGGCCATTGAAGAGTTTGTTTTCCTCAAGTTGTAGTGTCATCAATATTCCATCTTTCTTCCCCATGGCCCGCTGATGCGAATCGCATAACCACATCCTGCTACCGATTTTGAGGATTTTTTATGTTGTAGCTTTGAGGAAAAGAGAATATTAGTTCTGCTTTGCAATGAAAAATTTTGTGTTTTAACGAGTTAGTAGTTTCCTTTATTGCAAGTTTCTGCTTCAGAATTTGTAGCTGTAATTGTATTACTTGATAGATGCTAGGGGTGGGCAGTGTGGCCCTGCCCTCGCTGCCTGTCCGGATCACTCTGTGGCAGGGTGGACAACCCCATCCGTAGGGGGCCCCTCGGCTGCATTTGGCTTTTATGGTGGGGATGGGATGGGGTGTACCCCTGCCCCCTATATCGCCCTCTCCCTTTTCATCTTCTCTCCTCTTTGACTTATCGCCTCTCTCTCACTTATTGCCTCCCTTTCATCTTCACTCTTTTCATCGTTGGACCTTCCCCAATTGTTCCCTCGATTCATTTGAGGAAAAAAACAAAAGAAAAAGAAGTATGCCCAATGCGAATAAGGTTGATGATGGCAGCGAGACTTTTGCAAGTCCCCATGAGGGATTACCCGACTGGTGAGTTTCGGTTTGAGGAGTTTAGCTAGTGGAGAAGTTCACTGTGAAGTTTAAGTTGCTGAGCATAGGAGCGTGAAGAAGGGAATGAGATTGGGATTGATCTGATTGTTAGTAGCGACTTTGGCGGCACTATAAGCTTCCGGAGACATGACCTTGGTGACGTCGTTGTTAGGAGGCTGGTGTAGAACTAGGGCTCACGACGGCATAGAATGCAGTTGTCAAAATCCTAGATCTAAGTGGGAATTGGGTCAAAGGTAATTGGGCTGTGATGTGCGTGAACCAACTAGGCCATGGACTTAATGCCTCAGAGTCAAGGCCCTTTTAATTGTAACACCGCCTTTCAATTAGAATTGAAACGCAATGTTTTATCTAGGAACAACTCGTCAATCCTTGCGTTACATCCACCAAACATCGTAAGGACCTGAACCCTTTAATTGAAACCCTGCTGATGCTGCCGCTTTTAGGCCTCGACCAGACATCCTCCTTGAAGTGGGCTTCACAACTTCTTCTATGGCTTCGTAGACGGTGTTGTGCATCCCTAATCATCTTGTCAAAGCCTTGAAGATCCTCGCAAGTTGTCATTGCTGTCACAAAGGTAAGTTTCGATACTATCCTCTTGATTTTGATTTGAAGAGAAGGAAGAGAGGGAGCAAACATATAGAGGTCCACCCCCACACCCTGTGCAGTGGATGCAATACTCCGTCCTTGCATGGACAAGGGTGGATTGCCACCCTCATCCATGTGAGGGCGGAGAAGGGGTAACCTCGCCTTGTAGGGGGTGGGTAGCACCCCTAATAGTTACATATTGGTGCTCAGGGCGTAGGCATGCAGCCATGTCTCAGTTAGCTAAAACAATTGGTTTTGGGTCAGCCATTCGCCTATAGGACAAATGAAGGAAAATTGACCCAACAAAGGGTGTAAGAAGACCGAATTGGACCGAACCAGAATTCTGGTCCGGTTTGGTCCATTTTTTGCATGGACCGAACATTTTCAATCCGGTCCTAGTCCATGGCATTTCCTCCCATGAATCGGACCGGACCAAACCGAATGATTTATATATGTATATATATATATGAATAATAATATATAAATTATAATATTAATATTAATATAGATTAAGAGTGATAGTATAATATATTAATATATAATATATACTCTTATAATATTAACATATTGTAATAATATAATTTATAGTAGTTGACTATTTGTAGTATAAAAATTATAATATTTTTTTTTTACTTTTTTATTTAGATTATTTTTTCTTTCGCTAATTGTTTTAAGAGTAAATTTTTTTTAATATTATTTCGTTTAAATCTGTGATAAATACATAAATTGGACTGAAAATAATTAAATTTGGATTAAAAATTATTTTTTATCATTGTAAGATTTTAGATTAAATTTAATCTATTAAATCATATCAGGTGCCCCTAAACTGGACCAGACCGCCCCTGGACCGGTATAGATCAAATAGGAATTTGGTCCAGTCTAGGATGGAAAATTTTTGGATCGAATGGAACCAGTTTATATTTTTTTCGGACTGGACCATTTACACCCCCAGACCCAACTTTCCATTCAAAATCCTTGTGGTCGTGACCTTGAGGATAGTGCTAGTAGCGTTCATGTCGGTTAGTAAAAGTTTAGTCAAAATATATATTTTTCTTTTACAAGTAAA
Organism: Platycarya strobilacea; assembly: GCA_036898215.1. Taxonomy (NCBI): domain Eukaryota; kingdom Viridiplantae; phylum Streptophyta; class Magnoliopsida; order Fagales; family Juglandaceae; genus Platycarya; species Platycarya strobilacea. Next base: position 951,018 of record CM072557.1, on the reverse strand, counting down.
TATTCTTTTCTTATAAAAAATACTATATTAATATATCTACTCTTTGTAGTTTGTATCATTCCATTTAGTAAATACCAAGTTGGATCTAGCCCACCAAGTCATTACTAGGAGACAATATAAAAAGGAAGTAAGGGACGAGAGAGGACCATAGGTTAGGAGGTGTAAGAGGGGGGTAAGAAGAAAATGAGAAAAATGAAGGAAGATTAGATAGGCAGAGGGTCAGGTTCCATCATTAAGGATAGGCACAGGGGCGAACCCAAGTGATGCATTGGGGGGCTACCGTTGTTAAGGACGTATTCTGCTATCTTGTCTACCGGATCCCGTGTGATGGTAACCTGCAAAACAAGGACAAGAGGGGTCGGGGTCCGGGACCGCTCCGACGATCAAGTTAGTGTATGAGAAAAGATATGTGATAGAGAGAATAAGAGAATTTGTGAGCGTACCTCCTTTCCGTCGTTGGTTGAGTGTTATTTATAGGTGTCCCCCCTGGGAGGAGGGTCCGAGAGCGCCGAAATCGGGGCATCACTCATCCGTCATCCTCGATAAGAAAACCTGGTCTGATTCGGTCGGTCCCATCGCATTAATTGAGTATCCTCTCAATTAATGCTCAATTAGCCCCCTTTGGACAGGGGCATTAAATGTTGCCGTCTCTTTTGTCAATTTAGTAATTAATGGTGTACGTCTGTGGCGTCTCCGCATTAAAAAGGGGGGAATGCAGGCCGGCGGCTGTCTGTCGTTCATAAATGCGGGAGTGGTCTTGATGGGAGACGGGTTCAGGAGATATACCAGCACGTGAGCCGCCGTTCTGCCCTTAGCGTGTTCTCGAAGTCGGTTTAACCATTTCCTGCCCAGATCGGGATAACCAGGGACTCGGCTCGTCCCCGATTTCGGTCTCCCAGTTGGATTCGGACGCTGCGTCGAGGTGGGTGCGGGTAACGGGCCTTGGGCCTGGTAATCTTGTGGGCTCGGGCCCGGGCAAGTTGGACCCCCTTTCAGTACCCCGCGAGTTTCCATCGAAGGCACTTCGATGGAAATTCCGAACGTTTTAGAGCTAGGGTCTTCCTTTCCTTTGATTGTACCGTCCTTCAACACTGGGCGGTGTTCCTTTATTTTCCCTGCCGAGCGGGAACACGAGGTTGGGTGTGCTCGGGCGATCCCTGCTGGCACGTCGATTCGTTTACCGACCGGACTTCAGAGGGACGATTTGAATTTTGACCAATTAATGCCGGATCGTGACCCGTCATATTCCGTGTCAGGCATTTAATGCAGTTTTGAAATTTAATTGAGCCGTCGTTCCGATTCCCGAACCGTCAGTGATTCGTTATTAAATGGTGAGGCGCACGCGCGTGGCCATCATTAACTGACTTGTCATTTCGGCGCACGCTTCTTTCCTTTGATTGGTCAGTTCGGGGCGTGCTTCCTGTTCCCAAGAGCCACGTCTGAGGTGACGGTTTCGGCGCGGCCTCGTTTCCCGCTCGCATTAAATTTTGCTTCTGGGTATAAATTACCCAGCGGTCTTGTCACTGTCATCGCTTTACTGTTTGCTTTCTTGCCATTCTGTTGTCCTTCTTCCTTGCCTCTGCTCTTCGCCATCTTTCATTCTTTCTCCGTTGCTTTCTCGCCATTCTGTTGTCCTTCTTCCTGTTTTCGCCCCCATGGCTTCTTCTGACCCATGCCCTTTCTTCGCCGGCAACGGCTGGTTGTCCACAATGCAATCCTCCGATGTGGACACGCTTAGGAAGAAGCACCACGTTTCCTGGCGGCACACCTTGGAGGCCCCGGGGGATGGAGTTAGGGCCTGTGAGCACGATGGGCGGGCTCAGAAGGTCGTGCTCTTCTCCCTTATGCTCTCGAAGGGACTACGCCTTCCCTTTATTCGGCCTGTTCGGGAGGTCCTACACTTTTTGGGTTTGGCACCTGCCCAACTCATGCCGAACGGGTGGCGTATCCTGTTGGCCACCTGCGTGGCGTTTAGGATCGTTCTGTCCAGGAAGAACAATCCCTACCCCGACCTGACCGCTCGAGAATTCTTCTCACTGTACCGGCTCCTCCGTCGGGACGGGAATGTTGCCGGCTTCCAGATAAAGCCGAAATGTAGGCTGATCAGAATGGAGGAGAGGCATTCGAGTGCCCGGGATTACCACAAGAGGTTCTTCTTCGTCTCGGGCAGAGAGTGGGAGTTCCCGGAGGGAGAGGGGAGCGATTTCCCCGTTCAGAAAGACTGGGGCTTCCTCCCCTCTCAGACACATATGGAGGTTACCCTCTCGGCCCAGAAGGCGGAGAGGGTGAAGGCGGTTCTCTCCTGGGGGGCAGAGGATCCCGATCGGCTATGGTCCGATAATCTCCTCACCGAGGAGAACATCGAAGAGTTTTTGACCCGACCAAACCGGTCCTACGCCGAGGGTCAAAACTTCTTCACCGTCCCGGAAGAGCCTCCTACCTCCTCCCGCAAGCGAGTCTCTGATCGGGAGGTAGAACAAGAGAGGCGCACCAAGAGTCGGGCCGGCGAGGCCACTTCGAGCCGTGGTGCCCGACCCAAGAAACAGAGGAAGGGGAAGGGTCCACGGGCCGAGGGTCCGGGCGGAAGTGCCCCCCCTACAGGCTCTCCTGCACGACGTCCCGAGCCGACTTCCACGTCGTCGTCCTCGGACGAGCTCCGGCTCTTGCAGACCGAGGGAATGAGGGCTGAGGCCGGGAGGACGGTCATGGAAGCCCAGATCGAAGCGGCCGACCGGGCCGGGGTCGACTCCTCAGACGGAGAGGAGATAGAGCCCGCCTTCCAGGAGGCTCTGGAACATGCCGCCGATCTGACTCCGAGGGCCATGCCATTTGCGGAGGTCTTTCGGCAGGATTCGGAGGAGCAAGCTGCTAGGGCAAATCAATTGTCCACCCCTCCCCCTTCATCTTCCGAGCGCCACTCAGATGCCTCCGAGGGGGAAGATGAAGTACCTGGCGAGGAGGCCCATTCCGAGGGCGCCTGCGAGGGAGCCGGGCAGCAAGGGGCTCCAGCCCAAGAAGATCGGGACGAGGCTACCCCCGAGAGGTCGAGGGGGTCCGACCATCCCGAGGAGGGGAGCCATACGGAGGTCGGAGATGAGAGCAGTCGACCGGCCACTGAGTCCGAGGGGTCTCCTGAGCGGCCACCTCCGACTTTCGAGAGGGGGTCGACCTCGGGGGTTCACTCTGAGGATGCATGCCCACCTCCGGGCTCGGGAGTTCCTCCTCGACCCCCATCTCCTCTTCGGCTTCGAAGTGGGGTCGCTGTGCTTGGTCAGCTCTTCGGGTCGGATTCGGAGGAAGGAGCTCGTCAGGCCGGTGCAGAGCGGCCTTCCCGATTCGATCAAGCGAAGGCGGAAGCTTCCGCCCGAGTGGCCTCGATGCTGGAGCCTTTGCTGACTCAGGTTTGTTCGGTAGGCCTTGTTGAATTTCGGATGGTTTTCTCTTTTTAATTTGCTAAGTTTTTCTTTCTCTTTTTTGTTTGTTCGGTGTTTTAGGTCGCCATGGAGATATCCCGGACAATGGGATCCGAGCTGGCCGAGCTTGCCGAATTCAACAGCGAGCTTGGGACCGTCTGCAAGTTCGGGCTCTACAAGCTGCGGCAGGCACGGGACCAGTTCGAGCAGTCGCAGGAAACCTGCAGGGGGCTGGTAAGATCGGTCGAGGAGCTGGGGGTGGAAAAGGGCAGGCTGGAGAGAGCCAACTCTTCTCTTCGAGCCGAATTGGAGGCGGCTCGGGAATCGCTGGCAGTGGCCCATCGGAGGAATGCCCGTCTCGTGGACGCAAGATCGGCCACCGAGCAGGACAAGATCCTCCTTCAGTCCGAGCTAACCGCTCGGACAGCGGAGCTGACAGCTTCTTCTCAGATTCTATCTTTGAAGGAAGAGGAGTTAGCTATGTCCGAGCAGGCTCGGACTGCTCTGGAGGAGGAACTGGTCGGTTCGAGGCGCGCCCGGGAGATCCTGCAAGCGGAGTTGGCGCGGTTTGAGGAGGTCCGGGCTGCTCGGGAGTCCGAGCTCGTGGGGGCTCGGGGTGCTCTAGAAGAGGCTCACTCGAGGATTGCTGATCTCGAGCAGCAGATATCCCGAGTGGTGGCGATTCGCAACTCCGCCTAGGGGCACGGTTATGCCGAGGGCCTTCGCCGACTAGGATCCCAGCTCTTGGTGGATCCCGAGCTCGATCCACGGAGGATAAGCGTGAAGTCTCTTCGTCCAAACCGGGCTGCGAAGAGATTCGTCAAGAAGATCGGGATGCGCGGCTATCTTCCCTTTGACGACCTGAATCCTCCTCCACCCCCTCCTGAGGCTTGACCTGATTATTGTAAATTTTTTTTTTTTTTTTTTGTAATGATGCTCGAGCTTGATTCGAGCGAGTTTGTATGACCGATAATATATATGAATTTTGAACTTAATCTTCCTCTGGTGGTTTGTTTATAATTTCATTCTGTCTTTACCCCGCGAAATTTTTTGGATAAGTGTAAACTTAAGAAAAAAATTTTCCAAACGTACCCGATCGATGTACTTAAGATCGGGATTCAGGAGTTGCGAATTTCTCTGCATGGATTTGACCGACCCCGGATTCTGAGGCGGATATATCGCGTGGGTGGATTGACCGACCCCGCGGGATTTCGAGGCAGATACATCGCGTGGGTGGATTGACCGACCCCGCGGGATTCCGAGGCGGATACATCGCGTGGGTTGATTGACCGACCCCGCGGGATTCCGAGTTGAGAACATTATAATACGTTGGATATGAGTATTGAATAACATCGGGCTCTTTATAATTTCAGGAAGCAAATTACATCAGTAGAAGTAAATTACATTAGTAAATGCTACACATAGTACCTCTTAAGTCTCTCGCTGTTCCAGGGGTGGGGTAGGTCGGCTCCAGAGCTGTCCTTGAGTCGGTAAGACCCAGGTCTGTTTGTTGCCGTCACTACGTAAGGTCCTTCCCATTTTGGTCCCAGTTTTCCTTGTGCTAGGGTCGTGATGCCCATTTGTCTCAGTACTAAGTCCCCGACTTTGAAGTTGCGCGGCTTCACTCTTTTGTTGAAGTACTGTTCTGCTTTGCGTTTGTTGTTGGCAAGTCGGATGCTGTCCCTGTGCTCCTCTAAAGAGTCTAGACGTCCCATCATCTTGGCATCATTGGAAGCAGCGTCATAGTGCTGGATTCGTAGGGTAGGCATCCCGACCTCGACTGGAAATACCGCCTCGCAGCCATAGGTCAGGGCAAACGGCGTTTCACCCGTGGGGGTTCGGACCGTTGTGCGATACGCCCACAGGACCCCCGGAAGTTCATCGGCCCAGGCTCCTTTATGCATTCCGAGTCTTTTCTTCAGCGCATTGAGGATGGTTTTGTTGGTCGCCTCGGCTTGCCCGTTAGCCTGCGGGTGGCCGGGGGAAGAGTACTTTACCCTGATCTTCAACTCGGAGCACCATTCTCGGTAATGACTGCAATCGAACTGCTTTCCGTTGTCTGATATGAAGCTCTGGGGTATCCCGAACCGGCAGACAATCGACTTCCATAAGAATTTTGTGATGGCTTGAGAAGTGATACTGACAAGGGCTTCGGCCTCTACCCACTTCGTAAAATAATCCACTGCCACTATTATGAATTTAGTCCCATCCCTCCCTACTGGGAATGGTCCTATAAGGTCGAGTCCCCACTGATCAAAGGGCCAGGGGGATGTTATCGAAGTGAGTTCTTCTGATGGGGAGTGCAACACTGGGCTGTACTCTTGGCACTTCGGGCACCTTTTAACGAAATCTTTTGCTTCCTGGAACAAACATGGCCAGTAGTACCCTGCACGGGTGGTGCGGGCGGCTAGCATTTTAGACCCCGTGTGAGCCCCGCAGATTCCTTCATGGATTTCGGCCAGTATATATTGCCCTTCTTTTTTCGTTACACACCTGAGCAATGGTTCAGAGAAGCCCTTTCTGTACAGCGATCCGTCGATCAGTGTGAATCTGGACGATCTATTCTTTATCTTGCGGGCCTGGCCCGGGTCGGGAGGTAAGGTGCCTGTTCGGAGGTATGCTGTGATATCGGTTGCCCAGTCGGGATCTGCGACAGCCACTACTCTGACTTCGCTGCCCGTGGAGGGAGTATCTATCGTTCTGATCTCGGTGTTCTCTGGGGGAGGGTGTTCATCTTTTCCTGATGTAACTTTTGCCAACCGATCCGCTATATGATTTTCTTCCCTTGGGATCTGCAGTAAACGGAAGTATCTGAATCGATCTCTCTCGATGCATACGAGCTCCAGATATTTTTTCAATTTTTCGCTCTTGGTGATGCACTGGCCGAGTACTTGGTGAAAAACTATTTGAGAATCAGTTCGGGCCTCCAGCTCAGTGGCCCCGAGGACCCTAGCAATTGTCATTCCGGCTATGAGGGCCTCGTATTCTGCTTCATTGTTGGTTACCTTGAAGGTTAGGCCTATACCGTAGTTGTGTTGGACGCCCTGGTCAGTGACGATGTGCACACCTACTCCACCCCCGGCTCGGCATGAGGACCCGTCAACGTACAGCTGCCACGCCTGTTCCCGAGGTTCACTGGGGATCTCTTCTGGAAACCCAGTGTACTCCGCGACAAAATCCGCCAGTATTTGCGCTTTCATCGTTGTTCGGGGCTGGAACGTTAGATCAAATTCGCTCAGCTCGATTGCCCATTTGGCTAATCGACCGGACGTATCGGGCTTCTGGAGAATGGTTCCGAGGGGCTGATCGGTCATTACTCTTATGGTGTGGGCTTGGAAGTATGGACGCAGTCGACGCGCAGCTGTCAGTAAGGCGAATACCATCATCTCCGTACGGGGGTACCTGGCCTCTGCTCCTTGGAGTGCCCTGCTGACATAGTACACGGACTTCTGACCCTGATCGGTTTCTCTCACTAGAACTGCAGATGTTGCATGAGGCGAGACTGCCAAATAAGCCACAAGGGTCTCTCCAGGAGCTGTCTGACTAAGTAACGGGGGACACGCCAGGTAATCTTTGAGTTGTTCGAATGCCTGCCCGCACGATGTGTCCCACTCGCGTGCTTTTCGGAGGACCTGGAAGAAGGGAAGGCATCGATCGGTCGACCTTGCTATGAACCGGCTGAGGGCAGCAATTCGACCAGCCAATCGCTGGACTTCATTCAGGTTCCTCGGTGGTGCCATTCCGAGGATAGCCTGTATTTTCTCGGGGTTGGCCTCGATTTCTCGTTCAGAGACCATGTACCCTAAGAATTTGCCGGACTCGACCCCGAAGGTGCACTTGGCAGGGTTGAGCTTCATCTGATAATGTCGCAGGACAGAGAAGGCCTCTTTCAGGTCCGTCGCATGATCGTTAGGGGAGCGGCTCTTGACCAGGAGGTCGTCGACGTAAACTTCCATGTTTCTGCCGATTTGCTTTTTAAACATACGGTTAACCAACCGTTGATAAGTAGCCCCCGCGTTCTTGAGCCCAAAAGGCATGGCAGTGTAACAATAGAGTCTGCGATCTGTAATGAACGCCGTTTTTTCCTCGTCGTCCGTGCTCATCTTGATCTGATTGTAACCCGAATAGGCGTCCATGAAGCTGAGGAGAGAGTGCCCAGCAGTTGAATCCACAATGAGGTCGATGCGCGGTAGAGGGAAACTATCTTTGGGGCAGGCCTTGTTCAGATCGGTGAAGTCTACGCACATGCGCCACTTCCCGCTGGCCTTTTTTACCAGTACTACGTTAGACAGCCATTCCGGGTAGTGAGCCTCTCGGATGAGCCCAACGGTCAGGAGTCTGTCCACCTCTTCTGCAATGGCGGTATACTTCTCAGCACAGAAGCTTCTTATTTTTTGCCTGACTGCCCGGGCAGTCGGGTTGACACACAGTCGGTGTTCTATTACAGACCTATCGATTCCGGTCATGTCTGCAGGTGTCCAGGCGAATATGTCTTTGTGCTCAATGAGGAGGGCCTTGAGTTCCGCATGTACTCCCGGGTCCATTTTGGTTCCGACTCGTACTGTTCGATCCGGGTTGTCGCCATCGACCGGAATCAATTCCAGAGGCTCGTTGGGTTCCGCTTGGCGCAGTGTCGCTTCGTCCCTGATTTCATCGTCCCACACCGCTCGGGGAGGTGCAGGCGGAAACTTAACATGCTCGCCCTCCAGGGAGATCGTAGCCACGGAACTGTCCTTGTGCTTCAATTCCCGGGCGTAGCATTCCCTGGAGGTAACCTGCTCTCCTCTGACTTCGCCCACTCCTCTGTCGGTCGGAAACTTCATCTTGAGGTAGTAGGTAGAAGTGACTGCCCTCAAGTTGTTTAGGGTCGGTCTCCCTAAGATGGCGTTGTAGGAGGAGGGAGCTTTCACGACCAGGAATTCAGTCATGATGGACATGGTCCTAGGTGTGGAGCCCATCAAAACCGGGAGAGTTATCAGGCCCTCGGGGTGTACTGCTTCACCCGTAAACCCTTTAAGGGGGGCCCGGATAGGCTGAAGTTGGCGAGGGTCGATTCCCATATGCACGAAGGCCTCCCAGAATAGGATATCGGCTGAACTCCCGTTGTCGACCAGCATTCTCTTAACTGTGAAGTTGGCCACCAATGCTGATATCACCAAAGCGTCATCGTGCGGAAAGGCGATGCCCTTCCCATCCTGCTCGTTGAAAACTATTGATTCCCCTCTAGGACCCGGGTTGCCCTACCTCGGTGCCTGCCCCAGTGAGTAGACTTCCCCATATCTGGCTCTCCGGGCGTGTGCCCTTTGAGAGGACGTAGTCCCTCCTCGGGATGGTCCCCCGACAATGGTTCTGATTTCTCCTGCTGGGTGGCCGGATGTAGGTTCGGCTCGGCGTCTGCTTGACTCTTGCTCCCGACGAGGGGTCCTCGACCGGGTTCTGTCTCTTCGGTCGTTCATCCGTTCATCTCTCTGACTGTTTTTCAAGGCCTGGCAGTCTTCGGTGTTGTGGCCCTTGGACTTGTGATATTCGCAATACATATCCCCTCTTCTTCTTCTGATGGATTCCCGCCTAGATTCTGCCCGGCTCTGATCTTCCACCGCCAAACTGGATTGAGGCCATGACGATAGTCTGTGTTCCCGTGGGGGGTCCCTTCTCCTTGCCTCATCTGGGAACTTCCTACCCCCCGATGCCTGCAGGAACCTTCCCCGACACTGGTTGTTTTTCGATCGTGCTGTCGGAGCTCGCGCCGCGGAGCTACTAGGGCCTCGAGCGTATCTTTGGCGTTGATGAATCCGTCAGCCTGATCCATGAACCCGTTCAAAGTGGTGGGAGTTTTGCGGGCTATCTCTGCCATGAAGGGGCTCCTGGGCCATACACCGCCCAGGAGGGCCGCTAGGGTGATCTTTTCGTCCTGGTTGTCGGTGGTCATTCTTTCTTCGTTGAACCTGGTCAGGTACCCTTTCAGGCTTTCCTTTTCTCCTTGTTTGACGGTCAATAGATACGCCGCTGGGCGCCTTCGTTTCCTACTAGCCATGAACTGGGTGACGAAGAGTCGGGCTAACGCCTCGAAGCTACCGACGGATCCCGGAGGAATGGTCCCGAACCATGTCCTAGCCATCCCCTTCAGTGTGAGAGGGAAAGCTCGGCACGCTACCTCGCCGGGATAGCCATGTAGGCTGATATGGGCTTTAAAAGCCTCTATGTGCTCCACAGGATCCTGAGACCCATCGTACAGTTCCACCTGTGGGACCTTGAATTTGGGCGGGAGAGGGACGGCCAGGACGTCTGCGCTGTAGGGTGTTCCTATGCTTCCCTGCGAGGAGAGATGCCCTGCTGCCGGGCTGATCAGTTTTGCCATTTCAGCGTACTTGTCTCCCAACTCCTTTAGCTTGGTGTGCATCCGGCGTCGTTCTCCTTCGGAGGCTTCGCTCTCCTCAAGGAGTCGGGAGCTCGCATTCTCTCCCAGGTGGGTTTCGCCGCGGGCCGATGCCTCTTCGCGTGGTTGCCGGAGGGCCGCATTTTCCTCCTTCAACTTCCTCACCATTTCTTCCAATGCTTCCAGCCTTTCTTCCATCGACGGATCTGTCTGCTGGTCGTGCTTGGTCGTTTGGGACAGCGGTAGAGTAGACATGCAGAAAGTACGTTGATAAAAAACAATCGAATCCCACAGACGGCGCCACTGTTAAGGACGTATTCTGCTATCTTGTCTACCGGATCCCGTGTGATGGTAACCTGCAAAACAAGGACAAGAGGGGTCGGGGTCCGGGACCGCTCCGACGATCAAGTTAGTGTATGAGAAAAGATATGTGATAGAGAGAATAAGAGAATTTGTGAGCGTACCTCCTTTCCGTCGTTGGTTAAGTGTTATTTATAGGTGTCCCCCCTGGGAGGAGGGTCCGAGAGCGCCGAAATCGGGGCATCACTCATCCGTCATCCTCGATAAGAAAACCTGGTCTGATTTGGTCGGTCCCATCGCATTAATTGAGTATCCTCTCAATTAATGCTCAATTAGCCCCCTTTGGACATGGGCATTAAATGTTGCCGTCTCTTTTGTCAATTTAGTAATTAATGGTGTACGTCTGTGGCATCTCCGCATTAAAAAGGGGGGAATGCAGGCCGGCGGCTGTCTGTCGTTCATAAATGCGGGAGTGGTCTTGATGGGAGACGGGTTCAGGAGATATACCAGCACGTGAGCCGCCGTTCTGCCCTTAGCGTGTTCTCGAAGCCGGTTTAACCATTTCCTGCCCAGATCGGGATAACCAGGGACTCGGCTCGTCCCCGATTTCGGTCTCCCAGTTGGATTCGGACGCTGCGTCGAGGTGGGTGCGGGTAACGGGCCTTGGGCCTGGTAATCTTGTGGGCTCGGGCCCAGGCAAGTTGGACCCCCTTTCAACCGTAGCCCCCCCCAAAGTTTTTGAAAAAATTTAAATACTATATAGGCATATAATTTTTATATATATATATAATGAAATTCCTCTCATATTAAAAAAAATAACAATTCCCCCCCTCTCCAAAATTTTTATTGAAATTATCCTCTAAATTTTAATATTTTTCTAATTTCATTTTAACTTTTAATTTTATTGACAACCAAATTTTCAATTTATCTAGTTTCATAGTTACTATAAGAGTACTCCCAAATTACTATTCTAGATCTATCCTTTAAAATATATCATCAAAATCTTTTTTTTTTTTTTACCTACTAAGTTTTATAATATATCATACATTAATTTATCTATTTTTCCTTCATATCATTTGAATATTATATTTTTTTTATTCATTTCAAATATTTTCTATAACTATCAATGACATCTTCATATCTTTTGATATTTGCAATATCTTTTCAAATACAGTGTCATATATTTATGCTCTATTTTAACTTAATCCAAATATATAAGATAAATCAAAATATAAATTAATTCAAAACATAAAAGAAGACATTATAAAATGAAAAAATTCTCACAGTAATTAATTTACTATGTTTAGCCTAATTCTTTCTCAATCATTGTTTCAATATTAATTGTTTTGAATTATTAACTGTTATTCTTATTTATTGAATTTAATTTATGCTCTTCTTAGAATCTTATATCTATGTTTTCGAATGTTTTCTTTTCTTGAAATTTTTTTATTTAAATTTTTTGTGTTGATATTAAATTTAGTGAATTGCTAGATATGTATTTTTTGCATATAATTTTATGACATATGATTGTTGTTTTAATATATAATCATGTACAAAAAATACATATTACTTATATTCACACGTATAATATATTTTATCGATCGCCCCCTCAAATACTAAATCCTAATTCCGCCTTTGGATAGGCACGTGCAAACTTGAGCCAGATAAAGCCAGTAGCCAGACGACTAGAGACTTCGGCTTTTTCTTCAACCTCTAGAGAGAGAGTTCTCAGGAGAACTTCTTCAGCAAGTAGACCTCGATTTTTCTTGTACAATGAGAAATGATAAGCTATGAGAGACTATAAACAAGTATATTATAAAGGATTTTCTCTCCCCAAATACTTGTGGAAGTAGTCAACATGCCAAACTATGTAAATATGCGTTCATTTTTTTTTAAATTTTTCTTCACTTGTTTTTTATTCACCACTATGGACGTATACACTGACATTGTACAACTGCACTAGAATACTGCTAGGAGTTCTAAAGAACACTGATCAAAGTCCAAGTCATCATAGTAGATCACGATGACTCTTTCTCTCTTTCCCACTTGTAGTGTGATTTTCACACATCAACAAAACTGTGATGTTGATGTAACAAAGGTTTGGAAAAAGAGAAAAGGAAGAAAGATCTATGCAATCCATGGATTTATTAGCTATAAGATTCTTTTTCAACTTTTCCTATTATCAAACTTCATCCATTTGCCCTTCACTAGATTAATGCACACTGTCAAATTTTGTTACTACATTGCTTGATGCCAAGGAGATTTCCTGGCCCAAGCTGGAACCTCTGCTGTTGAAGTCGTGGGCAGGGAGATTGGGAGGTTATGTATTGCCAGGTAAGTACCAATTCCAGCAACATAGCCTGCAAAAGCAAAAACACTCACCTGCACAGAGGACAATGACTTCTTTTACTAAAATGAATAATATAATTTGGTTAGAAAAGATTGTCTTCATAAAAGCAAATCCAAACCTTCCGCAAGTACCAAAAGAAATCGACCTTTTCCATCCCCATGAATGCAACTCCAGCTGACGAGCCAATAATGAGCATGGATCCACCAGTGCCAGCACAATACGCAATCAACTGCCAAAACTCAGAATCTTGGGGAAAAGTGGAGAGATCATACATTCCTATTGTTGCTGCAACCAATGGAACATTGTCTATAATTGCTGATACAACTCCTATTGCACTAGCAATCACTTCAGTACTATGAATATGAGCATCAAGGTAACTTGCCAATTCCCGAAGAAGCCCTGCAGCCTCCAGGCTAGAAATCGAAAACTCAAATTTGTTAGTGCAAAAATGGTAACTTCAGAATGTTTCTAGTGCCTGTGTGCACCCACAAGAGGTAGCAGATATATGTTTTTCTAAAGTCATAATCATATAGCACACACTTTGCATCAGTTTATTGTGTAGCATAAAAACCAATAAACGAAACGGATATAGAAGTTCAAACTGTACTCACCTGCTAATGGACAAAAGGGTTCCAAGCAAGAAAATAGCTCCTTGAAAGTCAATCCGTGATAAAGCTTCTAATACTTTAAGATTTTGCCTTTTAGATTCACCATTGTGGATAGCATCAGTCAGAACCCAAAGAACTCCAAGTCCAAGTAGCATACCCATGTAGGGAGGCAAACCAGTTACGGCCTTGAAAACTGGAACCAAAATCAAAACTCCAATACTCACTGAGAAAACAAGCCGTCCTCGAGGAGCTATTTGTTCAGATGCCAAAACATTGGAAAAGTCCTGTTCCTTCCCAATAATATCACTGCATGGAAGAAGAGACACTCATATACTTTCATTCCGTAATCCAACAATTCAAATCCAACCTTTCAAGACTCAAATTCCTTGGCTTTGCTTTGACAAATCAAAAAGAGAACCTAGTCAGAGAAATAAGTGCCAGAGGGACAGCTAGAGAAATGACTGAAGGAACAAACAAATCCTGTCAAGAAAGAAAAAGATAGTTAAAACAGCACAGCTAGTCGAAAGAAATGGTTCTTTTGTAATTGAAACAAGCCCAATCATTGTAAATTGTAATTGAACAAGTACATCTCATGTGATTGAATAATCTAATTAAAAGGGCCCAGTAAGGGAGTTGGTAAACCTCATGCTTTCTAAGATTTTCTTATCACAAACAAAAACTCTAGTTGCTTTACAATAAATATATTTAAAGAGAAAAAAAGGGATCAAAATTTCATCATGGAAGAGTAGTTTTATAACTGTCGTGATCAAAGCTCAACTTTGAGAACGTAGTATCAATAGATTTATCTCTATACAAATAGTCAGTTCCATATTTGCTTGAGAAAAATTTCAACTCCATGGTTCAACATTCCTGAAGTCTGAATTTTGAAGCCAAAATTGTTTTACACCACCTACTCAAGAATGTTTAACTGCCATTATACAGTATTTAAACAACCAACCTTTTCCCTGCATGGCTCAACTTTGAGCACTTCAATTTTTAGGATACTTCTTGCTCTTCTTTTTCAGCATGTATGTGGCAGCTAAATATGCACTAATTACATTACACAATTTATATGTAGCAAGGTTCACCTAGTAAATCTAATATTTAGCTATGTACACATGCATATTCAGTTTAGTAAATCTATATGCTTGCTTTTAATTTTTACTAACTTGGTCTCTTAATGACACAAGGCCTGGAAGGCAAATGAGCTAATCTAGATGTTTTAATTGCACCACCTAAGTCTCCAAAAACATATCTACAAACATATAAAATAAGAGCAAGAATATTCTTTCATGGGATCAATATTTTAGGATGATGTTAAAAGACCTTCAATGTCTGTAAAGTGGATAGTTGACCATGTATCCACAGCATAGTAGTGGTAACATCACCAATAGGCGTCCAAGCTCCACCTGCATTTGCCGCTATCACTACAACAGCTCCTAAAAGCCTGCCAACAAAATCCAAATAAGAAAGGAAGATTTACCAATCAAATTAATATTTATAAAAGAAAAATAAATCAGCAATGGCTATATGATAATTTAGTAGCAAGCGGGCATCCTTTGTTTTATTTCTTTATTTCATTCTTTTTTGTTTTTAGTTTTTTGAGAAAGAGGGGGGGTGTTATGTTATGCATCTAGTTTTAATGTGAGAGGGGCCTCCTGAAAGACATTAAGCCAATCTATTTGAACACTTTAGCAGATAGAGGTTTCTGAAAATCATACAAGTCTACCGATCATCTCATCATTTGCACTTCAACATGTGCCCAAAAAAGATTCCTAGCAAAGGTGAGGTTGATGACTATTATGTAAGAAGCCATTAACTTCTTGAAAGTGTGCTTCTTCTTGTTCTTGATTTTTGACAAAAATCAAAAGTTGATGGAAATTCTCAATAGCCTTTAAACATAGTCATGGTCATTTAAGATAGTGGTTTAGATATGATTAATGCATTGTTTGGAGATGCAGTGATCAAATCAAAAGCTCTCTATTTAGAAGCTTATGAGAATCTTAGATTGGAGAACCCTAGAATGTACACATCAAGAGAAGGATCTTTATCATTCTTGCCAATGGTGACAACAAACTCCACATACTTGACAATTGTCACTTTTTGCTTTAAAAAGTACAAGCGTGTTGGAAAATAAATTGGAAAAAGGCGATTTTAACTTTGCATTTCTCAGAAGCCTTTTGTTAGACTAGGTTTTCTTTTTTTGTTTAGGGCCTTGCCCATGACAGCGCCCTTGGGCCCTCTAGTGCTGACGGCGCCAATGGCTTGGGCTTGGTTGGAAGGTGATCTAAGCAGATCTGGTGGTTCACAAGGTGATCCACCACCAAAATCCTATGTGCAGGCGTTGGCTTGAATGATTGCTCCTTCTGGTTTCAAATTGGCTATGCTTTATCCTGTGGATGTAGATGGCGATCTGAGGTTTATTTTCACCGAGGTAGAAATGAATAAGGTGGCAGAAGAATTTCACTTTTGCTTGGTTTTGAAGTTTCTTTGTACTAGGCCATCCATTGATACTATTAGGCTCTCAATTGTGAAAACTTGGGGTCAACTAAAAATTCCAAACGTTGAGTTTCATGGATAATCATCATGTGTTGGTCTAGATTTCTAGTGAGTGAGATTTTGTGCAGGGATGGGTGTAGTTTTCATTTTTTTCATTAGACTAAGGATTTTGATTTTAGTAATGGAATTTTTTGCCTTCATTGTTGATGCATTTGTATGTCAAGATTGCCTTCAAATATTAGCTACTTGGTTTGGTTGATATCTCAAAATTGATAATATGACAATGAATCGTACTCAAGCGATAGAAGGAAGGATTTGTGTAGAGGTAGATTTGATGGAGGAACTGGTACAAGGCTTTCTGAACATTGTGGCTAATATGAAAATTTGGCAGTTTGTCAAATATGAGAAGCTAAGATTTTATTACCCCAAGTGTAGGCGACAAGGGCACACAGTAGTGGTGTGTCAGGTGGATCAGCCAAAAATGAACCGTGGGAAAGATGAAGGGAGAGGTGTAGGGAAACATGATATTAACAATGAGATTTCTAGAGGAAAAAGGATGCCAAAGGATAATGTGTTGCAATGTGTGCATACTCAAGACGTGCCAACAAGGAATAATGTGCCAAGTCGATTTGGATGGTGTGAAAAGCGTAGGAGATGACGAGGCCAAAGAGCATAAGATGCAACAAGAGTAAAATGGGTCAGGATATGAAAAAGGAAAAAAGAAACTAGACATTGGAACCACAAAGAAAACACTAGTGCAGTTTAATGAAACAACACACGTGGAGAGTGACATGAAAAATGTGATGATTGCATATGGGAAGGATGAGGTTATAACTATGGAGGTTATAACCTGTGAAGATGAGGCTCAAGATGGGAATGAAAATAATAAGACTATGCATGGGGTAGTGGATCGTCAGTGTAAGTCCACTTGCATGCATAATCCCATGTAGGAAGTTTATCATCTATAGTGGTGGATACTTTATTGTTGGATGGAGGACACAAACTTGTATGTGAGTTGGGGAGTAAGTCAGATTTGATAGCTGAAACTCTAGAATTGGAGAGCAATGGAGTGTCATGGGTGGTTGGCGATTTTGTAGATTCCACCCAGCAGATCTCAAATCATGAGGATAAGATGCCCATGTTTGCTATTATTTTGTGTTTTCGAAATTTTTGTTCTAATAAGACTATGGGAGGAAAGCTTTGGTTGTTCTGGCAGGAAGAGTGTGAAGTGGAGATAATCGATATGTCCGACCAAATAATTACAAGTTGATTTGTACAAGAGAATCAGAAAACATTGATTACGTTTGGTGGTTAGTCATTTCAATGCTATTAGAGGGGATAGGGAGAGGGTTGGTGGAAATCCAAGATCTATGGTGGCTTGATCGATATTTGGAAAATTGTGAATTATTAGAGCTCTCTTATAGTGGTCACAAGATGTCCTCGTGTAATGGACATGAGGGACAATCCCGTGGTTGGGCCAGGTTGGATAGGGCAGTCTTGACACTAATTTTCTGAGGTATTTTCCTTTAGGTTTTATGGAATATTTACCAAGGAAGTCATTAGACCACAGTCCTACAATCATTTATGGAAGGAAGTAGTGAGATACAAGCCACCTTCGTTTCAGTTCCAGAATATGTGGTGTTAGAATTCCTATTTTAAAAATTGTGTTGTCGTGGTATAGAGAGAATCGACACCTTTACAAACTTGCGGCAAAGCTGAGGAAAACCAAAATGGCGTTGAAGATTTGGAACGTTCTAGTTTTCGGCCATGTGAATAATACCATAAAGGAGCTAGAAGAGAGACTTAAGCAGGTGGAATACTGTTTACAAGAAGGCTACATGTACGTAGGAGCTTGAAGCTGAGCATCTAGTCACAAAGCAAAGCTTTGGTACTGGAGGATAATGAGGAAATAAGACTTGCTTAGATTGCAAAAAAAAAAAAAGGCTTGTGGAAGGTGATCAAAACTCTAAATTTTTCTATGCCTTTACAAATATGAAGAGGAAAGTTTTTTCTATTTGCACTATGTTTTTTAATTAAGGGGGGGGGGAGGAGAAGCTGCTCTGTATGTCGAAGGAGGCACATCTAGGGGTGATAAAGTATTTTTAAGAGTTTTGTAATGGAGAAGGTGCAAGTACACAGGAGGAGGATTTATATTTGATCTTGAGTTTTGATCAATGAAGAGCATAATGAGTATATTTGTAGGAAGCCTATTGAAATTGAGCTAAAATATGCACTTTTGTCTATCCTAAAACAAAGTAGTCGGGGCCTGATGGTATTGGTCGATTTTTTATGTGCCTTGTCGGAATATTGTGAAGGAGGATTTTGTGGAGGCAGCGAAGCATTTCTTTGGAGGTAATTCTTTGTTAAGGTTTTGTTCATCTTCTTTTATTGATTCCTAAAGTGTAGGAGCCGCGAAGCTTTGATAAGTTCAGGCCTATTAACTTGTGTTTGGTAGTGTATAAAATTTTCTCAAAGATTTTGGTAACTTGCAGGGCAAGTTTTCTTTCTCTTATTGTGTCATCTAAGCAATGAGCTTTTATTTCTAGTCGTAGTACTTTTTAGAACATCTCGCTTGCTCAAGAGATGATGCACTCTATGAATGAAAAAAAGAAAAAAGGAGAAATGTCATGGTAAAAATAGATATGGCCAAAGCATATGATAGAATGAATTGAGATTTTATATTAAGAGTTTTGGCAGTGTTTGGTGTGAGGGGGGTAATTGCGAAAGGGGGTAAAGTAGCAAGCGCCCATCGAAGTGGCCCCCGCCTATCGACTTCCTTCCAGAGACTTGGTAACGGGCGCCCATCAAAGTGGCGCCCGCCTCTCGCCTTTCTTCCAAAAACTTAGGAAGAATTGTATTCGGTGAAATTCCTTAAGTTGGATTCCGAGTGTTTCCTACTCAAACTAAACTCCTCCCACATGGACTCTTGTTATGCGAAGACGATAAATCTAGTTAGCCGTTATAGTTACTTCTGACATATTGATAGTGTGATAATTAAAGATCCTACAAGCATTTAATGCCTAGCAGGGTGGCATGTCGCATTAAATGCGGGATGATGAGGATATCCCAAGAGATATATTGATCGATCGGAGGTAATCATGTTATAAGAGATATTATTTAGAAGAAACAAAACTAATAAATGATCTCGAGAAATCTAGGATGGGAAGAGGAGTAAAATGTTCTCCAACCTTCTCGGATGCTTACACGTGTATCTGATTAGTATTTCGACCCATATAAAAGAAAGAATAGATCACTAAAAACAGGTATGAACATTTCTCTAAGGCTCATTTGAATTATTGCTGTTTTATCTTTTCTCACTTCCATCTCTAACTAAATCTTCGGAGAGTTCTCAGGGTCGAGGAACCCGACTTCCTGCTTTTTTTGTTTCAGATTAGGACTGGAAGTCACGATCCAACTCAGGGGTGCAGAACACACATCAACATTTGGATTCTCTCAAAAGTTTTGTGGGTTAGTGGAGAAGTGTATTAAATCACCATGATTCTCTATCATGATGAATGATTTTTTTCAACCCTCACGCATCTTACGACAAGGGGACATCTTATAGCCGTATTTATTTATAGTCATGGAGGAAGTGCTTTCTCGACTATTGAAAAAAATATTTGAAGAAGGGAAGATTGGCCATTTTTATCATTCTCATGGTGCTCATTTGATCTCCCATTTTTTATATGCTAATGACTTGTTGAACTTTACAAATGGGGAAAAGAAATACATGAAGTTTCTTGTCAAGACTTTAGATTTGTATGATTAATGGTTTAGTCAGAAAATGAATAGTGAGAAGTTGGCTCTCTTCCTAGAAAATTAAGCTTGTTGCGTATCACTAGTTTTCCCAAAGGGAAGTTCCCGTCCTGGTACTTGGGTGCTCCTCCTGTGGTTGGGCGGCTCATGGCAAGAACATTGGAGCCGTTGGTGATAAAGATTCAGAAAAATGTAGCAGGTTGGAAGATGACACTTTTGTCTCAGGGGGGTAGATTGATAATACTTAGACATGTCTTATCTAGCATGGTGACTCATCTACTGGCAACTATAAATATTCCAAAGATTATTCTGAGAAAAATTGGATTCAATGTTGTCTATGTTCTTTAGGGGGAAGGGCAGGGAAAATCGAAGAAGTGATTAGTATGGAAGAAAATGTGTAAACATACGTTGAAGGGGGATTGGATTACGGGATTTTTCGTAGGTATAGAGGACTATGCACATGAAATTTGCTTGGCATTTTTTATCCACTAATAATTTGGATTGGATTACGGGATTTTTTGGAGGTACATAGGGCTATGCACATGAAATTAGCTTTACATTTTTTATCAATTGATAACTTTATGGACAAGGTTCTCAAAGCGAAATATATGAAAGTGAAGCACATCATGGTTACTAATGTTAAAGCCTATGAATCTAGGTTCTGAAAGTCCATTCTTGAGGTTATGCCTACAATCTTGGAGAGTATGAGAGTGAGGGTTCGGGGGGGTTGCGTCGTTCTTGTATGATAAGTGGCTTTCCGATGGCCCTCTTGCAGTTAGATTTTCGTATATTTCTTCTCCGAAGTTGCAGGTTCATGATTGTTGGGTGGGCGATGTATGGGATATGCGGATTCTTGAGGACCTGGTGGGAGTATCCCAGGCGGTGGATATTGTTACAGAAATCTCAAGTAGAAGAGAGGGAGGGGATATGGTGTTATGGCAAGCTAGTCGAGACGGACATTTACTACGACTAGTGCATGGGAGATCATTCGATTTAAGAGTCCACAGCTAGAAGGGATGGAGTGGATATGTCATAAGTTATTGCTGATCAAGAAGGTGCCAGTGTGCATGTGAAAGGCTAGGGTCAATTCTCTACAGGTGGATGCACGACTTCGGTACCTCAGAATCTCGTTAGCTTCCTGATGTGACTGTCGTGTGTCGCCCCTTGGGTCAGTTTGAAGGCATGGATCATGTGCTGAGGAAGTGGCTCAGGCAGTATGGAAGAGAGCGGGCACAAGCATTGCGGGTGAGATGTACTTACTATGGAAGCAAGAAGTAATTGGTGGGCATGGGTCTGGTGTTGGCTTTGCTGTGCCAAGCGATCGTCGTAGTGTGGGATTTTGATAGGTTTGTTGCCAAGCCTGATTTCTTGGAGGTTGTGGTTGAGACGATGTAAGGCTCGCAAGTAGGCAAATTAAGTTTGAGACGACAAAGGTAGTATGGCTTTGGATCATGTTTTGGTTGCGTCAAGTGTTGGAAAATATTGTGAAGGTATAGGAAGAATCTCTCATGCAGATCAATATATGTTACAAGGTTTGGATTTGCCAGTTCGTGTACCTCCCGTAAGCAGACCATGTCTCATTTCGTGGAAAAAAACCAGAAGTGGGTTTGGTGACTTGCCCTGCCGTGTGCGAGGTTTGATTCGATTGGACTATCTTGGCCTGCCTAGTATTAGGCCATAGCGTTTATTGGGTTAGTTGAGTTCAGGGATTTTATATGGTATTTTTGTTTAAGAAGGAATCAAACGTCCTGATCTAACGGTTTAACTCTTTTAAGTAATTAGTTTGTTAACATGGTTAAATATCCTGATACGAGTGAAATATACAAGCAATAAAATAGGCCCTCCCTTGAGAATATGCTGGATTTAAGATGCAAATTCCAAAAGGCATTCTCAAGAATATCTTTCAAGCAATCATAAGCATCTAAGAGCGTGTTTGAAATTACGTTTTAAGATTTAAAAAATATTTTTAAGTAATTAAAAATACTTTAAAAAAAACATGTTTGATACTTTTATAAAAAAATATTTTAGACGATTAGAAAGGTTAAAAATCAGCCTTTTCAAAAAGTATTAAATTGTAGCTTTTATTATAAAAATTTCTACAAATAATTATATATTTTAAAATTACCATAACTAATTCTAAAAAGCGTTTTAGGCGTATAGATCTCAAACAGTAAATGACTTTTTAGTAATAGAGCTTATTACATTAATCTTTAAGTTATAAACATTAAGCTAAAAATAATATTTTTCACTACAATTCCAAACATGCACTAACTCTCTAGGCAATATTAAATAAATATATATATAATAGTTTAAACAAAAAAATAACTTATATATGATTATAAATAATTTTATTTGAATGGACTGTATAAATCCAAGACAAAATGGTAGACCAGTAACAAGCAAAACTAGTCTGATATCGAAACGTATTAGACAATTGAATTGAAATAATAATAATCAGAACATACTTGCGGAATTCTGATGGATCGGGTAGTAGTTTCCGTAATAATGACACCATGACAACAGTAGTTGTCAGGTTGTCAAGAACAGAACTAATTAAAAATGTCACAAAGCCAACCTGCAGTTTCATGACTGTGTCAAGTACTGCATCATGATATATAAAGTAAATATAATGGAGAAAAATAGGAGCTTACAAAAAATATCAAATATAATCTCTGAGGTTCCCTGCAGTGAAATGCATAGCTGGAACCAGACAAAAGTAACAACTAATTTCTTTTGAAACTTAAGTAGTTTTGGAATTTCTTGCCATAGAGGGACCAAACATCTTTATAAAGACAGCAATTGAAAAAATAACAGGAATCTTAAGATTTTAGTTATGAAAAATGATTGATATAGTTTTTGAATGTGCAAGTATATGTAATGTTTTTGAAAAAAAAAGGATAAATTTGAAATTCACATAAAATAAAATTAAAAAAAAAACAAAGAGAGGATGTGGGACTGTATTTAAGCATTCGTTACTGTTCGGTAAAAAAAAAGAGAGAGAGAGAGAGACTAATATCATGATTTTACCTATGACATTGGACCATAGACAACAACTGTTATATAAACTCCGATAATAAATTTGATTAGGGGTGTTCATCCGGATTTCAGATTCCCAAATCCAGAATTCGGATTCGAAATTTTTTTAAATATTTAAAAAAAAATTTAAAAATGTTAAAAAATATATAAAATTTTAAACCAGACCAGATACAATCCGGCCCAGATGAACACCTCTAAACCTAATAAATAAAATTCCCACAGAAATCGAGTGATCATAATACCCAAAACAGATACTCACCAACCAGAGGAGAGTCCTTGGCTTTCGAGTGGTTATATTGTCAGTAATTAGCTTAAAACCTTGATGAACATTAACTATCTCTACAATGGTCATGGCGCCAAGCAAGAAAAACACTATTTCGCTGACTTCTGCAGTCGCATGCGTTAGCTCTGAAACGGCTATCTCAGTTGAAGGAGCCTGAACAAGTCAAACACACAAAGCATACTGCATAAAGTAATTTAAACGGGTACAAGTAAAATTTTACAGATAAAGCCACGTCTGTTCTGTTTAGTAAGGGCTTCCTTGGAGAAAATTTGACTACATTATTCCAATTATCGATAAAAAAAAAAGTTACAATATTCCAATTGAGTTCATAAATAAATGAGCAATAATAGAAACAAATGTCAATTGTTATGATATGATAACAAAATGTTTCAAATTCATTTCCTTCAGTTTCAGATCAATTTCTATATTTTTCAACTCATTGATATTATGTAGTACACAACAAGTATCAAACAACATAGTTATCAATTAGTGTTTGTCCGTCACTTGTTTCTAACATTTGTCTCTAACATTTTTGTAAATAAATACTAGACTTCAAGAATCAAAGGAGCCTTATCCTAACCACTGTTGTATGGAAAAAGGTATTAATCCAGGGGGAAAACCACTTTAAACTCTCAGAAGAACAACACTCCCAACATCCTGTTACATCAAAATTATGGTTTGAGACAAAATAAAAACAATTTCAGCACCGCTATTAATATCTGTAGCTAATGATTAACAATGTTTTTCAACAGCTTGATCTGATTTCACCCAATCTAAAGCTAAATACATATGATTTTTTTTTTTTTGTCCAGTTTGATCTGACTTCAAACCATTACCAGCTACTTTTTGTCAAGGTCCGGTGTAAGAGTCGGTCAGTACAAGGCACCTTTGGTTTATAAATCCCAATATCAAAGACAACAAACTCGGCAATGATGTCAACAAAATGAACATATCAAGGACGCCATAAATTTTGTTGAAAATTAGAAATCAGAGATGGGAAAAATGCCATAAACATCATTTTGTTCTAAGTGTACTTTACTATGCCAAGACACTTGCAGGACTTGGAACACGATGTAAACAAAAGTCATGCACGAACTAAAGCCTACGAGGATAAAATATGAACCCTTCATTGCGTGTGAAGTTTGGCTTGATTTCTTATTGAAAATATGATTTTTTAGGTTTGGCTTCTGTTGTTTGACCTTGGCTTAACCGTGGCTCAAGCAACGTTAGCCTCGACACTTCACTCGACATCTGCTCAACGGTCAACTTAAACAAGAGGCCAATCCTTGAGTTCACTCCACAATTGCTCGATATTCAACTCGAGCAATTTCCTGCCATGAAACGTCCGCTCAACTTGAGCAAATGCACCGTGGACTATAGATACATACTTTTCATGTATTGTTCAACTTATCAGCAGCCAAACTTTATAGAAAGAGAGAGAATCTTTTGTCAAAAATCATGAGTCTATTAGGCGTATTAGAATTTTGGAATTAAATATTTTTGTTATTAATCTCTTATACTCCACTTTTGTTCGTAGTGAATTGGTTGAGACCAAGTCCGCCAGTAAACATAACTTTACGTTGAGTCGAACCACTTAAATCTTAATGTTGTACGATAATTTTCGTTATTTCTTTTATTTATTTTCGCTGTTATACTTCAAATTAGCCTGTGATAATCAATTTATCCCAACAGAGAGCAAAACTTATATCACAGAAAAAGGAGCGGTACTATAGAGGTTGTGCCTAATGTCCGGCAATTTCAAGTAACAAATAATCTTACCCCGATGCTACGCACAACCCATAAGCTCACAGCCATCAGTAATCCTACTCCACTTTTATTGATGGCCACAGAATGTTCGAAAATGATAACAGCGTAACCTAATCCAAATAGCAATGCCATCGCAACATCCTACAGCTCAAGATTTGATCACATCGTCAGAGGTTAGAACTCAAACGTCCATAATCCCCTTTCTCCTTAAAGGCATGTAACTATCATGGGAAACCCACCAAAAAAAACAAAAAAACACTTACCCCGATTCTATATCCATCCCAGAAGCTCATGACGGCCATCGGCAAGCCTACTCCACTTTGATTGAAGGCCATAGCTAGATTCTTCAAAAATGATGCCTGCATAACCTATTCCGAGTAATCACGTGATTCAGACTTTGGTGTTACCCAAACCTCTAAAAGAAGGAAATTTTGATAGTAATACTGAGCAAAACCTCTAGTTAGTTCTCAAATTTAGTTGAGCTTGCTGCTGCAGTTAGGAGGAATAAATAGATGATGAGGTTGAGCTTTCCGCACTTCCACACCGCTGGCCTTGTCTTCATCCCAAGCAAGATGCATGGACACGCAACGTTGAACACCATATCAGTACACATGCAGAGCGACGAGCCAGAGTCAGAAAATAGGGACGAAACCACGGGAAGAGGAGCAAGGCCCCCCTAAAGATCTATAAAAATAATGAGCTTATTTTTACCATTCACTTTGAAAATCATTCTTATTGAATGATCTAAAATTAAATTTTAAAAATATATAAGTTTATTTATATATAAAAAAAATTTAGTTATATTTAATCAAAAAATAAAGAAAAAAATAGAAAAAGTAAATTAAAATACTTTTTGTTTTTTTAAAGTGAATAATAAAATTAAAAGTTTTTGTAAATTTAGGAATTTGTTAAACAAACTTTTTTATTATTCGCTTTAAAAAGTAAAAGGTAATTTTATTCTCTTTTTTATTTTATTCTTTTTATTTTTAATCAAATATAATCAAAATTTTTTAATATATATATATAAATTTATACTTTTTAAAATTTAATTTTAAACAACCCAATAAAAATGCTCTAAAATAGTTAGCAATAATCCGTGCGTGACAAGTAAAGGAAATTACATTTATCTTTAAGCACGAAGTTTCCTTTTTCCTTCCTCATATCAATTTTCTTAATTCACACATTTTCTTTAAATTGGCCATTGCGATAATGGCTTCGTTCCAACGAGGGAGTAGGGATTGGGTCTG
The DNA here is from genome assembly GCA_036898215.1 of Platycarya strobilacea. Classification (NCBI taxonomy): domain Eukaryota; kingdom Viridiplantae; phylum Streptophyta; class Magnoliopsida; order Fagales; family Juglandaceae; genus Platycarya; species Platycarya strobilacea. The sequence goes on along the minus strand of CM072557.1, from coordinate 925,383 downwards.
AAAGGACATTGGTACGATGAGATGACGAGAAAGAAATCGCTTGTTGATATTTCCCATCGAGAGTGGACACATCAACTTCCTTAAGTAAATTCTAAGTCCTCTCGTTTTAGGGGTTTCAAAATTTTCCATTTTCGAATTTCGGCTAACTTTATTTCAATTCTAATTTCAATTAAAGTCAGAGTTGGAATAATTCCAATTTTAAAATTAGAGTTTGAAATCGAAAACGAAATCCAAGTTAGTTCATACTTCTAATTAGGGGTGTAAAAAAATCGAACCAGACCGACAAATCGGACCGGATCGGTTGTCCCGGACCGAGACTGGACCGGACCGGTTGGAGTTCGGTCCGGTCCGGTCTAAAAATATATGGACCGGAAAATTCTAGTCCGGTCCCAGTCCAGGGAGTTCATCCCCTTGGACCGGACCGGACCGGATCGAATCCCTATTTTTTTTTAAATTTTTTTTTTTTAAATATATGTATATATAAATACTAATATATAAGTTTTAATATTAATATTAATATATAATATATACTCTTATAATATTAACATATAAATAATAAGTGTATTATTATTATTTAATATATTATTACTAATTTATTACTATTTATTAATATATAAATATATAATATACTAATGTAAATTGTAATAATGTTATTACTAATTAGTTATAGTTTATTAACATATACTAATGTAATAATATTATTAGACTATTAGATTATTAGTTATAGTTTACTAATATACTTAATATTTAATATTAACTAATATATTAATAGATAATATATACTCTTATATATTAATATATAAATAATAAGTGTATTATTATTATTTAATATATTATTAATAATTTATTACTATTTACTAACATATAAATATATAATATACTAATGTAAATTGTAATAATGTTATTACTTATTAGTTATAGTTTATTAACATATACTAATGTGAAAGTGTTATTAGACTACTAAACTATTAGTTATAATTTACTAACATAGTTAATATATAATATATACTAACATATTAATATATAATATATACTTTTATAATATTAACATATTATAATTTATAGTAATTAAATTTGGACCAAAAAAATATTTGATTATTGTAGAATTATATATTAAATTTAGCCCATTAAATCATATGGGGCACCCCTGGACCGGATTGCCCCTGGACCGAATTGGACCGGACCGGTATGGACCGAACTCCTGTTCGGTTCGGTCCAGGGTGAGAGAATTCTTGGACCGAATGAAATCGGTCCACAAATTTCCCGAACCGGACCGGACCGGACCATTTACACCCCCACTTCTAATTCCAAATTCTAACAATTTATACTTTATATATTTTATATTGTAATTTAAACATGATAAACCCAAGTGACCTAGTAGTTTAAACACAACTTTTGATTATTTGAGAACCTAAGTTCAAGTCCTCGTATGGTCGGTGGTCTATTTGCGTTGCAATTATTAATATTTTTTTATATATATATTTTTTTTTTGTTTTAAGCCACTTGAATTTTAAACAACGAAGTTGGCCCATTACCTTCAATTATAGGGGTGTCAAAACGTGTTAACGGGTCGTGTTCGTGTCGTGTCAGGACGTGTACATAATGCTTAAAGGGTCAACACGAACACGACCCGTTAAGGATTTCGTGTCAAAAACTTCAACCCTAACACGACCCGTTAAGATAACGGGTTGACACGACACGACCCGTTAAGACCCGTTAAGACCTTTGACACTATATGACACGCTATGACACGACACGATACAACACGATTTGACACGTTTCAACCCGCCAACTCGTTAGTGACACGTTTGAGTTTAACCTAATTGATTTTATATAAATATTAAAACTTAAACAATAGTTATAAAACATAAAAAAAATAATTATAAATTACAATTTTAAAATTATAATTCAATAAGTAGTACACTATAAAATATGATAAATACACAAATATGACCCACACATTAAAAAATATTAAAATTATAATTCAAACATATTAAATAACAATGAATTAACTCGTTAATGATTTTTTAATAAGTACTTAAATGGGATAACTAAGTATCTAAGAGTATAAATCTAATCTTAAATTAGGATTTTTTTAAAATTTAACTCAAGGGTATAAAAGTAAATTCAAATTTCTTAATGTGTCTTAACGAGTCTTAACGGATCATAACGGGTTTAATCCGTTATGACCCGTTATCAAATCGTGTCTTAACGGGTTGACACGATTTGACCCGAAACCCGTTAAGGCTAAACACTAACTCGCTTTTATCGTTTCGTGTTAACGTATCGTGTTACATATTGCCACCCCTACCTTCAAACCCCTAAGCCTAAGGTCCCTAAGTTCTAACCCTTCAGTTTTCTTTACACAATACGTACTACGCAGCACTACTGTCTTTTTTCTCTCTTCTCTCCTCTTTTTTCTTTTTTCTTATATCTTCCCCCAACTGCATCTTGACTCTCTCCATTGTCTCTAGCCATGGCCCAACTCCATTCTCCATTTCTGTCGCCGTTGTCGTTGGTCTCTAATGCCGTCATTCCCTTCTCCATCACAGCAGTCTACTGAGGAGTACATGGGCCTGGGGTTTCACTGCCGGAGTTTTCCCTTCTCCATTATCGCACGGAGTTTTCCCTTCTCCATCACCGCCGTTGATTCACAGTGATGGTAAGCCTTCGGAAACGCAACTAAAATAGTTGATTTTTAGGATTTCTAATTTTTAGGGTTGATTGCAGCTCAAATCTGTCGTGGTTGCCATGTAAATTTGTCTTTCTTTACTTAGTTGATTTAGATTACTAAGATTTTTGTTTTGAAGAGCAAAATTTCGACGAACTCCAATCGGAGTTTGAAATTCTGAACTCCAATCAAAGTTGAACTTCGACTCCATTTCGGAGTCGGTCGGAGTCGAAATCAAAGTCAGAAACTCCGAACTCTAACCCATCGGAGTCGGAGCCCAGGCCCATTTCATTCTATGATCTAATAAATCGTGGTTTCAACGAGTATAACCAACTCTTAGCTCTGTTTTTCAAAAAGAAAGAAAATAACTTAAATTTCACAATGTCATCAGTTGCATTTTGACTATGAAAAATCGCAACTATTTCATCAAACTCTCTAATGTGCACATATAGATTTTTATTTTCCAAACCACAAAAAGTGAGGAGTAACTATATAACCTCTGTTTTAACATCAAGTTGACGAGCATTAGGTGGAAACATGATGCATGATGATGTAGCTATGCATGTTGGGTGAAAATAATCATGAAGATTCCTAGTAAGTTGATCATCGTGTTCACTCATATTTTTAGAAATAGAAGAATTATCAAAGAAATTATTAGAAAAATTAAATTATGAATCTGACTCTAATACAGGCATACAAGCAAATCAACCTAATGCATCCCTATACATATAATGCATGCAAGATAACAATAAAAATAATTAAAATTAAAAAAATGCAACTCTAAAAAACAAACTATAAAAAGAAAAATAAAATAAAATAATAATGCGGCAAGTAAAAAGAGGGAACGGAGTTACTGTCTTTACAAACTGTTGAAAAGAAAAACTATCTAATGATTTTTCTACTGTCTTCCCAACAATGGCGTCAAAATTTGATTACGTTTAAAAAATAACTTTGTAGTTATAGTATATTTTTGGAGTATCGATTCCACGAAGAGACAAATTAAAATAATAGTAGAAATAGCAACGAAACTAAAAAAATATATTAAATGATTTATAAGAGAATAAAAATTGATTTTAAACACAAATTATAATAAAACAAGTGATTAACGAAAGAAAAGATTTAAAGTTGACAAACAGTAAAGTTTTTAGAATCTCTTGCACATATCGAATATTTTAATTATTCTTAATTTATTGATAACTCAATTGATAATTCAATTTCAAAAATTTCAATCGGAAGATGTAGATTTATAAGCCAAATGTAATCTTTTGAAAAATTATTCATCACTTTTAAATCATGCAAATTGTTATCTATATTGAAAAAACCTAACAACGACAATATACTCAGGAAGTAATATTGCAGTAGAAAATTAAGTCAATATAAACAATCAATTGATCTAAACGTAATATATATATATATATAGCCAACGGCACTGGTATGAAAAAAAAACACACACACATACATATATATATATATATATATAATGTGGTTATCTAACATAGAAGTGTTAGTTTGACGACTGTTAAAATTTTATCATTTACAATTTATCTTCTATTTATAACGTCCGTTAAAAAATCCAGTTTCCATCTAAAGTAATGCATGTTATTTATTCCGTCTATTCTATCAATTCATGTTTTCCTCGTTTAATCTTAAATTTCGTCTGCCAGTTATAACCCAATTGATTAATCATTAACTCACGTCTTTATATTCCTAGATGCATCAAGTTTTATATTATCGACTTAAGAAAAAATCGACATTTATAAAATTTTGCATCATTAATAACATGACGTGATTTTCCATGTTGGGCTCACCTTTCAATCCAAATTTAATCAACATGATGACACACCAAATTTAATCAACATGATAACGCATCCATCTCAATCCAATTTTGTTGAATAAAGTCAATCGCACATGTCCTTTGTTTTTTGTTTTCCTTCTGTTTATTGGGGTAATGTCACGATGAATAATGAAGCAATAAAGTTATAAAACAAATTGTCCCATCATTTTCTTTAACAACTTTGATACGTAACACAAAGTGCTTTCAAATTAATTCCATTCCGTATGTCTTTTCAGCTCACATTCATTAAGTCCATTAAATTTCTCATTTAACTCTATATTAAATTGACAAATTCCCATTAAGCAAGCACTCAAATTTATTTAAAAAACAAAAGCAAAAAACAAACGGTAGAAGATGTGCCATTGTTTTTCGAGAGAACTTAAGAAAAGAAGTAGAAAAATCAAAGAGAAATAGTGAGAATTCTTAAAGCCCATCATTCACGTCCCAAAATATATAACTTCATCTATTTCTGCTTTAAGTTTTGTTCAAAGTAAAATGATGGAAAGTGAAATGATGGAGAGAAATCAAGGAGAGAAATCAAGAGCACACTCACATGAACAGTAAAATATTACTATTTTTTACTCAAGTGTGTACTCTTGAGTATGGTTTCACTCTAATATTTTTTTTATTCAAAATCCCAAAATCCAAAACCCATTCTATTTTTGGTCCAGATTTTATTAATCTTGGTCCTTTTGATTACTACTCAAATATAAATGAGTTGAAGATATTCATGTCTATTAATCTTTTAAATTATTTCTTCAGATATGATTTTTTAGTTTTAGTTTTTGTTAATTTTGTTTTACTTCAGCTTCTATTTTTAATATGCATTAGAATAAATAGACTAATTTGTTATGGAATTTATCTTCTTCTTAAATTTATTACATGTAATTTTTTCCCTGTTTCCTATTTTCTAATTTATGATGTAATCTATATTTTCTAATTCTTTCTATTTTTGCTTCAGATTGATTTAATCTTGTCATCATGATGCTGTGGAAGCTAATCAAGTTTACCTGTATTGAAGGTTTTGAAATGTATTAATCTATTTTATTATTTCTTATAATTTTTTTTTTCACACTGTTAATTTATTTATTTTTACTTCATCTACTATATATTTTTAATATACATTACAAGAAATTAACTAATTTTTGTGGAATTTAATGTTCTCTTTTAATTTATGACATGTACTTATTTTTTAAATGAAATTTTTTGTGTTATTTCATCTTATTTTTTAATTTCTGGCATTTACTAATCTCAATTTTAATTTGATCTTCATTCATTTTTTTCAGTATGTTCTTGAGTTTCTTCTATGTTCTAATCTCTTCAAATAAAGTTTCTTCATTTCTATTTCTTCTTTCTTAATAAATGCCATTTAACAATTACTTATGATAAATTTGCTAATCTTTGATTAATTTGTAAATAATTTAATTGTTAATTATAAACCCTTATAATCTGTTTATTATAATCTGTTTTTCACAATGTTGATTATTTGTGACAAAAAAAAATAGTCAATTCATTATATATTATTCAGTTTATTGTTATTTTTTGAATAAACTCTTTTAGATTATTATTTTACTTTTTATATTTTATTTTCTTAATCTATTTTTTGTGAATAATCACTTGATTTATTATTCACTTGATTTTTGGTACTGAATAATTAGTTGATTTATTTTTTATACATAACTCTCTCTATTTTTTCTTCACATTTTATTGAACTTGGTGCTGTTAAAACCTACTCGGATTTATTTTGGTTGAAGGTATTGATCTATATTATTCTTTTTTACTGTTTCAAATATGATTTAATTTATGGCATGTACTAATTTTTTAAACTTTTTTTTTTTGGAATTTGATCTTCTCTTTTAATTGATGACATGTAATAATCTTTGTTTTATTTTCATATTCATTCTTTTTTTTTGGTACGTTATTTTGTTTTATAATTTCTTCAAAATAATTATTCTGTTTTGTATTATTTATTTCTTAATCTGTGCAATCTGTAGTAAATAATTCAAGATGTACGACTTAATATACGAGTTTTGCTATACATATACTACTTTAATTGGTATCATATTTTCATTGTATTGTGTTTTGTGGGATTTTGTTCGTTAGTACGGCGGCAATTATTAGATCAATTTTTATTTTATAAAATAATAAATTAAAGAGTTGATTGATAACTTCGTATTGATTATTTCTCTCAATCTTATAATATACCATGATATTGAATTAAGGTGACAAACATTTTAAGATTCTTAAGTATTATATTGTATAAATTAACATGAAATTTATTATTTTATAGTTTTTTAATATCAACAAATAAAATATTTTTTATTATCAATATTTAATCAACATTATAAAATTTATTTTATGTTATAAAAACCATATTCTTTAGAGCTACGGGTGATCATGACAATATGTCATTGCGTCAGGAGTCATGACAATATGTCAAGAAAATTCTCTAATTTCCTTCTTGCCCAAACCGAGTATTGGGAAAAAAATTAATAACATAGTACTATAAAATAAATAGCCAAAAAAATATAATTAATATATTATATATGTTTGATATTTAATTGAAATATATTATCAAATAAATTTACATATTTAAGAATAAAATTTCATGTTACAAATACAAACATAACCCAAAATCATAATACAATTTTTTTCTTCATAAAGATCATATCAATTCTTCAAAATAATTGCATAATTGAAAAAATACAATAAATATAAAATACAATAAATATACATACACAAAGCCCAGACAGTATAAGAAAGAAAAAATAAAAAATATTATAGTATAAACCAAAAAAAAAATTATTTATTATCTACTTAATTATTATTATCCCTCAAAATTTAGTTAGAAATTAGTTTTTTAAACCAAGAACGAAAAATTATTACTCAAAACTATTTTTTTTTATAAAAATAATATTTTAAAAAAAATAATTACAGCATCAAGTTTTATATTACCAACTTGAGAAAAAATCGACATTTAATAAAATTTTGCATCATTAATAACATTACGTGAGTTTTCATGTTGGGCTCACCTGTCAATCCAAAATTAATCAACATGATGACACACCAAATTTTATCAACATGATGATGCATCCATCTTAATCCGATTTTGTTGAACAAAGTTAATCGCAACACGTCTTTTGTTTTTTTGTTTTCGTTACTTGATGCTTATTGAATTGATGCTTTTGTTTTCAAGTGCTAGCAGGTGGGGTCCGTCCTTTGTAAATTCACAAGCATAGAAGCCTACTTGATGAGTGCGGCTTAATTAATTGTTGAAGTTCAAAAAAGTTGCCATGGGGCTTATATGGTCTTTTTCACTCATTCACACTAACAGAAAAATAAATAAATTAATAAAAAATGAAAATAAAATAAAATGAACTAAAATAAAATAAAATAAAAATAATAATAAAAAAAGATAAATAGTGTTTAAAGACATCTCAATGTATATAGAAATTAAATTCAATAAAAAAAATTATATCTCATTATTTTTATTCACACTCTAACATTTTAATCTAATTTAAAATGTATTTTCGTACACTCATTAAATAGCGAGACATTTGGAGAGGTTTAAATGCAAAAAGGTAATGATACCTGTACGATTTATCTACCATATATCTACAACTTCTTATTCTTCATTTTTTAGGCAAATTTATCATTCGATTAGATAAAATTAACAGTTACAAGATACAAGTTCAATGAGGGCGCCTAGAGTCAAAAAACCCAACACACAATACAATACAATACAAATAAAAATTAAAAGGGGTAACCGGAGACGAAAAATTAGCTCCCACCCATTTCCTATAAGGGAAAATCGCTTTAGAGATGGTTTTTTTATAGTCTGATGAACAGACTATAAAGTTGTAGCTAAAAGTCACAGCGAAAGGATGTGTGCTATACCGTATTGGTTTAGACTGACTATGAGAAACTGTTACGTCCACTTCCACTATATCCTTAGTTGGAAAAAGCTGAAACATAGGAAATCATCCAGAAACTGAAACGGATCGCCGGTGAGGGGCCATCATTGGCAGTGACGACGCGTGTAAAATACACGCTGCACCTAGAGAGGAGTGGATGGTCGGAGCAAGAAAATCCAATGCCACTAATCCCGTCGGTGTCACACATGGCGGCAAGTGGTCTTCCCAGACACGGCCAAACGTGAGAGGAACGGGCCAATTGAAAATGCAATTTTCTTCTGTTGACTTGTAGATCGGCGCTTGGAGAAATTGTTGGTAGGGTGCGTGTCGAACCTTGCTCGTTGGAAAGTAGCAGATCACCCAGTTTCAGAGCTAACTAGAAAAAAAAATACCTAACAAAAAAACAAGGAAAAAATGGTAGTAAACGGCAATTGAGGCCGATGAGGGAGGGAGGTGGGTAAAGCGAAAGCTCCAACCCTTCTCCCCCACAGCAAACGAAGGCAAAGTTTAGAGACGACGATTTATATGCCAAGAGAAAATAACGGTAGAGAGAAAACTTTGTTCCCATTTTATTTTTTAGCTTTCAACGATACTTTCTATCTACAACTTCAATTCTCGTAACTTTTTATTTTTTTTACTTTTTTTCGTGGATATATAATAGTGTCTTCATTTTTTTTTTATTACTTTACCATTCAACTTTTTTTTCCTTTTTACTCTTTAAATTTAAAATTCTAAAACATGATCTTCTTGTATAATTTTTTTGAAAAATAAATAAATTAATGTAGTCATACAATTTAATTAAAAATAAATTCAATTTCATAAAACTTGACATCTTGCTTTTTGAGACAATTTTTATAAAATTAAATTTATTTTGAATTAATTTACTTGATTACGGTGGTTGATTAAATATATTTTCTTTTAGATTATGTAAGAATGTCATATTCTGAAATCTTAATCTAGATTCAAATAGTTGAAAGAAAAAAAATTAGATTGTAAAATAGTAATAAGTGAGATGCAAATGTATCATTACTTTTTTTTTATCTACCTTTTCCTCTTAATTTCAAAAAGCAAGTCAATGCTCAAAAACTCTCTCCTCTTCGTGCTCAAAGTTCTTATAAACTTCTGTATCATCTTCACGCCAACGAGTACCCTCTCGCCCTGGTTCAACGGCGGCAAATCATGATGAGAAGCACTTTCCCACACAATCTCCCTCTCTCTATCTCTCTCTCTCTCTCTCTCTATATATATATATCTCACACACACACACACACATACAGAAGGCTGCAAACGATCCAAGCCGAGTTGAGCTTTTTGATTATTAAGTCGAGCTAAACTCAAACAACTCGAATTCGAGCTGATCAAAGACGAGGTCGAGTCAAATCAAGTTATTTGTCGATCTTTGTTGTTACACTTTAGCTAGTCGTGTGAACTGAGTCGAGTAATTACTCAAGTTTCTTACTCTTTATAAATATTCGACTCAATAATTCTTTTTTTTTTGTGAACTTTATATATTATTATTACAAAATAACAAAATATATTACTTATATAAAATATTAAAAACAATATATATAACACATAAAATATATACAATAAAAGAATATATGTAAGAGTATATATATATATATATTACGAATATTGTGATGAGCCCAAAACGAGCTAAGTCGAGTTTATACTAATTTTGTTCATGAACCTAAATCAAGTCGAGTTAAGATTATACGAGTTTAACTAGTTTAATATTCGAACCAATATTAGTGGCCATAAACAACTTATTTATTAAATGAACCGAGTCCGAATCAAGTTTATACGAGTCAAATTCAAATTATTCACGAGAAACTCTGTTTGTTTACAGTCCTGCACACACACACACACACACTCCCTCTCACACACAGAAGCCCCCTCGTATGACACCTCCCTCCCGCAACCCCTAAGAAATCCCCATATTCATCACTCTCTCAAAAGAGCATTATTTCCACGACCTATGTGAACTTTTTGGGTTTCTTGTCTCATTAATTCCTCTCCATCAAATCAATATACCTGGAAGGGGGTTTTCCCTCCTATCAACCTATATAGCAAGCTCGTGAGAAAGTACTAAGGAAGTAGGTCAGTTGACCAAGCCCAAAGACCCTTCTCTAAAAGGATTCAATGGGCTTCTACAAAGTACTAAGCCCATGAGCAAAATCCACCTACGAAGCAACCCATGTGTGGGAAAGCGAACAGTAGGAACAGATGAGACTCACCGCCTTGACACCTCCCGATGACACCCAGTCTCAGAAACCTACACAGGTAAGCAAGCAGGAGATATAAAGAACCCTTTGATCTCTTGACAACAGGCATGGAGCGAGTTAAAAAGGAAAATCTACATGATAAAGTAAGTCAGGAACTCACGCCACATTAATGACGTTGCTCTAAAAGTCATGTTGCATTAAGGGATTCTGACTAAGTGAACAATGAAATGGACATGGGCCCCATATAGTTAGGTAAGAACTATCTCCACCCAGAATCCTAGTATAAAAGTTTATCTCTAGGTATAAAGATTTCTCTTTGATTCCTCTAAGCTTACGCATAAATTATTAAGGAGGTATACTAATTTTAGCATTAGAAATTCTTTGACCTTTACAAAGGCCCCTCACTCTCCATGTTTTCTCAATGGTGTAGGTGAAAGATTGAAATCTTGAATTGTTGGAATCCCGCACGAAGGCGTACAAAATATGACGTTAAAAATACCAAAACAGCATCCACGTAAGTTGAAATAAGTTAATCTACAAATTACCAAAACATAGGTAGAAAAAGATGGGGCAATTTGTCGAACCTTTGTATCGCTACACCACCAACAAGAATATCAAAGCCAATCCAATCAACCGATGGAAAAATGCCAAAATTCAAAAGGCTTGTACAATACTTAAATCTCATAACGTAAGGCTAGGTTGAAGGAACTTTTATGGTAGCCCAACAGAAGATGATAAAGTTGGGAAGAAAAGTAACAAATAGTTAAAAGTACGTATCAGAGTGAGGAAAAACTGCAAAGGAATATTCAAAGCAGTAGGTAATCTACAAGAGACAACAAAAAACCCATATTAGCAATCCAAAAATTGATCTTGAGATGACGCTCGACGATGGCCATGCCAGGAGGCACAACGCGAATGAGAAGAACTCGGCCTAGTGCGACGCTAAGGAGTGAAGGCTTTTGAAGTTTGTGAGAACTTTTTGAATTTCAAGATGAGTATAGCTGCCATCCGACTGGATTTAAAAAGTGTTTTTACACCAGTCAATAGGAGGGTGCCACGTAAGCACTCTAGGAAAAGAAATCGTGAGCCATCATCTACCGAATTCAGACTGTGCCCTCTCCCTTGATTCAGACTCGGCCCCATCTCCTGCGCGAGTGAGTCCCTTTTCCTCCCAAAACCCTTTCGGCCACTCTTTCAGGTGTCGTGACACCAACAACCCTTGCTCACACGACTCCATTTCGATGCCAGAAAAAAGGGTGAGTGATTACGCCCAAAGAATAACGCGGTCGTTTGCAGTATAGCTTTGGGGTGTCGATTCCACAGGGAGATGGATTGAGAAATTGAAGAACAGTAATGAAATTAACAAAAAGATTAAATGAGTGTGATAAGTAAATTTTAGAATGTAACGTAAATTAAAACTAAATGAGTAATTTGAAAAATATAAAAATAAGACAAAAAGTAGAGCGTAGGGAATTCCTTGTGTATTTGTGGTATTCAAATTTATTCTTAATTCATTGATAACTCAATTAAGAATTCTATGTCCAAATTCTTAATCGGAAGATATAACATTAATAACCAAAATTTAAATCACATGTAACTCTTTGAAAAATCATTTTTCGCGCTTAACTCTCATAAATTGTTATCGATATTGAGAAAATCCAACGACGACAATATACCCAAGAGGCGATATTGCAGCAGAGAATTTAATCAATATAGATAATCAATTGCTCCAAACATAATTATAGAACTAATTCACTCAATAGAAAAAGCATGACTGAATCCATAAACGAAATAGATTCTATAATTATTTGAAGACGAAAAAACATCACAAATAAATTGAGAATAATAAAACAAAAGGGTTTTAATATTTAAAGACCAAATACATGAATCAAAAATAAATTACAAATACCATCACACACACAAGTTCATCTCTAGCCCTCCTTGAAAATTTAGTTACACATATTGAAAGTATGCAACAAAAATTCTCCAAGGGATAATAGGGAAGAGCCAACCATTATTTTCTTCTCTCTTCTTTGGTTTTTCTTTTTTTTTCTCAAGCTCTCAAGATAATGGCTCTTCCAAAGCATCCAAGCACACTAAGCATTCTCCCACTCTAAGCATGGTCTTAGAACACACATCCCTCCCTTCTATTTATAAGCATCCTTCATGCAAGTTGTCATGACAAAATCATCACAATTTCAACTTGTTTTGCCATGTGCCATTCTTGAATCCAAGTGATTTGTGAGTTGTCATTTTGATCATTTGTTTTCCCACCATGCATGAGCTGGATTTTGCTTGTAGGTTGAGTGTTTCAATTTTGCTTCTCTATCTATTAGTTGTCTTGTATGACTTAATATCTTGTGGTCAAATAATTTGTCTTGAAGAAACTTGAGTGCACTTCATCTTGTATCTGAATTGATCATTGAATTTCCAAGTTGGTGTAGGAGTGCTTGCTAGAAAATATTATGATGACATTTGGATTTGATGCAAGTGGCTGAAAAATATCCAGGAACGTCAAGTGCAGGTGCGTCCACTTGATAGTCGATTTTGTCTTAGATTGAGTGGATATCTCTTCAAACACAAAACATAAAAGTTATAGATATTTCTCTTTCGGTTCTAGATCATCTTGAATCAGCTCAATCGGAGATTGGATGAGAGAGTTATGCCCATTTTACGAGAAGATGTCAGAACTGTCTAAAATTCCGCAATTATCTTCATTTGCTCCTAATGTCTCCATTTGTGTCCTAAATCAAAATATAAGAATAATGAGTATATTTAGGTATCAAATAAGAATAAAGTTTTAAACATTAAGAGAGGAAAATATGGCATTTTATATTCTCATCAATATATTAAATCATGCTTATATCTATCTCAAGATAAATGACCATTAATTTTATTAACATGAGTTATATCCATTGTTTTCTCATTTCTTTTAGTATTTAAATAGAGTATTTAGAGTGCATTTTTATGCACTCATCACACCCCCCAACTTACTCATTGCTAGTCCCTAGCAATTTTTATGCAAAATGATGAGAAAGACCAAAGAAAATCACACATAGGGGCCATCAAGACACATTTTTCAAATTTACATATCAAAACAATCTTAGAAATTCAATAACCCTTTCACAAGTAATTCAAATATAGCAATCCACAGAGTGTGTATGTGTTCCAAACTATTTTTATCAAATCAGAGGTTTCGACACATGCAACATTAGACTATCTTAAGCAAAAAGGTTCAACTCCATAACTCACGGGTATAGAAGTGTTTCATGTATGGGTTCTCTCTATGGAGTTGACAAAGGTGTACATTTTCTCTCATGGAAATTTAGCCAATTATATATAAGTAACAAATAAACATTGATCTTATGATAGGAATACTAACAAATGAGATTTCCACCATTCTTTCCACAAGCATACTTAGGATCGGAAAAATCAACACAAAGGGTTGTAATGTGGTTTAGGGTTGGGGTTCATAAGAAGAAAAGGTGAAGATATTTCAAAAACTTCCAAGTATACACAAAAGGGAATCTGTTAAATTTTTCAGTAGACTATACTTTCCTTTTGATGTACTTTTCAATTTTTTAGATTTTTGACTAAGTACACTTTTCCATCTTCTTTTGCCACTGGTGTCTTCGCAATTTGATGAACTCTTTCATAAATAATTTGATGGACACATCTAGCACCATGCCATTTTTGTCATGGTTTTTTTTTTTTAAATGATAATTTCACACCTAGTACACACTTGGAAGTAAAATGGTAGGAAAATATAGTGTATAAGCTATACTCCAATGTGGAGAGGTATGGATGATGTAGATATGAAAAGAAAAGGCCATATGTGTATATTGGCTCAAAATTGGCTGCTAGGGATCTATGATGAAAAGGCTCAGCTTGAAAGGCTCAAACGTTAATCTTAAGTTGACTTTTGTCATATCCCAAGTATATCCACCATCTTGCCACAAACCATGTAATGATATTCTCAAAAGAAGTGTCAAATTCAACAGATCAATGGATACTTATCACAATTTCTGTATTTGTAAGCTCTCAATTCTCACAAAATTCATATGAATACTTGAGCAAAATAATTCTTTAGTTACATGTGTCAAATCACCATATTACCACAAAGTTTGGAGAAGTGTATAAATGGTTCTGTGGATGTTTTAGCAAAATGATTTAAATTGGGTTTGTTGAATTCACCAAGATGGTTATGAATGAGCATGAGTATCATGTGTGAAAAGATGCCTGTGTGAAAAAATTTGACAATTTTTTATATATTGATTGAAATATGCCACAGATTTTAAATAACAGATTTGTATTTCCACCCCCCAACTTAAATGAAACATTGTCCTCAATGTTTAATAATCAAAATTGGATGGGGAGTAACTAAAAAGGGTAGGATACACCTGATGTGTGATGTAGATAGCTCGCTAAGCGTCAAAAGTAAGGATCTGAAATGACAAAATGATACTATCCTGCAAACAAAAATAAAGAAAACAGTAGTAAATAAAAACAAAACAAAACAAATAAGATGATAATAATAATAATAATTATTGTTGCATGCTATGGTCAAAGTTGGTAGACCAAGTTTACAACCGGACTATCTTCCACTTCTTGAACTATTCCTCCTGGGTCAAAAACGAAACGCTTATTTGCCCAATAAACTCGGTGCTCGAACTTCACAGGTAGGTGGCAAGATTTAAGATTAACTTTGGTTACTTGCCCACTTGAAGGAATCTGTTTTTCATTTTTTTCAAGAAACTCCTCAAACTTCGGTTGCCAAGCCCGTGTGCTATAATCTTGAGTATTGTAAAAAATTGTACAAATATTAGCTACATCAAATGAATCACTGATAGGATTATACTCAAAATCAACAATAAAATTCTCAAGGGGATCAGAATCATGAGTTGTGAAAACTTCCCTGTCTATGAGTGAGTCAATCATATATATCTGCTGGCACTCGTGATTCTTCACAGTTTCTTGTGCCATATGTTGACCATGAGGTATAGACTGAGCTTGAGAAGGGAGCTTACCTTGCTCATTTACACTCAAGAAACTCGTTATTTTAGATACCTGGCTCTTTATCTCCTTTTGTTCTTCAACAACCTGCATAATTAAAGACTCAAATTTTTGGTTAGTCTTACCCTGTACTTCAATAAATGCATGCAAAGTGTCTTCTAAAAAATTTCTAAAAAATTGAGGTGCATGGTATGGTGCAGGATATGATCTAGAAGGTTGTGTAGGCTGTTGGTTTTCAGACTTCCAGCTGAAGTTGGGGTGATTACGCCATCCTCTCATGTTAGCATGTGTAGGACAGTCTTGGGCATGATGATCTACCCCACCACAGACAACACATGATCCAAAAGATTCTGCATGATTAGCCATGTGTGTTGGTTTTGAGTTTTTGGTTTTCAATAACTCTAATTCTCTGGTGAGTATTTCAACCTTAGCCTTAAGGTTATCCTCTTCCCTTAGATGGTAAATACCACCACTCGGGTTTCCCGTAGGTCGTGACCTGTTTGTGCTATCAGTAGCACTAGGACAGTCCAGTCCAAAAGCGTCTCTGTACTTGCACATGCAAAGTAAAGAAAAGCGTAATACTGAAAAAAAATAATTACGAAAAGAAAAGTAAAATAAAATAAAATAAAGATGCAGAAAGCTAAAAAGAAAATGAACGAAACTGCTGCTCTTTTTCTTTTTTTTTTTTTTTTACAAACTACTAAAAAAATCTACAAATTCTTTTACCGTCTCCCCGGCAACAGCGCCAAAATTTGATTACGCCCAAAGAATAACGCGGTCGTTTGCAGTATAGCTTTGGGGTGTCGATTCCACAGGGAGATGGATTGAGAAATTGAAGAACAGTAATGAAATTAACAAAAAGATTAAATGAGTGTGATAAGTAAATTTTAGAATGTAACGTAAATTAAAACTAAATGAGTAATTTGAAAAATATAAAAATAAGACAAAAAGTAGAGCGTAGGGAATTCCTTGTGTATTTGTGGTATTCAAATTTATTCTTAATTCATTGATAACTCAATTAAGAATTCTATGTCCAAATTCTTAATCGGAAGATATAACATTAATAACCAAAATTTAAATCACATGTAACTCTTTGAAAAATCATTTTTCGCGCTTAACTCTCATAAATTGTTATCGATATTGAGAAAATCCAACGACGACAATATACCCAAGAGGCGATATTGCAGCAGAGAATTTAATCAATATAGATAATCAATTGCTCCAAACATAATTATAGAACTAATTCACTCAATAGAAAAAGCATGACTGAATCCATAAACGAAATAGATTCTATAATTATTTGAAGACGAAAAAACATCACAAATAAATTGAGAATAATAAAACAAAAGGGTTTTAATATTTAAAGACCAAATACATGAATCAAAAATAAATTACAAATACCATCACACACACAAGTTCATCCCTAGCCCTCCTTGAAAATTTAGTTACACATATTGAAAATATGCAACAAAAATTCTCCAAGGGATAATAGGGAAGAGCCAACCATTATTTTCTTCTCTCTTCTTTGGTTTTTCTTTTTTTTTCTCAAGCTCTCAAGATAATGGCTCTTCCAAAGCATCCAAGCACACTAAGCATTCTCCCACTCTAAGCATGGTCTTAGAACACACATCCCTCCCTTCTATTTATAAGCATCCTTCATGCAAGTTGTCATGACAAAATCATCACAATTTCAACTTGTTTTGCCATGTGCCATTCTTGAATCCAAGTGATTTGTGAGTTGTCATTTTGATCATTTGTTTTCCCACCATGCATGAGCTGGATTTTGCTTGTAGGTTGAGTGTTTCAATTTTGCTTCTCTATCTATTAGTTGTCTTGTATGACTTAATATCTTGTGGTCAAATAATTTGTCTTGAAGAAACTTGAGTGCACTTCATCTTGTATCTGAATTGATCATTGAATTTCCAAGTTGGTGTAGGAGTGCTTGCTAGAAAATATTATGATGACATTTGGATTTGATGCAAGTGGCTGAAAAATATCCAGGAACGTCAAGTGCAGGTGCGTCCACTTGATAGTCGATTTTGTCTTAGATTGAGTGGATATCTCTTCAAACACAAAACATAAAAGTTATAGATATTTCTCTTTCGGTTCTAGATCATCTTGAATCAGCTCAATCGGAGATTGGATGAGAGAGTTATGCCCATTTTACGAGAAGATGTCAGAATTGTCTAAAATTCCGCAATTATCTTCATTTGCTCCTAATGTCTCCATTTGTGTCCTAAATCAAAATATAAGAATAATGAGTATATTTAGGTATCAAATAAGAATAAAGTTTTAAACATTAAGAGAGGAAAATATGGCATTTTATATTCTCATCAATATATTAAATCATGCTTATATCTATCTCAAGATAAATGACCATTAATTTTATTAACATGAGTTATATCCATTGTTTTCTCATTTCTTTTAGTATTTAAATAGAGTATTTAGAGTGCATTTTTATGCACTCATCAGTGAGGTTCTTGATAAGGTGAACCATGAGAAGGCTAACCAATAAGCTGCTGAACAATATTCCGAAAGTCTTTCTTGCTGATATTGTAACCTAGGGCTGAGGTTATTGCTTAGCAGGATTATTTCCAAAATTTGGTTGGTGCAAAGGACTCATACTTGTCCCCAATTTATTCACACCCAAATGATCATTATTATGCATGTTCATGTTCTTGGAGTTATCCATTTGGTAAAACTAAAAACCCAAAATACACCAACAAAGAAATATTGCTTTTGTCAAGTCACAAAAAATCAAATCATTCATATCTTCAAAGCGGTACCCAAAACTTTAAACTGGAGCTCAAATGTTATCAATTTTTCATATAATCCAGTGCCAATCTCAAACCATTACAGCAAACTATATACTTGATTTCTCTCTACCTAAAAACCATTCATGTCTTCAAAAGAAACCCAGAACCTCAACATTCAAGCTCAAAACAACTGTAAAATTTGGTGACATTTACAGTGTACGTGCATGGACATAGACGAGAGATGCAAAATCTTCTTTCGTTCAAAGAGTGCTCTTGGTTAATTTGGTAGGTCAGTCTCAAATGGAAGATAAAAGAGAGCAAATTCGATTCTAGTTAAATTTTGGGCCCTAATTCTATGCTTCTCTATTATTTCTGAAAAGAATGCAAGGCTGATGTGTAAATTTGTTATTCAGTAGTGTAAAGCAAGTTCTTACACCGTATCCGGATTGAAGGTTATCTCTTTCAAGAAAGAAAAATGAGAGAGAGAGAGAGAGGAGGTAAGTAGAAAAAGGCGATGGTAAGAATCTTATTACTTTAACTTGGATACTCATCATTCTAACGTACTATATATCACATTTATTTTTATTTATTTTAAATTTTATTCTTTTTAAATTAATTAAAATTTTCTACTCATCATCCATACACCACACATTTGATAAAATAAAATAAAAAAATAAAAATATGGTGTGTAACGTGTCAAGGGTTGTTAATGAATTAGCCCACTCGATTGCTCTCCGATACTTATTCGGCTAAACTCAAATTAAGCTCATCTCATAAAATAAAAAATCTATCGTGAAAGCAAAAATTCACTCAATTAGTAAATGACACATATTCGATTAAACTCAAATTGACTCGGTTAAGCTCACTCGTTCATGCTTGACTCGGCTCGTTAGCTTAACTTGATTAAAACTTGTCCATAAATCATGGATATATATAATTTATTTTTATATATTAGTATTCTTACACACACACACATATATGCTTCTATACATATTAAGTTTAATAACATAAGCATAATTATCTTGAAAATTAAATATGTAGTATGTAACCTACTTACTTATGCCTAGCCATTTATACCTATATATTGAATATAATTCAGAATGATATGTTAGTTAATTAAGTATATAAGTAAATAATTATAGTATATGTATAATGAGTAATAGTTAGTATATAAGTTTTGGTTGTTTCATTATATATTACAATGTGTAATCATATAAAAAAAATGTATTCATAAAAATGTTATAATTTTATAGTTTAATATAAGGTTCATATATTAATTAAAATTTTATTAGATTTAATATTTTATTTTATAATTTGGTATTTTTAATTATTTAATTCATTCAAATATATATATATAAGAGTACAAACAAGACTCGAGTAATAACTTGACTTGGCTTGACTTTGGTCGACTTTGGTCGGCTCGACTTGGCTCAAGCTCGTTAAAGAATACAAACAAAAATTTATAAATAACTCAACTCGACTCAAGATCGTGTTTGATCAGCTCGAGCTCAGCTCGACTCAACAAATTCTCAACTCGAATTCAAATTCAAGTTATTTGAGTCTAACTCGACTCAATAATTTAAAAGCTTGACTCAGATCAAATCAATTACAATCCTTAGTCTGTGTGTGGGAATAATGAGTAAAAAATTTCATTGTTCAAAGGTAGAAGAAAGAAAATAAGAAAAATAAGCCACGTGGGTTGGAATCGTAGATGGAGAAATAAGGTATCATTGCCAATTATAAAAAGGTTTTTAATTTATCTCATTTCATTATTATAATTTTTTAAAATTATCATATTAAATATAATAACAATTCAACTTTTTTAAATTTTAAAATAATATTTGATTTAATTTTTAATTTTCATCTCAACTAACTATCAAACCTCCCCTTAAAAAAGAACCATCAAACCTCCCTTTAGAGCACTAAACAGTGTATCTCTAAAGTTTAGCTAAATATCAATAAAATATGCATTGGAGTCATTGTTTTAAATCTCGTTTTGTACTGGCCGTGACCGGTACTAAAAAATTGATATTTCGTTTTGTTCAAAATCTCGACTGTTTTGATTTGTTTTGGTCGATATCGGCTGAAATATCAGATTTCGGCCAATACTGGATTTTGAATTTTGGCATACAGTTTTTTTAAGTGATTTGTTATATAGATTTGTATTTTTTCCTTTATATATATATATAAAGTATATTTTGTTTGTATGAATCATAAAACAATTAGTAATTTTATCTTTTTATAATTTATGTGTGTATATATATAATTTTTTTATATAGACTATTCTAAAATAGTATCAGTATCGAAATATTTTATTTTAATATTTTGATCAATACATTTATCGATATGGTATTTAAAATATTGATTGGAGTAGTCAAAGTGAGAAAGCTTTACATATGAGCTATAGTACCACCAAAGCGTCCTTCAACATTGTACACCTTCAAAAGAATTATTTTATTTAAAAAATATACACCAACTGCACGTTGGGACATTGTTCATTTTCTTGCTCCTTAGTTGGCGTCTCACATTTGGATGCTGGATAAAATATTGGGTTATGACTTTTTTTTGATAACCTAATTATTAAATTATTAATTAACATATGCTAGTGTAGTTGCAAAATATACAAAAATTAAAAATAAATTATTAAGAAATAATATTATATTATTATTTTAGCTAATCTAATGTAGGGTTATATCTTAAATGGTTTTGGTTTTACACAAAACGTGTACTTTTGGTTAAATTTTAAAAATGACTTTGATGAAATTAAAGTCAGTGTTCTTAAAGGAATATCTATCAAAGTCAAACCTTACTTTTAACTAATAGGAGATGAACTTGGTTTTAGCTATATATATATTGCATTCACATTAAATTTTTATATTGGAGTAGCCATTTTTTCATTATATTATAATAAAATAATATGAGATGAATTTGACTTTAACTATTCTATTCATATCAAATCTCCACATTACATTATTCATTTATTTATTATATAGTACTAAAATAATATTAACCTAAAAAATATTTAACTTTTTTAATTATTAATTAATTTTATTTTATTATATTTTTCATTGTACCTATTACATGTTAATTAGTCATTATTTTCTAATTAATTATTAGTTTAAAAAATCATATTTTCAATAGTCATTTAATACTACTAATCATAAACATCAAAAATAAGATAATAAAGCATATGATAGTAAAATATGGCATAGACAAAGTCGCCTAGGCATGTCCTATAAACGAAAATAAGATGCATATAATAAAAAGTCCACATGCAAGCGTAAGATAGGCAGAGGATGTTTGCAATTCAACATGACATTTGTATTCATGTACTGAATGTATTTATACACAGTATAAAATATATAAATAAATAACGATTTGTTACAAAACTTGAGAGAAAGTAAAAACTAATTTTTCTACAGTAGCTTTTAGAAATTGTGATTGTCTGTTGTTTGTACAATGAATGAATCCTACTCTGGGTTGGTTTTGACAACATTGGTATTTCGTATGTTTACCTTTTGTTTGTGAAAATGCTCAACAGAATCAATAATTCTTATACGCCCCCTCAAGTCCAATAGGGTCTCAACCACAATGAGACTCGATTGAAAAAGGAAAATTTTATTTGAAACAAGTGGTTTTGTCAAGATATCGACGATTTGGTCTTTTGAGCTACAAAATTGAACCTGAAATGTGTCAGCTGCAACTCGATCTCTGATGAAGTGGAAATTGAGATCCATGTGCTTCGTTTTGGAGTGATAAATTGGATTTGTCAATAGAAAATTTGCCCCTATATTATCGCACCAGATAGTTGGTGCTTTGCGTAGTGGAATCCCCAAGTCACGAAGAACATTTTGAAGCCATATGACTTCGGCAGCAGAGGAAGCTAGAGAGTTGTACTCAGCTTCTGTAGAAGACCTGTCAATTGTTCATTGTTTCTTCGAACTCTAGGAAATTAGATGATTACCAAGATAAATGTAGAACCCTCTCGTTGATTTGTGGTCATCTGGGCAGTCTTCCCAGTCGACGTCGAAATAAGCTTGAAGGGTGAGATGAGCCTACTTTTTGAAGAGAAGACCATGGTTGATCGTGCCTTTTAAATACCGACGGACGCTCTTAACAGCAGTCCAATGAGAGTCTTTTGGGTTGTGCATAAATTGACATATCTTATTCACTAAGAAAGTTATATCTGGCCTGGTGAGTGATACGTATTGTAAGCCACCTACGATGTTCCTGTATAGTGTGGGATCCCCAAAATCTGGTGAATCAAACTTGGATAATTTCAGTGATGCACCCATCGGGGAAGAAATGGTTTTTGCATTAAACATCTTGCAGCGAAGCAAGAGGGAGTGAATGTATTTCCTCTGTGATATGAGCAGTTCTGTCGAGATATAGTCCAACTCAATACCAAGGAAATAGACCAATTTGTCCAAATCTTTAACAGGAAATGCAAAGCTGAGATCTTGTAGAAGAAGATCAATTGCGGTAGGCCTAAAAGCTATGATGACTATGTCATCAACATACACCAGTAGATACATACGAAGATCACCATGTGTCAGGATGAACAATGAAGGATCTGCCCGAGAAGCAAGAAAGTCATATCCAATAAGTCAAGAACTTAGTTGAGCGAACCACGCTCTTGGAGCTTGTTTGAGGCCATAAATAGCCTTGTGAACCTTGCAAACACGAGTGGGTTTGAGAGGATCTACAAATCCCTGTAGTTTCTGCATATAAATATTGTCAATTAATGAACCATGTAAAAAGGCAGTTTGGATATCAATTTAGCGCAAAGGCTAGGATTGAGTGATAACAATGGATAAAATGAGTCTGATAGTAGAAGGCTTAACTACAGGACTGAAGGTCTCATTGTAGTTCAGGTCGTGCATCTGGTGGTAGCCTTTTGCTACCAGATGTGCCTTCCGTCGTTGGAATGAACCATCTGCATTGGTTTTAGTTCGAAAAACCCAACGGCACCCCAAGACATTGATGCCGGGAATAGAAGGAACAAGAGTCTATGTTTGGGTTTGTTGAAGAGCCTGAAATTCTTGAGACATAGCATGCTTCCACTCATTGTGTTTGGCGGCCATAGAGTAACTGGATGGCTCGTCTGGAATAGTGACCATGGTAGTTGTTGAATTCAAGGTTTCAAGTTTCATGTAAATCTACACATGGATTTTGATGATAACAAATGAATTCAAAGAATAAAGGAGTCTCAAGCTCAAGTTGTCCACACAATACAATCAAGCACATCAAGGAACCAAGTATGAGTAAGAAGGGAATAAGTTCACATTAAAGTCATAAAATAATATTGTAAATCTTTTAAAAATTCGAAATTAGGATTAAGGCTCAAAATTAATATTTTATCATAAAACATTAAAATACATTTTCCACATGTGCATGAATATTTTGAAAATTAAATTTGAAAATTTTGAAAGATGATTGATTGTTATCTCTCACATGTGCATGACATGATTAAAGGTTTGAACTTTGAAAATATTAAGATGATTGATTGTCATCTTTCACATGTGCATGTTTTATTTGAATATTTTCAAAAGTAATGAATGCTTTTCTTGACTTATGCAAAAGGTAGATGTCTTTATTTGAAAATTTTGAAAAATAAAGTGTGCTCCTTTTGTCATATGCAAAAAGTAAAATATTAGATTTGAAATTTTTGAAAAGTAAAGTGTGCTCATTTTGTCACATGCAAAAAGTAAAAAGATTAGGTTTGAAATTTTTGAAAAGTGAATGATGATGTTTTTGACATGTGAATCTTTTTAAATTTGAATATGAAGTCTTATATGCCTATAAATAGATCATTTGAGAGCTTCACATTCACAACACCAAGAGCATACAACATTCATTCAAAGCTTTCATTCTCTCTTCTCTAAGCATTGAGCCTTAACCCTTATTCATTTTGAGAGATATAGTTTTGCGCTGTATTGTTTTTATTTCACTCATTGATGAGTGTTTTCTGATAGCTTACCCACTATCAATTCTTGTATCAGTAAAAGGGTGTGTATAACTCTTGTGTGTGTAGAAAGTGTTCTACACGGGGAATAATTAAATCACCAAGTGTGAGGTGATTAGAAATGTAGAGGGTGTTCTACACGGATTCTTTGGAGCGGTGCTGCTCAAAAGTGTAATAGGTTTCTATCTCCACCTGAAGAAAATTGAATAGTGAATTCGGGGATCCTCAAGGGTAGCTTGAGGCGAGGACGTAGGCAGTGGGGCCGAACCTCGTTAATATACTGAATTTGCTTCTCTCTTACCCTTACTTTTTATATTTATTGTTGTTTCATATTTTGTTTATATTTTATATTTTATATTTGATTTATAATTGTTATTTTTTTAAATACAACTCAATTCACCCCCCCTCTTGTATTAGTCATCTGGGCAACAGTAGTAAAACATGAACGCGAAGGATAAGGAATTGTCCTATCCCAAAATTGTTTTGGCCGAGAAAAGTTTGTTTGTGCATGAGTAATTATAGGAGATCGTGGGGGAATGAGGGCTCGTATGAGAGATGGGGGTATAAGATTTTCAGAGGATAAATGAGAGAGGTTAGAGATGGAAGGTGAAGGACTTAGTGGATTGGATAAGGAGTTGAGTGTGAGTGGGCTTGAGGAGCTGGACGTAGGACATTGAGAAGGTGTTTCTGACGAAGGGGGAGGATGGATTGTGAATGGGCTTGGGCCAGGTCCAAGGATTGAGAGTTGGATTATGGGTAAAGAGACAGTTTTGGTGTGAAGAGGAGAAATAGTGGATATGGGTCGTGAGTTTGAGTAAGGGAGTAGAGTTTCATTGAAGAAAACATCTCTTGACATGTACATACGATTGTGAGTGATGTCTAAACATTTGTACCACTTATGTGAGGAACTGTAGTCGAGAAAGGCACAAGGAACAGAGCGATAATTGAGTTTATTTTTCAAATATGGCCTAATGTTAGGCCAACATTGGCAATCGAAATTTTTTAAGAATTTGTAATCTGGATTCATTTTTTAAACCCGAGAGTGAGAAGTTTGATTGTTATGATTGGTGATGGAAGAATATTAATTACATAAAATGCGCATTCGAAGGCATCGGCCCAACAAGAAAAGGGTAAGGAAGAATGAGCTAAAAGAGCAAAACCGGTCTTAACTATATGCCTATATTTTTTTTCAACTAAGCCATTTTGTTGATGTGTATAAGGACATGAAAAACGATGTGTGATACCCATTTTATGACAAAGTCGAGTTACTGGTTTGAATTCCCCACCACCATCAGTTTGAAGATTAAGTAATTCGACATTGAATAATCACTCAACATAAGGCAAAAAGGTGGTAAATATATCAATAACATCCGATTTTTGCTTTAAGGGAAAAAACCAAGTATAACGGGTATAAAAGTCAACTAAAGAGAGATATTACTTTTGGCCCAATTTTGAAACATGAGGAGATGGACCCTATAAGTTAGCACAAACTAATTCTAAGGGCCGAGTATACTGAGCTCGACTATTACAAAAAGGAAGTTAGTGATGTTTTGCAAGAGAGCATTCTGGACAAAAGAAAACGGAAGCAATGAGTGATTTCGACAAATAGTTGATGTGCAATATGTTGGAGACGATAGCAAGAGATGGATGACCGAGCCTTCATTGCCAGTGTTCTATGGTGGTACATTCATCAATATGTGTGGAAGGAGATGGAATTGGTGACAGTTTGTCTGTGAGCATATATAGGCCATTACGAGTGGGTCTCGTGAGGAGGATGTTCCTCGTGCGTTTGTCCTTCACAAAAAAGTTGGAAGAGTGAAACTCAAAGAAACATGAATTGTCAATGCAGAATTGAAGTACTGAAATAAGATTTTTAGTAATGGTGGGAACATGAAGTAATTTTCGAAGTGTGGAAGAAGAACTAGAGGAAAGGTGAGATTCGTCGAGACGTTGAATGGGAAGACCAGCACCATCTCCAACGCGTAATGTGTCACTACCATGATACTGTTCAGATGAGATATTCAGATTACTCAGATAATTTGTAATGTGATGTGTCGCAACTGAGTCCGGGTACCAAGTTGAATCAGAGAAAAAAGATGGAGCCGTGTAATTTGTCGAGAAGGAATTTGGAGGATCCAGTTGATAGGAATGGTCAAACCTGTAGCGGCCTTGAAGAGCAACATGCCTTGTTTTGTTAGATCTCTGAGTAGTGTAGTGAGGAGCATGATTATGAGGGTTGGAAGAGCATTCTCCTCGTGATGTATTTAGGTGACAACCTCTGCCACGTCCTTGACGTCCACCTCGAGAGGATCCATGGCCACCACCTGAGGTACTAAAATTTGCAGAAGGCTCGAGAGTGGAGATAACGCTCCGAGTGAGATGTGAGACACGAGTTTCATGAATTAAGAGCATTTGATATAACTCATTAGAAGATATAGGAGCTACTCTGGCAGTGACAGATGTAATAAATGACTCATAAGATGGCCCGAGACTATTAAGTAAGTACGTTACTATCTCTTTGTCCTGAAGAGGTGTTCCGGTGGCAGCCAAAGGGTCTACAAGTAATCGAACCTTGCCGAAGTAGGCTGAAATGTTTTGGTCTCCTTTGGAGAGATTGGTAAGCTGAAAACGTACCTGAAATTCATTTGCCTGTGAGTGGGAAAAAAATATTGAGTCCAGCGAGTTCCATAGTTCTTAAGTAGTTTTGGAAGAGAGGACGTGCCTAATAATGAAATCAGAGAGTGATGAAAAAATAATGCTTAGAATAAGTTGATCAGTTCGACGCTAGGCAATGAATATAGGATTGGCCTTGATTGTATTTGCTTCAGTAACAGTTGCAGATGGTGGAGGCTGAGTACCATCAGCGTAGCTAAAGAGGTCTTGTCCTCGTAGATAGGTTGAAATTTGGACTTTCCATAGGAGGTAATTATCTGTGGTTAACTTGGTGGTAACAACATGAGAGAAGGAGGAGAGGAAGGAGTAGCCATGAACAAGGTGACGTTAGTCCTCGCCAGCTTTGGATACCATGTAAGATAAGTAGAGAATTTGTGCAATTCAACGTGACCTTTGTATTCATGTACTGAATGTATTTATACACAATATAAAAAAATAAAAAAATAACGATTTGTTACAAAACTTGAGAGAAATTAAAAACTAATTTATTTACAATAGTTTCTAAAAATTGTGATTGTCTATTGTTTGTACAATGGATGAATCCTGCTCTAGGTTAGTTTCGACAATATTGGTATTTCGTATGTTTACCTTCTACTTGTGAAAATGTTCAATATGATCAATAATTCTTATAGCAAGCACCACATGAAAATCCACAAAAACGAGAAATTAACACCCCAAAAAAAAAAAGAGTAACATGAGTGAGAGAGTGATATTTTTTTTTTCTATAAAAATTAGTAATATATAAGTAAAACATCCAGAATTACAATATTTTTTATTGTAAAAGAGAGTGTTATACAAGAAATAATAAAATAAGTATTTGATGTCCGTATAATATCTATCAAATTTGGTTTTAGTTTTGAAAATATTTTTGGTAGGATTTGGCTAGTGACTGGTTTTGATGACATAATGGCTATTTGAAGTAGGTATTTTTTTAGGTTTAGCTAATTGATTGAAGATGTTTTTTCTTTTACTCTATAATTGTGAGTAATGAGTAATTGTGATATAACGAGTAATGATATATTCACAATAAAAAATGCTATTTATATATGGTTAGTATATTTTTTGCGTATATATAATATATAAATATTATTTTTAGGTATATTCTAATTTAGTTATTCATTTTTTTACATTTTTATTTCCCACTTATCATATATTATATTTTTATTTTTTTTAATATTACGACTGACGTAACATTATTATCACGTCATTGATTTCGTAGAAGGTACGTGAAGCCATGTAGATGTAACATTACTTTTTACAAAAATATTCTTTATTTTAAAATATTATTATGAGAGTGTTGTAAAAAGTGGTATATATTTATCAATTTTCTTAAAAATTAATTTTAATTTTACATAGATACCTTAAATGGTAAAATAGTTGTCGACTAATTATAAATTTATGATTTTCCTTCTAACAAACTTACCAAAAAAATATCTTACTTCTGATTTATGCAACATTGTTGATGTGAAGTGTATAGATTAATTATAGAAAAAAAAAACTAATTTACGGAAAAATGATATTTCGCATTCTGCGTTCGGATCATTTCTTTTGAAAAAAAAAATTAGTAAGTTTGATATTTATAATTATTTTATAATTATAAATTTAATTATTATTATTTTTAAATGTAAAGAACTTATATACTCTAAAATTATATTTAATACTCTAATTTTTTTTCTTTTTTATCTCTCTTACTCTACTTTCTTTTCCAAATATAAATTATAACGTCAATAACACCTCTCATCATAATTACAAGCAATTTATAACGTGGCTACGATTGTCAAGCAAGTTAGTTCTATAAAAAAATTAGGGAATGATTTCGGTATTGACAGATAATTGATATCATAATAAACTCTAATTTATTTGCCCTTTTATTTTTAATAATTTATGATCTTTTTCGAAGGATTGTAAATCTCTCCTTCAATTTATTTCAAATAAAAAATAGCAGTATACTAACCATCCACTTTATTTTTAACAGAAGATTCACCGCCTCCAATATTAGTTTCATTATTTGTATTTTAACAATTTTTTTTTTTTTTTTATCTATTTTACTATAAGACGTCGTCCGTCAGAATATGAGTAGAGATTAAAAAATTAATCTCAAATATATATATATATATACTTTTTTTGCATTATTATTTGATGTTTGAAATGAATATAAGGGAACCTCACTCTCTTCTTATTTATTATATTTATAGTATAATAAAATATGTTTGCTTTAAAAAAAAAAAATTACACATTGTTGGTACTTCTGTCCAAATTTTAGATAATTGTTTTTTACATAAAAAAATCATTCAAAATAAATATATAAATTAACATAGATTTATAAGATTTATTAAATTTATTTATATATAAATTAAATAGAAATTTATAATTTAATATATAACATCAAATCATATTAATTTATAAATTTATTTTTATTTAATTAGTTTATATCTAAAATATTTTCCCAAACGTTGTTGCCTCTTATGTTCCAATTCTGAAGTAGGTATGGTACACGTGTCACGTTCCCAACTCCGC
This sequence comes from Platycarya strobilacea, assembly GCA_036898215.1. Lineage (NCBI taxonomy): Eukaryota > Viridiplantae > Streptophyta > Magnoliopsida > Fagales > Juglandaceae > Platycarya > Platycarya strobilacea. The sequence goes on along the minus strand of CM072557.1, from coordinate 895,815 downwards.
ATTCTGAATGGTCGTCATCTATCTTCACAAAGCTCGCTTCATTTCGATTGCAGTCGATAGGCGAACTCCTGGCGCCACTATCAAGTATCAACTCCTCTCCAATGGCCTTTGCAGCTCCAATCTCCGCGTCTCTTTCCCTTTCCTTTAGTCGTAACTCTCTCTCTCTCTCTTCGGGTTCTAGGTTCCCATTTGTCTGGAATAATAATGGTAGATATTGTGCAGATGTTCGTGCTTTTAGCTCAGCCATGGCCAAAGCCCCTGCTGCAACTCCTCAGCTTCCTCTTTCTAAATGCTCACCAAATGGGTCATCCTTCTCTACCGGTTCTCCTCTCTGTAAGGATTCTCATGCTTCTCCCCCCATTTCCTCCAGTTTTTCTTATTGAGATATTAGATACGTCTGAAATTTTGAAATGTTGCACAACTAGTTGAAACCCAAAACTTCTTGTGAAAAAAAAAATCACTTTTTTAGCAGGTGAATATGCAAGCACCCTCAAGGCTTTATAATGAAAGAAATTACTGTACAAACAAGTATCTTACATGGGCTGGAATGGTTTATCTTAATTTAAAACTTACGACACACTACTGAGGCTGTATGTGCGGCTATTTTCGGTACAACTTGTTCAATAGAACAAAATTGCAAGCTTGTGAGTTGTGAGTTACTGCCCATTGTGCTTAAGCGGGTGAACAGTACTTCCCCTCTCTTCACAATTATCTTTGGGGAAAAGACGTGGAGTTTCAGTATAATTTGCTTAATTTTGTGACATATTTACTTATGGCCGGGTTTCTGATGACTCACTTTAAATTTAGCATTAGTTTCCTCCTTTTCCTCCTAGGATTGTATTTTACACATCCATGCGATTGAGTCTGACATGTTATGGTTTTAGCACTAACGCAGTGGAAGTTTTCAAGAGGTCAGAGTGCTTTGGATATTGGTCTAATTTTCATTTCCCCTTAAAGTTGGTTGGTTTGATGTTGCATTGGGCTTCATAATTAGAATTTCATATTTTTATACGTGTAAGTTATACTTATCAAATAATCCGTGCTTTATATTAGGAAGACCAACAAAGTGCTTTCAAAACGCATAGAATTACATGCTACTTCCTAGAACGTGTTGTCATGTTATTCATTGTCTCTCCTTATAAAGAATCTACTCCTTTTGTCCTAGTTCTTATGAGCTCATGAGCTTAATTTGGTTTTGAATAATTACATGACAAGACCTCTACAGGTTTGATATTATTAGATTTTCATTGCTCTGAAAGCTTAGAGTGCATATATTTCATCAACATTCCTGTCTAAACTTGGTCATCCTTCCCCTTCTTTAATTTTTTTCCTTTCTAATTTCACTCAAATGGAACTCTGGCTTTTCTATTCCCAATCCACTTACTTTCTGTATGGATGGTATATATATAAGACAACATGCAAAAGAAAAGTTTGAACTATTTATAAGTCTATTGTCAAATTTTCTTCTTTAGTCTTGGAGACTGAGGGATTAGTTTCTTAACTTATAAGTTAAGCGGGTGGGAGCTGATTCTTGCTTCCATCTGTAGTGATACGAAGAACTTATTGTCAAAAGAAGCCTGCCCTCAAAGCTACGCGGCCATTTTCCATCAGATGTGAGCAAAGTAGCGAGGAGGCAAACAGTACTGTGGATGTATGGCTAGGCCGGCTTGCAATGGTTGGCTTTGCAGCGGCTATTAGCGTTGAAATAGCAACAGGCAAGGGACTCCTAGAGGTATGAAAAGTACAAAATTGGCTTTGCTGAGGCAATTAGTTTAATTCCAAGCCTTGTTATTATTGCCATTGTTCAGTGTTACTGAGTGGGATACACCTTGCAGTTTTATATATAATAAAGCCCAATCAACAAAAGTGTCACAGCATTAAATTTGTTTAGAAATTAAAATGAGTGGACTGTCCAATGATAAATATTTAACATATGCTGAATAAGTGTAATAAATGTGCTATATATGCTGTTGCTTATTACATTAATTTACATAAGCTCATAAAATTCTAGCTAGGTTGCAATGATTATCTTTGTTTCTGTCATCAGAAGTTTCATTTATAAGTTATTTGTTTAAATTAAAAACTGAAGAAAAACTGGTTTAATCATTTGAGGGAGGTCTCATGAATCAACACTCATAAGTCATAACCCATCTCTCAAAAAGAAAGATACACTTGCCATCTCTGATTGAAATCCTATTAATTAGGATTGCCTTAGACACTCGATGATGCCTGTTTTCCCAGTCTTGGGAGACTTCCAGCCAGAAGGCTTGCAAAGGAGGAGATTTACAGAAATTCAAATACTTTCTAGTTTATTATAAAAGAATCCTAAAACAGTAATCAATAAGACTTCTAAATTTGATCTACTCCTATCCAAATAGTAGATAAGATCAACCACTAACAAGTAATCTAAAACCATCCTTACTGTATTGATTCTCCATAATTACTACCTAGCTAACAGGTTTCTAGCTCTAGTCCTAAACAAGGGTTCTATATAATCCTAATGTCCTATGATTGACCTTTGACCAGAAATTCTATTGGATCTAGACCCATTAAATTATTGTTATATCCCCTAATTGATATGGGACACGCTGCATAAATCCAACGGGTCCAATTCCAACTCCAACTCAAGATGGACTCAGAAGAATTACCTGCTCTTAGAGATCTCTTTTTTCATTAATTAAAGACATCAAGAAAACAAAAAAACAGTGTCCTGCACACTTTGAAGTTGGGTTTATCAGATAATTTTGGGCAGTTTCGTTTATTGTTTTCAATAATTATTTTGCTGAAATTAAAACCCCCACCCTTCTCTCTCCCTCTTTCTTTCTGCAAGGTGAAAAACAAGCATACAAAACCATTTTTTTAAGTAAAAGTAATATATATTTAGTTTTATGTGCCTAATCAAATATTGAGAGAACAATGCAACTGTCATAAACAAATATTCTATAAATTGCTAATATATCTTAATTATTTTTTTTTAACAGAATTTCGGCCTCACATCTCCCCTGCCTACAGTAGCCTTGGCAGTTACCGTATTGGTGGTCGGTTTAACTGCAATTTTTATCTTCCAGTCTGCTTCAAAAGATTGATCGCTTTTCAGCTAGCTAGCTTGCTTCATTTTGTAAAGTTTCTAATTCTTAAAAATCTACTTCATTGCATTTTTGTTTTCTTTTGTTATGGAACCTGTATGCAAAGGCCAGTGCTTTGTTCCATGTATTTACTATTTTCCAATGCAATATTGAACGCTTTGTCCACATTTATGCTCTTTTTAGAAAAAAAAATTTTAGGATAGTGTCATTTTAACTATAGTACTCTTATTCAATAAAACTAGAATACCGAACTTTTTTTATCTTTAAAAAAAATATATGGTACTCTTATCTTTGTGTCAGAACATGAAACTACAGACGAGAAATTGGATAAAAGGAGACAAAAATGACGAGATAAATATTGGATAAATATAGTACTCTTATTCATACTTGAGATGCTCAAGTTTTGAACTCACCTCTATTTCGTAGGGTAAAGATTCGACACCATGGTGAAAACCTCACTACAAAATATGCCGCTTGGATAAAAAGTTGAGATTAAATGAGTTAAGATAAAAATCGAATAAAATATTATTTTAAAAAATTAAATTATTTATTATATTTTATATGAAAGGTTTGAGAGACTTGAGATTCCTTGCACCAAGGATGGAGAATGAAACAGGGGTTAGAAAACAACCCTAGTGGAACACCCTCTAATAACTTAAGAAAACGTGAGTGTGGGAACGAATGATGAATTTGGGGATTATATATATACCATGTATGAATAATAGATATATTAACATTGCTCACCTCTTGAGGTTCATTGCTCCTCTCGTTTGAAATTTTCAAAAATTATAATAATAAGATGAAATAAAATACTGTTTGAGTTATAGCAGTAGGTACATCCAGCACTTATCTTACAATAAAAGGACTGTTTAGTTTAAGACATGGAAAATCCTACTAAATACGCGGCTTTGGTCTACTTGAAGACTGAATAAATTAGAACTTTGAATGATACTCTTGATCCAACAAACAGAAAGAGAGAAACTGAACTGGTAAGACAAATGGCATCAATAGAAAATAGATACAAAACAAGACCAGTAGATATGTTAACAAGGGGAGCACATCTCACATTCAAAATGTGCACATCGAATGTTGAAGGCAGAAGGATCCAATAGAACAACAAGACTCTCAGAAGCAGAACAGTAGAAGCTTATCTTTTAGATTACATGACCATCGATTGGGGTCCATCTAAAGACTTATTTCTTTTTCCTTTTCTCTTCTTTCCTCCATTTTTGTTACTCCTTTTCTCTGGCTTCTCATCTACAATTGGTTGTGTGCTTTGTAGGTGTTGATGAATGGCGGCCAAGGGATCTGACTGAAATGCAGGATGGCTAAGAACCATGCTCAAGTGTTTTCCTTCCTTCAAGCTGATCACAACGAACCCATCATACATTAAAGAAGACGTTAGCACATAGTATAAGAAGTCAAGGACTAAACCTTACTCTATAGTATGTAAATCATGGAAGTCAAGAGCTCACATTAACTTTTGTCTGGATTTACAATTCAGCTTTAACTCAGTTGGTTGCCTCTGGGGCTTCAACTCAGGAAGGAACTCGGTGAGGGTAGTGAGATCATATACTTTTAATTTTTTCTGCCGGCTTCGAAGTTTCTTTTTCTGACAGAACATGGAATGGACTTTTACATAATATAGAGTATCAACACCATTCAAATATGTTTTGCAAGTGCCCCTACCTCTAAGTTGAGGTTTTGAAACGGACAAGGAAAAAAAATCATATATATAAGATAAAAGGTGTGTAACTTTAGCATGCCATTGCCACTAACAAGTCCGGACCTTGAGGAAGATGATATAGTACAAAGATTCCAAAGATCAGTTTGCTCAACAAAAGGTTGTGAGGATATATTACCTTACCAATGGCCTTCTGAGCAGTCAAGGATGCAACAGTCTCTCTAACCTCTGCATATTTTCGGGGAAAAAAAACTTAACTGAAGATATAGCAGAAAAAAGGGGTTTAAACATGGACATGAATTTGAACTATCCGAATAAACGATCTAAACGGTACCAATACCAGCCAAATTAATTCACCAAATGATCATTAACTGACAAGGAAATAAAAGGAAGCAATATTCCAATAGAAAAAAAAAAAGCAACGAAAAAGCCCAAAATACCAAACAAGAGTATCTAGCATGGTAAAATACAAGCTCTGAAACTTTCACCCTTTTGATACCTAGATTTTACTTTGCGTTAATTTAGTGGAATAGAATCAGTATTTTAATAGAATAACGATAGGTTTGAAGAGTTTGTTATTTAGTGTCATTGAAAAGTAACTAGCTATATTTATAAAAGTGAATTTCCTAGTCAAATTTTGGTTGGCTAGGTCTCCGAACGTTATTTTTATCAATGTTTTGAATACCGTACTGGTAGGTGTATCAGTCAAGGCACTGAAATAAAATATTTTGATATCGATACCATTTCGTGTACCGTTTCGAAATAGTCTATATATAAAAATATTATATATATAAATATGTATATAAATTATATTTTAAAATAATAATTAATAAACAAATAAATTATATATATATATATATATATATGTAAATAGTCTAGTTTGAATTAAGATAAAAAAAATAGTAAGAAATGAAAAAAAATAAACTCAAAATCTGGTACGGCCAAAACATCGGCCAGTACGAGAGCTGGTACAAAAAAAAATCCTATTTTCGTACCGGCTATTGTTCCGATACAGCTTGTACTAGCGTTAGGATACAAAATTTTTAACACTTTATACTCCAGAGGGGTTCGTGATTGAGAGCACTGAGAGCAATATGCCAATATTGATTAGTAATTGCAACAACTATCGCACGCACACGCAATACAACATAGTAGGTACTTTAAAATTAAAAAAAAAAAATACAACATAGTAGGAAAAAGAGAATTCGTTGTGTGTTGATATAAAAGGAATCCAGACTTACTGCCATAGAACTGACGCTTCTTCTCGAATTTGAGGTCCGCTTTAGACATTGATTGCGGTCTGCGTTATATTTCACCATTACAATTTACAGAGCAATATTTTCATTAGAGAAAAAAAAAATAAAGCAGAAAATTTTGAAGAACAAAATACGGATTGAACAAAAGAGAACGAAATAAACGAGTGCCAATGTGATAGATATCCTTACAGCGAGCGTGACTTCCCCATGACTGACTGAAGATTTCAAGCTTCCTTCAGGCGAATTGAACCGGAAGAGAGCAAGTAGACGGTGAGAGAGAGGGATACGAACGGAGAGGGCCTACGGCGTGTGGTATTCCGAAGAGGAATAGAGGCGTCGCAGCAAAAGAGAGCGCGGCGTAGACGAGCTGGCGAGAGGGACAGACGGAAGAGAGAGAGAGAGAAGAGAGAGAGAGAGACGTCGGCCTGTGGGAGGAAGAAGGGGATTAAAAAGACCCCCTGTGCCTTTTGTTTTTTCACTGGTGAGTGGTGACCTGGGTTTTGGTTTTAGAAAATATCTTGGGCCTGGGCCCTACGGGCTGGGACATTACAAGTAGGCTTCAATTTTTATAAGTAAAAGGCTTAAGCCTAGATGGCCCAAATTCCACTAACCGAGCCTACTGATAAGTCAATTTCGTGTATATTAGGGATAGTACGCCTCTTTCCCTTTGTGATTGAAAAATGTCAATTTATAACCCTTTTATTACTATTTCATAATGAGTATGACTTAGGACTTGCCAAATTAATTCACCAAATCATCATTTATTGACAAGGTAAAAAGGAAGCAAGAGTATCTATTATAGTAAAATACAAATATGTAGGTCTGTTCATCAAATCGGATTTTTTATTTTTAAATATTTTTAATATTTTTACTTAAAAGATTTAAGAAATTTTAGATTCAAAATTCAGATTCTTGAATCTATAACTCGGATGAACAGACTTACAAATATGATATTACGATCTCCTTCAATACTTGAAATTTATTTTTAGAGTTATCATATTCTCCTTTTATATTATTTAAATAACAAAATAATATATAATTTATAAAATCTGAATTTTAAAACTTATCTTTTAATCCAAATTATACCATATAAATATTTTATATAAAATAATATCTAAACCGATCTATAAATATTCTTTTCTTTACTCCATTGGGACTCTTTATCGACAACACTGAAATAAAATAGATGAAAATGATTTCCTCTACATGTAAAATTAGAAATTGCAACAGCTATGAGTCTATGACATGCACAAGCAAAATTGACACTTTATAAATAAATTAATACTTTAGTTAAAAAAAATTACATAAAATTAATCTCCCGCACTCACGCATATTTTGCAATTGAGAAACACCAATTTTCTCGAAAATATGTCTTGAATTTATCTTTTAATTTTATTTTTTTATTTAATAATTAAGAAAGTAGTTTTTAATAATAATATAACTTAAAAAATATATTTAAAAACATTCAAAAAATGAAAGAAAATAAATAAAATAAAAACTGACTTTGCCTATTCGATCTTGGGGCTATATCCCTTGATATTCTCGAGAGATGTAGTACGTTTTTTCGTAATGTATAGTGATTGACCGTCTTTACTGTTTGAAGACAGTCGAAACATCCCAGAGATATGAATAATATTTTTACTGTTGATGTAAATAATAAAAATATTGTTCATATTTTTGGGATGTTTCGACTATTCTCAAACAGTGAGGTCTACAAAAAATTATTCTTTCGTAATTTACTTTATAGATTAAATATTTTATTTTAATAATTATTATAAATATAAAAAGATTATATAAATAAAAATTTATAACTCGATATGATTTTCATATCATTTGTTAAATTTACTAATAATTTTATAATCTAATTTATTATATTAAATTATATTACTTTATAAATTGTTATGAATTGTAAATGAACGAACGAAACGGCGCCGCCCCCTGTCCCACCACTAAATTATGTGAATGACCCCACCACTATTATTTTAAAATCTGCATAGTGACTTGCATAGTAACTTGTATAGTAACTTGCATAGTAACTTCAACGCCTATAAATATGGGCTTCAGTTGTAATGAAATTCATAAGAAAATATAGAGAAGGAAAAAAGTTTCAGAGAGTTTCTTTTACATTTCTTTTGTAATAGTAATAGTTTTCTTTTTAGTTTTATAACACGTTATCAGTACGAGATTCTACCGATACTGAAACTAGTGGTCTTCTATTTTAAGTAAGTTTTTCAATATATTATTTGCAGTCCTTGAGATAAATATTAAAGGTAATATTTCTGAATATTACTTGATAAAATTTTATTTTTATTCTCATGATAATGTGAATATATTTCTTAAATTCACATATTTATTTTTGTAATATAATGTCAAATATTAAGATTTATTACTATTGACATTTCTGAAAAATGTTATTTATCCAGATCCTTGATGAGATCTATTTAGATATGATAATAAACTTGAAAGATACAATCATAGATGTTGAACCCAAGGTTTCAAGTCTCGTATTTACATATAAATTTTGATGATAACAAATAATATTGAAAACTCAAGCTCAAGTTGTCTATGCATGAAGGGAGCTAAACACATCAAGAAATCAAGCATGAGCAAGAAAGATATCAAGTCTACAAATGAAGCTCATAGATTATTTTTGTACATCTCTTGATAAAATTAGAAATTGGATTAAGGCTCGAAATTACTCTTTTTTCTCATAAAACATCAAATTACTTTTTCCACATATGCAAGACATTTTTAAATGTCTTAGTTTTGAAAATTATGTTTTTCACATGTGCATAACACCATCAAACAAAATAATTTCGAAAATTATATTTTTTTTATAAAAACTTGATTTTATAAGATGATTGATTATCATATTTGACATGTGCATATTTTGTTTGAAAGTCTTGAAGGGAGGTGGTGTGTTTTTTTGACTAATGTAAAAGGTAGATGATTTTGTTTGAGAATCTTAAAGGGTGGTTGTGTGTTTTTTTGACAAATATAAAAGATAGATGATTTGTTTGAAAATCTTAAAGGGTGGTTGTGTGTTTTTTTGACATATGCAAAAAGAAAATGATTTGGTTTGAAAAATAAATCATGCTCATTTTGTCTTGTATGAAAAGCAAAAGATTAGGTTTGATTTCTTTGAAAAATGAATGGAGTTGTCTTTGACAAATGCAAAAAGGAAATGTTTTTATTTGAATTTTTTGAAAAGTGAATAGTGCTCTTATTTGACATGGGAATCTTTTCAAATTTGAAATTGAAGACTCATTTACCTATAAATAGCTCACTTGAGTTTTGCAAAAATCACAACAAGAGCTTACACATCTATTGCTAAATTTTGCATCATTCTTTCAAAGCTCTCATTCTCTCTTTTCTAAAGTTTTGAGCCTTAATTCTTGTTCTTGTTGAGAGAGATATAGTTTGTGCTGTATTGTTCTTATTTCACTCATTGAGGAGTGTTTTCTGATAGCCTACCCACTATCAATTCTTGTATCAGTAAGAGGGTGTGTATAACCCTTGTGTGTGTAGAAGGTGTTCTACACGGGGAATAGTTAAATCACCAAGTGTGAGGTGATTGGAAGTAAGAGGGTGTGTATAACCCTTGTGTGTGTAGAAGGTGTTCTACACAGGGAATAGATGAATCACCAAGTGTGAGGTGATTGGAAGTGTAGAGGGTGTTCTACACGGAATCTTTGGAGCGGTGCTGCTCAAAGGTGTAATAGGTTTCTATCTCCACCTAAAGGAGATTGAATAGTGGATTTGGGAATCCTCAAGGGGTAGCTTGAGGCGAGGACGTAGGCAGTGGGGCTGAACCTCGTAAAAATACTGAGTTTGCTTTCTCTTACCCTACTCTTTATATTTCCTACTGCTTTATATTTTGGTTATATTTTATATTGTATATTTAGTTTATAAGTATTAATTTTTATAATATAACCCAATTCACCCCCCCTCTTGTGTTAGTCATCTGGGCAACAAGTGGTATCAGAGCTAGAGCTCTATTATAAGATTAACTATCTTTTGAGTTAAGATCTTATGGCTAACATTACAGCTTCATTTGGTGAAGGTCAATCTAGCAGTCGACCTCCACTCTTTTGTGGAGACAATTACTCATTCTGGAAAGTTAGAATGAGAATATTCCTTCAGGCTCAAGGTCGAGAAATCTGGAAATGTATTGTAAATGGACCTTATATTCCAACAAAAGTAGTTGATGGAGTAAAGGTCAAAAAGGAAGAAGAAGAGTTTAATCGTGAAGACGATAGACTTTATACTTTGAATTTAACTGCTATGAATTTATTATATAATGCTCTAAATGGTAATGAATTTAATAGAGTAATGACTTGTGCTACAGCAAAGGAAATTTGGGATAACTTGGAAGTTACTTATGAAGGAACTTCTCAAGTCAAGGAATCAAAAATTTATATTCTTACTCATGAATATGAAATGTTTAAGATGAATGATGATGAATCTATTTCTAGTATGTACACTCGTTTTACTAACATCATAAATAGCTTGACAGCTCTTGGCAAAGTTTATTCCAAAGTGGAGATAGTAAGAAAAATTCTCAACTCTCTACCAAAACGTTGGGAATCAAAAGTGACAGCGATTCTTGAAGCTAGAGAACTCAAGAAGCTCGAAGTGAATGAACTCATCGGGTCACTTATCACCCATGAGTACACATTGAAAAGAGGAGAAGAAGAAGGAAAGTCAAAGAAGAGCTTGGCACTTAAAACTGTTCCACATGAAAGTGAAAGTGATGAAGATGAGGAAAATGACGACAAAGATGAAGAAGTTGCGATGATAACAAGAAGAATTCAGAGGTTCTTAAAGAAAAATAAAACTCCTCCAAAGAAATCCTTCAATAAGTTTTCCAAGAAAGATTCAGGTAAAAATGACACTTTAATTTGTTATAAATGCAATAAACCCGGTCATATCAAGCCAGATTGTCCTTTGCTAAAGAAAGATCGAAACAAAGGCAAAAAAGCAATGAAAGCTATGTGGAATGATGATTCAAGTAGCTCAGATAGTGAAGCAAGCAATGGAGAATCAGGAAATCTTTGTCTTATGGCTAAAGATGACATTGAGGTAACAAATTTTGATAATATTGAATATCCTTCATATGAAGAATTGCAAAATGTTTTAGAAGAAGTATATAAGGAATTTGAAAAATTGGGTATCAAGTATACTGTTTTGAAAAAGAAAAATTCTTCTTTAACAAACGAAATTGATATTTTAAGAAAAGAAAATATTGTTTTGAAAGATGAAAATTTTGAGTTGAAGAAAAAGAAAACTGATTTAGAAAATATTATTGAAAACTTTACGAATGGAAAAAGAAATTTTGAAAAACTTCTTGGTAGTCAAAGATGTGTTTTTGATAAGGCAGGCTTGGGATATATGCCAAAACAAAAATACAAACCTTATAAAAACTTCTTTGATAATCCTTCTACATCAAAGTCCAATATTCAAAATTCTTTTCATAAAAATAATTTTGTTAAAAAAAGATACTATTATAATCACTCAAGTTCTTCATATATGTCACATGCTATTTGCAATTTTTGTAATAGAAATGGTCATAATTATTTTGCTTGTCCTATTAGAAGAAAACATACAATGACTATTAGGGCCATATGGGTACCTAAATATCTTGTTTCTTCTAATACTAATAAATAAAGGACCCAAAGAACTTGGGTACCGGGAATTGTTTTTAATTGCTTTTGTAGGTATGCATGAAGTATTCTACAGGTAAAAATAAATGATTTTTAGACAACGGATGCTCAAGATACGTGACAGAAGACAAAACTAAATTCATTGACTTCACTTCTAAAGAAAAAGGATGTGTGATATTTGAAGACAATTCAAAAGAGAAAATCATGGAAATAGAAGGAAAGATCATCAAGACTTAGTACAAGATGCAACCAAATAGTGGAAACATGTGAAAGATCATCCAGCGGAATAAATTCTAGGAGAACCTTCACGATATGTAAGTACTTGATCGTCTCTTAAAAATATTTATAATCACACTGTTTTTCTATCTCAAATTAAATCCAAAATATTGATGAAGTACTTATTGATAAATCATGGATTCTAGTTATGCAATAAGAGTTAAATCAATTTGAAAGAAATAATGTATGGACATTTGTTCCTAGACCTAAAAATTATGCTGTTATTGGAACAAAATGAGTTTTTAGAAATAAGAAAGATGAGTCTAAAATCATCACTAGAAACAAGGCTCGACTTGTAGCCCAAGGTTTCAATCAAGAGGAAGAAATCGATTATGATGAGACATATGCACCAGTCACAAGATTAGAAGTTATTCGAATGCTACTTGCATATGCTTGTTATAAAGATTTCAAATTTTTTCAAATGGTTGTTAAAAGTGTTTTCTTAAATAGTTTTTTTTTTAAAAGGTTTTTTTAAGAGGAAAGATCGATATAACTCTTTTAATCAAATATAAATAGAATGATATTCTTCTAGTTCAAATTTATGTAGATGATATAATATTTGGTGCTACTAATGAAAATATGTGTCAAGATTTTGCTAAGAATATGCAGAAAGAATTTGAAATGAGCATAATGGGAGAACTTAATTTCTTTCTTGGATTGCAAATCAAGTAATTGGAACATCAATGAGTCCAACCACTAAACTTGATAAAGATGAAAGCGGTAAGCCAGTTGACTCAAAGGTATATCGAGGTATGATTGGTAGTTTATTATATTTGATAACTAATATACTTGATATTATGTTCAATGTATGTTTATGTGCACGTTTTCAATCATTTCCGAAACAATCTCATTTGATTGCAGTCAAGCGGATTTTTAGATATTTTGCCAGTACCATTGACTTAGAGTTATGGTATCCTAAACACACTTCTTTCGATCTTATTAGTTATTCAGGTACCGATTATACTAGTTACAAAGATGATTGAAAAAGTTTTAGTAGAACATGTCATTTCTTAGGTCATGCACTAGTTTCCTGGTTTAGTAAAAAACAAAATTCTGTTGCACTATCTACTGCTGAGGTAGAATATGTTGCTGCGGGTAGTTGTTGTGCCTAAGTTCTTTACATGAAGCAACAACTTGAGGATTTTAAACGTATGTACAATCACATTCCAATCAAATGTGATAATACAAGTGCTATAAATCTTTCAAAGAATCCAATACAACAATCTCGGACCAAAGTGCAGAAGGGCGATATTGCATTAGAATTCACTAGTACACATGATCATTTGGCAGCCATTTTTACAAAACCCCTACCAGAAGATAGACTACGCATGATTAGAAGAGAAATAGGAATTATGCATGCCATCAATATCTGCTAGATACTTTTATTCCATTAACTCAAATGACCTACAGAAACTTGAGACGTTTAGCCTCATCATTCAAATGCATTTGCTCCTCATAAATCATCATGCCATCCTTATCTAAAGGATTAGGCAATCGAAATGCAGAGGCAAGTAAGGATTTTAAATCCTTATTCTTTTGTTTTAAGTCTACTATTTTTTTGTTAGACTCTTGAACAAGTCGTTGAAGAATATCGATCTTCTCATTAAGCTTCTCTATCTCGCGGGTTTTGGACTGCAACCGAGCGGAAAAAGAAACTATGGAAGATGAGTATCGAGTCCCGAGACCCACAAGCTCGTAAATGGCGTCATGATCTGATTTATTAGCTAAATCAGTCTCTTGTTGCTTCATGGCACCCACGACAGATGCAGAAATAGATTGAGACTGAGGTGAAGGATACCTCAAATCTTGATGAAGAGAATCACTGAAGGGAAATCTACGAGCCATTGAAAATTTGTAAAGTGAGAATGAAGATGAACTACATCAATGAGAAGAAAATTTGATGCGGATTAGATAAAGCTAAGGATTGCTTTTATAAAGATGGAAATAAGTAAAAGACAAACTAACATCTCTTCAAATCTTACTTAGTCAAACTTACAAGATATGCCGGATGCATATTGTCAAAAGTTACCAAACTAAGCTAGCGAGATTAATTATAATTGTTCCTGTTTCTCTCGTGAAACGCTGCCATTATCTGCTGATGTTGACTCTGTGCTTGAACTCTTACTCGTTCCGATTCCTCTATTTGAAGTTTCAGAATACGAGCCAATTCCGTCAAATCTTTATTTTCTTGCTTTAACCTCTTATTCTTTCTGCCTTTATTTACAAGCTTTTGATGCAGAACAGATATTTGATTGTTAAGTCGATCAACCTCATTTGCCCTCGCTAGTAATCTCCGAGACATGGTCGTAACAGAGGCAGCATATTGAGCACTGAGAGTTCTTGATGCTGCAACAACCTCAGAATCAGTTCTATTTGAAAAATGCATCTCTGCTTCTATCATGGTATTGACAACCTCATGAGATAAAATGACTGGTTGAGACGGTTCCTGATTCAAATCCGGAAGATTATTAGATGAAATTTTCTCCGCCATTCTATCGTTTTGAATAAACAGAAACCGGATCAATGAGTGGGGTGAAAATTTATTTGAGTATCCAACAGGTGAAAACGGTCTTTTAAACGACAACTTTCAAATCTCGATAATATTTAATTTTTCAACAATATCACGCGGATTTGAATCTGCTTTCGCACCGACTGCTAGAGCTAGGCCACCTTTGTAGGTTTTATCAGACACGCGTGGCTCCGCACCGAACTGTCAGAGTTAGACTTCCAACATTTGCAGGTTTTGTCGGACATGCATGGCTCTGCACCGCATTGCCAGAGCTAGGCTTGCAGCTTTTGCTGTCTTTGTCGGACACGGATAATTTTAATAATTCAACTTCAAATCTCTGGAATATCTAATTCGTCAATAACATCAAGCGGATTTAAATCTTCTTCCGCACCGAGATGATAAAATTCGGCTTCAACCTTTGCAGGTTTTGTCGGGCACGGGTGGTTCCAACTTCTACTCTCTAACGTACCGTTTTATTTGATTATTGCTTATTACGAAAAAAAAAAAAAAAAAAATCTTATTGAAACCAATTACGGTTCCTTTTTAATGATGCCAAAAGGGGGAGAAGTCTTATACTAGTATTATACTACCCTGTTATATATGCTAGAATCATGTTTATATTTTTCTTGAAATACTAACGCATATTTTCAGGGGGAGCTTAAGTATTACTGCAGGTCGCAGATTTCTACTAAGTATTTGTCATCATCAAAAAGGGGGAGATTGTTGAACCCAAGGTTTCAAGTCTCGTATTTACATATAAATTTTGATGATAACAAATAATATTGAAAACTCAAGCTCAAGTTGTCTATGCATGAAGGGAGCTAAACACATCAAGAAATCAAGCATGAGCAAGAAAGATATCAAGTCTACAAATGAAGCTCATAGATTATTTTTGTACATCTCTTGATAAAATTAGAAATTGGATTAAGGCTCGAAATTACTCTTTTTTCTCATAAAACATCAAATTACTTTTTCCACATATGCAAGACATTTTTAAATGTCTTAGTTTTGAAAATTATGTTTTTCACATGTGCATAACACCATCAAACAAAATAATTTCGAAAATTATATTTTTTTTATAAAAACTTGATTTTATAAGATGATTGATTATCATATTTGACATGTGCATATTTTGTTTGAAAGTCTTGAAGGGAGGTGGTGTGTTTTTTTGACTAATGTAAAAGGTAGATGATTTTGTTTGAGAATCTTAAAGGGTGGTTGTGTGTTTTTTTGACAAATATAAAAGATAGATGATTTGTTTGAAAATCTTAAAGGGTGGTTGTGTGTTTTTTTGACATATGCAAAAAGAAAATGATTTGGTTTGAAAAATAAATCATGCTCATTTTGTCTTGTATGAAAAGCAAAAGATTAGGTTTGATTTCTTTGAAAAATGAATGGAGTTGTCTTTGACAAATGCAAAAAGGAAATGTTTTTATTTGAATTTTTTGAAAAGTGAATAGTGCTCTTATTTGACATGGGAATCTTTTCAAATTTGAAATTGAAGACTCATTTACCTATAAATAGCTCACTTGAGTTTTGCAAAAATCACAACAAGAGCTTACACATCTATTGCTAAATTTTGCATCATTCTTTCAAAGCTCTCATTCTCTCTTTTCTAAAGTTTTGAGCCTTAATTCTTGTTCTTGTTGAGAGAGATATAGTTTGTGCTGTATTGTTCTTATTTCACTCATTGAGGAGTGTTTTCTGATAGCCTACCCACTATCAATTCTTGTATCAGTAAGAGGGTGTGTATAACCCTTGTGTGTGTAGAAGGTGTTCTACACGGGGAATAGTTAAATCACCAAGTGTGAGGTGATTGGAAGTAAGAGGGTGTGTATAACCCTTGTGTGTGTAGAAGGTGTTCTACACAGGGAATAGATGAATCACCAAGTGTGAGGTGATTGGAAGTGTAGAGGGTGTTCTACACGGAATCTTTGGAGCGGTGCTGCTCAAAGGTGTAATAGGTTTCTATCTCCACCTAAAGGAGATTGAATAGTGGATTTGGGAATCCTCAAGGGGTAGCTTGAGGCGAGGACGTAGGCAGTGGGGCTGAACCTCGTAAAAATACTGAGTTTGCTTTCTCTTACCCTACTCTTTATATTTCCTACTGCTTTATATTTTGGTTATATTTTATATTGTATATTTAGTTTATAAGTATTAATTTTTATAATATAACCCAATTCACCCCCCCTCTTGTGTTAGTCATCTGGGCAACAATAGAAGAAAACCATGTGTCCTTGAAGGACCGTGCTGTATATCTCATGATGAAAAATCATCTTACTGTGTGAAATGAATTAAGAGAGTGATATAAGCACCAGAAGATGTAATCCTCTCAAAAGATCATTATGATTTATTGCACCTGAAGTTGCAAGATTTTAAGAGTGGTATTGAATATTCTGCACTCTTTAAAATCAGCTCAATATTAAAATTATACAGTGAAAATGTCACTGATGATGATATATAAAAGAAGATATTATTTTTCATACCTCGAATGTGCTCCTGCAGTAGCAATATCGAGAGTGAAAGTTCAACAAATATTCTGAACTTTTGTTTTGTCTTCCAGTGATTGAGCTAAATAATGAGTTTTTGTTACACCAGTTACGTCCTATTAATGATATCGAATTTACACAATTCCCAGAAGTAAATGGAAACTAAGGGCGTAGACGTGGTAGAAAAATTATAGAAGTGTTGGTCCTAAAGCGACAACACTAAAGATGATACAAATATATCATATCACCAGAAGTGATCAAACTCAGAGAAGGGTAAAAGCCCTCAGAATAATTCTTCATAAAAAGATGAAGATGTTTGTCATAGATGTAATATGACTAAACAGTAGTCACGTACCTGTTGTACGGCCAAGCACTTGATTTATTTATACTAAGTTTTTATATATAAGCTTATTAATATTTTATCATATTTTGAAATAATGAAATATCGGTGCCTGAAGCACGACAAGAAATTACTTGGGATAATAAAGTCCTGTTTAAATTTGATCCTCTTACAAATAAATGTGAACCAGAAGTTCAGAGGATTATTTATCTGTAAAGTGTTGTAAATCAATTACATGATATATTTACTGACACTAAAGGTGTTGTAAAATCATATATTACTGCTGTTAATACTTAAGCAGGAATTGAAATTCCTGAAGGACGAGTTGTTAAAACAGCAATAAATGAGTCTAAGATACACATGAAGCGTTGAAGATCTATTGGTGCACAAGAAAAATAAAGATCGGTGCTCATGAAGAGACCGTATTTTCTGTATAAAATATAATCCTCCTGAAGAGGTAACTCCTGAAGAGTATAACTCCTGAAGAGAAAACTCCTGAAGAGTATAAACCTCCTGAAGAGGAACCTCCTGTAGAGGTGTTTCGTGAAATGTTTTCCCCTGGAGAGGAACAATGAGATTTCAATACATTTCATGAGTACTGGAAAATTTATGGATAGAAATAAAACTGTTGTCGACAACATATATGATAACACTTGATATTACCAGAAGTAATGAAAAAGGTGAGCCAAAAATCGTCGAAAAATGTCGACGTAGAAATGATTGGCCAAAATGGAAAGCAGTTATTAAAACTGAATTAAACTCGCTAGTGAAGCGAGATGCATTTGGACCTGCTGTCCAAACACCAAAGGGTGTAATATTTGTCAGATATAAGTGAGTATTTATACGAAAGCGTAATGCGAAATGAAATTATGCGGTATAATTTGTCGCACAAGGTTTCCAGTAGAAACCCGAACAATTATGAGGAAACATATTTCCTTGGTATGAATGCAATCACATTCATATTTTTAATTGATTTGGTTATTACAAAAGGATTAGATATGCAGTTAATAAATGTGGTCACTGCATATTTATAAGCATCATTAGATTATTACGATACTTGAAGCATCTAATCCAAGTACATTTAGGGGTATGTACTTTATAAAGTTTCAAAGATCTTTATATGGGTTAAAGCAATCCGGACACATGTTGTATAATTGAATCAACGAGTATCTATTGAAAGAAGGATTTAAGAATAATCCTATATGTTCATGTGTTTTATCAGAATCCGGATTCGTCATTATTGCAGTTTACGTTGATGATTTACCTTATTAGAACTCTTGAAAAGATTACAAGGGTTGCTATAAATTCAAGGAATGCATTTGAAAAGGAAATATCTTATTATTCAATTCATAGATGAGTTACAAGAATTTGAGACTTCTAGCCTCATCTCTCAAATGTATTTGCTCTTCATAAAGCAACATGCCATCCTTATCTAAAGGATTATGCAATCGAAATGAAGAGGCAAGTAAGGATTTTAAATCTTTATTCTCCTGCTTTAAGTCTGCAATTTTTTTGTCAGACTCTTGAACGAGTCGTTGAAGTACAGAAACCTTCTCGTTAAGCTCTTCAATCTCACGATTTTTGGATTGTAATCGGTTGGAAAATCCAACAATAGAGGAGGAGTATCGGGTGCCGAGAGTCACCAGCTCATAAACAGCTTCACGATCAGACTTATTAGCTAGATCATTTGCTTGCTGCAACATTGCACCTGCGGAAGATGCAGGATCAACTTGTAATTGAGGTGAAGGATACCTCATATGTTGATTGTGAAAAATAGTAAAAGGAAATTGATGAGCCATTGGAAATTTGTAGAATAAGAATACAAATACAGATGAATTATATATATGAGAAGAAGATTTGATGCGTACTAAAAGAAACTAAAGATGGTTCTTATAGAAATGGAAATAAGAATAAGACAAACCATCATCTCTTCAAATCTCACTTTACAAGATATGCTGGATGCATAATTTCAAAAGCCAGCGAGATTAATTACAGCTATCCCTATTTTCTTGTAAACGCTGAACCTCTGCCGTTAACTGCTGTTGTTGACTTTGTATCTGAGCTCTCTCTCGTTCCAACTCTTCTACTCGTGTTTTCAGATCACGAGAATACCAGTCTACAAGTTTCTTCAGCTCCTTGTTTTCTTGTCTTAAATCTTTATTTTTACTATCTTTAGTTGCAAGCGTTTGATGCAACTCAGATATTTGATTTTTAAGATGATCAACCTCACTCGTTCTCGCCAATAGCTTCTGAGACATGGTTGTAAGAGGAGCAGCATATTGAGCACTGAGGGTTCTTGATGCTGCAACAATTTCAGGATCAGACTTACTAGATAGATATATCTCTGCTCCTATCATGGTGTTTACAGCCTCAGGAGAAAATATAAGTGGTTGAGATATAAAAGGTTCGTGGTTTAAATCTAGGACATTAGAATTTCTATCAGACATAATATCGTTCTGGATGAACAACAACTGAATCTATGAGGAATGTGAAATCTTTTTGCTGGAGTAAACCAATGGTAAAATTGGTTATATTTAAACAACAGCCCGAAACCTTCAAATCTCTTCAATATCTTGTTTGTCCATAATGTCAAGCGAATTTGATTTTCCGCCGAACCGATAATATTAAATCTCAAAGCTTTTACAGCTTTTATCATACATAGATGGTTTCCAATATTATTTCCGCCGTATATAAACAAGTTCTTCCTAATAACGCCGAATGAGGGGGAGAAAATTTTAGATGAAAATATTATCATACTCTCTCTAATGCATTATTTAGTTGGAAATCGTGTTTGAATTCTTAACTTGTTATATATACTGAAATCATATTTGCTTATTACTTGAAACACTAACGCATATTATCAGGGGGAGTTTAAGTATTACTACAGGTATCAGATTTCTATTAAGTTTGTCAACCAGATATTATTTTTCATCTTCAAATCACTCAGAGATTATTGCAATTCATGAAACAAGTCGAGAGTATGTTTGGCCGAGATCAATGACTCAACAATTTTATACGAAAATAATGCTACTTGTATCATTCAAATCAAAGGAGGATATATTAAATATACGATCAAGTGATAACCTGACAGATTTATTCACGAAGACATCACCAACTGCGACATTTAAGAAAATTGTGCAGAATATTAAAATATGAAAACTCAAAAACTATTGTCATGCACTTTCCAGGGGGAGTAAAAGTCCTGAAAACTTGTGCTGATTGTACTCTTTTTCCTTCGCTAAGGTTTTATCCCATTGGGTTTTCCTTTGCAAGGTTTTAATGAGGCAATCTTAAAGCACTTGTGGATACATAAAGAGACTGTACTCTTTTTCCTTCGCTATTGGTTTTTCTTCTCACTGGGTTTTTCCTTGGCAAGGTTTTAACGAGGCAGATTCTTTATGGGTGGTTATTCAAGAGGGAGTGTTATGAATTGTAAATGAACGAACGAAACGGCGCCGCCCCCTGTCCCACCACTAAATTATGTGAATGACTCCACCACTATTATTTTAAAATCTGCATATGACTTGCATAGTACTTGCATAGTAACTTGCATAGTAACTTCAACGCCTATAAATATGAACTTCAGTTGTAATGAAATTCATAAGAAAATATAGAGAAGAAAGAAAGTTTCAGAAAGTTTCATTTACATTTCTCTTGTAATAGTAATAGTTTTCTTTTTAATTTTATAACATAAATTTATTTTTTAAGTAATTTTTGCGGCATTTTTATTTTGGTTTACTTGCCCCCTTGCGTTAAAATATTATTGTTTCTCGAAAATGGCCTTGGGTGGAAAGTCGAAGACTCGAGAGTGGGCATCATACATAACCCTCTGAAAAACCCACTGAGAACCTCCAAAAAGAAGCAGCAAAGCAAGGAAAAACGGCGAACATGGACGGAGGAGTGACGTACCAACGTTTCCCGAAGCTGAAGATCCGAGAGATGAGGGACGACGTCGTGAAGTTCGAGCTGCGGGAGACAGACGCCAGCATGGCGAACGCTCTGAGGCGCGTCATGATCGCGGAGGTGCCCACCGTGGCCATCGACCTGGTCGAGATCGAGGTCAACTCCACGGTCCTCAACGACGAATTTATCGCCCATCGTCTTGGCCTCATACCCCTCACCAGCGACCGCGCCATGAGCATGCGCTTCTCCCGAGATTGCGACGCCTGCGATGGCGACGGACAGTGCGAGTTCTGCTCCGTCGAGTTCCACCTCCGTGCCAAGTGCCTCACCGACCAAACCCTCGACGTCACCAGCAAGGACCTCTACAGTTCCGACCACACCGTCGTTCCCGTCGATTTCTCCGATCCCAATGAACCTGGCGAGCAGAGGTTAGTAAAAACCTCATTTTTTTTATTGGGCGTTTCAAGAATTTATCCTAACGTTCTTACTATTGTACCCCTAAATTTGTTAATTTTTTTTTGTCAGAGATTGTGATGGAGCTATTTTGTGGTCTTTCGGGTTATTCTCTGTAATTTGAGGAAATGCTTTTGTAAAGATGATAAAGTTTTCTATAGAGTGAAAAATTGGGTTTTGAGTAATTAACTATAACATATAATAGGGTTTTCTTCTATGGCTGCTGGAGCTCGGTTTTTATGTTTGGCCAAAATGCAACTGTGTACTATACATGACCGCATTTCTTAATTAGCGATGTGCCATGTGGCTTCTGAGAATGGCCAGCAAAGGAAAATGAAAATTTGAGAATTTGTATTACTCGTTCTTTTATGTATGGATTGTGCAATAGGAAAATGCTAAATTTAATTAAGGAAAACTTATTCTCCACATATCAATTATTAATATACTGAAATTCATGGAATTTGAATTTAAAAAAAAAAACTAACAAAATGAGTCAGTTTCTCGTTGCAATTACATGAGTAAAGTAGTAAGTAAGAGTGTAATTACATGTAGAACTACTCTTGTGCAATTAGCGGACTTGTTGCAGGTTTTTTGTCGCGATAATATATACACTGAATTTCTTTACTCAGTTTCTCGGTATCCTACAAAGTCTAGTCACTCTCCGGTTTCCGATCTGCATTCTTGCTGTTTTTTCTCTAATAGCTTTTCATTCACCATAACAGAAAGGGCACACCCGTTATTTACAATTAAGGATTTGAAGATTGTTATATTTGAGTTAATTTATATTGTCTTTAGGGGGATTATCATTGTGAAGTTACGCCGTGGACAAGAGCTGAGGCTGAGAGCTATAGCCAGAAAAGGGATTGGTAAAGATCACGCAAAATGGTCGCCTGCTGCTACTGTCACATTCATGTATGAACCAATGATCAGAATTAATGAAGACTTGATGGAAACTTTATCACTGGAGGATAAAAGAACTTGGGTTGAGAGCAGTCCTACCAAAGTGTTTGACATCGACCCTGGTACCCAACAGGTTGGTTGTTCTCAAATCTGAAGTTTTAAATTGTGCATTTGTGTATGTTCTTCCATAAAGTGATTGCCTTGGCTGACTTTTTTTGTAAAGGACGCCACAATTCACTTCAATTACTTTACTTGTATGGAATTGTCAAGTTGCGGTCCCTAGAGAAGAAAGGAGCTGGCATAGATGGTGAACTATAAGCTCAAGTGTGTATAAATTGAGTTCTATTAATAGTTAGATATAGAGGCATTTGGTTGGATGATGTTGGCTCTGAAGGAGCAGATTTGAGTGTATTTTGGAGATATGCTATAATGTCAGGGCCAAGTTATGGAAAGTCAACATATAAACTGTAGTTTTAAGACCCTCAGACTTCAGGTTGGCATATCTCAATGTCTCCAGTTAACTGCGTGTAGCAGTTATTAGTTGTATGTGCTTTTATGTCTTCTCGTCCTCCTTGGACCATGGTGCGATAGACATAAAAGATTTTCTAGAATATTTTCGCCTAGCAAGTATATTTTGGAATAGGCCAAAAAGGCTAGTCAGTTGAAGCCTCTCTAGAATCACTGCCTAGCAAGTAGCCAATCTGAGACTTCGCACTCATGACTAATTTTATGACCTACCTGCTTCACATGGGTTACTCATCTTCTCAGTGCGGAACTGGCGGGTTACAAGTATGCATGGTCTAGCGAGACTAAGTTGATTAATGAGATCTAGTTTCTTGGCATTTACCACCTTGCAATTTCTATGATGTACAATTACCTTTAGACAGTAGAATTTGTTGTACAGTTTCTGATTTTCATGAGATAATTGGTGGTTTTTATAGTTATGCTATGTGTCCTATTCTAAAACTAAACACTCTTCTTGAAGAAAGTGGTGGAATTTTAAAGAACAAAAAAGTTTTGAATTTATTTATTTTTGATAGGTAAAACAAAACTTTTTTTTTTTGATAGCTTTAGAAAAGCACTAGAAGGAGAAAAAAAAACTTTATTGATTAATGAATAGGCATAGCCATGTACAGAACTATAATAGAAAATAAAATATTCCCTACACTAAGTAGGTGCATTAGAGACGAGAAAAAAAGTTTTGAAATTAAGTGTGAAGACTTAGAAAAAGAGAAGATCTTTAGTTATTTGATGTCTGAGATTTTCCATGGGGATTACAGCCTGCATTAAATGAGATATTTCTTTGGTAAATTGTAGTTTTGGGTCCTAAGTCAAATGGTGTATTAGGTCAGGTTATTTTGATGTGTCTATTGTTGCAGGTTGGTCGATCTGAAGGCTGAAATTTGCCTTGTAAGTTTTAGAGATTATTTCTGTTATTCAGCTCCAACACCACTCCCCACCCCCGAAAAAAGAAAAAAATCTCTCGAGCTTTATTTGTTGCCTTGTTATCTTGATTCTTCTTTGTTTCTCCCTTCATTTGATTTTCTCTTATTTCTTTCTTAGAACTTTTTAAAGGTATTTCTTTCTCAGAACTAGCATGTTCTTGTAGTGTGCCACCACCAATGTGGCACTATGCTTTCAACTTCTTATATATGCATATATGGGGAGACTTCTTTCATATATTTATGACTTTGACTTTATTGAAGTGTGCGTTGCTCAATTATAGGACATAACCCCTAGGGGTTGGCTCAAGTGGTAAAAACCTTGGTCTTGATGGTACGTTCCTTCTAGGTTTAATGTTCAAATCCTCTTATGTGCAAATAATTTCTGTGGTTCATCAGATTGAGGGAACTTTCCCTTGAATTACCCTAGGTTTACTTGCAGGAAACTCATTTTCGAGAGCATGGCATCCTCGGGATTAGCTAGGATTTTGTTCTTGAACAGCCGGTGCCATAAGAAAAAATTATAGGACATGCTCACAAGACTGACTAGACTTCTTTCTTGTATGAGAATGGTTAGGTGGCTCATGTAATAATGGATTGTTTGATAGATTTGCATTTGTAGAAATGATACATGTTTATACAGATACCCATACAACGAACTTGGAAGGGTTTCATTTTAATAATTATTGGCCCGGTTCACTTGGATTTGACAATCTATGTTGTATGGGCTAGTTGCAACTTTCCTCGCCTTTTGGAAACCATCAACAAACCATTGGAATTAACCCCATCTATAAAGAGGCCGTTCGAAATTTCCCTTTATTATTCTGTGGTGATCATATTCTGATTTATTTTCTGTACTATCTGATGTGTCCATTCGTTGGATGCATTGTTTGTCATCATAACGGGCTTTTACTTATTTTTTTATTAGGTTGTAGTGGTTGATCCTGAGGCATACACTTATGATGATGAAGTGATCAAGAAAGCAGAGGCTATGGGGAAGCCGGGGCTTGTGGAGATTGAAGCCAAGGAAGATAGTTTTATATTCACTGTAGAATCTACTGGTGCAATCAAAGCTTCTCAGTTGGTACTCAATGCCATAGAAATCCTGAAACAAAAGCTGGATGCAGTTCGTCTGTCAGATGATACTGTAGAAGCTGATGATCAGTTTGGCGAACTGGGTGCTCATATGCGAGGAGGATGATCCAATTGTTGAAAGAGAAATAATCAAATCATCCTTGCAGACTCTAGGATATCAATTGAATTCCATGCACCTTGTGGGACTTGGTAACAGTACTAACTGGTTAATCTATCTAATTCAATACAACTTCTATCTGCTTTTGGAAATCGAAAAACTTCATGTTTTTCTTCTTCTTCTTTTTTGTCCTTGGAGATTTATGGTTGTCGTTACAATACGCACGCATGTTTCGGCTGAGTCCGATGATTCAGTGGCAATGTAGTCGAAAACTTAGGACCAAATCATATCATGTTGCTGATATCTACAACCCCAATTGGACTTGGATTTGGACGTGAGGCATGGTTGAATGGGCTTGAGTTGCAACTTGCGAATACTTTTATATTCTAAATCAAGAAGCGTGCTTGGTTATCAAGATAAGTATTGTGCCCATACTCAAGGGGTTGGCCCAAGTGGTTAAAATCTTGGACTTAGGATATCATTTCTTTCAAGGTTCAAGATTTAACACTTTATAAATGCAAATATTTTTCGGGGCACACCCTTGATGAAAAGTCGACGATTTAACTAGTTTTGTGCAGAAAAATTTTTAAAGATGCATTGCACGAGACCGTGGTTTACTCTGTAGGAGTGGCTATGAACGGTCTTGCCTTGGAGAGGTTTCTCCACATAAAGAGAACAAAAAAAAAAAGCAAAAAAGCTCCACTTATCGTGCGTTTGGACGCTATGGTACACTGTATTCAGCATAAAATAGCACGCCACCATTTTAGTTTAGGAACCATTTGGGGGAGTTGATATCCAGTAATTACTCCTGGGTATTCAACAAGTTGAAATGAAATAACAGTACCAAGACTTGACCAAATACTAGCCTTTTTTTTTTTTTTGTCCCCCTTCCCCCACCCCTTAAATGTGATCGATGCATCTTGTTCATCTATGTACCAAGAACACAAGTCACGGGTTCTGTCTCTATAGAAAGTGTGGACCAATTTATCTCCATTACGCTGGCTGCAATATGGCGTGGTCTAAAGCCAGGGCCACTTGCGACATTGTAGAAGTTGTGAAAGATCAAAAGAACAAAACTTAATTCTGTAGTATTGCCCTGATGTATATAACTAGGCCTGAAATCCTCTTAAAACCATTAAAATTATGACGTCACCATTATCATCTACATCCTCATTTGCAATTCTAGTGGTGCCCTATCTCTTCGGACCAGCTACACAAGCTGGGGCCTCGACGCATAGTGTACGTAGTGGTCCTCGAGTAATTTCACCATCCTGTAATATTGAGGTCAGGTTGTACTGTGGATTTTGACAACTGGTGTCGTAAATGCCTGAAAACCATTTGCAGATGAGGACAGTCTCATACAAATAAAGATGATTTTGTTTTATATATATATATATATATGTGCATACTTCCATTTAAAATTTCACCTAATTAAAGTGAATTTAATCAAAAGTATTACTCATGCGCACCTAAAACATAGGTAAGCTTCTTGTATTAAATCCCTCCTACTTTAAATATATGTGGGTCTTGTAAAAAATCATAACCATTTTTTTTTAGACATTTGTTCATGTTGTTGATCATAACTTGATAGGATCAATTGGGTCCTTCTAGCCTGTCAAAAGATACCCAAATCTTTGTCTGCGAAGAGAGACATGCTTGCAGGTGGGCAACCAGATATATATATATATATATATATATATATATATATATATATATATTAATGGCTGACCCCCTGAAAACGTCTAAAACTCCAATTGTCTTTTTCTTTCTCTGACTCTCTCTGAAACGACCCTTGAGGCCTAAAATGCATCCTACTTGGGATAGATAGAAATTAATATATCAGCTCACACGAAAAAAAAGGAGTTTCAATAAAAGAGACCTATCATCTTCGATCGCATTTAACACAACCGGCCAGGGATCAGGCAAGGACCACATGATAAACGCAACATGCACTATTGGCTTTGCATGCCATTGGGTAAGAAGAGTTCATTTCAATGTACTTATATACGTATATTGAATTTCTGAGGCGCTTCTTTCTATATATTCCAATTTCCATGCTACATTTTAATAGTACTCCTGATAATATTGTATAAGTTTTTTGTACATTTTATAAGAAGATAAATAATATGAAGTCCCTGATGGATCTTGAAGTTCTTGGGGATCACTGAGATTTCATTGCACTTCTATATTTATTAATTTTAAATACGATCGATGCCATTCAAGTAATTAATTAGTTAAATTATTATAAGCCCTGACGCTGTTCATAAACAGACACAACTCATCATGAGTTCACTTATAAAAGAACGTAATGGTCAATGGTTGATCAGTCAACACTGGGCTTGGTTCAGTGATCAGTTAGCTGGTACAATGAGCTGCAGGCTTGAACCTGCAGGCAGTGCGGAAGAAGAAGAATCTTAATTTCTAAATCATGATCACTTGATGTCAGTTGGCCGCAATAAAATGATCATAATCGGTGCTAAACTAGCTAGGGGCAAGTTGCTTGGACATAAACGTAGGTACGTACGGGTTTTCTGTCATATATTATAAGATGTTATATGATACATTAAAATCCCGTACGTAGTACATGATATTATCTACTTATATATAATTGGAGTTATTATTTTAAAAAATAAAATATAATTTAATGGGGTGAGAAGCATATAGAGGATGAGATCTAATGATAATGTACTATATATATATATATCAAAAATGCAATTTGTACTTAGATAGGTTGTGTATATTTTGCATATATGCCTATTAAAATATTTTTTTATGCATATTTTAGTTAACTATTCATGTTTTTTACTTTTATTTTTCTCTCATTGTGTTTTTGTTTTGTATTTGTTTTTCAATATTTCGACTAACATAGCTTAATTCTCACGTCACCAATTCTACAAAAAATACACAAGATCGTGCACTCGTAACATTTCTCTCTCTCTCTCTCTCTATTTATATATATATAATGAAATCTTGAACACATTTATGTCATTATGGAGAGGACTTGATCATTTATGCTCATGATTATTAAATTTTCTGATTGTACAAGAAGAAGACGTACAAGTTTTCTGTAGACACACTTGTGTCTAAAGAGTTGTATGTTTTTGGCATTGCATGAAATGGTGACCGTACCACTTGGGAAGAAAGGGATCGATCCATAAACAAAGGCAGCGCATTGGATGCCGATCGATAGTTTGCGTTTGTATGAAATATTATTAACTGTTTACAGACAAGAAGAAGAGAAGATTGGGACAATAATTTGAATCACGCATCAGACATGCACTGCAGGCTAGCTACTTGACAGTCACCTTCTGATTTCTGTGGGGGCCATTCATGCAGGGAACGTCAGCTTACTAGAGCCAGCCCTTGCATGCATGTGGTTTCTGGGACCATCCCACCGCGTATATTATATATATAAGATATATGTGTATATATATATATATAATATATCTTATATAGATATTAGTTAGTTCACTTTAATCACAAATAAATCTCACAAAATAAGTTTTACAAATTGATATAGATTCACGTGGTTCATCAGATTATAAAATTATTTTAATTATAAAATAAATTTAACGAATGATCATATGAAATTACGTCAATTTATAAGATTTCTTTATAATTATAACAGTCATCTTTTATATCCAAATCTAGTCTACTAGTATAGATGATAGACTTGCTTGAATCCAATTACATTGGATAATAATAGATTATAGAACTAGTATTAATGAATACTTGACATGACATATTAATATATCATGTTGGACCCAAATCTGGTAGTAGTACTGTACGTACGTAGTGCTAATAGTACTGTTTCATATTATGCAGATACTCTAATAATCCACTTTGGATTTTTATTTTCTAAGCAGAAATTCACTTCCCTAAGAATGTACCTATCATTTAAAGATCGATGCAAGAAAGCAAATAATTTGTTTTCTTATAGCTAGCTCAGGTGTACTTAATTACTTCCCACGTCAAGTTCATATTTTGAGGACACCATATTGAAATTAGTTGGGATCAGATATGAGAAAACTATATCTTATTGTTATATCTAATTAAATAACATTCATATATATATATATAACATGTACTTGGATCGCAGATCAGGCTATGCACACTCTGTCATTCCCGTCCTGCTTGATGCTTCCATCTTCCACAAACAAGCAACCCCTTAAATATTGGCCGCATGGGATCGACTTAAATGTGTGTGTGTGCGCATGAGAGAGAGAGAGAGAGATACAACCTCAAATGGTCCTCGTCTTTGTCGTCCTTTACTTTACAGTTGTAAGAAATGAAAAGGTATAAGCTGAAAACTACTCGCATGGTTTGGTTCGTATTTGTTTTCTTGTGATTTTTTTAATGAACGAAAAACAGTACCCAACAATGACATGATATCGGACAATGCACCCAGCTTTTTGGCAAAGAATAATTAAAAGAAAATTACAGAAGACCCAGTTAAACCCCAATATTTAACAATCAATATTATTATTCTAAAATTATTGGCATGGGGACAGACGGACCTTATGAGCTTTGGTCCTTGGGAGCAAGCTAGCTGTTTCTCTTTGAAAAAAACATCAGTCTCTCTATATCTCTCTCTCATGATCCATGATCACGAGCCAGGAATATAGCCACCTATACTCTACCAACCTTAAAGTAGAAAACAAAAGGACCAAAGACAAATCTTCCTAGCTACAAAACCAAAGACCCTAGCTTGTCTCCCAATTTCAATATGTATCCACCCACTTTTTTCTCTTTTCACCTTTGTTAAGTTTAGTGCTCTAATATCAAATGAGACCAAAACCAAAAACCCAAATTCTCTCTCTCTCTCTCTCTCTCTCTCTCTCTCTCTCTTGTGGGAAGACTTTTTGATTCTTAGGTAAAATGTCATTTCTTCAGGGACTGGGGTTTGTGTTAATTATTTTTATTACACATCATGCAGGATAATGATACTCATTATTAATTATGTCTTTCTAGCTAACTGCCATGCAGTACCACTTCTTTTTTCAAAGACATGAGATATATAGATATATATCAATATGAGAATTTCTTCCCATGCATGTCATGTGCGTTCGCATGCATGCTAATTTGATGTTGATTAATTGGCAAACAAAAGAAAATATCCCTGAAAGCCATGTGAAATATGCGGTGGCATGGCTCCAACATTAATTATAGATAATAATTTTTAGGCCGAATTACTTGGATTATTGAGCTACATCGATTTTTAAAAAAACAACTTATCATATAACACGTGAAAAAAGCTCAGGAACCTTTTTTAATTGGGCTAAGAAAAAGGGAAAAAGAGAAAAAAAAAAAAAAAAGCGATGAAAACAAGCAAAAGGAGGGTAGGCATGCTCGACTTATAAGAATCCACTAAAACCAGCATCATGAATATCAACGCAATACAGAGAAGAAAAAAAAGGAAGGAATGGACAAAGTTACAAGAGATTAATGCATGTTATACAGAACTAACTTTATATATACGGTAACGGGTAATAATATTGCGTGGGGTATGCCATTTTCACATTTACGTACCCTTTTTTTTTTTGGAATACATTTACGTACATATTTACAATGGAAAGATTTGGTCTTATCAAATAATTAACCATACATATATATATATATAAGAAAGTTAATGATTGGACAGAGTAAAGTCAACAAATTATAGTACATGCATGATCATCAAATCAGTAGTTAAAACTAGTGGAGGTGGTGGTAAATTAAAACAATTGTACTATATATATATTAGCATTATTCATGATTGTGCTGTGTATATATATGTATGACCAGTGGTAACATGCACTCATCATCATAGACAAAAAGTGCGTGCATGCCCTACACATTATAAGAGCATGAGCTCGATCGAGTAATCATCAGCTAGATCACTTTAATTCATTATATATTGCCATTATTTGACTATATATATGCATTCTTTGGTTTATATATAATAAGTTCGTTATTACATGTTAAAAGAATAGAATATAATTAATAAAATTCATATCTTTCTATATTTATTATAAATTTAGAATTTTTATAATAAGCCATTATTTCACGATACATTATATTCACAGCATAAAATGTGAAGTGAAATCAGTTCACTAGTTGATTTACTTTTGAATCGGATCTGGCAACCGGAGAAGTACTTCCGATGTTGAGTGGTTTTTTTTTTTTTTTCATGTTAGAGATTAATTAAATGGGAAATCATAAATTTACAATAACTTATACAATATATTATATAATATATATTGTAAAATAGGAATATTTTTATAAAATAATATTAATTTTATAAGATAAATTACAGAAATATTTTTATTTTATAATTTGTGTTGTGAAATTTATTTTGTATATAATTTTCTAAATAAATTATTACGTACGGTCGCTCAACGTTCACCACAAAGTAAGAAGTGCGGCTCGTATAACGAGGTCAAACCCCCACAATCAAAAAGTCTCCTATAAACCAAACCCTTCCTAAATCCCACTAGCTAGCCGACAGCCTGTTTCTTCCTTCCACACGATGCAGTCAAATCTATTTCCCCCCCGTTGAATTTCATGTTTCTGCCATAACAGTTCATATGTATATGGTTAATTGCTACATAACGTTGGATAAGATTTAAATCAGCCTAATCAGGGACAGTACATAATGACCTAGCGTACGTAAAACTAGCAAATTAAGGCTTCTAAGCGAGTGAGCAGAGATCATATATGCAAAATAGTAATGATTTTATAATAGAATTAATATCTGCATATAAATTATTTATTTCTGTCCAGACAAAATATATCTTAACGAGAAGCTTCCAGATCATAGAAAAGAGAGTGCCAAGAACATATACACGAATATACTAATTATTATCTTCAATCTCATTGATCTTGTGATCTTGTCCCTTCTTTTCCTGCAAAGTGCCCTCCATCTGATCCATAGCTGCATGCATGTATTTCCTCTCCAAGACGTACGTGCATGAAAATATGCTGGACAATAATATTGGTGGAAATGCAGAGATGGACTGGAAGCTGGCAAGGCCTCGATGTCCTCCTTTTTCTTTAATATATATATATATATATATTTTTTTTTTTTTGCTTTTTTCTTCTCCCTCATAAGCGGATTAATGCACTCTAACTTCGTTTTTGCGGTGGTGGGGGCCTGGGGGAAGGGAGAGAGGGATTATGGATCATGGCTGCCAACAATGCCAACGGAGACCCGTTTGAATGTTGTTAATTTCGTTTGACGTTCATGGGTTCTGCTCTTCTTGAACAGAGGCTCTGACGATGAATATACCGAGGAGGCCGACCCCACAGCGCAAGAATTGTTGGAGCTATCAGGGGTAAAAAGGGCATCAATTACACCATTTCTGCTGCCAGAATTAGAAATTTCTTCATGCTTGCGCTTGTGATCATCAGGGTTGTTGTATCCGCAATTATAGGCCTTTGATAGCTCAGTGATCATAAGATTATAGCAGTCATTCACTTTTTCCTGTTACAATGCAGTTCGTAATCATAGATCAAATCACGTGTATTAATATCTTCACGTTTGAACTTAAATCTGGACAATTACATTAAACAAAAGAAAAGAAAGTATTTTTTCCATATATATATATATATATGGGCGCCAGAGATATATATACCTTGCTTATTTTAAGGACGCCCAGAAGCTGGTTTTTGTATTCTATGGGATTGCACGGTTCAACTTGATCTATAACGTGCATCATAGTTGCAGCAGCCAAAACAGAAGGAAGATAACGGACGAATCTTGAACCTATAACATTAGACTAAACGTAAACTAACTGGAAATCAAGGGTCTCTAGTCTTTCTTTGTTTTTTTTTTTTTTTTTTTTGTTCTCTGCTATTTCAATTTTTCAATTAAACTTAATTATTTTCTACTTAAACCAAGCAGGAGGAGATATATGCTTACCCGAAACCACA
The DNA here is from genome assembly GCA_036898215.1 of Platycarya strobilacea. NCBI lineage: Eukaryota > Viridiplantae > Streptophyta > Magnoliopsida > Fagales > Juglandaceae > Platycarya > Platycarya strobilacea. Next base: position 862,711 of record CM072557.1, on the reverse strand, counting down.
GACAGGAGGAGATGCTCACAGCGTCTGAGGAATTTCCAGTGGAGATGTGACTTCATTCCAAGCCTCCTTATGATGTGGTCAAGAAATGAGAGTGGGGTCACAGGATGCATCTTCCATTGAAGAGTGGAGAGCACCAGGATCTCCATTCTTTGAATAGTTTTGGCCTCAAAAACATAATTTGTATCCTCCACCTGAGACCAAACAAAACCGTTCCTGAAATCAACAAAAAATACACCAATGTAGTCTTATGACTTATGATACTTGTGTTGGCTGTGGTTGAACGTACTTGTAGGTCTAAGAGAAGTGGTACTTGGGTCTCTTCTACTTTTGCAGCCAAAGAGAGGCAAGCCACGGCCACAAGTTGGATCATCCATGGCTTTTCTCTCTGAAAATGAAGGCTTGTGAGGAACCTATCGAGATAGTTAATGGCTAGAGTTGCAGTGAGAGCCGAGAACCCATAATGGACATTAACTTTGAGCATCCATTCCACAGCCGCACGACGAGCGACAGAGATATCAGAGTCTGTTTCCGCAATGCTGTTATCAAGATGACGAGCTTCTTCTTGTTCTTTGCAGAAGAGAGAAACAAGCTCTTCATCTTCCCAGAACAAATCTTGCTCCAACAAGAGCAAAGGAACAAGAGAAATACTGTTACAATTAACATTAATGTTTTTGCTGCTGTATATCCTACTCTCAGTACTACTCTCCCCTTCTATAAATTGCTCGATTACTTCCTCTTCATCCTCCCATGTCTCTTCCTCGCAGTACAGAGCATCAAGCAAGGATGATGAAGGTTGTTCTTGTTGTTGTTCTATTTGTTGCTCGTTTTGTAGTTGAATTGCCATCTTCTTCGCAGAAGAAGAGGTTTCAGTCCTCTATTCATTGTGCAAAAAAAAGGTCTGTCTTGATCCCATCTCTCTATCTCTCATTCACTCAATTCTCTGTGGTGGGAGTGCAGACCAGAGAGAGAAGCTTAAAGTAGAGAAGGAAAAGGTGAGATGGAATTGATTTTTAGCAGAGTGGGTTTCACGCTTGTCTTTATTCTATTATATATATACACATATAAATGTATCATGTATGTATATGTATTGGGGTTTGGAATTCTTTTGTGCTTTCGGTGTGTTTCGTTGGCGGGCAAAAATGAAACGGCACACTCACCAAGCCGGACCCCATGAAAACAACCTCTTATGGAAGCAAAATAAAGAGACACTGTGGATTGGCTGTAGAAAAATAACTGAGAGAGAGAGAGAGAGAGAGAGAGAGAGAGAGAGAGAGAGAGAGAGAGAGAGAGAGATGTTTGAATAGGGTTTTCAGTTTTGTTCGAATAGCGTGTCGAGTTTCACGTTTAGTATGTTAGATGTATTAATGTGTCTGGATTCGTGCGGATAACTAGACAATACATTAACAGCCAACATTAATATTATAAGTTAATATAAAAGTAGAAATTATAAACATTATTGGAAAACAAGTTCAGACTTACTGGAGCGAGGGTTTGATGTAACCATGCCTCGTTTGGATTGCTATATTGTCTCATTTTGTATAATTATTATAATCTTTTCACTTTTAATTTATATATTTAATTTTTCTATATCAAAAATAATAAATAATTCAAAATTTTTAATTTTTAATTTTTAAAATAAAAATTATATAATATAATAAAATTTTATTTAACTTTTAATATTTACCTAATTTTTTGAACTCGTCTCATATATATGTATAATCTAATCATACGATCATGCTTAGAAGCTTGTAATTGCTTTCCAATAATTTATTCCATATTTTCCGTCTTATCTTTTTCTTTAAAAAAAGTTTGGCTGGAAAAGAAAGCATATAATATATTAATTGCTTTAATGCTTTGGACCCAAAAGTTAGAACGTCCCACAAACATATATATATATATATATATCCATCTACTTTATTTTTCTCTCTTTTAACGTACTTAAAATTATCATTAACTTTCCTTAATTTCCTAGGTACGTTGTCCTCATGTCAATAAGATCTATGCTTTTGTACTGGGCTTTCCAATTAATTCATGGGACTGACCCAAGCCAAATCCTTTAACATGCTCCATGATCTTAAAGGGCATTGCATACGAGAAAAATAGTTGTTTCTCAATAGTGAAGGAGAAAGCAAATGTACTTATCCAGGCAATAGTGCTAATGCAATCAAGCATGCCGGCCAACATGAAGTGTTGCCACGTCCTCTCTCTCTCTCGTCCGAGCCATGCACGTGCACCCAATTGATCAAGTCTTAGCCCTATATACGTATGCTTTCATTTGTTATCCATGTCATGATCTATAGTAGTTAATTAACTAATGTTGCTCTTTAATTTGTTAGATGTTTCCCTTAACATGTAATAATAATTAATTAATTTTAGATTCATATATGATATAATGACATATATATGATATGTTGTTCGATCTCTGTCGTGAGATTTAAACTCAAGTTTAAAAAACTCCGATACGATTTTCTGATCTTGTAATTTCTTTCTGTTTTCTTTTTATAATTTACGTATTTTTACTTTTTCATGCAACTCGCGGACCCGACACATGACTTGGTTTATTCCATCTTTAGCTTTCCTCTTTATTTCTTTTTCTCGATTGGAAAAATCCTTCAGCTCATCATGTGTCGTGTATTAATCTTGTTTCACTGATCTACATATCAATAAAAACATCATCATCAATATTGGTCTTTACCTTTCAATCTCTTTAGAAAACTCTTAAAAGAAACGGTATTTTGTTTTTTTTTCAGAAATGACACCTTATTACTATTTTACAAATTTTTTTATATTTAATTTTTTTTTAATTTTTAATTTTATTTAATGATTAAAAATATGAATATTAATAAAATTATATATGTATTTTAATTTTTTCTTAATGATTAAAAATATTTTAAAAAATACTTAAAAATAATTGATAAAAAAATAAAAAACTCAAATACACTATGAGTTATAAAAAATTTGTAAAAAGCATCGTACATCTATCATTACTTTTTTTTATTATCGAGGTTCATAATAAATCTATATTTCCACGGTTAAGTATGCATGATGGACTTTCCACTCTCAAGATTGAAAAGGAGGTCCATTAGTGTTTCGAACATGCCCAAGCCAATGTTTACAAAAGGGGATTTTTTGGTCGGTCGGTCCGAATGACTTCTACACTAAAAGTAGTCTATTGTCTCCAGTGATGGTAAGTAACACCGCTCACTCCATCGAGACTGACGAGCTCCGGCGAGCTTACCTCTTCAACAACGAGCTCCAGTATACCTCACAAAGGCATAAATCCGAAATGGGTCCGACCGGAATCCTCCAGTCCCAATAGGGTGGGCGGTGTCACCCACCGCCCACCAAAGATAGCGGGTTGCAGCTAATGTCAAATACCTTAAAATCCATCTCTATTTTATTTTTTTATTGTGTTTTTTATTATGTTTTTATTTTTTTATTGTATTTTTTATCATGTTTTCTTCATTTTATTTTTTTATTTTATTTTTTATTATATTTTATTTTATTTTAATGTATTTATCATTAAAAACTAGTCCAGTTGGGCTGCCTTTTACGCTAAGAGCAGCCTGATTGCCCCAACATCTAAAGTGACAGCTAAACACATATGCAGTGTGCAAAAAAAAACACAAATAAATACATATAGCTAATGATATGTGGAGGTAAAGAAAAAGAGGTAATTTAAAGTGGTAAAGCGTTATGTCCCATTGGCACTGTATGTCAGATAACTTAATATAAACAAATATACATCATATGCACATAAAATTTTGCTGCGTTATTAACATGTTACAGTTTATGTTGTTCATCGGAAAGTAATAAAACAAATTCACTATTTTGAGTCCCATAATATAAAAACAATTCTCACGCCTAAGCCAATTTTTTACACAACAGAAAACACCAGAACCATACGTGTCACATTATCAAGGAAACTAAGCGATTGAACACGACCTCGTAATAAGCAATTGGTGCATTTACAAGACATTTTATGTACAGATTATTTGAGTCCAATGCAATAATGCATACCTGTGGTTTACTCACTTTCGTAGTCCTCATCATCTCCAAATGTGAAAACAGAAGCATCAGCTGCCATTGCCTTGAATTCACTTTCTGTGTTGGGCACCTCAAGACCAACTGAGACAGCTTCAGCGACGGCATCACTTTTATTCTGCCCATCAACTTGCTTCCGTGTGGAGCCAGCAGTGTTCCCCAGAGATATACGTTCGGTTGCATGACAAATACTTGCAATTTGATCTGAATTTGTTTTTGACTCCGAACTGGAGATGGTAATGGGGACAGTTCCTCCTTCAGAAGCAGCTTCTGCTTGCCTGCTCTTCGAGGAACCAGTTTCCTCCGCCTCACCATCTGAAAAGACGTCATCTTTATTTTTCTTTTGGTTTGGTTCGGGTGCACCCTCATCAACTGATTCAGTAGTAGTGCCCGAGCTTCCATCTGTTTTCTTAGCAGTAGTTTCAGTGTTTGGTGTTGTAGGGACGGTGCCGTTATAATCTACAAGCACAACCTCAACCTGAAATCCGGGGGAAGGAAGTTTCCTCTACAGAAAATACAAAAAATAAATGTTAAATGGCGTAACATGCTAATCACCAAGAAAGATAATAATGCAGTAATACTAATGATGGGAACCAACTCTTTCAAAATTAATATGACTACATCTTGTGGAGAAAAAGCATGAAAGTGCTAGGATCTACGTTCTGTATGTGCAGATCAAAACATGATAGATGTTATATTTTTACCTTGTCAAACCCGTCAAGATCGTTTGTGTTTAAAACTTTTCTATTTTCTGTCATTGTTGTGTTTAACCAACTGAAAACCAAAGAATAAACATATTTCAGTTTCACATGAAAAGAGTTGAACAAAGTGATTCGTTAATCGTTAGGAAGAAACTGGAATACAGACAAGTAGAAATCGCCTTGGCGGTCGTGAAAATGGACTTTGAAGTCCCCAGCCAAGTCTGTAAGGCCAGGCTCCCCTGGCAAAGTGAAGACCATTACCCCCTTCTTGGGTGCACTAAACCAAAAATCTTCTGGCTGCAGGAAATAGAAAAGGGGCATGTAATCTCAAATTAATATAACACTCCAAATCCCAAACGTAAAAATGGAATATCATCAAGACCTTTTCTTTAGATTCCTAACTAGTTGCTAGCAAACAGTCAAAAAGACCTACCGAAAGATCCTTGGTTCGTGGATGACTTTTTGTGGAAAAGAGAACACCTATGCATTAAAAAAGCATATTAAAGCAAATCCATACGGTAAACATTAGGGAAAAAAATAAAGCAAAATCAGTGAGCAAGCATAATAATATTTTTGTTTAAAAACAGGTTTTGACGCCATGCAGTGCTTCAGAGATACAAATTCATAACTAAGAAGAATTACAGCAATTGTCCCTTAAACCTATCAACCGAGACCACCAATGCATGATTAAGAAGAATCCGTAACAAGTCAAGTCGTCATCAGCATGAAAACTTAGAAGATTCAAGGGTAAGGAATTCCGGCAGGGCGATTCAGGAACCAGCAACACAGATTCCCACATAAGCCTGTTCATCCGGGTTCTGGATTCGGAAATCCGGGTTCCGGATCCGGAATTTTCTTGAACCTTTTAGATGAAAATATCAAATCTATTGAAAAATTAAAAATCAGGATGAAAAGGCCTACGGCCACACCATATTATGAGATTGCATAGAACTCTTTTTGGAAATTAGAATACAATAGTCTATGGTGATCTTCAGATGTTGGTCTCTTTCAAGCAAAAGCATGTCTAAGTAAAATAACTAGGGAGCTAAGTTTTTTAAAGAAAGGAATAAAATTGATAAAGGTCATAAAATGGGAGGTTCGGCCCCAGGACAGGGCGGTATACAAGAGAAAAAGTTCTGGATAATGAAGAAAGAATGAAGTTAAGAGAAGAAAACAGCTACCTCCTAGATTCGTACAGATCTAAGAAATAAAGAAGCGAAAGAGCAGCAATTACTTGCATCTTTTCAGCTTATATTGTTCTATAAAACAAAAGCTTAAAATTCTAAGCATTCTTCGACCTCTCCCCAGATGAACCACATAGGACAAGAAACTGCAGTCTCACAAATATCACCACACATTTCATGCAGAACATCAATGTCCATACCTATAAACCCAAACAAAGAGAACACCAGCAATTATGGTTCTCATTGGCAAAAGTGTAAAAAATGTGACACCCATCTGCATCAATAGCTATCAATGCCAGGGCATTCCAATGAGGTCTTGCTCAATTTGTCCGGTACTGTAAGGCGGAATACGGCCTTGAATCAACTTGGTAAAATTCTTCTAGACACCCACAAACTTAGGTTGTACAACAACAATTAAAACAATGCCTCAAGAGTATGTCAAAAGAAGAACATTAAAAAAAAAAAGTATATAACCAATGTGTATGGGTAAGTATGTATACAAGCATGTATATGCACAAACACTGATGAATATCAAGGGAAAAAACAAAAGGAAGGTATGGCAAATAAACGTCAGTATAATATAAATATCATATAAAAGTCGAGAGAAGGGAGGAAAACTTTCAAACAGAATAGGTATTCTACAACAAACCATTATGATCAGAAACAGTAATGGAGGGCCTGATCCAATAGGGACATCTGTGAATTCGAAATCCCCTAAGCATGCACCTGCACGAGATGTGATGTCAATGCCCTTGTAAAAACCTGAAGATGCTACAAACAAATACAAAGTCAGAAGCATACCTACGCCCAGGAGGGGTTTCACCATTGAAGTATGTTAAAATACGCTCAAAATACTTGACGTACCTCTGAAGAATTAAAAGGAAAATAAATATATACCTATCAAGTAAAATGTAAAGAAGCTCGGCAATAGATGACATAAGAGATCAAAAAAAAAAATATCACAGAGAAATGGAACACTAACAATCTGACTTGGCAGAACAAGCCCTTTTCCATCTAAACATCTTTTCTGATTGTAGTAGTCAATTGACTCCTCAGCAGTTGGGAAGAACTGCAAAGAGATTAAAAGCCCATGTTGAAACAGGCAAAAAAAAAGTGATTAAAACTTCCACCGTGATCATCATCACATAATTCAGAAACACAATGAATCCTTGCCTTCAAATATAGAAGAAGACTGGAAATCATCAACCCTGTTCTTGCCATTCCAGCTTTGCAATGCACAACCACAACATTCTCGATATCCTCCTTCAACCATGAGTAAGCACTTTGGCAAAATGATATTATCAGTTGAATTGGGGGGCAATTATGGTCATTAAACGGGAAACAAGCCACCTGTAGAAACATTTAAAAACGTGATATATAAAATATAAGTAGAAGTCTAACTTTTTTCAAGTGCCTTTGTGTCAACAATTGTCATTTGTTCTACCATGTAGGACCACCTGGTGGGGTCTCATCTTTTTGTCATGACAAATCTAAAATATGCTTTCTTCACTAGCAGTCACTTGAGAGCTATGTGCAATACCTTGTGAAGTTCAATCAGAGACAAGGCAAACATGCGAATGGCCCAATGCACTAAGGTCTATAATGAACAAGGAATGTAACACTATATTTTCCACCTAGTAAATTAAGTAACAAATTGTGACACACCTTTCCTTCAAATAAGGACGCATCATACAGCCTTTCAGAACAAAGATTGTACACTTTGTACTTGTCCTGCACATGGAAAAAGTAAGACAATTTATTCCAATACATTGCAATAAGACAATGGAAAATTTTCGGAGTACAAAAATAGCATTTAATCTATATTATACAATTGTAACGACAATGATAACAGATAAGGCCAGAACCTGCATACTGTATCCAACAGACAAACTAACAAACTGAAAAGTAAGCTTACAAAGTGTTCACTTAACCAAAGAAGGTCAAAACAAATTCGATTTACATATTTATTTTTCCATTTCTTATGAACATTGGTGGTGGATATTCCACCAAAATTAGCTATAATTATTGAAAAAGAACCATGATCTAGCTGAATCCAAGTAAAATAAAATGAAAGCCAACTTCCAATATGCAAATTTGGATAACCATACCTCTCCATGAAAATCTCATAGTCAGGAAAACAATTGCGATATAATTTACAAGAATCAAACTATACGGTAATGATACAACAATATTGGGTACCAGAACTTTCGAATAAAATGTACACTAACAATGAAGCATTCAAGAGTATTATGTATTTTTATTCTACAAGGAAGCATTCTAAAATCTTAACATGCAGAGATGTAATTAAAATGTCATAATCAATAAAATGTAGTTGTAGTTACCTTGTGATGAGTTTCAAAGAATTTGATTACTTCTTCCATGTGGTTTCGGTAGAACCCCTAATCACATATCAAGATAGTTTGAAAATTCGATAATTGAACAGGACGAGGAGACTCAGCTGTGCAGTTCAGATGAATTGTATACCTCAACATAACCGAAAAATCCAGAGCTCATATCACCAGCAGGGAACCCCATTGCAATTATATTCTCAGTGATATAAGTCATATCCAGATCAAATCCTCCTTCCTGAACAAAGGTACACCAGTCAAGGTTATAATCACATTAGACAAATACATTACACATAATTTAATATAAAAATGTAGCCAAAACCGCAACAATTACACATTTAGGATTCATCCCCAAATAAATTACAAATATGGGTAATAACCAAGGGTTAAAGTCAAATAATGATAGCAACCCACCTGGTATCTCCGTTTATTTTGAGAGACAACATGCCGAGCCTTCACCTGTACAGCCTTTACTGCATTCTTAGAAGAATCTACTAATCCTTTAGTAACGGTTCCAATAAAGCCAGGTTGTGCAGTCACTGAAGTTCCATCAGAACTATCGTCTGAAGAAGGGGCTTTTGGAGACAAGCGCAATCCTAATCCACTGGTAAAACGTGCAAAAGTTGACTTTCCAGCATTTCCTGTTGGAGAGTCATCTTGTGTGGCAGCCAATGGCTGAGGAATTTTCAAACTCTTGGCCCATGCAGATATTGCAGAAGGAGATAATTTAGATGGTACAACACGGGGCGAATTCTCTAGTCCAGAATCAGCAGCAGCTGGAGTTTGTATAGAAGCTGGGGGTGGGGGGTCAGGAGCTTTAAGAGGAGGTGAAGCTGAAGAATCGGCAGATTCTGAATCCATTCCACAACCACTCAGATTTTGACAGATGCCGTTGATGGAAGTCAATATCCCAACATAAAAGGTGTCTATAGCATCTTGCAATTAAAGCTGCAACTAAATAATAACAATGAATGAATGTGGGGTAATTAAGGAACATCCTAATAATCAAGTTTTTTAACACACATTAAAAAAAAAATCAAGTTTCCTAACTTTCCTATACCTGCATCAATGTAGACCACAGTTTTCCCAATCAAAAACAGCTATTAAGATAGCAACATTCGTATATATGACTTTATAAGGACTTTGGTTTTGGGATTTATGTAACCCCCAATGCACTTCCACTGCTTGTAAAAGGTATTCCTCCGCCATAAGAGATTGTTGTCAATAAAATTAGGGGTACCATCCCTCTTATAGAAAAAAATTAATAAAGATAGCAACATTCATCAGGATCAACCCTGAAATTACATCACCGCATTGATAAACCTAAGAGAAGAAAGTGACCTCAAATCATTCTTCTGAGACGACCAAAAAACCTCCCTAAATTCTATGCAGAAATGGTTAAAAGAGTCCAGGCCAAAGTAGATAACAAGTGCCCAAAAAAACATACTACAGGCATCAAGGACCATGCTCCCGTTAAAAAAAAACTTTCTCAGAGCAAAATCAAAGCAAATTTCGCTTCGAATGACAGGGCTTTGAGAAATCCACTCGCATACATTGCTGCCAATCAATTCAATTCAACTCCCTAACATAGCCAATATCCCTTATGCTACAGGTAGCTACAAATAATTTATAAATTGGTAATGGAATAGAAAACCCGCATTCAATCGTTAAAACTAATCCAAAAAATACGTACATAAGAAATAAATTATTTGAAAAATGAACCAAAGCTTTCCAGATCTATGGGCATGAAGTTTTGATTAGGCGAAGTTTAAATATCTTACCGAGATAGGAAAGCGAGCCTATTGAGTTTTGAAAGCTAGTTAGGGTTCGATCGAGAGAGAGAGAGAGAGAGATTAATCAGACGGTTATGAAGATGATGAAGATGGGAAGAGTAGCCTCACGTGGGGCTTCGGTTGGTCAACTCATCGGAAGGCGGTGATTTCGGGAGCGATTGTCATGAGATTTTTAGATGGTAATCGCCCAATCGAACGGTGGTCAAGATTCAGGGTTTCCACGACGAAGCTCGAAAGCAGAATACAAGCGCTCACATACACACTACTTCGTAGTTCGTACCTCTTATTACAAGTAACGGTTCCATCAAAAAAAAAAAAAAAAATGTAACGGTAAACGTCCTATTTTCAATACATTTTTCTTTCAAGAATATTCTTTTACTATTTTTTTTTATATATTTTTGAGTAGAGAATACTGGGGTTTAAATCGAATCTCGCCCCTTTGTAATTCTTTTTATCGTTGTTGGCAGTGGACGACACCGCCCACCCCATTGAGACTAGAAGGAGCTGGCAACCCCACCCCTACGACGGGAAGTCTCAACAACTTCCAGTGTGCCCCCGACTGGATAAGATCGAATCTCTATTAAATATTTATCTTCATTTTATTTTTTATTGTATTTTTTATTATATTTTTTTCATTTTATTATATTTTTTGTTGTGTTTTATAAATTTTATTTTATTTTTTATATTTTTTATTGTATTTTTTATATTTTTTATTGTATTTTTTAATATTTTCTATTGTATTTTTATAATAATTATAAGGATTTAGGAGTGGGAAAATGGTGGGCTGCAAAGACGCTGGGGTGCAGCCCGACCGCATCCCAAGTCTTCCTTTTGAATAATTTTACATACAATTCTAGAATTGCAAACAGGATATAATCACTTTAGAAAAAAATTAATTTTTTTTTTACGTAAATATCATATATATTAATTTTTTTTTCAAAATAATTGTACGCTTGTGCAACTCTATTACTGTATCTATCATTTTTATTTTTTAAAATACTTAAACTAATCGCAATGTAAAAGATAAATAATTTCTTGGGTCAAGATGAGGAATAACGTTATCTTCCTCCAAAAAAAAAAAAAAAAAAAAGGGAAACAACAGATGGCTTGAAAATTTAATAACGTATTCTCATTTTTTTGTGGCAATTTAGGCTAAACAAGATAAAAAATTTCGCTGGATGCTATGATCCGTCGGATCTCTAGTGATAATAATAACAGGTTGCTCATTACTCAATCCATGACTACATTATACCATTTTAAGGGTTGCTTGTATTTTCAGGGAAAAATAAAATAAAATTCAAGAAATTTATAATTTTTTATTATCCACTTACACAAAGCTCAATTAAAGATCAAAAGCATATCTCAAAATCTTTTCTGAGAATTTCTCAAAATTTCCTACACCATATTTAAAGACTCAGCATTTGGATTTCTTTTTAAAAGGTTTGCCAGCTGTTGTGTAATATACGCTTCAGCCTTGATATTCTCAACCAATCTTTGATTTCCAAATGCCTTAGCCTCTTCCTGTCGAGCAATTTTTGCAGGATATTACATTAAAATGAAAGAAGTCCCAAAAAGTAAGATGCCTGATCTCGCGAACGTATATTACCTTTAGAGACATGGCTATGGACGCCACATACTTGGTATCATCCTCGCTACAAAAATTAATCTTTTTCCAGCAATTAAAGTCGCCCAAATACCTCAAAATCTTGCCGCAATTGCTTCATTCCGACTAAAACACATCGCCCTAGAGTAGCAGCTTTTAATAAGCCAAGAAAAGATTTTTTCGGCTATAGTTAAAATTGACATAAATATCCTTTTTACGGCAACCAAATTTTGCCACAAATAATCAAAAGCCAGTCACAAAAGAGCTTGATGAAATAATGATACGGCACCATATTAGATTTCGCTGGAAATGCTTGAAACTTTTTTTTTCCAGTTTTGGGTTATGTGGTGGTTTTTTTTCTTCCTATTTCTATCTTTTATGATAGTTACTTGCTTGGTAATACATTAAAAAATGCTAGATTTGGAAAATTTTATATTTACTTGCCGACATACATTTTATACTCAACATCATTCAGATATCCTTAACGTACATATTTGAAGTTCACACTTTATAGTCTTCAATTTTATACAATACCATCAAACATATCACAATTGAATATAAATTTACAAGTTGAATTTTTTCTAATCATTGTCGTCTAGCTAACATCAAGTTGTCCTCATGAATGCTCTATTGCATTTGCACTTACAAAGTGATAGCCACCAATGTTATATGTGTCCAGCACCATACAAAGAAATCTATAAACTAATATTTCAACTATCAGAAAAGAGAGAAACATATAAAAAATACAAACATAGTAAAATGTACTTCAACATAATATTTCCAACTCATATTGAGGTGCTTTTCTTGAGTCAGCAAAGTCCACCAAGTCAATGGTGATCATTAATTTTCACCTTACAATTTTTCTGACAAATCCAAAATAGTTATTGGCCTACATCTAGGCCTAATTAGTATTCTTCGAATATAGAATCTAGAACCAGTCAAAATATTTCTGAATCATCTAAATTTATCAAATACCAGTCTCAAATTTATAGTGCTAAGTAATGTATTGAAAAAATGATTAGGTACCACACTACACATGCCTATGATGGGAAGCTAAGACTGTCTAACAATCAAATGTGGTATACAATAAAATATCATTTCTAGGGTCATGAATTATTATAGTCTCGCAAATGAATCAACCTATACTCAGTTTTCTTTGATTTGGCTCATTTCAAATGAACACTAATGCAATTATTCCATACAACACACATAGTAAAATGTACTTCAACATAATAAATCAAAATCGTGATACTTATCTCAAAATTTAAAACTGATTAATTCTTAGAATTATGTTAATTTGAGAAATATTATACCAGAGTCTTGAAATCATACAAATGTGAAGTGTGGTTTGGATCATAATTCCCAGTCCGTACTGCTAAGCATAAAAAATATATAGGTGACGAAGGTGGACATCAGAGCAGCTAAATAAAAAATTTGGCAAAGAAAAGACGCTAGTATAAACCCTCAGTAAACATCACCATAAAAAATATGGTTATATTTAGAGGAATACCTTTGAAATGATGTCACAATCTCGCAAGTTAATTGCTAATAGGGATAACTGCAGCACAAATTAAAATCCATGAATACATTTTGAGAAAGTAAAACAAATCAGTTAACAGTACAGACATAAATAAAAAGAAACTAAAAACCAATGTGTGGGGACTAAACCAATATTATGGTGTCGACAGAGGTATATATATTATATACTGTGACAGCAAAGAAGTATTAATTGAGAAATATTAATTTGAGTACTAAACCAATCTGTATAGAAACAGATACTACTAATTTGCAATATATAGCAGTGAGTGGGTTATGAATGATGTCGAGATTCAACAATAGTTTTATTTGTTAAGCATGCCTGAAGAAATGATCACAACTAACATGGAAAATAGTGAAGCTTTTGGATTTTGCTTCACCAGAAATGCTCTAAAAGCTACATACATTTGTATAACTCCCATCTCATTATTTCTCCATCTTAGGTTGTTGGAGCTGGTTTAAATGTGGATATTGCTCCAGAACTAGTTGCCAATCAACTTAATGTTCGGATTGGAGCACTTGTCTTACTGGTATCCCTTCAAAGATTTAAATCTCATATTGTTTGAATTTTCCTTTGTGCTATTCTCTTATTCCCTTTGTGCTATTCATTATTCTTTACTCTCTGCTTTCTGATCTTTTTCTTCTTCATTTTTCTTGGGTGATAGATGGAATTTAAGACCTGAAGTTTAATCAAATCTAGTTTCCCATATTGTGGGTTTTCCACCTTGAATAGGAGAAACTTTCCTATACAATCTGTTGGAGCATTCAATAATTGTAATGGTGCCTATTAGATGAATTTCTATCTATATTCAAAGCCTTAATACAAATAATGGTTGCAATGGATTCTAAAACTGAAGAAAGTCTTCTAAAACTGGAGGTGCTAAGATTTGGTTATGGTAGAGGTTTAGCAAGGTGGTTTTGAAGAATAGGCATATGTACTAATTTTAATTTCAGGGGATTTGGAAAGATCTATTGCTTGACATGTCACGACTAGGAATGTCATAGGGAAAATATTCTTGTTGCTTAGTTTTGTACATTTGAGAGTAGTTGGAGGAAAAGGAACCTTGGACTTTACACCTTTTTAAATGCTGCCTCCATCATCAGGATGTTATTGTCGTTTGTAGTTCAAACTTGTATATTCCTTTAATTTTTTCTAGTAGAAGTGCATAGTAATGCATATAATGAAATAATTGAAGTTATTTATAATTTCCATTAGATTAGCATAGCATCAAGCAAAGATCTTACATACAATCTCCGGCTCTACACTTCTTGTAACTTATTACTTCCACGAGTGTTTATGGTTTCGGAATAATTAGACATCCACAAGGGAAAGTAAAACTTTTATAAAAGCCACCTCTAGCAGTCTTGTCTATATGTGAGGCAAATAATACAAGGCAGAAATAGGAGGAAAAAGAGAGTAAAAAACAATGCTAGATGAAAATGATGTTCCCACTAATTCCCACTATTACTTCGGTGACCTTGTCCACAGATAGCAATGCACACATCTCTGAGCATAAACTTAGTAATTTTCTCTCATTTTTTCCCCAACCCTATAAAGACATGCAAGAAAATCAAGAAATTATAAGATCATCCTAGTGGACTATTTTTTTTTTTCTCCTTTCTGATAAAAAGGTATGCTTTAACAACCACTATATATCTCCCAATTAGTATTAATTTGATGTATATATGAGCAACAACACAACACATGAGGTAAGAATCAATGTAAATGTTGCCATTGCAGATCTGTTTGTAGTTTTTGAATTCTTACCTAACCTTCTTAAGCTTTATATTTCTCCCTCCTGATGAAGCAAGTGAGCCCTAAGCGAAGGCCAGTGGGGTCGATTATTGTGAGCACCTTCTGCAGATTAAAAAAAAAAAATGAAAATCTCATATAAGGAAAATTGTAAAATCACTACATACACCATATAACACTCTATAATACAAAAGTAGAAAACTACAGAAATTATGTTGAAATTAGGCGTTAATTTTGTGCGGAAAGTTAGAATCAGTCATGATTCTTTTCTGCTCCTAATTCGTAAGCTCAATAGCTAGAGTTTCCTAACATCCAAACTGAGAAAAAAAATTTAACCAAAGCAAATTCAAATCCAACATTCGTTTGTAAAATTCAAAATGGTACTTCTTTACTCATCCAGCTCAAAAAGAAGTATTTCTTAAAAGAAATTTGAAACCCTAGCTTTGTTTACCTGCAAGGAAAAGTAACAGATACCAGAAGATAGAAGAATAGAAATCTCCCGAGGAGCAGAAAGATACGAAGCGAAAGGTTAAACTGCAATGATAAAAATGATCACAAAATTAATGGCTTTCTACTACTAACAAACAAATTAAGACTTGATCTACGCAGAATTTGGCCGGAATCAGTCATGATTCTTTTCTTTAAAAAATATTAATGCGGATAAACATTAATCCGACAAATAAAATAGCCGTTACCATTCCGTTTGATTATCGAGAAAAAAAATTAACGAAAAAGAAAGGAATCACAGGAGTAATCTTTAAGAAACAAGGTAAGGGATTCTGACAGGGGATTCTGACAGGGGCTTTGGCGTAACTGCAATGGGAAACTAACCTGTGATCAAAGTAGCGGTGGGAAGACGGCGAGATCAAGGTGGTGCTAGCAATGGGAAACCATTGTGCGAAGCGCAGAGAGAGAGAGAGAGAGAGAGAGAGAGAGAGAGAGAGAGAGAGAGAGAGAGAGGGCGTGTGGGAGAGGAAGAGAAAATGTTGCGGGGTGATGGGGAAATATGGGAAAATTAGGCCCCGATAGTTGGATTGTTTGTTGCAGTGACTTTATGAGTTGATAGAAACAAAAAATGGGAACTGGCAAAAGCAGTTTTTTGCCACAAAGTTTCTATAGCTGGAAATTAATGTTGCCCCAATTGCTGCGTTTTCTTGTAGTGCCTCAGATTGTGTAGCCTGGATTCTCGGCTACTGAGATTGTCATGACCAAATTGTTCAGTTATTGGAATAAAAGATGAAATCAACCACAAGAGCATGAATCAAGATGACAATAATGTGACAAAGGAGTGAAACCGCTTCAGAATCTGACCTCCGGGGGAATAAATGCAGCTTCTCTTTTTCTTTTGTTTTCTGTGGTTTTCTGTGCCAGCTGCTCCTGCTTCTCTTGCCACTTCTTTGCCGATTTATTTTTCTGAGACATGAAGAATTCTCCACTTGCCAATTGTTCATCGATCTGAAAATACCACAGATAAATTCATAAAAGAGACATAGTAGGAGTGTCAGTGCTCTAAAATACTTCACCCAACCAATTTAGCAACTGAATCCGTATCCCCACTTACAAATCAACAACCAAGCAAAGCACAAGGAAAAGAAAATTTGCCATCTTTTTTATTCTGCGTACCAAACCTGTGGTTGAAAGAAAAGGGTTCTCGCCTTTGGTGGCATTGAGGGAATAGTGATGTTGATAACAATACAGTAAAGCATTGAATCTCTTGCAGAATTTAAAACCTGTAGATACTAGAAGCAGTTCTCTCAGATCACCTTGCTAGGCTGTTGTGGAGGAGGGAAAGGTGTATATGGTTTCTTCTCTTTAGTCTTAACCTTCTTTTGTTTAACATTTTTCCCGTGTGAGAGTTATAGAAGTAATCTATATAAGATATATACAGCAGAAGAGATTGAAAAGAATAGATTATGTCCATAAACAAACAAGCAAACAATGTAGTAGATTCTGTACTTATTAAATTTGGGAAGAAACCTATCCCAGATTTCATGTGCAAGGGCAGGATCCTTTTCAAGTTCTTTCTTCATCATAAGAACCTACTCAGAAAAGAGAGTTTGAGAATGTTTACATATCCTCAAGAATAAATAACTATAATCGTAAGAGAGGACCAGTCACTTCACCTTGATATGATATACAGGATGCATTCTATTTAGTATGCAGTCTTCCACAATCCTCCTGACTTGCTTCAAACCCTTAAATGAACCCATAGCAGCAACTGTATTGCCCTATGCATTCACAATCAACAAGAAAAGGAATTCATTTCATGACTCTCCACTTTGCCCAAGGAACAACAAATAGCAGCAATTGACCTCCAAACTAACAAAGAAGGGTAACAATCACCAGAACTAGAATATAGCAGCCGGCCAGTATTTCGAGTGCCTGAACCATAACAGTTATCATAGTTTATAAGCTACTGGAAAAGAACTTAAAAATTCTAGTGTGAATAAAAGAGAGAAAAACCTGACAGCATACAATGTCAAAGCATGCCAGCCAATTAGTACAGATGTTTTTCCTTTATTTCTTTCTTTTTCTTTTTTCTTTTTAATTCAAGCTGCAGGAGGTGTAATTATTAAATGTAACCACCATACACACCTTTAAAGTGGAAGAATTAAGACCAACAAGATGTTGCCTTCGTTTCACAAATTGCTCCTGCACACAGTTCCAAAAATTAGACCAGCCCTAAACTTGTAAATCCTAAGTATTATAGTCTCCGAGAAGGGATCGACTTGCAATTACAAACAATCATGAAACTTGAAACTTGAAATTGATATAGTTGCGTGCTTGCACGGTGAAGTTCATGTTTGATTAAAAAACAATCATGCATTAAAAAAAGTACCAGCCACTATCCACCTAAATTAAGTATTTCTCACAGCTCAAAATATATGAACATTGGCAATTCACTCCCAAATCTTTCTTGGTAGAAGACAATTTTTTCATGTCTACAACAGCCAAAATATGCCACTTCATAAACTATAGGCAAATATCAATAACTGACTTCTTTCCAAATACATCAAAGGTTGGAGCCCTATGTACGCTATTCCTCACGCTTAAACAAAAAAAAAAAAAAGAGGTCTTAAAAATTTAAATGTTAAATCAAAGTTCATCAAGCACTATAGTACCATACATTGTGTAACTTGTTTTCATTGAATTTTAATATTTCAATACCGCCATACATGTTTGTATGATTCCACACACATTCATGTAAAATATATGATCCCACACATTATATGATTTAAAACATGCATATATTGAACTATAATGATAATGGAATTTGACGACACTAAATTCCTGCCAGAACGCAGGTTTTCAAACTACATGTACATGAATGTCCATCAATGAAGTCCTAAACTCTCTTACAATAAGCACTCATGCACATAGAGTCCTTGTAGCATTAGTATAAAGATTCCTAATTTGACTAGTAATTAGTAAACGAAAAATCTGATAAAACCAAACTTAGACTAAAAAAGTAATAATAAAACCAAGATATTTAGAAAATTCTCCAAAACTCCTGACTCAACGCAATGGCCAAGATATCTTAATAGCAACAATGGCAAAAATTACTCAACAAATGGCAGAGTTACAGATTTGTCCCTGAGGAGAATACTAATAAAAATCCAATTGAGAACTTATTTAACACAACTCCTAGTGACTTGCTTTAAAACCTACTCTTTTTGTCCGATATCATACTGAATCGCACGCATGAAAAAATGCCAGTCACCAAAACTGAAAATTAGCGTAAAAGTAGAAAAACACAGCAACTTGATCTTTCTTCAACGGCTACACTACATACCTTATTGCGGACCAAGTTGGTAATCTTGATGATGTCACATTGTATTTCATCATCAAGATTTTTATTGCCTGCCACCAAAATGTTGTACAAAAAAAAAAAAATAGGCAATTAATGAAACCTGCTCACAATAGAGAGCTACAAAGGTAGTTTCAATGAAGACAGTAAGAACATGAATTAATTGAATATCACTCTGTGCATCCTTTCATCAAGAGCTAATAATATAAGGAAAAAACCAAGACCTTTGTCACACCCTTCTTGCGCTACAGAAACTTCATACAAATTAGGCAAGAAAACAACATTGAAAGGAGAACTCAATATTGTACCTGATGAACAGGAACACTTCTTGACAAAAGCTTAATAAGATCCCTAGCCTTAACGATAATATATGGGTCCCTAGTCTTTCTGGTTGGTGAAACTGTCATGGAACCCTCAACCTGACCAGCAACAAATAAATACAAAAATATAAACATCCGGCCATTAAGAACAGAAATAAGTTACTGAAAAACAAAATTGTTGAAGAACCACAATTTGAAGTTTCAGCTACTAGTAAAATGGAAATGGACAATGGGTACTCAAGAAGCTAATAAAGGTGAAATTAACAAAAACCAAATAAATGACATATGACTACCAGTGGAGAAAAATAAAATAAAATCTGGATAACCTAGTTCGGAAATGTTTGATATAACTGGATTGGCAACACCCACATGTGCACCCTATTTTCTTCTTGAGTGGCACAAAACCTTATATGAGTCATAGTTGGTAAAGCTTTATTTTTTTGAATATTCTATTAAAAGATTGGCTAAAATGTCATGAAACGCAGTACAAATCCACATTACATTGATGGGACGACGAGAGCAATCTGATACAACAAAGAAAATTTCACCCGGATTCTCCTACTCTCTTTCCAGTACACTTATTGCTCCCCTTCTGCAGATTTATCCAACCATTTCCTGTTTCTTACTAGTTTTACACCAAAATTGACGCAATAACTCATTAGAATCGGTTCTCCCAATTATTCCTCAATCGCAACAACACCCTTTTTCTGCCATAAACCCTAACCGACCAGTCCCAAACCACCACCCTAAGCGAGTACACTCCAGCTTCAGTTTAAAATAACAATGTAATAAAAAATCAGTTTTCATGTATATAAAGATTAGTAATGCGTTCCCTAAAAAGAAATTTATGGAAACTCACCAGATTAAGTTCACTCGAAATACTATGTTCTTTCAAAGAAGATTTCACATTGGGCCAAACCTCTTGCAAGTATTTTTCTGAACAAATTAATTGAAAATAAATTCAGAAATCTCAAATCAACTAAAAATGCCCAAAAGAATTGGGTATTAATCACCTCTATATTGAGGGAAGAGCGTGGAAAAGGAGCTGACTTCGAGCAAACCGGATTCGTTCCAGGAGGTATCGAACTTGTCGATCTTTCAGTGGTCGATGTTGGGGTCATCGTCCCATGGCTTCGGCTTGTCGTGCACCCCCCTGTGCTTCTTCAACTTCTGCGCCGCCAAAGCGTCGCCGTCGTTGTCGTTCTCCATCGCCCACTTGGATATTGAGCAAGAGACAGGAACGCTTGTCGGCGATTCGAAGCCGAGGTTTAAAAAATAAAACCCGGTATAGAACGAGAGAGACAGAGAGGATTGTGAAGCGCAAGGGTTTTACAGACCGTTACCCAAACCCATCGGGAGCTGGAGTCAAAGATAGACCCGTTAATTAACTAACTTCATTTCATCATTTGGGTTCATTGTGCTCAAAATTTTTGGCTAGTCGAAGAAGGATGGGCTCCACATATAACTGTGAGACCAAATCTGACCCGCCCATATCACGTTTCCTATGAAGTGGGGTAGATGATCTCCAAAGCCCAAAATATCAAAAACAGTTGATGGATGAGGATTGAGATCCCGATCCATTACACATGCTGTAGCCTGTGCTGTAAACATCTAACTCCTATAGATTTTATCCAATCTATATTGATTTTGTAAAATGGAAAATAGGTTTAGTGTGTGGTGTATGGGAAAATGCTACTCACAACTGATCCTACGGAATCTTGCGAAATCGTGCCCTACGTGGCAAAATTAAAACGGCACCATTTCGATTTAATTCAAATTTCAAACGCAATCCTGCAAAACTCAACCCCTCCATCCCCAACCCACGAACGAAGCCTCCAAAATCCCAACGAAATTCCTTCCTAATCTCCTTCCCCTCACGAAGCCTCCATCCATTCCAGGCGATGCCAACCTCCATCCCAATCCCCATTCCCTCACGAAGCCAGCCTAGGTTCTCATCCCCTCACTAAGTTGTCGTCGGTGTCTTCTCCATGATACCAGTGGTCTTCGTCTTCTCCACGAAGGCTAGTGATTCTTCTTGAATCCAAGAGCCATGATGCCACGACCCCCTTTGTCTTCCTACAGACCACCGTAACCCTAATCTAAATCCAGAGCCAAACCCAAACACACCTAACCCTAAATATTGAACCGCATATCATTTTGTTAGAGATTTTGAAGTGTCTTAAATGTCTTTGCTGCTGCGTTGAACTGCATATCATTTTGACGCCAGATAGAATAGCAATTATTCTGCAGGCTAATTTTAACAGATGAATTCACAGGAAAGAACATAAGAAATTCGCCCAAAATACAGAAAATTCGTCTCTGAGAAAAAAACTGAATATTACCAAATCAAATATTGTCGAAAATCAATCCACAAGCTGGACTGTATAGCTAAAATTCGAATAGGCTGGATCCAACCAACTGCACTTTTTTTTTTCGTTATAACTTCAAAGGTGCATGATCGCGCGAATTACTTTTGAATAAATTAATAAATCATATTTAAGAACCATAGCATTTCGTGATTCATTGGTAAATCTACTTTGATTCTCTATCAACCAATAATGTGTAACAATTAACATGGTTAAAGCTAAATCGTTTGAAGTCCACACTCAGCAAGGTACTCTTTCTACTACTAGGTTAATATTTTAATATTAATATGGATTTCAAAATGAATAGCTAGAAAAGAAAGTTTTTTCGATATAGAACACTAATATCGATAAAATTATTTGAACCCTTTATTTTGATATTTTGATTTTTTCAATTTTTCAATTTTTTTATTGAAAAAAAATGATGAGTATTTCAACCCCTCTTTTTTATCTAATGCTGAATTGATGACCTACGTATAAATTAAAAATCAAATAAGCAATCTGCAAAAAATCGGGAACAAATCGGATTTAAAATGACTTCCTAACAAACATACGAAATATTACCAAAAATAGTAAAAGATAACTAAAAATAATAATTCGAAAAGGAAAACAGCGGAATTTGAGTTCGAAAAAAAGGCACATGGAGCCATGCTCGATTATTTCGTTTGGGATCTTATGCGTGATTCTGACACCCGTAACCAAAGTTATAGCAAAAAGACTGAAACGCACTCAAAACTCTCCCAATTAGAAAAATATCACGATCACTTCCGGCATTTACGCTGATCTGCCAATTCATGGTACATCAGCGCCATCAACGTGCAATCAGACAGCTCAACATCATCTGACTCGAATCCCCCTGCATCACATTGTGTTAGAGATTTTGAAAACTATATATTGTTGTTGTGCCTCTGTTATTTTGGTTGTAGCTCTAGTGTTGTAATCGCAACCATATTCGTGATCCATTTTTGGACTATATTTGTATACTGTCTAATTAGTTAAAGAAGCTACTTTTTGGTGAACTTCGTAATTTCAATCCATTAGTGAACTGTTTCTGCTGGAATTGAGAAAACGTTTCACTAGAAATGATATTGTTTCAAATTCATATCTTCAAAAACCTGGATTCCAATCTATTAGCTAAGTCTTTTTTTTTTTTTTTTGTAAAAGTCGATTCATTTCACAGTCTAGGGGAATTAAAAAAAAAAAAAAAGATCTTGTGCAACTAGTGGATTAATTGGGTCCATAAATTATTCCGTTTTCTACATTTTAGAACTCTTAGTTTTCTATGATGTCTAAGGGAGAAATGTTTTTAGGGACAAGCAAATCACTATGAGTTTTTACTCTGTTTCCTGTCATTTTTTTATATATTTCAATGGATTCATTAATTTCTTCTTATTCTTATGAGCTTATCATAGTAGCCTGGTATTGTTTTCTTGGTATCTTTGATTTATTTGGTACTTTTATGAAATACTGTCTTACATCATTCGTATTATTGATTGTTCAGGGTGCAGCAGATCAAGTCAGCCTTTTATTCACTTTCTAAGGTTTTATTTTATTTCTTTGTTGGTTATTAACTTGCTTCCCATCAAACATCATGTGTTGGAGGCTTATCTCGACTCAATTGTCAAGCTCAATTCTAGAAAGTTTCTCTTATAATTGAGGTGAAAGTTCCATTTAAGCATACTGTTGTTTTTCTCGGGACTTCCATCTCATGGCCAAAAATGGAAGTTGGCTCCCTGCCCTACAATCATGTCAATTATGTAAATGCAGAATGCAGAAAAAATTATAGTTGAGATTATTTACAACTGTGCTCCAAATTAAGGCAATGCAAGTTTACCAAAGATGCTGGTTCGATATAGTGATAATACTACAATTGTATGAAATTGTTTGGTAATTTAAGCAGAGTAGAATTTGGAGTGGTGCTCTGTAGATACCCCGGTGCTTGGATATATATGCAAAAGCAAATATGTATGTACTTTATTTTTGCTAAAAGATGGATGTGGACTTATCAATATATAGATATGTATATATGAAGTATCATCTGAAAAACAGAGTATTGATCATCATTGCATGAAACTTTTTGTAATTAAAGTTTTAACTTGTTTAGAAATTTTTGTACATTCTTGCATGAAAATTTTGTAATTGTAATGGTTAATGTGTGGGGTTGTGTATTTTGTTTTGGAAGGTTTTAACATGGATTCACAGTAAAAAGAGGCAGATGTATTTTATTAAAAAAAACCTAACGGTCTTGTGATTGTTTCTTAAACGATAATTGTTTTTCTTTAGATAAGACATCAATAGCAAATAACACAAAATAGTCTTTAAGCACGAATGTTTCTTAAACATTCGATGCTCCTGTCTTCTCCTACACAAGCAAGAAAGTAAAGAATAAGACATTAACGGCAACTAATTGTTTTTCACAAATATTTCGCTATATATTCACAAAAATGCCAAAGCATAAGCATTCACACCAAATAATTGTTTTTCTTTAGATAAGACATCAACGGCAAATAACACAAAAAAAGCAAAGAATTGTGATTGTTTTAGCGCCGTTGCTATATTTTGCAACCACTTACATACTCTGCAGCTCTTTGCTAATTAGGATGCCATCAACCTGCACATGCATATCATTAATCTTGTACATCAATTCAAGGATACTACAGTTGACAATGTTGAGATGGATGTTTAATCATGCAATTGGGAGATTATTCACTATTTCACTGCCATAATAATGCACAGTATGATGCTTCAGTTGGCTGAGAACTCTGATTTCTTGAAGTCAATAGTAAAAGAAAGAAGAGACATAAGCCAATTATAGTAAAAGCAAGAAAGCCAAGTAAATAAGCAGAAAGATGATTTCTTCTACAAGTAATAAGAATTTTATTACAACAAGAGGAAACTAGAGGTATAATGACCATGCATGAAGCTCTCAAAATGTGTTTGTAACTCTATACCATATGAATAATTCTATTTGCAGTCCACATATCTGGACTGCAATGCAAGCCATTAATAAAACACTCCGTTTTATTAATATAGCAGACTGCGTTTTATAAATATAGCAGACTATAGAGCAGCCATGTGTGGGGTACTAGGGCTTATGTGAAACGGCAGTCCCATGTGCGAAACAACACGGTAGCGACATTGCCCCATTTGCAGAGCAGCCCTCGCCGTCCCCCCCGCCCATCACGGTCGCTGTCGCCCCATCTAGTTTTTCTTTACCAGTTGATTTAAGCATGGCTTGGTATCTCTCCCTTGAAAGTGGCAAGATTTGGTTTATGGCTCAGGTCTATAATCGTGAGGTGAGTTAGTCCAATGATTAATGTGCGTGTTCTGTAATCCTCATCTTTATTTGTCTGTGGCAATATTAATGTTTTTTATTGCACGCTGAATAGTTCCATAACTGCCATGAATCCTTTGTACAATACTGCAGAATGGTAATGTTGGCTTTATGCTGTCATGTTATGCTGCCTTACTCAGATATGATCCGCAAACCGACACCTTTCAAGCAAGGTATTGGAAATGTGGCTTTATTAAAAATTTGCTTCAAGAACTTCAATCAAGCTACTTGTCTATGTTTGTGTAGTTGGAGATTTGAGGTAAGTAGATGTTTCCATGTCAAATGGTCTCAAATTTCCAAAACTAATATATATTGTTTTGAGAAAGTAATTAATATAGAGATTGAATTTAAATGTGCTAAGTTCACCTTTATTGCAAAGCCTTGTAACTCAAAATGGATGTTTATTGCAGATACTCAACTCATGCGCGGGGTGCACACAAGAGAAAAATATATAATGGGATAGATTAAGAGCACCACCGGTTGATACTCCTCCACACATGTTCTCCATGTCTCCGATTGTTTGAGTGAGTTGAAGCCAGAAGATCATATTTACATTCGATGGAGAAGAAAAAAAGAATTCCCTCATGGTTTGTTTCTGAATCCAGAATGCCTTTTATAAATTGTTCATGATTATTTTATTACTTACATATTACAATGTAACAACTTGTTCTGCATCAATTACATGTTGGTGATTATGTTGTCTTTCTACGAGAATTCAAAAAAGCTTTATGTCTTTATAGTGCAGGGCACCACAGGAGCCGGCAATCGATGAGTGCTCCTTCCATCAGAATCTGAGTAGAGTTGAATTGAACTCCAAGAAGGTGAATGGCAAATGATATGGAGTCCGAGGATGGTGGAGGATCACACAGGGGGGAGGAAATCAAAATAGCTTTTAGATTTTGCGTTGGTTTTTTTATTATTTAGAATAAAGGGTATTTGGGTCAAATTCATGATAAAATGGGGTTAATTTTGTCTTTCTAACCTGTGGACTGCATAGGAGTCCATTTGAATGGACTGTACCTAGCACCACCCATACCATATACTGCTACTCCTATCTCCTTAAAGTGTATGGTACTCTTTTATACAACACATTTTGGCAGACAATCCAACAACGCAAATAAAAATTAGGACACATGTGAGTATCCTTTAGAATTATCCTTTATGTGAGAGAGAGAGAGAGAGAGTAGTCCACAATGGAAGCATTGTAGGACCAAACTGATCATTGTTTGCGAACCACAGACAATGAAAAGATTCATAATTGATAGAACCCCTCCGCAGAGCAAGGGGCAGGGAACCTATGTTATAATGCATGCTCATCCATAATAAAAATTAAATTTCCAAAAAAAAAGAGGAATATAAAACGAAAATATTGGGTTAGGAATTAGAACATTGGATAAAAGTTGGAAATAAATTTTAGCAGCAACACTCGAATCATTCATCAAGTACCAATAAAACAAGCATTTAGACTCACAATTTTTATTTTGAGCATCATAACTTTCCTAAAGTAGCCTCTTTTATGTAGAATGAATTAGTTGCTTGCAAGTAAAGAGCATTTTTAGCAGACAAAATCTCAACATATGTACATATATATACCAAAATAAACTTCTATTGTTATAAAAACTTTGAGAAAGTTGGAGAAAAAGCTGCAAGGTTTACAAAATTACCTGATCATAGAGATGAGGAAAAAGATTTGGGTAATGAGGAAACAAATTTAACAATACTTTCAGCTAGCTTATCAGCTGCATCCTCCTGAAGATCATAAAAATAAAGAGCCTATATAAATCAGAAGCAACAAGTCAAATATTATACAATTTCTCACTTTATACTCTTCCTCACTTTGAAGGCCACACCATGCTCAATCCAACATCAAATAATGGTAATACTTCAAAGTCATGAAATCCCAAGACTGGAAGATAAATTCGGTTATAGAAAAAGGTGAACATTGACAGAATGCTCCTCAGCCTGCTTCTGAACCTACTTTGGGAAGCAACATAATTACTTTAGGTCTAACATTTGATAATTAAATACCTCATATGTAACTTATGGCACTGATGAACTTCTTAATAACATTCTAAAATTTTCTATGATTATTCTCATTGACGTGGCAACAATACCCCATACATTGTATGAACTTAATTTTGGACAGATGTCAAAGCATTCTTTACTTTGGTGGGGTTGAGCCCAAAACAAATGCAACACACCAAAATCCCCCCCTCGGCCTCCCCCCAACCCCGCCTGTGGTTCTGACAGCAAATAAAATTAAATAATTTATGTTAACCATGACTGGGGTTCTAGGATAACTGTAGCATAAGTAAAAAATGGTTTTGCCCTGGGTTTATAAAGAATGATAATGAACAGTCAAGCCTTGTATTATCGCCACTTAATTCATAAAATAGAAATTTGAAAAGGAAAGTTGAAGATATCTGCAGTAATGTGTAAAAAATGAGAACAGAAAAAAATAAAGAAAAAATTACATCTTGAAGAATCGAATGATAGGAGAAGCAGCGAACCTCTCTCTATCCAAACCCACGACGTCGACTGAGATAGGTCAGTGGAATGTGTGACGACAGTGACCGGTCCGATCCTATCCACGGCGGCAACCTCCCTCACAGGGCGTGCGAAATTCCTACCAGGCGTGCGAAATGGAAGTGAAATAGAAGGTCACACATTGACTCACGAATGGAGGTGTAATCTAATTTCCCTCCCTTTTGGGAGGATTTCGATCGGTTTTTTTTTTTTTTGAAATCTTAAATATCCAGCTGACGTGGCAATGTTGGCTAGTTTTTAAAATAACCGATTTAGTAAGGTTTCGAAAAGGTGGTTTCCTATAGCACTATTTATTATGGTTTAGTGTGTGGTGTGTGAGGATGATAAGTAGAATATTTAATAAAATTATCATGGTTTAATTAAATTGTACTGTAAATTATAAAATTTAGCAATTGACACCTAAACGTCTAATTTTTCACAATTTATGCATATATGCTTAAGATGGAATTGTCAGATTGTGTCACATGTTCTATTCGTTATTGGTCTAAATAATTGTATCTTTAACGGATTAAAGTAAGTCAAAATTAATAGAAAGTTTAGTGTGTCATGAGTTCTTAATTTTGATAGCTTGCCGTGTAATTTTTATTTTATTTTTTTTTAAAAAGTGATATTTCAAAGGTGTAAAATGCAATTCTCCCAACATTTTAAAAGATCAGGGGAGTAAGATTAGATTGTGACCTTATAAGTACAAAAGAAGCATAAGGCAAAGCAGTTTATGAAGAGTAACACATATATATAATGTCGATGAAAATAAAGAAAAAGCTTGTAGACCAGAGCGTTCTAAAAGTTGAATGGCCTTGAAAAAAAGGAAGGCTTCCCACATATATAAGCCCGACGGCATTTGTGAACTTCATGATCATCCGAAACCTGGACGTGCTTGCTTAATTGGGATAAAATCAAAAGGTTTTACATTTGCTTTTGCTTCTTTTTTTAATGGGACAGATGGTGCATGGCTTAGGTTATATTTGGATGTCGAGTTAAATTGAGTTAATCGGAATATTTTACAAATAATAGTAAGTTGAGATAGTTAAATGACTTTATGAATCCCACTTAAATAAGTTTAAAATGTGTTTACATGTTTAAATAAATTTATATATATATATTATGGTGTATTGTGAAATTTATGGTGTTGAACCCAAGGTTTCAAGTTTTATGTAAATCTACAAATAGATTTTGATGATAACAAGTGAATCCAAAGAATAAAGGAGTCTCAAGCTCAAGTTGTCCACACAATATAATCAAGCACATCAAGGAAGCAAGCATGAGTAAGAAGGGAACAAGTTCACATTAAAATCATAGAGTAATGTTGTAAATCTCTTAAAAATTCAAAATTAGGATTAAGGCTCAAAATTAATATTTTATCATAAAATATTAAAATACATTTTCCACATATGCATGAATATTTTGAAAATTAAATTTGAAAATTTTGAAAGATGATTGATTGTCATCTTTCACATGTGCATGACATGATTAAAGGTTTGAATTTTAAAAATATTAAGATAATTGATTGTCATCTTTCACATGTGCATGTTTTATTTGAATATTTTCAAAAGTGGTGGATGCTTTTCTTGACTTATACAAAAGATAAATGTCTTTATTTGAAAAATTTGAAAAGTAAAGTGTGCTCTTTTGTCATATGTAAAAAGTAAAAGATTAAATTTGAAATTTTTGAAAAATAAAGTGTGCTCCTTTTGTCACATGCAAAAAGTAAAAAGATTTGATTTGAAATTTTTGAAAAGTGAATGATGATGTTTTTGACATGGGAATCTTTTCAAATTTGAAATTGAAAACTCATTTGCCTATAAATAGCTCACTTGAGTTTTGCAAAAATCACAACAAGAGCTTACACATCTATTGCTAAGTTTTGCATCATTTCTTCAAAGCTCTCATTCTCTCTTTTCTAAAGTTTTGAGTCTTAATTCTTATTCTTGTTGAGAGAGATATAGGTTGCGCTGTATTGTTTCTATCTCACTCATTGAGGAGTGTACTTTGATAGTCTACCTACTATCAACTCTTGTATTTGTAAAAGGGTGTGTATAACCCTTGTGTGTGTAGAAGGTGTTCTACACGGGGAATAGTTAAATCACCAAGTGTGAGGTGATTGGAAGTGTACAAGGTGTTCTACACGGGGAATAGTTAAATCACCAAGTATAAGGTGATTGGAAGTGTAGAGGGTGTTCTACACGGATTCTTTGAAGCGGTGCTGCTCAAAGGTGTAATAGGTTTCTATCTCCACCTAAAGGAGATTGAATAGTAGATTTGGGAATTCTCAAGAGGTAGCTTGAGGCGAGGACGTAGGCAGTGGGGCCGAACCTCGTTAACATACTGAGTTTGCTTCTCTCTTACTCTTACTATTTATATTTATTGTTGTTTCATATTTTGTTTATATTTTATATTATATATTTGATTTATAATTGTTATTTTCTTAAATACAACTCAATTCACCCCCCTCTTGTGTTAGTCATCTGGGTATCAATTGGTATCAGAGCTAGAGTTTTATTATAAGATTAACTATCTTTTGAGTTAAGATTTTATAGCTAACATTGCAGCTTCATTTGGTGAAAGTCAATCTAGCAGTCGGCCTCCACTCTTTTGCGGAAACAATTACTCATTCTGGAAAGTTAGAATGAGAATATTCCTTCAGGTTCAAGGTCGAGAAATCCGGAAATGCATTGTAAATGGACCTTATATTTCAACAAAAGTGGTTGATGGAGTAAAGGTCAAAAAGGAAGAAGAAGAGTTTAATCGTGAAGACGATAGACTTTATACTTTGAATTTAACTGCTATGAATTTATTATATAATACTCTCAATGGTAATGAATTTAATAGAGTAATGACTTGTGCTACAGCAAAGGAAATTTGGGATAACTTGGAAGTTACTTATGAATGAACTTCTCAAGTCAAGGAATCAAAAATTTATATTCTTACTCATGAATATGAAATGTTTAAGATGAATGATGATGAATCTATTTCTAGTATGTACACTCGTTTTACTAACATCATAAACAGTTTGACAGCTCTTGGCAAAATTTATTCCAAAGTAGAGATAGTAAGAAAAATTCTCAACTCTCTACCAAAACGTTGGGAATCAAAAGTGACAGCGATTCTTGAAGCTAGAGACCTCAAGAAGCTCGAAGTGAATGAACTCATCGGGTCACTTATCACCCATGAGTACACATTGAAAAGAGGAGAAGAAGAAGGAAAGTCAAAGAAAAGCTTGGCACTTAAAGCTGTTCCACATGAAAGTGAAAGTGATGAAGATGAGGAAAATGACGACAAAGATGAAGAAATTGCGATGATAGTAAGAAGAATTCAGAGGTTCTTAAAGAAAAATAAAACTCCTCCAAGGAAATCTTTCAATAAGTTTTCCAAGAAAGATTCAGGTAAAAATGACACTTTAATTTGTTATAAATGCAATAAACCTGGTCATATCAAGCCAGATTGTCCTCTGCTAAAGAAAGATCGAAACAAAGGCAAAAAAGTAATGAAAGCTACGTGGGATGATGATTCAAGTAGCTCAGATAGTGAAGCAAGCAATAGAGAATCAGCAAATCTTTGTCTTATGGCTAAAGATGACATTGAGGTAACAAATCTTGATAATATTGAAGATCCTTCATATGAAGAATTGCAAAATGTTTTAGAAGAGGTATATGAGGAATTTGAAAAATTGGGTATCAAGTATACTGTTTTGAAAAAGAAAAATTATTCTTTAACAAACGAAATTGATATTTTAAGAAAAGAAAGTATTGTTTTGAAAGATGAAAATCTTGAGTTGAAGAAAAAGAAAACTGATTTAGAAAATATTATTGAAAACTTTACGAATGGAAAAAGAAATTTTGAAAAATTTCTTGGTAGTCAAAGATGTGTTTTTGATAAGGCAGGCTTGGGATATAAGTCAAAACAAAAATACAAATCTTATAAAAGCTTATTTGATAATCCTTCTACATCAAAATCCAATATTCAAAATTCTTTTCATAAAAATAATTTTGTTAAAAAAGGATACTATTATAATCACTCAAGTTCTTCATATATGTCACATGCTATTTGTAATTTTTGTAATAGAAATGGTCATAATTATTTTGCTTGTCCTATTAGAAGAAAACATACAATGACTATTATGGTCATATGGGTACCTAAAAATCTTATTTCATCTAATACTAATAAATAAAGGACTCAAAGAACTTGGGTACCAGGAATTGTTTTTAATTGCTTTTGTAGGTATGCATGAAGTATTCTACAGGTAAAAATAAATGATTTTTAGACAACGGATGCTCAAGATACGTGACAGAAGACAAAACTAAATTCATTGATTTCACTTCTAAAGAAAAAGGATGTGTGATATTTGGAGACAATTCAAAAGGAAAGATCATGGAAATAAAAGGAAAGATCGTCAAGACTTAGTACAAGATGCAACCAAATAGTGGAAACATGTGAAAGATCATCCAGCGGAATAAATTCTAGGAGAACCTTCACGAGATGAAGAATTTGAAATGAGCATGATGGAAGAGCTTATATTCTTTCTCGGATTGCAAATTAAGCAAGCAAAAAGTGGGATATTCATCAATCAATCAAAATATATTAAAAAATTGCTGAAGAAGTTTGGGATGGAAGGTGTTAAGGAAACTGGAACACCAATGAGCCCATCCACTAAACTTGATAAAGATGAATCCGGTAAACTAATTGATTCGAAGGTATATCGAAGTATGATTGGTAGCTTATTATATTTGACAGCCAGTAGACCAGATATTATGTTTAGTGTATGTTTATGTTCACGTTTTCAATCATTTCCAAAATAATCTCATTTGATTGCAGTCAAGCGGATTTTTAGATATTTTGCCAATACCATTGACTTAGAGTTATGGTATCCGAAACACACTTCTTTCGATCTTATTAGTTATTCAGGTACCGATTATACTGGTTGCAAAGATGATCGAAAAAGTTTTAGTAGAACATGTCATTTCTTAGGTCGTGCACTAGTTTTCTGGTTTAGTAAAAAAAAACAAAAACAAAATTCTGTTGCACTATCTACTGCTGAGGCAGAATATGTTGCTGTGGGTAGTTGTTGTGCTCAAGTTCTTTACATGAAGCAACAACTTGAGGATTTTAAATTTATGTATAATCATATTCCAATCAAATGTGATAATACAAGTGCTATAAATCTTAAAAAAAAAAAACAATACAACATCCTAGAATTAAGCATATTGAAATAAGATATCATTTTTTTTTAGATCATGTGCAGAAAGGCGATATAGTACTGGAGTTCACAAACACACACGATCAGTTAGCAAATATATTCACAAAACCCTTACTAGAAGATAGATTATTTATGATTAGAAGAGAAATAGGTATGATGCATGTTATGAATATCTCTTGAAAGATAGATCAGAGTTCATAAAAATAGAGAGATATTTTTTTAAATACTTTTACATAAACTTGAGGTTCTTAGCCTCATGTTTGAGACGCTCATTCTCTTCATATAATATCATGTCATCCCTATCTATGGGAACTGGCAAGCGGAATGAAGAATCCAATAGAGATTTCAAATTTTTATTCTTCTGCCGAAGGATTCCTTCCCTTATGTGAGACTCTTGAACAATTCGTTGAAGTACAACAATTTGTTTTTTAAACTTTTCAACCTCATGATTTTTGACTTGTAGCCGCTGGGAAAAAGCGACAATAGAGGATGAGTAGTGAGTCCCGAGACTCACCAAGTCGTAGATAGCATCGGAGTCTGGCTTATTAGCCAAACTGTTGTTCTCTTGCTGTAACATGGTGCCAATGGTAGCTGCAGAAAGGACATGAGATTGAGATGTAGAATACCTCATGGATGCATCTAGAGGAATGTTAGAAGAATGAGCCATTGATAAAAGAATTGAAAACTTAAAGCGAGAATATTGAAGGAATGCAGATGAGTTATAGAGATGAGAATAAGATTTGATGCAAATCGGATGAACTTTAAAACTGATTTTATAGAGATAGCATAAAGAACAAGACAAACTATTGTCTCTTCAAATCTTATTAGTCAAAAGAAATATAAGATATGCTGGATACACATTGTCAAAAGTTTTCTTACTAGAAAAACGGTTCTCTGCTCCTATCATGGCATTGACGGCCTTAGGAGAGAAGATTGATGGTTGATGCGTCAAGAGTTCCTGATTCAAGTCTGGAACATTAGTGGAAGAGAATTGTTCGGCCATTCTATCGTTATGGAGAAACAGAACTTAGGTCAAGAAGTAATGTTTTTTTTTTTTGGTATCCGATTGGTAAAAATGATTTTTTTTATAGAAACTCATAGCCTTCAAACCCGTTTGTCAACAACATCAGGCGATTGATCTGCTTTCGCACCGACTGCTAGAGCTAGGCCTCCAACCTTTACAGGTTTTGTCAGATACGCGTGACTCCGCACCGAATTGTCAGAGTTAGACTTCCAACATTTGCAGGTTTTGTCGGACATGCATGACTCCGCACCGCATTGCCAAAGCTAGGCCTGCAGCTTTTGCTGTCTTTGTCGGACATGAATAATTTTAATTATTCATCTTCAAATCTCTGAAACATCTAATTCGTCAATAACATCAAGCGGATTTAAATCTTCTTCCGCACCGAGATGATAAAATTAGGCCTCCAGCCTTTACAAGTTTTGTCGAACACGTGTGGCTACGCACCGAATTCTCTACAGTCTCTACTAACGCAGCGTTTTATTTATCTATTGGTTATTGCAGGAATATATCTTATTAATCTAATTATGATTCCTTTTTAATGATGCCAAAAGGGGGAGAAGTTTTAGACTAGAACTTTAACATTGTTTAAATCGCTAAACTTGTTATATATGCTTGGAATTATGTTTATATTTTTGCTTGAAAAACTAACGCACATTCTCAGGGGGAGCTTAAGTATTAATACAGGATTTAGGTTCTATCAAGCATTTGTCATCATCAAAAAGGGGGAGATTGTTGAACCCAAGGTTTCAAGTTTCATGTAAATCTACAAATGGATTTTGATGATAACAAATGAATCCAAAGAATAAAGGAGTCTCAAACTCAAGTTGTCCACACAATATAATCAAGCACATCAAGGAAGCAAGAATGAGCAAGAAGGGAACAAGTTCACATTAAAATCATAGAGTAATGTTGTAAATCTCTTAAAAATTCAAAATTAGGATTAAGGCTCAAAATTAATATTTTATCATAAAGCATTAAAATACATTTTCCACATATGCATGAATATTTTGAAAATTAAATTTGAAAATTTTGAAAGATGATTGATTGTCATCTTTCACATGTGCATGACATGATTAAAGGTTTGAACTTTGAAAATATTAAGATGATTAATTGTCATCTTTCACATGTGCATGTTTTATTTGAATATTTTCAAAAGTGGTGGATGCTTTTCTTGACTTATGCAAAAGGTAGATGTCTTTGTTTGAAAATTTTGAAAAGTAAAGTGTGCTCTTTTGTCATATGTAAAAAGTAAAAGATTAAATTTGAAATTTTTGAAAAATAAAGTGTGCTCCTTTTGTCACATGCAAAAAGTAAAAAGATTAGATTTGAAATTTTTGAAAAGTGAATGATGATGTTTTTGACATGGGAATCTTTTCAAATTTGAAATTGAAAACTCATTTGCCTATAAATAGCTCACTTGAGTTTTGCAAAAATCACAACAAGAGCTTACACATCTATTGCTAAGTTTTGCATCATTTCTTCAAAGCTCTCATTCTCTCTTTTCTAAAGTTTTGAGCCTTAATTCTTGTTCTTGTTGAGAGAGATATAGGTTGCGCTGTATTGTTTCTATCTCACTCATTGAGAAGTGTACTTTGATAGTCTACCTACTATCAACTCTTGTATTTGTAAAAGGGTGTGTATAACCCTTGTGTGTGTAGAAGGTGTTCTACACGGGGAATAGTTAAATCACCAAGTGTGAGGTGATTGGAAGTGTAGAAGGTGTTCTACACGGGGAATAGTTAAATCACCAAGTATAAGGTGATTGGAAGTGTAGAGGGTGTTCTACACGGATTCTTTGAAGCGGTGCTGCTCAAAGGAGTAATAGGTTTCTATCTCCACCTAAAGGAGATTGAATAGTGGATTTGGGAATTCTCAAGAGGTAGCTTGAGGCGAGGACGTAGGCAGTGGGTCCGAATCTCGTTAACATACTGAATTTGCTTCTCTCTTACTCTTACTATTTATATTTATTGTTGTTTCATATTTTGTTTATATTTTATATTATATATTTGATTTATAATTGTTATTTTCTTAAATACAACTCAATTCACCCCCCCTCTTGTGTTAGTCATCTGGGTATCATATGGGATCCAAAAATTGTTCACTAACATTGATTGCTCTTTAGTCTCCCACGTGTGCTACAAAAAAATAAAATAAAATAAGAGTGCAACGAAAGTTACCTAAGGGCGAGAAGAGAGAGAGAGAGAGTTAGCATGTAAAAAAAATATTGTCAGGACTGAAAACCCAAAAATCAAAAGTCTCGTTAGTCTACTACAGCTCACTAATTACAAGAAAAATGCTAATTTACAGTTAATTAATTCTAATAAAATGATTATTTACAGTCAAAGTTATTTATAAATAGTCTTTAATTAAGTTTTTTGCCACAATTAATTGATTATAGAAGTCAGTTTTTCTTGCAGTGGCCACAGTACACTGAGTTCTCTTTTAAGTGATTTAAATTAATGTGTTTGAATGATGGAATGACTTTAAAGTAGAATATGCTAAGTAAACTTTGAAAACCAAATGGGACTTTAATATGAAAAAACACACTGATCAGATAACATAAAATAATCACACATAGGCTTGAACAAAGAACCCGAATTTTTGATCCAAACTGAATTTTTGAATTACCTGACCTGATTACCCAACTCAATAATGGTTTAAATTAAAAACGAGTATTATGTTACCCAATTAAACCCATATAAGTTTATAACCTTACTTAGAATTTCACTTTCAACCCCCTCGCTCATGGTCGCGATTCAAAATAAGCTAATCCTCTCTCTCTTTATGCAATGCTCTGAATTGCATGTCTTTTCAATGAGAGTTTGTTCTACAGTCGGTGTTGGTGGGCATTCATATGGCGCTCTCTCTCTTTTCTCCCTCAGAGCTGCATGTCTTCCTGTCGGACATTGGTTCTAATAATTGGCATTAGTGGGCATTTAAGTCAATGTCGAGGAACAAAGAAAAACCTTCTTTACACATATTCTCAATTGTCAAAATAAGATCAGTTAGGGATCCAAAACTGAGTCAAAGATTCTACCATTAATATTTTTAGAATTGGAGGAGGGTCAACAATTTCTTTTTATGAAACCAATTAAGATTTTTAAATTGGGTTAAGAAAAATCAAAATCAAATCGAAAAATCGATTAGCTTATAGTAACGAGTAATTAAAATGTGAATGTTTCAAATTGGGTTGAAAATTGCTATTATTGGGTCGGTCGGGTCGAGTGAACAAGAGTCCACACATGGCCGAGATCATTGTCCACGAATTATATATGCATGTTGCATGGGACCGATCGAATAAAACCATCAACGAAAAGAATATCGTACTAATTCCTTTCGACCTTTCAATTATAAATGATTTTTATCCACGAATTATATATGCATGTTGCATGGGACCGATCGAATAAAATCATCAACGAAGAAAATATCGTACTAATTCCTTTCGACCTTTCAATTATAGATTTTTTTTTTTTCTAGAAATATTTGTTTTAGATTCTTCATATGCTTTTTAACATGATATGCAATAAACTAATGTGCCACTTTTTTCTTGGATTTGGTTGCTGCCATTTTAAGCCTCATCAAGGTCGACCACCCTCCTGGCCTGTGTCTTTTAGTTGGCTTTGGTGGCCAAAATGGGAGGTGCATGTACGTACGTACGTAGTTCAAACGCACGATTTCTATTTTCTCCGGAGATTGATCTCACCGATCATCTGATACTCCTACTTCGAGTACTCTTCCGGTTCGTACCCCGATCGATCGGATTTTGGAGTCGAAGTACAAAAACCAAAAAAAAAAAAAACCTAATTCCGAGGAAAGTTACAACATGGCCAGCGACCTGCAAATTATTGTACGTATAAGATTCCCAAAAGCCAATTACATGGGCTATGCTTGTTTTTATTTTGATGGGGCATAGGGTATCTTGTAACTAGGTCCGTGTCGCGCATCGAATGGAAGGTCCTAAACAATAGCCCTACTTATCTCATGTTCCTCTAGCCTCTAATATTTTTATCAAACTTATCCTCTATCTTGAAATGAGTTTTGTTATAGACAATTATTTTTATAGATTTTTTATATATTCTATTAATATCTTTACAAAAA
The DNA here is from genome assembly GCA_036898215.1 of Platycarya strobilacea. NCBI lineage: Eukaryota > Viridiplantae > Streptophyta > Magnoliopsida > Fagales > Juglandaceae > Platycarya > Platycarya strobilacea. The sequence goes on along the minus strand of CM072557.1, from coordinate 825,061 downwards.
AAATGGAATTTTCTTATCAATTATTTATGACGAAAATATTATTTTCGATTTATTTTGACTGTAAATAATTATTTTATTAAAATTAATTAGTTATAAATAAATAAATTTTTTGTAAGGCATATGATTAATCAAAATAATTATTTTATATTAAAAAATAATACAATCAACTAGATTAATGAAATACATAAAAACAAAAAACAAAACAAAAAGTGATTGCAAATAAAATTTTTGATTTGAAATATATATTTTGTTTTGATCACAAACATTTGCATCAATAATGGTTAGATCGATGACTCCAAATATTTTGTTTTGATCACAAACATTTGCATCATGTACTGTCCATTCAACCATGTCTTTGGGCTGTTGGATGCACCCATGACCCAAGGTAGACTGACCGGTGTAGTCGTGTAGAGTTGTCGTTGATCACAAGTTTGGTGCCCTGCCCAAAGGGTTAAGAACAGTGGCGGAACTAAAAAAACTTACTTTTGGAAGGGCCGAATTAATTGGTTGATACTATATATGTATGTATGTATGTATATGAAAAATTTATTGATCATCTGTTTTTACTTTTTTCATCTTTTTGTCATTCTATAACATTGTAATAGATAATAAATTAATAAGTAAAATATAATAAATAATCTTATATTATTTAATATCATATATAATATGAAATGTTGAAAATTAAATGATAAGTAGCATTAGTATTCTATGTATATATACAGAGTGAATAATAAAGCAGCAATGCCATTGCCGACTCAACTCAAATATAATTGGCTCGATTATAAGAAACAGGTCAAAAATTAAAAAAAAATCTCACTCATATTTCAAAAGTACTTATGTGGACGACCCAAAGTCTCAAACCGATCAAATGTCTAATTATATATGTGAAATATCATGTGTTTAAACTTTAATGACATCGTAAGTTTTGAATAAAGTAAAAATAAATACAAAAATAAAATCTGAAGTAGATAAAGTCAGAAATGTTATAAAATTAAAAAAGAAATTATTACTATTGTAAGAGAGAAATATAAAAAAACTTATCAAGAATTGAAATTTTTTTTATTTTATATATTTTCTTATGAATTTCATAACAACTGAAACTCATATTTATAGGCCTTGAAATTGCCATACAAGTTATTATGCAAGTTACTATACAAGTTACTATACAATATTTAAAATAATAGTGGTTGAATCATTCATATAATTTTGGTAGTGAGATATGAGGCGACAGCCTTCCTTCCAATCGATCGTTCATTACAAAAAATGGTTTTTTTTTAACCAATATCCAAATAAAAAATTCGACAAGAACTTTTCAATTTGAAAATATTTTTTTGATTTGAAGCAAACTCGGGTCGGATCGGAAGTGAATTTTTGGTTCATATATATATATATATATATAGAAAAATGTTAAGAATTCTTATTTTTGTTTTGGCCTACTAATAAGCATTTTTTATGTGGTTTTTATATAAATATTTTTAAATATATTTAATTTACATGATTTTTTTAACACCTTTAAAATTCTTTTTAAAATATAAAAAAATTATATTATTATTTAAAAACACTTATATAAAAATCATGTAAAAAAAAATACTTAATAGGGAACAAAAATAGGGCTCATATTTCATAATCATTCAATGTACTGCATATTATTTTCATTAAAATTGTAATTAGTCATGTTAAATATTTCAGGTGACACATATATATATATATATATATATATATAAATATATGTTGTTCGAGACGTTGAGATCCCAACAATTTTTCTAAAAAAATGCATTATTGTTTAGTGGTTGTATCAATTGCAGCGAATGTAAGAATCTCAAATGGATGGCTTTACTGCCTGATCTGCTAGGAGTTTCCGTTGGGCTTCTGTTAGTGCATTTTGTGTGTGTGCTGGTGTGTTTTTTTACTTGTTTTTTTAACACATTTAAATATATATATTTTTTTAAAAATTAACAATATTATTTAAAATATATATTTTTAAATTATGAAATAAAAATAAAAATTGAAATGGAAGTCTCCAAAAGGAAGACTAGCATTTTCCCATCTCAAATTGTTTAGATTGGCTGCAAATACCAGATATCCATTAAAAGCTTTTATAAAATTGCGGTGTCTTGAATGTATATATTGCATGTATGAGAGAGAGTAGGTACTTGAATTATTAGATATATAGCTAATTGGACAACTAATGACACTAAGCCTGAATTATTAATTTGTCTCATCAATGCTGATCAGCTCTAGCTTAGTAGCTTGTATACATCTGTACTTCAAATAATTATATATAAAGTAGGTGATCATGGATATCCTTTTAATTTAAAACCCCCTGTTTGGTACTGGCGTCGGGGTGGACTTGGCCAAAGACTGCCACCCCAGTGCCACCCTTCTATTTCTTCACAATATGTATTTATATATAATAGCAGATGGTGCTAGATTTGTCTTTTGCCTTTGCAATTATCAAATTGCAGAGAATTATTCGAGGGAGGGGGCCAATGTCCCAATGGTCATAGACTTATAATATAATTGCAAGTACAAAAAGGATCAAGATTTTTCTCAGTGCACCAAGTTAATTGAAGAATTTTACTTATGTTCAGTCCAATTCCTGTCAAATATTGAACTCCAATCCATGTGATCATGAGCAGAGCAGCAAGTGGTGTTCAATGCCAAAATCCAGGACCTACCAAAAGTTGTTTTTTTTTTTTTAATAAAAAAAAGATCGGGAAGCTAGCAAGGATTTAGTGAATAACACTAGTAGTGAAAAATTAGGATGTGGGAAACAGCAATGACAAGAAAGTGTGTCACTCCTGAAAATGAGAGGGCAACAGCCTCTTTAACACCGGACAATTTTTTCCAGCACTGTTATCTGTATTGCCCGTGAATGGAAGAGAATACCTCTGACTTTTCTCCATTCAGTCTGAATGCAGTCTTCGCTCTCTCCGGCCTTTATACTCTATATATAACATTACCTTCAACTAATCTAGTGTTATCTTGCTCACTCAGAGATGGTCACCCTCTCGTTTTGTGTTCCATTTCTTTTGCTATCGACAATATGCCTGCTTCATCAATGTTTGCACTATGAGGTGGCTGCTTCTGATCCTGCTGTTGGCTCCAATAGGGAAGCATTGGAGATAGGTATAGGTATAGGTGGTGGAGGTGCCAATTCTCCTGCTCCTCCTCCTGAATCTGTAGACTGTCCTCCTCCCCCTCCTGAACCCGTTTGCCCCCCGCCACCATCTCCACCGCCGCCCCCATTTCCACCACCGCCACCATCTCCACCGCCACCCCCATCTCCACCGCCGCCACCATCTCCACCGCCCCCACCATCTCCGCCGCCCCCACCGTCTCCGCCACCCCCACCGTCTCCACCCCCACCCCCATCTCCGCCGCCCCCACCATCTCCACCGCCGCCCCCATCTCCCCCGCCCCCATCTCACCCGCCACCGCCGCCCCCATCTCCGCCGCCCCCGCCGCCCCAATCGCGACTTGAGCTAGTCAGACCCGTTCTTATGAGATTTAAAAAGTTGGCCACCTCAGACCCAACGGGCGTTTTCAAGACATGGAATGGCAAGGACGTATGCAAGTACACTGGCTTATCCTGTGACACGCGTCCAGACATCAAACAAAGAGCTGTTTCTGCAGTAGACTTCAATGGCCGCTTGCTTGGCCGCAAGGACGGCGGCAGCCTCCCTCTCGCTGGCTTCATAGACGAGTTACCGGACATAACCGTGTTCCACGCAAACTCCAACAATTTCACCGGCGGGGTCCCCAAGAAGCTCTCCACCCTGAAGTACTTCTTTGAGCTTGATCTTAGCAACAACAAGTTATCCGGCCAGTTTCCGATGGAAGTTCTTGGAGCCACACGATTGACGTTCTTGGACATCCGGTTTAACAAATTGTACGGCACAGTGCCACCAGGAGTGTTCAAACTAGACGTGGACGTGATCTTCATCAATAACAACTTCTTTATTCAACAGCTTCCTGACAATCTTGGCTCCACACCAGCTCTTTATCTCACTTTTGCCAACAACAGGTTCACGGGGCCAATCCCACGAAGCATTGGCACAGGAAAAACTTCAGAAAATCTCCTTGAGGTGCTCTTCTTGAACAACCAGCTCTCGGGATGCTTGCCACCTGAGATTGGCCGCTTGAAACGGGCAACCGTGTTTGATGTGAGCAAGAATAAGCTGATAGGTCCAATACCTATGTCATTTCAGTGCCTAGCCAAAATGGAGTTGCTTAATCTGTCTCAGAACCAATTCTATGGGGCGATCCCGGAGCCCATCTGCAAGCTACCTAACTTGGATAAATTCACGTTATCAAACAACTACATCACCGAAGTCGGCCCCGAATGCAGGAAGTTGATAAAAAAGGGCGTTCTTGATGTTCGAATGAATTGCATTATAGATCTTCCACATCAGAAATCAAAGAAGGAATGTGCTGATTTTTTCAAAATGTCCAAGTACCACATCTGCCCCAACGATAAGATGTATTTTTACTACGTTCCATGCAAGAATAAGGATTATTCAGGTTCCGATCATCAACAAGCGGTTGCAGCCACTCCGCCATTGTCCTATGACGCTCTTACGCCGCATGGGTCGTGATTTTTCATGCTCTTAAATATTAGTAATTAAATGTTTCTATATACATATATATATATTTATATATCATTGCCGGCCAGTACGTACGTAAATTAAAAAGTATATATAAGATCATGAATAAGCAGTACTAGTACTTTAATTACCATAAATTATTTGGCATCTGGATCATGAGCAGATGCTAAATGCATATAGTCGGTGCTAAATTGTATTCCTCATGAGCAATTATTGTTTTATGAATGCGATTTATTAGCCGGTATATGCCATGGTTACGATTCCTTTGCTCAATTCATGATCTCACAGTACGATGGAGTGACTGGCCGGGGAAAACGACTTTTCTTCTTCATAATGATAATATCTGATTGGGGGATAAGAAAGTGAAGATTGCAGTATATAAAGACAGAATCCCCACTGGCCACGAACATGGGCGCAAGGGCCGTCCATGTAGGGTACTGTAGGTTGAAAGGGATTTAGACTGCATGCGTCTAATCTGCCACTGATTATCAAATCCATTTTTCTAATTTCCCTTTTTTAAGTAGTTTGCATTTGTTCCTATAAAATAAAGTAGGATAGATTATTAAATTAAATACGTCGAAGATCATCATTACGCTTGGACTGAGACTGATCAGACGTGTGTGCGCCACTAATTAAGGTGAGTGCATTTCTGTGATCTGAAGAATATGATTGTCATTTCACATTTGTTCACATGGGTTTTTGACTCGATGTGCACGTTAAGTTTTGTAAGGTCTTGCACGTTTATCCTATCACTAACAACAGTAAATTGCGGGGTGATCAATGATATCCTTCAACCTTCTCTATTATTGTTTTATTATTTATTTTTTAAAAATATATAAAAAAAAAAGAAAAAGTAATCCAACCAACATAAACATATATATAATTTAATTAAAAATAAAATTAATTTTAGAAAAATTAATTCAAATATTCTAGACTATTACAAATAGGTCATATTTTAAGATTTTTAATCTAAATTTAAAGAGTAAAAAGTCCAAAAATAAAATAAAATCTGAATAATAAAATAGTAGTGGAGGAGGTGTTACCCTTTGATCGCTAGTGACAACTTAGTACTTGGTTTGTCCTTGCTTGTTGGGTTAGTGACAGTTTCAATCTTAATTTGTTTGAAGAAATGGGTTCAATCATTCATTAATGTCTCTTCTCTTAAAAGGAACGATATATACCAATAATTAATTACAACTCTCTGACACTAATCTTAGATAAATTATAATTGTCCCCGTGCAATAGACGTTACTCCTTTTTATCTTTTCTTCATATAATTAATAATCGCATGATGCGACTAATTCATCTTCACTTTTGTCGGTAAAAAAAGATAATCATTATTGATCGTTTCTTCTTCAAACACTTCAAAAACAGAACAAGAAGAGAGAGAAGCATATCACCGTGCAATCCTCGATCCCCTGACAATCCCTATGTTTTCCAGTGCGCTTCAGTTGGGCTCAAATGTAATTGTCCGCCACCTAAGCATGTTCAATGGCAAAAGGCTAATTGAGGATTTAGCTTATAAATTCTAAAATTCAATCACATTAGATTAGTTAAAATTCAAATATTAGTTAAGCAACAGTGAATATTAAATTAATTTTCAATTTTGAAAGTGATTATTGATAGGCCAAATGTATATTTTATTTTATTATTATTTCTTTTTGTTCTTCTCATCATAAGGCATAACTACTATTATGCCATAATTTAATTAGAATATAATTATTAATTAATATATATAGATAGAATGGTAAAATATGATAAAATAAAATTAACTAATAATAAAAAAAATAAAAATAAAAATAATGTTATTTTAAAATAAATAAATAATCTAATGTAAAGATTTGATGTAAATAACTAAAGTAAAAAATTCATATTATATTATTTTATATTTATACAATGAAAAAAAATAAATATTCTAATATGGGGATTAGAATAGTCAAAATCAAAATTTCCTCATATTAGTTAGAACTATCCTTTAATTAATTTTGGACAATTCATTGAGGGTGCTCAAAATAGATGGAAAAAAAAATCAACTTACAAAGCTGTTTATTAATACACAAACATGTATTTAATTAAATTAATGAACATCTTGTTCTACTAAATAATAGGCTTTCTTGAGAGATGGATAAGGCCCAAAACGTTGCTTGTTGGGATGAACTACGGCCCTGACAAAGAAGAAACCAATACAGACTTCAAAACATAAGGGCCCGTAACTACGCAGACTAAATTCAATATGATCGCCTGTACAAAGAAATGCGCCTATCCATTTTTTTTTTTTTTTGGAATTTAATGATAAGTACAATAATTAGACACAAGTCCAATGCTATATTTTACACCAATTAATAAGACGGTGCCACGTAGGCACTCCATGAAAGAAAATTGTGAACCATCATCCACCATATTCGAAATGGATTGAGATTGGCGTTGGATTCTATGAAAGATTGACAGCATTTCAGCTCCAATTTAAAGTTTTGGGTACCACTTTGAAGCATATGAATGATTTGATTTTGTGTGACTTTGCAGAAAGTGATATTTCTTTGTTGTGATTTTGAATACCAAATGGATAACTCAAAGAACAAGCATAATAATGATCATTTGGGTGTGAATAAAATGGGGAGAAATATAAAGAAGAGTCCTTTGCACCAACCAAATTTTGGAAACAATCCTGCTAGGCAACAGCCTCAGCCTTTCTATCTGGGCAATTGTTCAGATCTCCTCATTGACGCCAACTAAATCAAGAAGTCCCACAAGAAGTATGTTAGGCTATCGAAGATCATGGAGATCCCCATTCTCAAAGGAGAGATTGTGCTCCTTTCTAAGGGCAAAACCCATTTCGATTAAAGGAACTCAGAATAAGAAGTAGATGAGGAACTCACAATGCTTTCGACTCTCGTGGTAACGAGGAAAGTTGCAAAAGAAACTATGGATTTATTAAGCGTTTCCTGGTATGTGAAACATGAGAGTTTTGAATATATATTGTTAGTTATTACGAATGAATGCATGTTTTTTTATGTTTGTGGAAATACCTCAAGACTGAAATGCCTATCATCTGTTTGTGCAAATGCTTGGTTTTACCCACAATGTTGAGCTATACCTGGATTCTGAAGCTTGAAGTTCAAGATGTTGTTCATCAAGGGAGAGGGCACAGTCAGAATCCAGTGGATGATGGTTCACAATTTTCTTTCCTAGAGTACCTACGTGGCACCGTTTATTGGATGGGTGTAAAAACACTTTTTACAACCCATCCAGATGACAGCTTTACTCTTATCTAAAATAAAGTCTTGAAGTTTTTGCCCCCAACCCATTTATAATTTTAAAATTATGTTCTTTTTTAGCCTCCCATTGAAAGACAATTTAATATATATATATATATATATATATATATTGGTTTTTGCCTCACTAGTACCATATGTGTCATTTCACAAGTAATAAAATTCACATGTACAGACATGGATATACAAGAGTGTTGTACCTCACAAAATATAATCGCATCACTGGCACGAGTTTTCAATAATTGTAATATATGATAAGGAAATGATCTTCTCAATCCAGGTAACTAATATATTTGAAAGTCGTCTCAATTGTTATTGTTATTGTCTTTCTCTTCTTTGAGAGAAGGCAAGCATAGCAAAGAAGGAGAAATATTCATTTCTACTCTTATTTGTAAGACTTTTCATTTGATAAATGTTATGCTTAAAATCTTTCTTTTTCTTTCATCATCATATCAGACTACGTAACTGCATGTATCTTTAATTCTTTCTTAGAAGTCTTTTATTTTGTATTTGATTGATTACTTTAGTATATAGGAATATCAGTAATATAATATCCCTTCATTTAGGATAGTAGGTAGCTTAGTTCGATAATAAGGTCTATAGGACAAGAGCATCCTACCTTCAAGGGTGAAGGACATACATATGTACTCTACTTCTCTTCCTTAATTTTATTACTTCTATCCCTTTGAATGGCAAAGTAGTCTAGCAAGGGCGTTAAGTGATCGCCATTGCTTGATTGGGGCAGGCTACCCACACCACACTGTTTTGGCAAAAAAGTTATCTCCTTGTTGTTCCTCATTATCACCTACTCCAAACACAAAAGTAAAGACCAAAAAATATGTCTACATAGCTTTCATTTGAAGGTAAAGTTTCAAATTTCATATAAATCTACACATGGATTTTGATGATAACAAATGAATTCAAAAAATAAAGGAGTTTCAAACTCAAGTTGTCCATACAATAAAATCAAGCGCATCAAGGAATCAAGCATGAGCAAGAAGGGAATAAGTTCACATTAAAATCATAGAGTAATTTTGTAAATCTCTTAAAAATTTGAAATTAGGATTAAGGCTCAAAATTAATATTTTATCATAAAGCATTAAAATATATTTTCCACATGTGCATGAATATTTTGAAAATTAAATTTGAAAATTTTGAAAGATGATTGATTGTCATCTTTCACATGTGCATGACATGATTAAATGTTTGAATTTTGAAAATTTTGAAAGATGATTGATTGTCATTTTTTACATGTGCATGACATGATTAAAGGTTTGAATTTTGAAAATATTAAGATGCTTGATTGTCATCTTTCACATGTGCATGACATGATTAAAAGTTTGAACTTTGAAAATATTAAGATGATTGATTGTCATCTTTCACATGTGCATGTTTTATTTGAATATTTTTAAAAGTAGTAGATGCTTTTCTTGACTTATGCAAAAGGTAGATGTCTTTATTTGAAAATTTTGAAAAGTAAAGTGTACTCCTTTTGTCATATGCAAAAAGTAAAAAATTATGTTTGAAATTTTTGAAAAGTAAAGTGTGCTCCTTTTGTCACATGTAAAAAATAAAAAAATTAGATTTGAAATTTTTGAAAAGTGAATGATGATGTTTTTGACATGAGAATCTTTTCAAATTTGAAATTGAAAACGCATTTGCCTATAAATAGCTCACTTGAGTTTTGCAAAACACACAACAAGAACTTCAACATCTATTGCTAAGTTTTGCATCATTTCTTCAAAACTCTCATTCTCTCTTTTCTAAAGTTTTGAACCTTAATTCTTGTTCTTGTTGAGAGAGATATATGTTGCGCTGTACTATTTCTATCTCACTCATTGAGGAGTGTACTTTGATAGTCTACTTACTATCAACTCTTGTATTTGTAAAAGGGTGTGTATAACCCTTGTGTGTGTAGAAGGTGTTCTACACGGGAAATAGTTAAATCACCAAGTGTGAGGTGATTGGAAGTGTAGAAGGTGTTCTACACGAGGAATAGTTAAATCACCAAGTGTAAGGTGATTGGAAGTGTAGAGGGTGTTCTACACGGATTCTTTGGAGCGGTGCTGCTCAAATGTGTAATAGGTTTCTATCTCCACCTAAAGGAAATTGAATAGTGGATTTGGGGATCCTCAAGAGGTAGCTTGAGGCGAGGACGTAGGCAGTGGGGCCGAACCTCGTTAACATACTGAGTTTGCTTCTCTCTTACCCTTACTCTTTATATTTATTATTGTTTCATATTTTGTTTATATTTTATATTATATATTTGATTTATAATTGTTATTTTTTTAAATACAACTCAATTCACCCTCCTCTTGTGTTAGTCATCTGGGCAACGATGTTTGTATATATTTAACATAAATTAAGAATCATAAAATTAAGGCTAAATGAGAGAAGAGAGAACAGGACAAAGTAAAATTGTATACTAATAAGTAATATGGTGTTACAAAAGTGAAGTGTACATACAATGAACTCCACCCTATATACATGTAAAATGCAACTGATATGTGTATATAAATATTAAGATTCTCCCGCAAGTTGGACTACACAAACTAAGGAGTCCTAACTTGCCAACAAGAAATTGAAATTGGCCATGAGTAAGAGACTTAGGCTGGGTTTGGTTGTCAAATCCAACTGAATTCAACTCAGTTTGGTCTACTTTTAAGTTAAGTCTAATATTCAAACACACAATTCTTAAATTACTAAATTCATCTTACTTAAAATCTTTTTATACATGGGATCCATAACATTTTTTAATTTAATAGTCCTTTACACATAAGACCCACAACCTTTTTAAACTTCTCATAAATATATTTAAATTCATATTAACATTTAAATATATTTAAATTCTTCTTAAGTGAACTCCACAAAATTTATTCTACTATCTCAACTCACTACTATTCATAAATAATTTAACTCAAATAAACATCCAAACGCATCCTTAGTAAAAATATCAGTTAGCTGAAATTGTGTAGATACATATGAAGTCTATATGAAACCAGCTTGGATCATATTATGACCTAGATGGCATTCTATCTCAAAATGTTGAAAAACATGATTTAATTTCACAAATATATTTAGCAGTCCTATTGTCACAACAAAGAACAACAAATGATTTAATGTAAATGAAAACGCTTAAAGTAAAGATGTAAACTATTTAATTTCACAACATGTAGCATTCATTGAGTGATATTAATTGAGATATTGTGGTTTGTCTAAACGATTTGCAAGCAATATGAGAATCACCTATAGAAATACAAACTATAAGATCACTTATATAATTGATCTTATAGTGTCAGGGTAGGTAGCTCAATCTAAGTCACAAAAACTTTTAGTCATATAGAGAAGAATATGGAAAGGAAAGCTCTTAGCCACAGGCCGATTAAACTTCGCATATCTAAGTATGTGATTCGCTGCATCAAGATGAGATTGACATGGCTTGTCTAGGAATTAACTTTGTGTATTTACGACATAAGAAATGTTTGGTCTGGTTATTGTAAAGTAAATGAGATGATCAATAACCCTTCTATATGAATTGGGATTAGTTAATAAACCAGTAACAACATTTGACAACTTGCATTTTTCGTCCATGTGGGATTGAACAGGTATATCAGTTTTTTCCAGATTTTCAGATTGCCTTGTCGATTTCCAAAAAATCAAAATGCAAGCTTGCCTTGTCGATTTCCAGAAAATCAAAATGCAAGCTATTTCCAGATTTTATTTTATATTTTGATAAACTTGTTGTTCTTCTTAACTATGCTTAAAGTTGTTTCTTTTTTCTTTTTTACCGGTTGTGTGTTGATGGGTGAGATCTTGAGGAATTTTCTGTTTTCTAAAAGGATTTTAAAAAACTACAGACCAAAGATTGGAGAGGGATGAAAGGAGAAAGAGGGAAAGAGAGCAGAGAGAGCAGGCCGGGAGGGGCTATTTTTATTTTTATTTTTTTTAAGAGTCAGGAGGGGTATTCACTGTGTACTGTGTACTGTGCACTGTGCACTGTGCAGTCAAAAGTCCCTGGGTGTCTTCATCAAACCCATACGTGGCATGCTCTCATTTGTTTCTGATAAATAGCGTTGGTCAGTGTCACCGGCCCACATCGTTTCTCTTTACACTTACAAACCCATTTACATTCAATGAGATGTTTTCCTGGAGAAAGTTCACTTAAAATCCAAGTATTATTTGCTTCAAAAGCAGAAATCTAAGCTTGTATTGGTTCTTTCCAATGAGGAAATTTAATGGTTCCGGAAAAAGATTTAGATTCAAAGTGAGAGGAAGTAGCTAAGGTGAATGTTAAATGTGATGGGGAAAGTTTAGAGTAAGAGATACAAGAAGAGATATATAGGATATTTTTATACCTTTGAACAATACCATCATCCATGGAAGACTGATGAAGTGAATGTTGAAATAAGGCCAAGTTGTAATGATAATCTTGCAAGTATTGAGGTTGCTTATAAGACCTTGATGACCTTCGAAAGTTATGTGAAGGAACTAAAGTAGTCGAGGAATTATTTGGATGGAAATTAAAATCATCTGCGTGTGTATGAGAAGCTGCAGAAGAACGTGGTGGAATTGAGATAGGTTTAGGAAGAACAAGATTATCTATTGAAGGTTTGGAGAAGGGACACAGATGAAATGAATGAGGAATCTAAATTATTAGTTTAAAAAGAAAAGGTATTTTCATGAAAGTTGATGTCTCTCTGCAAATATGAGCAGTACTAGTATGGTCGAAAAGACTATATACTTAATTTGAAACGTTTCATACCAGTAAAAGCTTTGTAATCTCGCCATTGTCCTGTAATGCTCTTATACAGCATAAGTTGTGATTTTCATGCTCAAAGTTGGCTCATTTACAGATGGGTCATTGGGGTGTCTTTGTTGATCTTTATTTCACTTCAAAATTAATGTTAGTTTATGTACAACCAAGATACGCACTCATATTATATAATTATTTGGCATTTGAACTGATAGATCTTGCACTCCTGATTATTTTCGGTGCTAACTATGTGGTACGTAATGTACTTCGTGCCCTAGTTTTCGATCATTGGGCTATTAAGGAAAGCTTGCTTCTTGTTAGCTTATCATTGATAACTTGATTGATCTGCTAGGTGTGAATGTACATTTAATGTACAAGTCTAACGTTTCTTACCAGTGGAAACTTTGTATAATCTTATCTTACCATTGTCCTATGATGCTCTTACACTGCAAAAGTTGTGGTTTTCATGCTCAAAGTTGGCTCATTGACAGATGGGTCATGATCATCAAGGTGTCTTTGTATTTTTATTTTTTATTTTTTAACTTTTGAGTTGTTAGTTTATATATGTACAAGCAAGGCACGCAGTCATATATAATTATTTGGAATTTTGAATAAATATTAATGTAGATCTCGTACTCTTTGAGTATTCAGTGTTAAATATATGGTACATAATGTTCATGCCATAGTCTTAGATCATTGGCTTGTTTGGGAAAGCTTACTTCTTGTTAGCTTATCGTTGATAATTTGATTCTGCTAGGTGTGAATGTACATTAAATGCTGACCTTACTCTTCTTTAGTTAAAAATTAGCGGTTTTACATTTACACGTAGCTTTCATCTATTTAAAATAGATAAATTTATGTGGAAGTTTATAATATTTACCAACAGGCCCATGAAATTATGAATATAGTTGTCGGTACGCGGGCCCACTGCCATGGAAATAGGCTCTGAAAACCTCTTATATTTTTGTTTACTTTTGTGGTTGCTTTATAAGTTTATAACTTTATACTTCCCATTGGAATATTTTAGGCCCCCGGTTGTGTCGTGCTTTAGGTAAAAGATGAGACAGCAATTTAAAGAGGGTGGGGTCCCCCGGTGGTTTGCAGGCATTCCAGATATTAAATAATAAATAATAATAATAAACACGATATGGAATCTTCGAATACTTTAATTGCTTTATAAAATATTGTACGATCTGAATATTGTTTATGCGTTTCAATCTTCTCATTTTAAGTAATATTAAAATAGTAATATTCTTTTTTGTGTTTTGATTAGAAACTTTTTAATGATTAAATAATAATTAAATAACAAAAATATTAAAATTAAAATATTTTATATTTGAATAATATTTAAGAAGTAAATACGAGAGAATATATCTATTTTACATTTCTGGGATTCCCATGCCAGATTGGCAGGAAATCTTCCCGTTGTAGACCAGAACGATACTAATTTTTTTTTTTTATACCAATGTTAGACTTTCCTAGTAATTGTCTTTGAGTACTTGTCGTGTAGCAAATTGGAGAGAGAATTTCTCTATATTTCTCTTTAAATAAATCGGAGTGGAAGACTTCTGTTGACTCTTCTACTGGATGTAGGACAGTTGTTACGCTCCCTCTATATACAACAGGTGAAGGAGAAGAGGGATGGCTTGGTAGGAAAGAGATCAGACATGAAGAGCATCACTTTCCTTGTTTCGTTCTTTCTATTTACTCTCCTACTTCATCTATGTTTGTACCATGAGGTGGCTTCCGGTTATCAAAGTATTGGGTCCGAAAGAAAAGCATTAGAAAGAATCAAAGGTGGTTATGGCGGCGACGGCGGCGGCTACTACCCTGCTTCACCTCCACCCCCCAAGCATTGTCCCCCTCCTCCTCCCCCTCCTAAACCCATTTGCACCCCTCTGCCACCACCTCCTCCTCCACCGCCTAAACCCCTATGTCCCCAAGCAGTACCACCGCCGCCTCCTCCTCCTCCTCCTCCACCACCACCTCCTCCTCCTCCTCCTCCTCCACCACCGCCGCCGCCACCTCCACCCCCACCGCCTCCTAAACCCAAATGTAATCCCCCACCACCACCGCCGCCACCTCCTCCACCCCCACCGCCTCCTAAACCCAAATGTAACCCACCACCGCCGCCGCCACCTCCACCACCTCCGCCGCCACCTCCACCACCTCCGCCGCCGCCACCTCCACCACCGCCACCTCCACCTCCTCCGCCACCACCTCCTCCACCACCCATAAGTAAGCGAGTTAAAGTTGTGATTCCGGTTATTCAAAAATTTCAAAAGAAAATCGCCCACGACCCTCTCGGCATTTTGAAAACATGGAAGGGTGACAACGTATGCAACTACAAAGGCTTTTATTGTGAGAACCACCCGAAGGACAACCTTAAAGCAGTTGCTGCAGTGGACTTCAACAACTTCAATTTTAGCGGCGGTAAGGACGGCCTACCTCTCTATGAATTCATTGACGAGTTACCAGATATAACCGTGTTTCACGCAAACTCCAACCATTTCACCGGCGGGGTCCCCAAGAAGATCTCCACCCTAAAGTACTTCTTTGAGCTTGATCTTAGCAACAACAAATTATCTGGCCAGTTTCCGATGGAAGTTCTTGGAGCCACACAATTGACGTTCTTGGACCTCCGGTTTAACAACTTATACGGCATCGTGCCACCTGGAGTGTTCCAACTAGACGTGGACGTGATCTTCATCAATAACAACAACTTTATGCAAAAGCTTCCTGACAATCTTGGCTCCACGCCAGCTCTTTATCTCACTTTTGCCAACAACAAGTTCACGGGGCCAATCCCACGAAGCATTGGCACTGGCAACACTTCAGAAAACCTGATTGAGGTGCTCTTCTTGAAAAACCAGCTATCGGGATGCTTGCCACCTGAGATTGGTCGCTTGAAACGGGCAACCGTGTTTGATGTGAGCACTAACTGGTTGACAGGTCCAATACCTGAGTCATTTCAGTGTCTGGCCAAAATAGAGTTGCTTAATCTGGCTGAGAACCAATTTTATGGGGCCATCCCGGAGGCCATCTGCAAGCTACCTAACTTGTCTAAATTCACGTTATCACACAACTACATCACTGAAGTCGGCCCTGATTGCAGGAAGTTGATAGGAAAGGGCGTTCTTGATGTTGGAATGAATTGCATTATAGATCTTCCAAATCAGAGATCAAAGAAGGAATGTGCTAATTTTTTCAAAAAGACCAAGTACCACATCTGCCCCAACGAGAAGACGTATTCTTACTACATTCCATGCAAGAATAAGCATTATTCTGGTTCCGATCATCAACCAAAGGTTGCAGCCACACCGCCATTGTCCTATGATGCTCTTACACCGCATAAGTTGTGATTTTCATGCCCGAAGTTGACTCATTGATAGATGGGTCATCGGAGTACTGTACTCTAATTTCTTTATATTTATTTTACGTCAAAATTGTTTAGTTTATGTACTTACTACAAGCGCGCAATAAGGTACGCATGCACCCATATATAATATATAGTTATTTGGCATCTTGGAACCGATGTTTATGTAGGTACTGTACCTCTAGTTATATACAGTGCTGAATATGTGGAACGTAATGTTTGTTCCATAGTCTTCGATCGTTGGGCTGTTTGGGAAAATCTGCTTCTTGTCCGTTAAGTAGCTTATCGGTGACCCAGCTGCTAGGATGAATTCACATTAATTTAAATGCTGTCCCTAATATTACTTATTTCGTTAAAAATTTACAATTTTATAATCTTTACATAGCTTTCATCTATTTAAAATAGATAAAACTTAATGTTGAAGTTTTGGAAAAATGGTGGCCACGCGCGTTATAATATTGATCAACAAGTGTGAAAATCTTGGGAAGAGAATTTTAGTGACTAAGTCCTCTACCTGTAAGAGATGACAATGAAAACATAAAAATCGTTTGATCCAAATCGGAAAATAAAAATGAAATTTCTGAAGGGAAGCCCATGAATGTTGGTGTCGGTAGGCTGGGCCCACTGCCATGGAAGTAGGCTCTGAAAACCTCTTTTTTTTTTTTTTTTTTGTTTACTTCGTTATTTTTAAGAAGAAATTCTGAGCAGATCAGAGCTTTCGTCCACTTTGGCTGATATTTTTTGCAGTGCTAACTCAAACTAATCGTCCCAACTTCTTCTTCTTTCGTTTTTTTTCTTTAAAAAAAAAAAAATTAAGAGTGAGATTATTTGATTCAATTTTGAATTGAGATGAGTTTTAAAAAATTAAATTAAATATTATTATTATTTTAAGATTTAAAATTTAAAATTTTAAATTAAGATTTTAAAAAAATTATACTAAAAATTATATTTTTTAATAAAAATTTTAAAAAATATAATAATAAATTAAAATAAGCTTAATTTGTTTTCGAATTCAAAGAGAATCATAGAACCCCCTTAAAGGCGTCGAGGGACAGAATTTTGGATCTTTTCGTATTCCTTTAATCAGATCTCAAAATCAGTGAACTATCAGTTTGCAAAGATAAGGGGAGATGAAGTTGAGCAGCCGTCTTTATATTTATTATGTCTTTTTTATGTATTTGTTTTTGGACTGTTAATCTGTACTGTGTATTGCACCTTTTCCTTTCATTAATATCATTTGCCCTTAGAGAGAGAAAAAAAAAAAAAAAGATTGGTATCTGACAAAACAGGACCCACCTAAGCAATTATAACGCAATAGTTGTGCAAAACTGCTTGAGCCCAACAGTATTCTTACTTTTGTGCTTGGTTTAGGGGTTTTTGGGATTTGGGATTTGGGAGGTGGGTTGAACTCATCTCAACTCACTTCAATTTTATTATTATATTTTTATAATTTTTTATATAAAATATAAATTTCTATACACTTTTTTTAAATTTCAATATACCTTTTTCAAATTCTAAAATAATAATAATATTAAAAAATAAACAAAACTCATCTCAATTCATCTCATCTCAAAATCTAAACAAGGCTTTAAGGTGTTGATTTAGATTGTGAAATAAGATAAAGATAAATTAAGGTAATTTTTAAAAATTAAATAAAATATTAAAAATATTATTTTTTAATATTATTATTTTATTTAAATTTAAAAATTTTGAATTATTTATTATATTTTTTAAAAAATATAATAATAAATTTAAAATAAATTAAAATGATATAAGCCGAGTCTCTAATTTAAATTGGGTTTGCTTCATTTGAATTTTAAAATAAAATTAGATGAATTTTGAAATTTAAATAAAATATTTTTAAAATATTATTTTTTAATATTAATATTATTTTAAATTAAAAAAATTAAATTATTTTTTATATTTAATATGAAAATTTTAACAAATATAATAATAAAAATTTTAAATAAAATGAGATAAATTGAAATGAATTTTAAATATAAGAACTTATACTGCACATTGAATATTTAAGGCACCAGTTCCAGCGTGCTTTTGATAAAAAAAAAATGAACCAGAAATTTAAGGACAATGTTATGGGGCTCTGGTATTGGCATTCCTTTGTTTTTGTAGTATATTTTTTTTTTTTTTTACAAAAATAATAAAAGAATGTATTAAGATAAAATATATATGATTTTTTTAATTTTTTTAATTTCTTTTATTTAAAAACTTTCATGAGGTGCAAGGGCCCAACGCCAGAGCCCCATTTACTCGAAATTTAAATAGGGCGCGGGGTCCCCAACATGCATGAGATATATAATATTGTATATGCATTTCGTGAAAATTTTCTCGTCCCAAGTGCAGACCAAGATTTTAAGTAATATGATTTTAGTTATTTTAAGGAGAGCACTACTACATATAATGTTGTACAGTCCACTCTGATATGAATAATATTTTTATTATTTATGTAAACAGTAAAAATATTGTTTATATGAGAGTGGACTGTACAAACTAAGCTTGCAATAATATTTATTCTTTTAAGTAATATGATTTTAGCTGAGGGCCTTTCTTTTTGAAAGTCTATTTCTTATCTTGGTGTATGTATGTCATTAATTTTCTTTTGAAATTATTATTCTTAGAGAAATGCTATTTCACCTAATTGTTTTTATTTTTATATTTTTACTAAATGATTAAAAATTTTTTTTAATAATAATATGAATTTTTTTAAAAAAAAATATTTAAAATTATCAAAAAAAATATTATAAATAAATAAATAAAATACCCTTTTGAGAGATATTCGGACTACATCTCCAGCACCACTCTTATTCTTATCTTAAAAAATTAAAGATCGAGTACTAGATTAGGTAAGAAAATGACTTGGGCAAAGCACAACTTCTCTCTCTCTCTCTCTCTCTCTCCCCCCTCAATTATCGTTAATTTCCATGGTGCATGCACGCTGAATAGTGAATTGCATTCAATTTTGGGAGTCGTACTCAGTCCTGCGACAAGTGGCTCCGTTTGGATTTAGAGATGAGATGAGTTTAAATGAGTTTAGTTTATTTTTTAATATTATTATTATTTTGGGATTTGAAAAATGTATATTGGAAATTAAAAAAAGTGTATTGGGAATTGAAAAAGGTGTATTGGGAATTGAAAAAGGTGTATAGGAATTTGTGTTTTATATAAAAAATTATAAAAATATAATAATAAATTAAAAATGAATTGAGATGAATTGAGATGAGCTGAGCTCACCTCTGAATCCAAGCGGGGCCTAACTGAAGAAGTGGTCACATAATACATTTATTTATGAGAAATTTCGCTAGATCCGGTCGTCGACTCGTCACTCACTAGTCACATGGCTGATCAATAGGGTGTACGGCCCGGCAAGACTATTCAGCAGAATGGAGGCAAATAACACATGGCAGAATGGATGCGCAGGGCCATCGAATTGAAGAACTTCAAGCATTCTCATCGCTTGATTTATATTTGTGTCGGTTGATAAATGCATCTTTTTACATGAAAGGAAAAGAGAGGGTGATTTCTTTTCAAGCGTGCGTTGAGGACCAATATCAATCCACATTTAAATTAGTAGTGTATAAACATATTTTACATTTCCTTTGCATAATTGGATGGAGAGGATTTTTTAGTAGAATTTTGTACAAGAATTATTCAGAAAATGAGTTGCAATTCATTTTTGGATATGTTTTGTATTTTAATATTTTTTGTTTTTTGTTTCGTTTGTGTTGAGTAAATAATTATTTTTTTTTATTTTTTTTATTTTTTTAATTATAGTTGATGTGGAATTGAAAATTCATTCCTCTGCAACTCCTACACTATTTTTTTTTTTTTTTTGTATATAATAAAAGAAAAGCTTTTGGAGGGTTTTACTTTTCTCAGTCCACGCAAATTTTTTAAAAAGTGTCAAATTTAATTTTTTGATTCAATAAGTTGAATGCGTTCAAATATTAGAGGACGATCAATTTTTTAAAAAAAAAAAATAAGTTTGTACACATATTACAATTTTTTATTATATTTGAACAAAAAAATAAAAATAAAATAAAGAAAAAAAATAAAAGTATTTTTTGCTTTAATAAATAAATAATAACTCTTTAAATTTATTCTTTCTCCTCAATTTTTAATTAAATATGGCAAAATTTTTTTAATATATGTGTAAATTTATACTTTTAAAAAAAAAAATTATGATCAATCTAATGAGAATGCTCTTAAATCTTTCTTGTATACTAGATAAACAACTAGCTTAGATTTCGATAACAAAAAGGAAAATAATTTGTTTTATTGTTGTTGTTGTTGTTATTATTATTATTATTATTATTATTATTTTGGGGTGATATAATATATGTTAAGGGATGGTGACTAGGCCTGTTCATCACAACTCAGTCCAGTTTGAAATTTTAATATTTTTTTTAATATATATTTTTTTTAAAATTGAATAAAATTTTAAATTCGAATTTTGGATTTGGAAATCCAGAATCCAGATGAATACCTCCGATGATGACAAAATTGGTGTATTGAAAAAGTTATTTTTATTTTAAAATAAACATGTAAAATTACATAAAATAGGTGTAGATGAGTCAGTACTTCCAATCGAGATTGATGACATTTACTAGAAAAATAAAATAAAATAATATTTTAATCATAAAATTTTTCATAAATTAATATAATATAATTTAATTTATTAAATTATAAGATTATTTTTAATATCAAATAAATCTGCGTCAATTTATAAAATTACATAGTTTATGAATGTAATAATACTCAAAAAAATATACACAGCACGTGGATATTGTGCGACTATATTCCCTTCTAGGATCACCGCAATTGAGATCTCATAGAAAAATTTTAAATAGAATCATCACACCTTATACATTTATTTAAAAATATAATTTTATTCTTTTATTTTATTTTATTTTATTTTATATTTAAAGAAAAATTTAGTGCGTTACAGCATAACTCCAATACCTCATAAGAAATGATACTTATATTATTTATTTATAATTTATTTTTTTAAAAGCTTATTTAATGATTAAAAATATAAATATGAATAAAATTATCTATTTTTAAAAATTTTTTAATGATGAAAAATATTTTTCAAAAAGATTAAAAAATAAAAAAAATCTAAATACATACAAAATTATAAAAATATTATAAAAATAATTATACATGTACACCACTCATATCTCATATATCCGACCGTGAGTGTGGAATTTGAGACACCGACGAATCAAAAATCTGAATCTTATCCTCTGTCGGAACTTACGCTGTACTCAAGTGTACCATCTGACAATTCCACAGTTGCAACATCAGAAAGAAGTCCATGTCCTCTCGTAGCAGTTGCCTCATCATGAATCGTACAGAACGCTCCCATTCTAACAAGAGGAGTTGTTCTACACAAGTTTCTCAACTTCTATATATTATATTTTTTAATTTTTTTTTGTAAATAATTTTTATTTTTATTCATTATTTATATATTAAATATTTAATAAAAATAAATTTAAAAATTATATATAATATATAAAAATTATATAAATAATAAAAAGTTGTATAAAATTTTTTCCTCAAGAGTGTTAATTTTAAACTAAACATATTGGAAATTGACGAGGAAAAGTACTTTAAGGAACCTTCCGGGTAGCTCACTAAAAATAGGAGGCATAATCTACAAGAAATCGGGCATAAATTTAGGGAAGTGGAAGGGTCTTAGACTTATATAAGTATTGAACTTTTGAGCCCGTTGGAGGGATAGATATCAAAAAAGTAAAAAAAAAAAAAAAAAAAAACAAAGTCTTTGTTTGAGGGCTGGAGATAATTATTGGTCAAATAGTGTCTTGGCGGATCCAGCCTGGAGGAGTCAACCAGCTTGTTTGTTTGTTGTTTCTGCACCGCACACAATCGACAGCAAAATTAAAGAAGGATCCACGTAGAAGCCCCTGCAATAAATGATGTTCATCTTTACAGATCACATAACACAATTATATACAATAAATGTATGACGGGGGCAATAAGTAAGAGGGTCACGTTTGGGTCAGTCGGGCGGTCTTTAATACAAAAAGTAACCTTTTAAAAATATAATAAAAAATCAAATTTAAAAAATATAATAATAATAATAATAAAAGAAAATACAATAAAAAAATATAATAAAAAAATAAAATAAAGATGATTTAGTATATAAGCATTTGGTCTCAACCTAATTCCTCGCTGCCATTGACCACCTAACAGACCTATTTTAAATTTAAGGTTGTCGTAAACAAACAGTAGGTCGTCGGGAGTCACCGTCGTAGAAGTGAGATCACCGAAAAGATAATATGGACAGTGTCGTTCACAATACCCGACGGCAACAAGAGCTATTTTATTACTGATGTTGGTTCGACCTGCTAAATATTCCTAAATAGTATCCAAACTTCCTTAATTGTACAGTTTCACGTTGAGTAGTTCTACACTTAACTCCTGTGATTGGGTTCTGCCTAGTGTTATTATTATTTTTTATGTATTTGTCTTATATATATTTTTAACAATTTTCAATATTAAAAAAAATTAAAAAAATTATATAATAATACATCTTTCATTATTATATAAAATAAATAAATAAAATCCCACAAGCGGGATTCCCAATTCCGTTTGCGGGACTCGCATGTCTCTTTCACATTTTAGGAGAGTCCTGTATTTTAATGCGTCTTCTTCTACTTGGATATACGTCGGTAAAAGACAATTTCTCAGCCCTAACAAACGATTAAATAGATTAAAAATAAAACTAACAATAAATAGAAAGCTAAACGGATGAATACCATATATATTCCCTACTTATTTTGAATTTGCACAATCTTGAGTTGGAATCTTCGGAATTCACTCCAAGAAAAGTGCTCTTTTTCGACGCAGGAAATCACCAAAGATGCCCTAGAAAATCGCCGCAAATAATCTCTTGCAGTGAATTGTAGGAGCTGGATGTTTGACGCTATCGAAAAGCCTATTAAAATCTCTTGCGACGAAAATTGAAAATCGCTACTAATAAGCAATTATTTATAGCGAAACTAATCGCTGCAGTTAGTAAATAATGGCACTGCAAAGAATTTCCACACAATCACATTAAACGCTGGGAGTAAATTTTATCGGCGATTTTCATGCGCTAGAAAAAACTTAACTCTGCATCATGATGATTGTCAAGTGAATTAGTTTCAAAACATAATATATAATATATGAGAAAATCATATATGAGGCAAATTACGAAAAATTCTCTTTTGACAAGTAGAACCAGAAATATGAGGCAAACCTTAACTTTCACATCTCATTTGAATCTAAAAAGATATCACCATTATTCAAAACATCTCATTTTATTAAATTTGAACTGCACAAATAGGGTCTTAAATGTTGGCATTCCTTATTTATCTATGGGTGGGAAGAACCAACTTACAACATGTCAGCATGGATTTTAGATATACTTTCTTCAATTTATACTTACTTATTAAGTCCCACCCATATGCAAAATTAACTATAAAACCCTCAAAGCTGCTAAAGCTTAATGTCATCAACTTTAAGCTATATCATTCTCTTTAATTATGACTTGAAGCCATCAAAATAGTTCCATCATCATATCGTAAAATAACTCCAATGTCAGTCGGTGAAGAAGAATGAAACGAAGCACAATCAAAATCAAACTTCACCATATATACCTAGAGGATGACCTTGCCTTGAGAGCAACGTTTCTTTATATACTACCACATTTTGATTCTTCACATGAAGTAACTAACAATATAGGCAAGATAGTTATCAACTACCTCTAAAATAAAGTAATAAAAATTATGGAATATAATATTGTTATATATGTTAATAGATAAAAATATCAATGATATTCATATATGGCAATACATGTTCCTACAGTTACCACGGATGAGGGTGGGGTGCTACAAAGCTATAACTTGAAACGTGCATTGTGAAAAATAAATGCAAGGAAGGTTACCACAAGTTATGGGACAGTAGATCATGAGGTTAATTCCATGTTTCAATCGGTGCACTCTGAAAATACTTTAAAAAAACCCTATTGTTTGTAGGCCAACGGCACCGCTTTTGTAAGGGTAAGCTTTGGCTCCACCTTCCACCTTCCCCCTTCTCCTTCCCTCTTTCTTCCTCCTTTTTCTCCACCCTTTCTCCCTTCTTCCCTCCCTCTCGATTTTTCCTTTGTTTTTCTTTGGTTTTTCATTTTTTAATCTTTGTTTTCTCCTCATTATTTTGTATTCATTTCGTTTTCCCACACCCCATTTCTCTCTCACTTTAGTCTTTGTGTATCCCCTTCCCTTTTCTTTGTTTTTCTGGCTTTGTGGTTGCAAGAACAACCAATTGGTTTTGGAGCTTTTAGAGTGTTAATTGCAAGTGGTTTGATTGAAGCTCTCCAACGTCCAGGACACCACATGTGCCCCACCATAGGCTTTCCAGTGCATCGATCTCTCAATTGGGGGAGGATCGCGCTGAGTAGAGCAATGCGTATCCCACTCGCACTCCCCATAACGGTTGATTGCATTCAAAGCACCACACTCAAGGGTGGTTTTATGCTGCACACGAGGTGCCGTAGCCTAGGCCTGACCGCTCCTATCTGTGCGCCACTCTCTAGGGGTGGCGTATGTATTCCACGCACTACTCCCAGCCATGGTTTTTCAGTGTTGTCTCTTTGTTTTCCTCAAAGGTTGAAAACTATATATTATCTCTAGGGGAAACCCATTCTAGAGATAATATTTTTGTTTAATAAAAAAATATTATCTTTAGAATCTCTGATATGTAGAGTGTTTCTCCCTTGGACTTTATGTTCGAAGAGGTTTCCCCTATCTTGTCTTAGAATGTGATGAGATTTGTTGGTTTGTTGTTAATTCTGTTTTGGACATGGTTGGACTATCTCACAGACGATAATCTGGATATATTTGTAGTCAATATTAAACTATATCAGTCACCTTTAAGGTATTAGGGAATTACAGATCACCGTTTAGTTGCCTTATAATGTATTTTTTCAAGTTTAATTGCAATACTCATATTTGATAAATGCAGTTTGCTTTCTTTAAAAAAAAAAATTCCATGTTTCAATCAATGTGGGTATTGAATACTAATGTAAGGGAGGCTGCCCAACAAGAGCTTCAAAGGTCTTATTTTTTTTTTTTGTATTTCAACTTTTTTAGTTTTTAGTTTCGTTTGTATTGGATAAATAATTATAATTTTTTTAAATTTCTTTAATTATAATTGATGTGAAATTGAAAAGTTATTCTTGTGTAATCCTTGCACAAAATTCTTTGTATACAACAAGAGAAAAAATCTATACAACTATGAATTGGGTAATCGTTTAAAAAAAGTGAAGAAAATATAGAACTCACACAAAAAAAAATTAATTTTTTAATAGTGGATCTCACTTATTTTTAAAGTGGTTACACGATATTTACGTACCTCACACTTGTATGTAGCATTACTTATATAACAAATGGGTGACGCTGGAGTTCGATCGGATCGAACCCTATAGCAAATGTAGCTCACCCTAAAAATAAAATAAAAAATTCGAAAAAATATAATAAAATAAAATAAAAAACACAATAAAAATATAAAATGAAAAAAAAATAAAAAAATAAAAATATAATAAAAAACACAATAAAAATACAATAAAAAATAAAATAAAAATGATTTTAAAGGATGATTCGGCCCTCAGCCGAATGGCGCCGCCTCCAATGGCGGTGGACGACACTACCTATGCCATTGGAACTATAGCCCAAGACCAATTTCGGGTTTAAGGCAGCCGGGAGAAGGTGGAAGGTCGTCGACGGTCGCCAGAGGCCGCTGGTCTCGATGGCATGGGCAGTATCGCCCATCACCATTGAAGGCCGCGCGGGGGGGGGGGGGGGGCTGCATTTCCTATGGGGTTCGGTCGGATGGAACACCAGGTTTCCTCATAACAAATCCCTTGTTGTATTATTTATCACCTCACAACATAATTTGATTTATCAAATTATAAAATTAATTTTAATGTAAAATAAATATAACAAACTAAATAAATCTACGTCAATTTAAAAATTATGTAGTGTAATTATTTTATGGATGCAATAATACTAAAAAAATTATACAACAAATATGGATATTATTAGGGGTGGCAATATGTTACATGACTCGCTAATTCAATATGAACACGATACGATAATAACGGGTTATAGTTTAGTGTTAATGAGTTTCGAGTCAAAACGGGTTGATAGCGGGTCAACCTGTTTTAATCTGCTATGACCGTTAAGAAAGTTAAAATTACAAGTATACATTTATATTTAAAACTAAAATAGTTATAATTTTAATTTTAATATATATTTTAATTTAGATTGTAATTCATACTTATAGTTAATATTATAATTTTTATAAATATTATGGTTTTCAAATTTGTATAAAATTATACTAAGTTTAATTAAGTCAAACGAGTTAATTTCGAATATATTCAACACATTTATATAAAAAGGTTGAAACGTATCATATTTTGTCATGTTAATTTATTTCGTAATATTCACTAATAGGTCATAACAGGTTGACACGACATGACACGTTATATTAATGAGTCATATTAAGATTTGAGATTTTGACACGATAAGTTTAACGGGTCGGGTTAGGATTAACCTATATAGTATAATACACATGTCTTGACACGACATAAATACGACCCGTTGACACGATTTGGCACCTTTAAATATTGTGTGCCTGCTTAATTTCACTTCCGGTCAATATTCTAAATACCGTGCCGTACTGGCCGTTACGGCCAGAATTTTCCGTACCGGCCGGTACAAAAAAACTACAATTTCGTTTCGGCCGATTTTTCGACCGTACCGGCTGCTACGGCCGAAATCAGCCGAAAAATAGCCGGTACGGCTAGTACCGGCCGTATCGGATTTCGGCCTTTGAGGATTTTTTTTTTACTATATTTTAACCTCAATTTAGACTAAATTAATTACATATATATTTATCTATATAATTTATTTATATATTGACTATTATTTTGAAATATAATTTATAATTGTATTTATATATATAATTTATTTATGTATAAATTATTTCGAAACGGTACACAAAACGATATCAGTATCGAAATATTTCGTTTCAGTAATTTGACTAGTACTAGTATTGGTACGATATTCAAAACATTGCTTCCGATATCACCACAATTGAGATCTCATAGAAAAATTTTAAATAAAAGTATCACTCTTTGCTCATCTATTTAAAAATTTGATTTTTGTTATGAATTGTAATGAACGAACGAAACGGCAGCCGCCCCCTGTCCCACCACTAAAATTATGTGAATGACCCCACCACTATTATTTTAAAATCTACATAGTGACTTGCATAGTAACTTGCATAGTAATTTTAACGCCTATAAATATGGGCTTCAGTTGTAATGAAATTCATAAGAAAATATAGATAAGGAAGAAAGTTTCAGAGAGTTTCTTTTATATTTCTTTTGCAATAGTAGTAGTTTTCTTTTTAGTTTTATAACACGTTATCAACACGAGGTTCTACCGATACTGAAGTTAGTGGTCTTCTACTTCAAGATCGTTGATGAAATCTATTTGGATATGATGATAAACTTGAAAGATACAATCATAGAAGAAAATCATGTGTCCCTGAAGAACCATGCTGTGTATCTCATGATGAAAAATCATCTTACTGTGTGAAATGAATTAAGAGAGTGATATAAGTACCAGAATATGTAATCCTCTCAAAAGATCATTATGATTTATTACACCTGAAGTTGCAAGATTTTAAGAGTGGTATTGAGTATTCTGCACTCTTTAAAATTAGCTCAATATTAAAATTATGCAGTGAAAATGTCACTGATGATGATATATAAAAGAAAACATTATTTTTCATACCTCGAATGTGCTCCTGCAGTAGCAATATCGAGAGTGAAAGTTCAACAAATATTCTGAACTTTTGTTTTGTCTTCTAGTGATTGAGCTAAATAATGAGTTTTTGTTACACCAGTTACGTCCTATTAATAATATCGAATTTACACAATTCCCAGAAGTGAACGGTGCATCCTTTCAAAGAAATTAAGGGCGTAGACGTGGTAGAAAAATTATAGAAGTGTTGGTCCTAAAAGCGACAACACTAAAGATGATAAAAATATATCGTATCACCAGAAGTGATCAAATTCAGAAAAGGGTAAAAGCCCTCAGAATAATTCTTCATAAAAAGATGAAGATGTTTGTCATAGATGTGGTATGACTAAACAGTAGTCACGTACTTGTTGTACGGCCAAACACTTGATTTACTTATACTAAGTTTTTATATATAAGTTTATTAATATTTCATCATGTTTTGAAATAATGAAATATCGGTGCCTGAAGCACGATAAGAAATTACATGAGATAATAAAACCCTGTTTAAATTTGACCCTCTTACAAATAAATGTGAACCAGAAGTTCAGAGGATTATCTATCTGCAAAATGTTGCAAATCAATTACATGATATATTTACTGACACTAAAGGTGTTGTAAAATCATATATTACTGCTGTTAATGCTTAAGCAAGAATTGAAGCCCCTGAAGGACGAGTTGTTAAAATAGCAATAAATGAGTCTAAGATACACCTGAAACGTTGAAGACCTATTGGTGCACAAGAAAAATAAAAATAGGTACTCATGAAGAGACCGTATTTTCTGTATAAAATATAATCCTCCTGAAGAGGAAATCTCTTGAAAAGGTAACTCTTGAAGAGGTAACTCCTGAAGAGTATAAAACTCCTGAAGAGGAACCTCCTGTAGAGGTGTTTTATGAAATATTTTCCCCTAGAGAGGAACAATGAGATCTCAATACATTTCATGAGTACTAGAAAATTTATAGATAGAAATAATACTGTTGTCGACAACATATATGATAACACTTGACATTACCAGAAGTAATGAAGAAAGTGAGCCAAAAACCGTCGAAGAATGTCGACGTAGAAATGATTGGCCAAAATGGAAAGTAGTTATTAAAACTGAATTAAACTCGCTAGTGAAGCGAGATGCATTTGGACCTGTTGTCCAAACACCAAAGGGTGTAATATTTGTCAGATATAAATCAGTATTTATATGAAAGTATAATGCGAAATGAAATTGTGCGGTATAATTTTTCGCACAAAGTTTCTAGTAGAAACCCGAGAGCAATTATGAGGAAACATATTTTCTTGTTATGAATGCAATCACATTCATATTTTTAATCGATTTGGTTATTACAAAAGGATTAGATATGCAGTTAATGAATGTGGTCCCTGCATATTTATAAGGATCATTAAATCATTACATATATAAAGATTTACGATACTTGAAACATCTAATCCAAGTACATTTAGGAGTATGTACTTTATAAAATTTCAAAAATCTTTATATGGGTTAAAGCAAGCTGGATGCATGTGGTATAATTGAATCAACAAGTATCTATTGAAAGAAGGATTTAAGAATAATCCTATATGTCCATATGTTTTATCAAAATTCGGATTTGCCATTATTGCAGTTTACGTTGTTGATTTACCTTGTTAGAACTCTTGAAAAGATTACAAGGGTTGCTATAAATTCAAGGAATGCATTTGAAAAGGAAAGATCTTATTATTCAATTCATAGATGAATTACAAGAATTTGAAACTTCTAGCCTCATCTCTTAAATGCATTTGCTTTTCATAAAGCAACATACCATCCTTATCTAAAGGATTAGGCAATCGAAATGAAGAGGCAAGTAAAGATTTTAAATCCTTATTTTCTTACTTTAAGTCTGCAATTTTTCTGTCAGACTCTTGAACGAGTCGTTAAAGTACAGAAACCTTCTCGTTAAGCTCCTCAATCCCACGATTTTTGGATTGTAATCGGTTGGAAAATCCAACAATAGAGGAGGAGTATCGGGTGCCGAGAGTCACCAGCTCATAAACAGCTTCACGATCTGACTTATTAGTCAGATCATTTGCTTGCTGCAACATTGCACCTGCGGAAGATGCAGGAACAACTTGTAATTAAGGTGAAGGATACCTCATATGTTGATCGTGAGAAATAGTAAAAGGAAATTGATGAGCCATTAAAAATTTGTAGAATAAGAATACAAATACAGATGAATTATAGATATGAGAAGAAGATTTGATGCGTACTAAATGAAACTAAAGACGGTTCTTATAGAAATGGAAATAAGAACAAGACAAACCATCATCTCTTCAAATCTCACTTTACAAGATATGCTAGATGCATAATTTCAAAAGCCAGCGAGATTAATTACAGTTATCCCTATTTTCTTGTAAACACTGAGCCTCTGCCGTTAGCTGCTGTTGTTGACTTTGTATTTGAGCTCTTTCTCGTTCCAGGTCTTTTACTCGTGTTTTCAGGTCACGAGAATACCAGTGTACAAGTTTCTTCAGCTCATTATTTTCTTGTCTTAAATCTTTATTTTTACTATCTTTAGTTGCAAGCGTTTGATGCAACTCAAATATTTGATTTTTAAGATGATCAACCTCACTCGTTCTCGCCAATAGCCTCTGAGACATGGTTGTAAGAGAGGCAGCATATTGAATACTGAAGGTTCTTGATACTGCAACAATTTCAGGATCAGATTTACTAGAAAGATATATCTCTGCTCCTATCATGGTATTTACAGCCTCAGGAGAAAATATAAGTGGTTGAGGTATAAAAGGTTCGTGGTTTAAATCTGGGATATTAGAATTTCTATCAGACATAATATCGTTCTGGATGAACAATAACTGAATCTATGAGGAATGCGAGATCTTTTTACTGGAGTAAACCAATAGTAAAATTGGTTATATTTAAACAACAACCCGAAACCTTCAAATCTCTTCAACATCTCGTTTGTCCACAATGTCAAGCGGGTTTGATTTTCCGCCGAACCGATAATATTAAATCTCAAAACTTTTACAGTTTTTACCATACATAGATGGTTTCCAATGTTATTTCCGCCGTATATAAACAAGTTCTTCCTAATAATGCCGAATGGGGGGAGAAAATTTTAGATGAAAATATTATCATACTCTCTCTAATGCATTATGTAGTTGGAGATCGTGTTTGAATTCTTAACTTGTTATATATGCTGAAATAATGTTTGCTTATTACTTGAAATACTAACGCATATTATCAGGGGGAGTTTAAGTATTACTGCAGGTATCTGATTTCTATTAAATTTGTCAACCAGATATTATTTTTCATCTTCAAATCACTCAGAGATCATTGCTATTCATGAAGCAAGTCGAGAGTGTATTTGGTTGAGATCAGTTATTCAACATATTCAGGAAAAGTGTGGACTTCCCATGATCAATAATAGCCCAACAATCTTATATGAAGATAATATTGCTTGTATCACTCAAATCAGAGAAGGATATATCAAATATTTATTTACAAAGGCGTTACCAACTTCCACATTCAAGAAAATTGTGCATAACATTGGAATGCGAAGACTCAAAGATATTTTGTCATGCACTTTTCAGGGGGAGTAAATGTGCTGATTGTACTTTTTTTCCTTCGTTGAGATTTTGTCCCACTGGGTTTTCCTCTGCAAGGTTTTAATGAGACAATCTTAAAACACTTGTGGATACATAAAAAGACTGTATTCTTTTTCCTTCGCCATTGATTTTTCTTCCTACTGGGTTTTTACTTGATAAGGTTTTAACGAGACAGATTCTTTATGGGTGGTCATTCAAGGGGGAGTGTTATGAATTGTAATGAACGAACGAAACGGCAACCGCCCCCTGTCCCACCACTAAAATTATGTGAATAATCCCACCACTATTATTTTAAAATCTGCATAGTGATTTGTATAGTGACTTGCATAGTAATTTTAACGTCTATAAATATGGGTTTCAGTTGTAATGAAATTAATAAGAAAATATAGAGAATGAAGAAAGTTTCAAAAAATTTATTTTATATTTCTTTTACAATAATAATAATTTTCTTTTTAGTTTTATAACAATTTTAATTTTTTATCTTATTTTATTTTATACCAAAACAATAAAAAATTAGTGCGTCAAGACATGATATTTCTGTATGACTCTTTTCCTATGTCGTAACTTTACGCTTTACTCACGTGTACCATCTGACAATCCCACAGTTACAACGTCAGAAAGAAGTCCATGCCCTATCGTCATAGCAGTTGCCTCATGAATCGTACGTACCGAATGCTAGGAAGGTTCTCCGATCTAACCTCAAGATTCTCAATCTTAAACTAAACACATTTAAAATGAGGAAAAGTACTTATGGAACCTTCCGCGTAGCTCACTATGTATGGCGGGGGCAATAAATGATATCCAAACTTCCTTACTGAACAGTTTTCACATTTTGGAGTTGAGGGTGGCCGGATGCCACAAGCGACTTGAGCGAGCATTGTCCAAAATAAACAAGCAGAGTTACCAGAAGTTTTGGTACTTATTATTAAATAGCATGCAAGGGTACTAGAATATATTAAATAATTTTTAAAATTTAAAGAAAAGTATAATTTTAATGAATTTATCAATTTTTTATGTCGATAACTCCATATTAAATTTATTGTTAGATTCATCTAAATAATAATATAATAATATTTTTTGAGAAAAATATATTTAATTTTTTTGATATTATGTAATTATACTAACCATATGTATATTAATAATATAATTTGATACTTAAATAATTATTTTTTAACCAAAATTTAGAAAAAATATTTTTTCTTTCATTGATAAAAAATTAATTTTTTTCAATCAAAATTTTCAAACAAATAATTATTTTTTAACTAAATAAGAAAATAAGAAATAAAAAATGAGGAAAATAAAGTAGG
Organism: Platycarya strobilacea; assembly: GCA_036898215.1. Lineage (NCBI taxonomy): Eukaryota > Viridiplantae > Streptophyta > Magnoliopsida > Fagales > Juglandaceae > Platycarya > Platycarya strobilacea. The sequence goes on along the minus strand of CM072557.1, from coordinate 792,266 downwards.
AGAATAAAATATATTTAAATATATGTTTAGAGTGTGAATAATAGTCTTTCAAATATAAAAAATTGTAAAAATTTACTATAGTTCAAAATTATATATTAAAAAGTTTGATAAATCTAATGTAAAAATTCTTCAATAAAAATTATTAAATTTATATTTAATACATGATTTAATGAATTCAATATTAATATTGTAAAGGAGACTGCCCAACAACAGCTTCAAAGGTCGCTTTTTCTTTTCTGTTAGCTATGGAAATTAATGACAAGCACCCCTTCCGCATTTATCGGCCTTTTTCTTCAGCACGTTGAAGAAAAAGTAACTTCTTCTTTGCATCCTTTTGATTTTTGAAACCTATCAAGAAATTTCAGTTTCCACGTTGATTGACAAATTTACGGACCTAAATTTTTAAAAATTCTGTCGTTTATGTTCATAAGTCAATAATAAAACTTTATCTCCTAAATAATGTAACGTGGTGTGTTTATCATGTGGCCTAGATATGACCTTTGACCAAAACTCTAAGAAACTACTAATTATTTTTTGTCAATTAATTCTAACAAAATAATTATTTTAATTAAAATTAGTTATAAATAATCATTTGTTCGTAATTAAAGAATTATATAATCTTATTTTTCTTGTAGTATGTATTAAATAAAAGTTCTTACATTTGAGAAAAGAAAGAGAGTAAAAGATCATTACAACATTAGTGCATTAAAATGATATATTGCTGAGCCTCATGTCACAATCCCAACCTAAACCTGCTTATTAAACTTTTGGTATATACGTTGATGCTTAAGGCTCATCTTTTGAATGACTCCATACGCTACGTCGCTAGCTACTGAATAATGCTGCTACAAAAGTTTGAAAATGATTAATCAGCTGTACGCAAAGTGCCTTCCCATTAAGGCGATACTTTTGCAAAAGATGAAACTTGCCTAGCACTAGCAATAGCACTAAACCCTATCATTTCGGTTGTTTAAGCTTATACTTTTTGTACCATACACCATATACACTTTGCTATCTCTTTATTCTTGGCAAAGTTATTGTATGATGCTGATTGCTGAACTCATGAGTTGGACAGAATCAAGATAGGCTGGAATCTCTTTATTAACTTTATGATTATTGATCTGATTTGGACAATTTTGATGCTCCTATGAATGTAAAGTAGCAGTGAGGCCGTGCTTCTCCCAATCCAGCTTGAGTACCGGAGCTTAAGGACCAAAAACCAAGAAAGCAGAAGTTGATACGGATTCAAGAATCTCATCATGGCCTTACATTCCAAAAGTAATTTGCTTTGGACTTTGAGGAGTTGGAGGTCTCGATCTCTAATTACAAGCCCGCAAGACTCCATTGTTGATTATACGCTATATATATAAAGCCGAAGACAGCTAAGTTGAAGATAAAAGCCCATTTATAATGAGATGGACCTGACAAGACCCATTCTGTATGGGCCTTGGTAGATTCATGGCCAGGCTACACCCAACATTTCAATCTATTTTTCGCATGGCCTAGACTACCAGTCCCCACTCTTTGCAACATGACACCCAACGCTTTCATGAGTATTGGGCCCTCAAATCCGTCTTGAAAATGAGCATCTTTTCAAACGAGTACCAGCCCCTCTTCAAAACACCGGCAATCAACTTCTCGTTAACTTTGGAGTATTTTATTTTACTCACAGTATATTTTTATCTGGATTATTTGAATTGTGTTTACTTATTGTGCTAATTTTCATTTACTTCATAATTTCAAGTCTCTCAGAGGAGTTAGTAGACAATCCTTCTCTTTACCATTGATTCGGGGGGCTAGGAGTCGTTGGATATAGATGCTGGAGTTTGAAAGTATGTTTCGGTTGTCTTGTAATTGTAAACCAATTTATCTTTCAATAAGCTTAGCTGAAATTAGAAAGTGCTACAAAAAGTTTGTTTCTATTTTGATGTTATTATTTAATCCTTAATTTGGATTTGAAATGGAATATCTTATTTTGTGTCTAAGAACTATGTTGAGTTTCTATCTCTAAACAAATCTTGATCTGAACCGAGACAGTCTGATTCGTGATGCTGTTTCTTTTTTAACCGAAACTCTTGTTTCAGTTTTATCATTTATTTGCGCTACAAAATCTCTCAAGAAAATTCAAAGCAACAAGCACAAAGTCAAAAACTAAACTACTTCTTCTCGGTAGCTTCACCAGCAATGGCATTCAAGCTCAGATCTTCAATCAAGGCATTCAAATCAGAGTAAGAGGATCCTCCTTCTTCAACAGAGCTCTTTGCCATTTTCATAAGCTCTCTTGCTCTGTTTCTCATTTCCTCTGCTTCTTCCCCAACCATTACTCGAATTAACGCCTTCTCTATGGCTTCCTTCCCAATTCTGTCGCCCAAAAATCTGACCCATTGTTGAGCACCAACACCAACTCCAATTTTGAGGATCTGGGTGATCAACTTCTCATTGTAGAATTGCTCAGCAGAAACCGGCCATGTCACCATGGGAACCCCTGCAACAATTCCTTCCAACGTGGAGTTCCACCCACAATGAGTCACAAATCCACCAACTGCTTTGTGATCTAGAATCAATAATTGGGGCGCCCAACCTCTTATGATTAGGCCTTTTCCTTCTAGTCTTTTCTCAAAATCATCGGGTAGCCATTCGTCTTTTGTTTCGTGAGTTTTTTCTCTCTTTACAACCCAAATGAACTGCTGCTGAGAAGCCTCAAGACCCATTGCAATCTCCATGAGCTGAGAATCATTGAAGTTAGCCATACTCCCAAAACATATATAAACAACAGAATCGGGATTCTTCGAATCAAGCCACTTCAAGCACTCATGGCCGCCATGAACGGATGCTTCCTTCCCCCTTTGTGCTTTATCCTCAGTCTCCGTATTGCATAATGAAACCGGGCCTATATGCCATGCCTTCCTTCCAAGAACCTTCTTGTAATAGTCTGCATAAGCTGGCTCAAGATCGTAGAAGCTATTGAAAACAGCCCCATAACTCGTTAGCTCCGCTTCTATGACTTGTCTAATCAACTTCCCCACATCGGTCTCGATGTAGACATCTCGTGTAAGAAAATCTGGAAGTTGGTTTCTTGTCAATTTGATCTCGTCGGGGAAGTTGGGGAGGATGAACGGTTCCGAATCTGATTCAACTTTTTTGTAAGGTTCGTATAGCCTAAGACATTCTGAGGCGCATATGGAGAAAGAACTTGTGGCATGGAAAATAAGCCTTGGTATGCCAAATCTCCGAGCAACATCGGTAGTCCATGGGAGCAGAACGCTGGTTATAAGGCAATCAGGACAATAATCTTGAACAAGTTGTTCGAGAGGTTGCCTCAGCAAGGTTACGGCCTCTAGGAATTTCATCCGCAAATCAGGGGACGTGACTAAGTGATAGCTCTCGCATCCTTTGGGCAATCCAACCTGTTCAGCAGGGAACTCGATGATTAACATGTCCATTTTCAAACCCAGAATTTTGCTTTTTTCGACTGTTTTGATGATCGAGGAGGCATTGAGAGGAGTAGTGATGATGGTTATTCTCAAACCTCGGGAAGCAAATAGCTTGGCCATGTCTATAGCCGGGATCATGTGGCCTGCGCCCATGAATGGGAAGATAAACAGGTGAAGCTGACGCTTTTCACTCTCCATATGGAGTTGGTAGAAAAATCTTTGTGGAGAAGTGTAGGTTAGGTAATGGTGACGAAGAAGAACAACAAGAAGAAAGAAAGTCCGGCAGCCGGTTAACAGTACGAAGGCATTGAATTTAGGGTAATTGTTGGACCGGTACTTGGACGAGCTTTATACTACTCGTTTCATACACTCTAGCTCACATGTATTTTTATTTTTTCTTATTAAATTAATTGAGTTTTTTAATAATTATTCAGTAAAAAAAAAAAAAACTAAAAAAGTTTGCTATTCATCATTTCATACAGGTAAATTTATTTTTTTAATTTTATTTTTAATAAATTAATTGGGTTTTTTTATTCATGATTACTACGTACTTACTAAAGAAAAATAAATAAAAATTTAAAATGTATTATATAAGAATAATGAATGGAATTTTATACAACTTAAATTTGGCTTTAACTTGCTTGGAGTGTAGCGTCTTCTTTTCAGTCTTCCTTCCTAATAATAATAATAAAACAAAATACTCGGCCTTTGCTTTTCACTGGTAACGTAACGTCTTGCGTCATTACAGATGGTATAATAAAAAAGATGTGATGAATTACATTGAGATAAATTTTAAAAATTAAATTAAATATTAAATTTTAATATTATTATACTTTTAAATTTTAAAAAAATTATATTAAAATTAAAATAAAATAAATTAAAATAATCTCATTTCACAATCTAAATCAACTCTAAAAACAAGACATTTTGTTGGGTAGTGTCGTCTTCGAGAATCCTATTGGCGCAACACCGCTGTCAGTATGGGTAACTTCTACTTGTAGACGTGGAATTGTGTGCTGCTTCGCTGTCAAGAGTATGCAATAGTGTTCTTAAGTCAATAAAAGTGGAAGAGAAAACAGCTTGTCCAACGACATGTGAAAGAATAATTCTAGGAGGGAGGCGCTATTTCACGTTCCACAAACATTCAATTAAACACGGCATGTCTATCCTTGGATTGGGATTTAAATCATTAAAATTTTACAAATCGTTGAATTGTAGGCTTGTAGCCTTACCAATGGAAGACTTTAGAGGCACTCGAAGCTTGAATGGAATTTTAGCATCATTCATAAAACTGTCTAAGAACCAGAAAATAAGGGGAAAAAAAAACATTCGTATATAAAAATAATGTCTTTGAAAAGAAAGAGGTTTCTTTCTTTCTTTTTCTTTGTTCAATGCTTGCTCTTATCACGAGCTTGTTCCTACATGTTATGTTTATAGAATCAAAGTCTAAGGGACTTCAATTCTTCAATTGAAGCATTCAAATCGGAGTAGGATGTTCCACCTTCTTCAACGGCTGTCTTCGCCATCTCCGCAAGTGCCTTTGCTCTTCTTCTCATTTCTTCTGCTTCTTCACCCACCATAATTTGCCTCACTGCTTTCTCTATTGCTTCATTCTTTATAAAATCTCCCACCACTCTAATCCATTGCTGAACACCAACAGCAATCCCTATTTTCAGTATTTGAGTCACCAACTTCTCATTGAAAAATTGCTCTGCCGCAACAGGCCACGTAACCATTGTCACCCCCGCAGCCACTCCTTCCAACGTAGAATTCCACCCACAATGAGTCACAAATCCTCCAACTGCTTCATGATCCAGAATCAACACTTGGGGTGCCCAATCTCTTAAAATCAGACCCTTATCTTGCATTCTCTTCTCAAATCCTTCGGGTAACCACTCTTCTTTCCCTCCATCATTCATTCCTTTCTTCACAACCCAAATGAACTGCTGACCTGAAGCTTCAAGACCCATTGCTATTTCCATTAATTGAGAATCATTGAAATTTGCCACACTCCCAAAACATACATAAACAACCGAATTGGGTTGTTTTGAGTCAAGCCACTTCAAGCTTTCATGTTGATTGGTGAGGGTTTTGGCTTCCTTCGATCCTCTCAACAGTTTCTCTTCGATATCCTTATTGCATAGCGATACTGGTCCTATATGCCAGGCTTTTATTCCAAGTACGTTCCTGTAATGATTAGCATAAGCCGTCTCAAGCTCATAGAAGGTATTCACAATAACCCCGAAACTCTTATGGTTGATTTCTCTAATTACTTTGAAAAACTTTGCAAATTCTGTTTCGGCACCACTTATGATAAAATCGGGTAGCTGTTTTTTTGCCAGTTTGATCTCATCAGGAAGAGTAGGGATGACAAAAGGCTCTGAATCAGATGATACCTTCTTGTAAGGCTCATATGATAACACACTGTCTGAAACACATAGAGAGAAGAAACCGGTTCCGTGGAAGACAAGCCGGGGAATCCCGCATCGACTAGCAACATCGTTAGACCAAGGAAAGAACATGTCCGAGACAAGGCAATCAGGACGATGTTTTTGGAGCAATTGCTCAAGTGGTTGTTCAAGCATGATGGTGGCCCTGAAAAAGTTCAAGCGCATCTCAGGCCCAATTACCAAGTGAGCATTTTCGCATCCTTCGGGCAACCCAGCCTCTTTAGTTGGAAATTTGATGGTAAGAACTCCAATTTCGATACCTGAACTCTTGCTTTTGTCGATTGTCTTGGAGAAGAGTGGCACGTTGAAAGGAGTGGTAACTATGGTTGCTTTCACACCTCGAGAAGCATATTGCCTGGCCATGTCTACCATGGGTATCATATGACCTTGAGCCATATATGGAAAGAAGAAGATATGAAGTGGACGATGAGTTTCAGTACCCATATTGCCTTTCTTGTAGGGGACATGTATTGATGATTCCTGAATAGAGAGAATTCACTTTGGCTATAAATTCTCCGTTGGAAAAGAAGGTATAAATAAACGTTTAAGAGGAAAAATCGAGGAAGGGAAAAAAACTAAAAAAAATTTCTTTGCTAACATAAGCACTTACGTCGGGGAAAAAGCAAAACTTGCGCAGCACCCAGTCAGACTTTGTTATGACAGTCAAGGAAAATAAGCTTACATAAAGTATTTAATGGTATAATATATGGAGAAAAAGGATAAGGAAGTCACTCTTAAGAGTAGTTTTGTGGACAATAACCATTTGATTATTTTTTATAATAAAATATGAATGATGTTTGTCGTTTCGAATGGGGGATCATCAGATAGTTCGATTTCCAATCAAATCCTGTTTCAAAGTCTTACATTTTTTAAGCTTCACAATTAAGGCATCAAGGCATCAACATCCTTAAACGAAGATCCATCTTGTTCTATGGCTCTCTTGGCTTTCTCTGCTAGCTCTTTAGAAAAATGTTATTTGTACTTATAAACTTGTCCTATAAAAGTTATCGGTTGCATTTTTTATTTTTATTTAATAATTATGAAAGTTATTATTAGTGTATTAATTTTTTTTTAATATTTTTAAAAAATATTTAAAAATATATAAAAAATGATTGAAATAAAAGATTAAAAAAAAAAAATCAGTTTACACTACTTATCGATCAATCTTCGGTAAAGCATCCCTCCCCTAGCATTGTCCATCTCTTTATTAATTTTATACTTTATGATTATTGATATTATGATGCTCCGATGAGGCCGTGCTTCTCCGAATCCAGCTTGAGTACCGGAGCAAAAACCAAGAAGGCAGAAGTTGATACGGAGTCAAGAATCTCATCGTGGCCTTACATTCCAAAAGTAATTTGCTTTGGATTTTGAGGAGCAGGAGGTCTCGATCTCAAATTACAAGCCCGCATGACTCCATTGTTGATTATACTCTATATATATAAAGTCGAAGACAGGTAAGTTGAAGATAAAAGCCCATTTATAATGAGATGGGCCTGACAAGACCCATTCTGTATGGGCCTTGATAGATTCCTGGCCAGGCTCCACCCAACATTTTCATCTTTTTTTCTTTTTGGCAGTTTTGCGCAGGGCCTAGACTAATGGTCTATTTACCAGTCCCCACTCTTTGCAACATGACACCCAATGCTTTCCCGAGTATTGGGCCGTTAAATCCCTCTTGAAAACGAGCATCTTTAAGTACCCAATTACTGAGGCTGTTAGCCCACATTACAGGGCACTATGTTATGTTTCTATCTCACAAGGAAATTTTGATCTGAACCGAGACAGTCTGATTCTTGTTGCTGTTTCTTTTTCGGCCGAAACTCTTGTTTCAGTTTTATCATTCATGGCGCTACAAAATCTCTCAAGAAAATTCAAAACAACAAGCACAAAATGAAAAACTAAACTAGTTCTTGTCGGTAGCTTCACCAGCAATGGCATTCATGCTCAGATCTTCAATCAAGGCATTCAAATCAGAGTTAAGAGGATCCTCCTTTTTCCACAGAGCTCTTTGCCATTTTCATAAGCTCTCTTTGCTCTGTTTCTCATTTCCTCTGCTTCTTCCCCAACCATTACTCGAATTAACGCCTTCTCTATGGCTTCCTTCCCAATTCTGTCGCCCAAAAATCTGACCCATCGGTTAGCACCAACACCAACTCCAATTTTGAGGATCTGGGTGATCAACTTCTCATTGTAGACTTGCTCAGCAGAAACCGGCCATGTCACCATGGGAACCCCTGCAACAATTCCTTCCAACGTGGAGTTCCACCCACAATGAGTCACAAATCCACCAACTGCTTTGTGAACAAGAATCAATAATTGGGGCGCCCAACCTCTTATGATTAGGCCTTTTCCTTCTACTCTTTTCTCAAATTCTTCGGGTAGTCATTCGTCTTTTGTTTCGTGAGTTTTTTCTCTCTTTACAACCCAAATGAACTGCTGCTGAGAAGCCTCAAGACCCATTGCAATCTCCATGAGCTGAGAATCATTGAAGTTAGCCATACTCTCAAAACATATATAAACAACAGAATCGGGATTCTTCGAATCAAGCCACTCCAAGCACTCATGGCCGCAATGAACGGATGCTTCCTTCCCCCTTCGTGCTTTATCCTCAGTCTCCTTATTGCATAATGAAACCGGGCCTATATGCCATGCCTTCCTTCCAAGAACCTTCTTGCAATAATCTGCATAAGCTGGCTCAAGATCGTAGAAGCTATTGAAAACAGCCCCATAACTCGTTAGCTCCGCTTCTATCACTTGTCTAATCAACTTCCCGACATCGGTCTCCATGTAGACATCTTGTGTAAGAAAGTCTGGAAGTTGGTTTCTTGTCAACGTGATTTCGTCGGGGAAGTTGGGCAGGATGAAGGGTTCTGAATCTGATTCAGCTTGTTTGTAAGGCTCGTATAGCCGAAGACATTCTGAGGCGCATATGGAGAAAGAACTTGTGGCATGGAAAATAAGCCTCGGTTATGCCAAATCTCCGTGCGACATCGGTTGTCCATGGGAGCAGCATGCTGGTTATAAGGCAATCAGGACAATAATCTTGAACAAGTTGTTCGAGAGGTTGCCTCAGCAAGGTTACGGCCTCTCGGAATTTCATCCGCAAATCAGGGGACGTGACTAAGTGATAGCTCTCGCATCCTTTGGGCAATCCAACCTGTTCAGCAGGGAACTCGATGTTTAACATGTCCATTTTCAAACCCAGAATTTTGCTTTTTTCGACTGCTTTGATGATCGAGGAGGCATTGAGAGGAGTAGTGATGATGGTTATTCTCAAACCTCGGAAAGCAAATAGCTTGGCCATGTCTATGGCCGGGATCATGTGGCCTGCGCCCATGAATGGGAAGATAAACAGGTGAAGCTGACGCTTTTCATACAACAATGGTGACGAAGTGTAGGTTAGTTAATGGTGACGAAGAAGAACAACAAGAAGAAAGAAAGTCCGGCAGCCGGTTAACAGTAGGAAGGCATTGAATTTAGGGTAATTGTTGGACCGGTACTTGGATGAGCTTTATACTACTCATTTCATACACTCTAGCTCACATTTATTTTTATTTTTTCTTATTCAAATAATTGAGTTTTTTAATAATTATTCAGTAAAAAAAAAACTAAAAAAGTTTGCTATTCATCATTTCATACAGGTAAATTTATTTTTTTTAGTTTTATTTATAATAAATTAATTGGGTTTTTTTTATTCATGATTACTACATACTTACTAAAGAAAAATAAATTAAATAAATAAAAATTTAAAATGTATTATATAAGACTAATGAATGGAATTTTATACAACTTAAATTTGGCTTTAACTTGCTTGGCGTGCAGCGTCTTCTTTTCAGTCTTCCTTCCTATAAAATAATAAAACAAAAAACTCGGCCTTTGCTCCACTGGTAACGTAACGTCTTGCGTCATACAAATGGTATAGTAAAAGAGATGTCATGAATTAAATTAAGATAAATTTTAAAAATTAAATAAAATATTATTTTTTAATATTATTATAATTTTAAATTTTAAAAAAATTATAATAAAATTAAAATAAATTAAATTAAAATAATCTCATTTTTCAATCTAAATCAACTCTAAAAACATGACATTTTGTTTGGTAATGTCGTCTTCGAGAATCCTATTGGCGCAACACCGCTGCAGTATGGGTAACTTCTACTTGTAGACGTGGAATTGTGTGCTGTTTCGCTGTCAAGAGTATGCAATAGTGTTCTTAAGTCAATAAAAATGGGAGAGAAAACAGCTTGTCCAACGACATGTGAAAAAATAATTCTAGGAGGGAGGCGCTATTTCACTTTCCACAAACATTCAATTAAACACGGCGTGTCTATCCTTGGATTAGGATTTAAATCATTAAAATTTTACAAATCGTTGAATTGTAGGCTTACCAATGAAGACTTTAAAGGCACTCGAAGCTTGAATGGAATTTTAGCATCATTCATAAATCTGTCTAAGAACGAGAAAATAAGGGAAAAAAAACATTTCTATATAAAAATAATGTCTTTGAAAAGAAAGAGCCTTCCTTCTTTCTTTTTTCTTGTTCAATGCTCGCTCTTATCACGAGCTTATTCCCAGATGTTATGTATATGGAATCAAAGTCTAAGGGACTTCAATTCTTCAATTGAAGCATTCAAATCGGAGTAGGACGATCCACCTTCTTCAATGGCTGTCCTCGCCATCTCTGCAAGTGCCTTTGCTCTTCTTCTCATTTCCTCTGCTTCTTCACCTACCATAATTTGCCTCACTGCTTTCTCTATTGCTTCATTCTTTATAAAATCTCCTACCACTCTAATCCATTGCTGAACACCAACAGCAATCCCTATTTTCAGTATTTGAGTTACCAACTTCTCATTGAAAAATTGCTCTGCCGCAACAGGCCACGTAACCATTGTCACCCCAGCAGCCACTCCTTCCAACGTAGAATTCCACCCACAATGAGTCACAAATCCTCCAACTGCTTCATGATCCAGAATCAACACTTGGGGCGCCCAATCTCTTAAAATCAGACCCTTATGTTGCATTCTCTTCTCAAATCCTTCGGGTAACCACTCTTCTTTCCCTCCATCATTCATTACTTTCTTCACAACCCAAATGAACTGCTGACCTGAAGCTTCAAGACCCATTGCTATTTCCATTAATTGAGAATCATTGAAGTTTGCCACACTCCCAAAACATACGTAAACAACCGAATTGGGTTGCTTTGAGTCAAGCCACTTCAAGCTTTCATGTTGATTGGTGAGGGCTTTGGCTTCCTTTGATCCTCTCAACAGTTTCTCTTCGACATCCTTATTGCATAGCGATACTGGTCCTATATGCCAGGCCTTTATTCCAAGTACTTTCCTGTAATGATCAGCATAAGCCGTCTCAAGCTCGTAGAAGGTATTCACAATAACCCCGAAACTCTTATGGTTGGCTTCTCTAATTTTTTTGAAAAGCTTTCCAAATTCTGTTTCGGCATCACTTATGATAAAATCGGGTAGCTGTTTTTTTGCCAATTTGATCTCATCAGGAAGAGTAGGGATGACAAAAGGTTCTGAATCAGATGATACCTTCTTGTAAGGCTCATATGATGACACACTGTCTAAAGCACATAGAGAGAAGAAACCGGTTCCGTGGAAGACAAGTCGGGGAATCCCGCATCGACTAGCAACATCGTTCGACCAAGGAAATAACATGTCCGAGACAAGGCAATCAGGACGATGTTTTTGGAGCAGTTGCTCAAGTGGTTGTTCAAGCATGATGGTGGCCCTGAAGAAGTTCATGCGCATCTCAGGCCCAATTACCGAGTGAGCATTTTCGCATCCTTCGGGCAACCCAGCCTCTTTAGTTGGGAATTTGATCGTAAGAACTTCAATTTCGATACCTGAACTCTTGCTTTTGTCGATTGTCTTGGAGAAGAGTGGCACGTTGAAAGGAGTGGTAACTATGGTTGCTTTCACACCTCGAGAAGCATATTGCCTAGCCATGTCTACCATGGGTATCATATGACCTTGAGCCATATATGGAAAGAAGAAGATATGAAGTGGACGATGAGTTTCAGTACCCATATTGCCTTTCTTGTAGGGGACGTGTATTGATGATTCCTGAATAGAGAGAATTCACTTTGGCTATAAATTCTCCGTTGGAAAAGAAGGTATAAATAAACGTTTAAGAGGAAAAATCGAGGAAGGGAAAAAAACTAAAAAAAAATGTCTTTGCTAACATAAGCACTTACGTCGGGGAAAAAGGAAATCTTGCGCGGCACCCAGTCAGACTTTGTTATGAGAGTCAAGGAAAATAAGCTTACATCAAGTATTTAATGGTATAATATATGGAGAAAGAGGATATGGAAGTCACTCTTAAGAGTAGTTTTGTGGACAATAACCATTTGATTATTTTTTATAATAAAATATGAATGATGTTGTCGTTTCGAATGAGGGATCATCAGATAGTTCGATTTCCAATCAAATCCTGTTTCAAAGTCTTATATTTTTTAAGCTCCACAATTAAGGCATCAACGTCCTTAAACGAAGATCCATCTTGTTCTATGGCTCTCTTGGCTTTCTCTGCTAGCTCTTTAGAAAAATGATATTTGTACTTATAAACTTGTCCTATAAAAGTTATCGGTTGCATTTCTTATTTTTATTTAATAATTATGAAAGTTATTATTAGTGTATTAATATATATTTATTTTAAATATTTAAAAATATATATTAAAAATATATAAAAAATGATTGAAATAAAAGATTAAAAAAAAAATCAATTTACACTACTTATCGATCAATCTTCGGTATCGAAATTGGATTATTGATATGATATGGACCATTATGATGCTCCTATGAGGCCGTGCTTCTCCGAATCCAGCTTGAGTACCGGAGCAAAAACCAAGAAAGCAGAAGTTGATACGGAGTCAAGAATCTCATCATGGCCTTACATTCCAAAAGTAATTTGCTTTGGATTTTGAGGAGTTGGAGGTCTCGATCTCTAATTACAAGCCCGCATGACCCCATTGTTGATTATACTCTATATATATAAAGTCGAAGACAGCTAAGTTGAAGATAAAAGCCCATTTATAATGAGATGGGCCTGACAAGACCCATTCTGTATGGGCCTTGATAGATTCCTGGCCAGGCTACACCCAACATTTTCATCTTCTTTTCTTTTTGGCAGTTTTGCGCAGGGCCTAGACTAATGGTCTATTTACCAGTCCCCACTCTTTGCAACATGACACCCAATGCTTTCCCGAGTATTGGGCCCTTAAATCCCTCTTGAAAACGAGCATCTTTAAGTACCCAATTACTGAGGCTGTTAGCCCACATTACAGGGCACTACGTTATGTTTCTATCTCACAAGGAAATTTTGATCTGAACCCAGACAGTCTGATTCTTGTTGCTGTTTCTTTTTTAGCCGAAACTCTTGTTTCAGTTTTATCATTCATGGCGCTACAAAATCTCTCAAGAGAATTCAAAACAACAAGCACAAAATGAAAAACTAAACTAGTTCTTGTCGGTAGCTTCACCAGCAATAGCATTCAAGCTCAGATCTTCAATCAAGGCATTCAAATCAGAGTAAGAGGATTCTCCTTCTTCAACAGAGCTCTTTGCCATTTTCATAAGCTCTCTTGCTCTGTTTCTCATTTCCTCTGCTTCTTCCCCAACCATTACTCGAATTAACGCCTTCTCTATGGCTTCCTTTCCAATTCTGTCGCCCAAAAATCTGACCCATTGTTGAGCACCAACACCAACTCCAATTTTGAGGATCTGAGTGATCAACTTCTCATTGTAGAATTGCTCAGCAGAAACCGGCCATGTCACCATGGGAACCCCTGCAACAATTCCTTCTAACGTGGAGTTCCACTCACAATGAGTCACAAATCCACCAACTGCTTTGTGATGAAGAATCAATAATTGGGGCGCCCAAGCTCTTATGATTAGGCCTTTTCCTTCCACTCTTTTCTCAAATTCTTCGGGTAGCCATTCGTCTTTTGTTTCGTGAGTTTTTTCTCTCTTTACAACCCAAATGAACTGCTACTGAGAAGCCTCAAGACCATTGCAATCTCCATGAGCTGAGAATCATTGAACGTAGCCATACTCCCAAAACATACATAAACAACAGAATCGGGTTTCTTCGAATCAAGCCACTCCAAGCACTCATGGCCGCCATGAACGGATGCTTCCTTCCCCCTTTGTGCTTTATCCTCAGTCTCCTTATTGCATAATGAGACCGGGCCTATATGCCATGCCTTCCTTCCAAGAACCTTCTTGTAATAGTCTGCATAAGCTGGCTCAAGATCGTAGAAGCTATTGAAAACAGCCCCATAACTCGTTAGCTCCGCTTCTATCACTTGTCTAATCAACTTCCCGAGATCGGTCTCGATGTCTTGTGTAACAAAATCTGGAAGTTGGTTTCTTGTCAATTTGATCTCGCCGGGGAAGTTGGGGAGGATGAACGGTTCTGAATCTTACGAAGCTTTTTTGTAAGGCTCGTATAGCCTAAGACATTCTGAAGCGCATACAGAGAAAGAACTTATGGCATGGAAAATAAGCGTAGGGATGCCAAATCTGCGAGCAACATCGGTGGTCCATAGGAACAGCGCGCTGGTTATAAGGCAATCGGGAGAGTAATCTTGAACAAGTTGTTCGAGAGGTTGCCTCAGCAAGATTATGGCCTCAGGGAATTTCATCCGCAAATCAGGTGAAGTGGCTAAGTGGGGGCTCTCGCATCCTTTGGGCAATCCAACCTGTTCAGCAGGGAACTCGATGATTAACATGTCCATTTTTAAACCCAGAATTTTGCTTTTTTCGACTGTTTTGATGATCGAGGAGGCATTGAGAGGAGTAGTGATTATGGTTATTCTCAAACCTCGGGAAGCAAATAGCTTGGCCATGTCTATGGCCGGGATCATGTGGCCTGCGCCCATATATGGGTAGATACTAGATAAACAGGTGAAGTTGGCGCTTTTCACTCTCCATATGGAGTCAGTGGAAAATTTTCTGTGGCAGAAAGAGAAGCATAAGTAATGCCTAATGGTGAGTCGGTGACGAAGAAGGGTGGAAAAAGAAAGCCCGGCTTAACAGTATCAGGGCATTGGATTTGGGATAATTGTTGCAGCGTACTTAAATGGATAAGCTTTATACTCTTCTTCCATACACCTTAGGTTACATTTATTTTTATTTTAATCTTATGAAATTAATTAAATTTTGAACAATGATACCTATAGGCTATACAACACTAATATCTATAACACTTTTCACAACATGTAATGCAAAATAAGAGTATTTTTATAAAGTGTGTTATTTTTACATAGTAGTTTACAATAATATCTCATTTTAAAATATGATTGTAAAATATGTTGTAAAAAGTATCGTGTTTATCAATTTTTTATACATCATACTTATTTTTTTATCTTTTATATTATTTTATTTTTATTAAATTAATTAAAATTTTGTATTCATCATTCATATATTATATATTTAACAAAAGAAATCAAATATAAAAAATCATATAATGTATAGTACATAAATAATAAATAGAATTTTTATATAGCTTATATTTCATTTTAATTCCTCTAGGAAACATAAAATAAAAGGTCGAGATGTATTTTGTAAATTTGTAATTGCTTGCTGTGCACTGCACACTGAGGCGTCTGGTTTTCAGTCTTACTAATAAATAATAACTCGGCCTTTGCTTTTCACTGGTAACGTAAGGTCTTGCGTCATACAGATAGAGACATATGAGCATAGTCTGTCTTAAATACTTGATCATAATAATAATATCTACCCTTGGATTGGGATTTAAATGGTTGAATTGTAGTCACCCAGGTTTGAATGGAGTTTCAACCTCATTCACAAAATTGTCAAAGATAATGTCTTAAGAAAGAAAGAGCCTTCATTTTTCAATGATTGCTCTTGTCACGAGATTAGAGCTTGTTTCCATATATTTTGTTTGTGGCATCAAAGTCTAAGGGACTTTAATTCTTCGATTGAAGCATTCAAATCGGAGTAAGACGATCCACCTTCTTCAATTGCTATCCTCGCTCTCTCCGCAAGTGCCTTGACTCTTCTTCTCATTTCCTGTGCTTCTTCACCCACCATAATTTGCCTCACTGCCTTCTCTATTGATTCATTCTTTATAAAATCTCCCTCCACTCTTATCCATTGCTTAACACCAACAGCAACTCCTATTTTTAGTATTTGAGTCACCAACTTTTCATTGAAAATTTGCTCTGCCGCAACAGGCCACGTCACCATCGTCACCCCAGCAGCCACTCCTTCCAGCGTAGAATTCCACCCACAATGCGTCACAAATCCTCCAACTGCTTCATGATCGAGAATCAACATTTGGGGCGCCCAACCTCTTATAATAAGACCCTTATCTTGCATTCTCTTCTCAAATCTTTCGGGCAACCACTCTTCTTTTCCTGCACTATTCATTCCTTTCTTCACAACCCAGATGAACTGCTGACCTGAAGCTTCAAGACCTAATGCTATTTCCATTAATTGAGAATCACTGAAGTTTGTCAAACTCCCAAAACATACATAAACAACAGAATTGGGTTGCTTTGAGTCAAGCCACTTCAAGCTTTCATGTTGATCGATGAGGGCTTCAACTTCCTTCGATCCTCTCAACGCTTTCTCTTCAGCGTCCTTATTGCATAGCGATACTGGTCCTATATGCCAGGCCTTTTTTCCAAGTACTTTCCTATAATGATCGACATAAGTCGTCTCAAGCTCATAGAAGCTATTCACAATAACCCCGAAACTCTTCCCGTCGGCTTCTCTCATTAATTTGTAAAGCTTTCCAAGTTCTGTTTCGGCACCACTTATGACAACATCGGGGAGCTGTTTTTTTGTCAGCTTGATCTCATCAGGAAGAGTAGGGATGACAAAAGGTTCTGAATCAGATGATACCCTCTTGTAAGGCTCATATGATGACACACTGTCCATAGCACATAGAGAGAAGAAACCGGTTCCGTGGAAGACAAGCCGGGGAATCCCGCATCTACTAGCAACATCGTTCGACCAAGGAAATAACATGTCCGAGACAAGGTAATCGGGACGATGTTTTTGGAGCAGTTGCTCAAGTGGTTGTTCAAGCATGATGGTGGCCCTATAGAAGTTCAGGCGCATCTCGGACCCAATTATCAAATGAGCATTTTCGCATCCTTCAGGCAACCCAGCCTCTTTAGTTGGGAATTTGATGGTGAGAACTCCAATTTCGACACCTGAAATCTTGCTTTTGTCGATTGTTTTGGAGAAGAATGGCAAGTTGAAAGGAGTGGTAACTATGGTTGCTTTCACACCTCGCGAAGCATATTGCCTGACCATGTCAACAACTGGTATCATATGACCTTGAGCCATAAATGGAAAGAAGAAAATATGAAGGGGACGATGAGTTTCAGTACCCATATCGCCTTTCTTGTAGATGACGTGTACTGATGATTCCTGGGTAGAGAGATTTCACTTTGGCTATAAATTTCTCATTGGGAGAAAAGGTATAAATAAACGTTTAAGAGGAAAAATCGTGAGAGGCGAAAAAACTAATAAAATTTTCTTCGCTAACATAAGCACTTACGTCAGACTTTGTTATGGTGGTCAAGGAAAATACGCTCATATATGGAGAGAGAGTACTCATGTGCCAGGCCTTGAAAGTTGGAAGACACCATCGAGAGGGGTTTTGACGTTTTGTCGACAATAATCATTTCATTTTTTTTTATAATAATACGAATTATGTTGTCGTTTCTAATGAGGGATCATTAGATAGTTCGATTTCCAACCAAATCTTCTTTCAAAGTCTTGCACTTTTCAAGCTCTACAATTAAGGCATCAGCATCCTTAAACGAAGATCCACCTTGTTCCACGGCTCTTTTGGCTTTCTCTGCAAGCTCTTTAGCTCGCCTTCTCATCTCCACTACTGCCTCACCACCACCCATCAATCTTCTCACTGCCTCCTCCACCTTCTCCCTCCCCACTAACGCCGCCTTCTCAACATTAAAAGACATCCACTCCAAGCTTCCGACTCGAATCCCAACCCCGCACACATCGGTTATCAGTTTCTCATTGTAGAACTGCTCAGCCGAGACAGGCCATGTTATCATGGGCACTCCACAACTCACTCCCTCCAAGGTTGAGTTCCACCCACAATGAGTCATGAATCCGCCCACCGCAGCATGCTCCAATATCAATAACTGCGGTGCCCACCCTCTTATTATCAATCCCCTGTTCGATTCCCTAATCCGCTCTTCGAATCCGCTGGGAACCCAATTTTCTTCTCCTCCTCTGTCATCTTCTCCCCTCGATTTTGAGAAGATTTTCCCAACCACCCAAATGAATGGATGCTTGGAAGCCTCGAGACCATGAGCGATCTCAAGGAGCTGTTGTGATGAGAAGCGAGCCAAGCTCCCGAAACTGATATAAAGAACAGAGCTTGGTTCTTTATCAGCAAACCACCTCAAGCAGGTTTGATCGTCGATTGAGGCTTGTTTGCCTCTCTCAGCCTTATCTGCAACATTTCTATTGCATAAAGACACAGGTCCTATAACCCAAGCCTTCTTTCCCATCTGGTTCTTAAAGTACTCAACGTAAGCGGGCTCCAACTCGCAGAAACTATTAATCACTGTCCCAAAGATATTCTCCATCTTAGACCTCTTATCATGAAAACCAGATTTCTCTCTAGCAAAAGGCGGGAGCTGAGACCTCGTCAATTCAATCCGATCAGGAAGACCCGGCACAACAAAAGGCTCATAGTCCGAACCCACCGTCTCGTGAGGCATATACCGTCGAATATTCTCTGAGACACAACGAGAGAAGCACCCATTCCCTGTGAAGAGAATCCTTCTAATATGGAGTTCGTCGAAGAGATCAGCTGCCCAGCGATGAAACCCATCAAAGACAATGCAATCGGGTCGGTGTTCAAGTAGGAAGAGCCTGAGAGGCTCTCGGAGGACTGAAGTATCAGTGAAAGGGGTGGCCGACATGTCAATGTCAGGAGAAACGGCGACGTCCGGCAATGGGAGGGCGTGGATTGAGATTGAGAGGCCGGAATGTTGGTCGCGTTGAATGGAGTTTTGGAATTGAAGGACGTTGGTGGGTGTGGCTATGATGGTGGATTTAGCTCCATGGGATGCGAACACTCTGGCCGTGTCTATCATTGGGATCTGGTGGCCACCGCCCACGAATGGGAAGAAGAACATTTCAACTGTACGAGCTTGTTCTATGTCCATGATGCAGGAAGGTCGGGATTTTTAGGAAATGATGAGAATGTTTATGCACTTCCAGTTCTGTGGAAGATGAGCGTTTATAGGTTTAGATTAGTGCTAACGTCATGGATGACATCGTTTGAGATGATTTGGAAAGGGATGTATGATTTTTTAGATTTGAGTCGGTTGATTCGTAAATTTTAAAATTTTTTGAATCACTTGAATGGTAATAGATAATGCTAATTGAGAAGCCGCATCTTATTTTGTCACTTATCACGTATCACTTGTCATGTACCCAATGTTGTGGACTGGAGTTAACACTCAACAGGCCTTTCTTTTCCTCAATTATCATGCTTGCAGATTGTTTTATACTTGGATTAATCCGAGTATTTGCACATATTAATATTAAAAAAATATATTATTTTTTTTTTAAAATTTTTATCTTATTTCATTTTATTTTTAAAAACAAGCCAGAAAATATGGGGTACTTCTGAGTCCATGATGCAGGAGAGCTGAGGGGTTTAGGGAGAACAGAAAAGACTTGGACTGGACGGTAGGCAGCCCCTAGAATTTAAAGAATTGGTGAATGTTTATGGGTTCCAATTCTGCAAATAAGGGTCGGTTGGCTAACCATGCCACGCTCGCTCTTGACTGGTGAGTGCTGTATGGCTATCAAGACATATGGCCGACGTAATTTGTGAAACATTATAGGGTTGGCTCGCTTTTGCCGACTCTTAAAAAACAAAAAAGAATAAGGTTTCGTTTGGATTTAAAAATGAGATAAGTTGAGATGAGTTGAGATGAATTTAGTTTATTTTTTAATATTATTATTATTTTGAAATTTGAAAAATGTATATTGAGAATTGAAAAAAGTGAATTGGAAACTGAAAAAAATGTATTGGGAATTGAAAAAGGTGTATAGAAATTTGTGTTTTATATAAAAAAAATTATAACAATATAATAATAAAATGAAGATGGGTTGAGATGAGTTGAGATGAGTCGAACTTATATCTAAATACAAATGAGGCCTAAGTTTCCAATTATGTGAAAGAGATTCAAGTTTTATTTAGATTTGGAGATAGATAAATTAGGATGAATTAAGTTTATTTTTTAATATTATTATTTTAAAATTTTAAAAAAATATATTAAGATTTAAAAAATATGTATTAAAATTAAAAAAAAATCTATAAATTTATATTTTATATAAAAAAATTATAAAAATATAATAATAAAATAAAAATATGCTCGGTTAAATCAGGTCACTTCTGAATTCCAATACTCATATGCCATAGGTTTAGAATAATGCTAACGTCATGGATGACGTAGTTTAAGATAATTTGAAACGTGATGAAAGACTGACACCCGTTTGGATATCAGTTGAAATGATTTATAAATAAAAAAAATACTAAATTCACAAACACAAGTCATAAATAAAAAAATTCTGATAGTTTGTTTTTATTTTTTTTAGTTCTTACTTAACGATGAAGGATATATATTTTTTAATTATATAATAATTTTTTTAAAAGATTATTTAAAATTTTTAAAAACAATTACATAAAAACACTCCAAAAATGGAAAAAAAAAATTTGCCTAGGCGAAATTAGCAAGGCCCTTTATAAATAATAAAGAAAATTTTAAATTAAGACAAGTTAAAATGATTTTTGACAATTTTGTATATGAAAAATAAGATGAGATGGCTTTAATTTTTTAGAAAGAAAATAGATGCGAGTTTCAGAAATAATTGTATAATATTTGTAATGATTTTATTTTATTTATAAATATATTTATAAATAAGTAACAATAATTTAACTTATTACCTACCAATTTTTATACTATCAAATAAAAATATATTTTATTTACAACATTCTTAAATAATTAGTTTGATATTTATAATTGTAGTATATTATAATTATATTATAGACTATAGTGTAATATTATAATATATAGTGATATAATATTAGTATAACTTTTAATATAATAGACTATAATGATATAAGATTTTAAATTTTAATATTATATTAATTAGTAAATTATTATATAATACAAAGCTATTTTGTATATAATTATATTATATATAAAAATTATATACAATATAAAAATTAAAATACATATATATGAACCAATCCTAAACAAATACATGTGCAGGGGTGGATCTCCTTCCCTTATAATCTATTTTTCTGTTTTGTGTCTTCTTGGTGGAGCTTAAAAGTGAGACTTTGAAAGCGGGTTTGATTGGAGATCGAACAATCTGGTGATTGCTCATTTGAAACGACAACATCATTCATATTATCATATTATAAATGATCGAATGGTTATTATCTTAGAGAGATGATAGATGCAGTCATAGATTTACAACCAGCATGTAGTCGCTTTGAAAAATAGTAAATATACATGAGACTCATGTGAAAAAGTTAATTTTTTTTTAAAGCGACTGCATGTCGTTTGCAACTCTACGACCGTATATAACATTGTCCTTGCACTTAAAACTCCTCTCAACAGTGACTTTCAAGGCCTGGCACAGTGCTGTTTTCCATTTATTATATTAGTACCATTAAATACTTGATAAAAGCATGTTTTCCTTGATTGTAAGAACAAAGTCTGGCCGCATGGGATGCTGCGCAAGATGCCTTTCTCCCCGACGCAAGTGCTTATGTTAGCAAAGAAAATTTTAGTTTTTTTCCCTTTATTTTTCCTCTTCACCTTAATTTATAACTTCTCTCCCACTTAGAAATTTATAGCCACAGTGAATTCTCTCTACTCGGGAATCATCAATACTCGTTATCTACAAGAAAGGCAATATGGATTCTGGAACTCATCGTCCACTTCATATTTTCTTCTTTCCATTTATGGCTCGAGGTCATATGATACCGGTAGTAGACATTGTTGGACTTTTTATTTGCTCCTTGAATCCCATATGGGAAAGGAGTGGGAGAGGGACAATGCCAAGGGGGTTATAAAATGAGGCCTAGCCTCCTTGGTTTAAACACACCAGTCAGAAACTTATCTAGTAACTTTTGACTTTAGTAAAATTCCTCTGTTGTCCTTTTTGTATGTAAAAGGAAGAGAGGTGAAAGTTAGAGTTTTACTAGTGGGAAAAGTTTTTGTGGGTGTCGTTGGGGTGAGGAGAAAAAAATTGTGTGATTGTAACAATTTTTCACATAGTGTATTTTCTTCTCTGGGTCTGGTGGTTTTTTCTCCTGTTTTGGAGTTTTCCATGTAAATTCTTGTGTTGTGTTTATTTCTCTATTTTTCTTGTTATTTTGTTAAAAGTAGATCTGGTGGGGGGGAATTTGGTAGTCCAGATTCCCAACAGTGGTATCAGAGCCACTAGGTTCTTTTTGCAGGGTAGAGCTTTGGTGTGGTAGTGTGAATACGTATGATCTAAGGAGGTTCTGTCTAGGAGATTGGAAATTTTAAGTGTGTCCGTTGTGACCCTCCAATCTTTCCTGGGAACCTTGAAGTTCTGTCTAGGAAAGATCGGTCTTTCCTGGGAACTTACTTAGTAGATACTATTCATTTCTACGGTAAAATTCATCGAAGCAATTTCAAGAATGGAGGTAGAGAACGTTGATGGGAGAATCAATTTTGACTTGTGGCAAGTACAAGTCATGGATATTTTGATTCCATCAATTACACAAGAGCAGACTAACCCATAAAGTCAGCAATTTGCTAGAGGTATGGACAACCTGGGCATGTCAAGAAAAGTTGTCAAGAAGAAGTGGAGCCGGTTCGGCAAGTGGTTCCAAGTCAGTAAATGGAGATACTGGTATAAAGCTAACATTGTGTCTCTCTCCATAGAAAAAGAGACATGTATATCCTTATGACATGCCGCTAATCCCAAAGTTGCCATGATAGAGGATGTGTTAATGTTAGTTGTTCCACAAGTTTGCACACGGGCATTGGTTTGGCGTTGATGCAAGGTGTGTGGTGGAAATTCATGTCGATGGCTGATGAACTTCCAGGAAAGCCAAACGTGGGAGTTGCACCATAATTTTTCAGCAAGGTTATTTTCGACATGGGCCGAAGTGAAATGCTTGGAATTGGTTTATTCTGAGTGGTTATGCTTTTATGGTGGAGCATGATAGCGAAAGCTATGAATCTTCATTGCGGTGAAGCGTGGCTGTGGGATCAGTCAAAGTCGCAAGGTGGAGATTGTTGGACTTTTTTTTTTGCTCCTTGAATCCCACATGGGAAAGGAGTGGGAGAGGGGCAATGCCAAGGGGGTTATAAAATGAGGCCTAGCCTCCTTGGTTTAAACACACCAGTCAGAAACTTATCTAGTAACTTTTGACTTTAGTAAAATTCCTCTGTTGTCCTTTTTGTATGTAAAAGGAAGAGAGGTGAAAGTTAGAGTTTTACTAGTGGAAAAAGTTACTAGATAAGTTTCTGACTGGTGTGTTTAAACCAAGGAGGCTAGGCCTCATTTTATAACCCCCTTGGCATTGCCCCTCTCCCACTCCTTTCCCATGTGGGATTCAAGGAGCAAAAAAAAAGTCCAACAATCTCCACCTTGCGACTTTGGCTGATCCCACAGCTACGCTTCACCGCAATGAAGATTCATAGCTTTCGCTATCATGCTCCACCATAAAAGCATAACCACTCAGAATAAACCAATTCCAAGCATTTCACTTCGGCCCATGTCGAAAATAACCTTGCTGAAAAATTATGGTGCAACTCCCACGTTTGGCTTTCCTGGAAGTTCATCAGCCATCGACATGAATTTCCACCACACACCTTGCATCAACGCCAAACCAATGCCCGTGTGCAAACTTGTGGAACAACTAACATTAACACATCCTCTATCATGGCAACTTTGGGATTAGCAGCATGTCATAAGGATCAGTCAAAGTCGTAAGGTGGAGATTGTTGGACTTTTTTTTTGCTCCTTGAATCCCACATGGGAAAGGAGTGGGAGAGGGGCAATGCCAATGGGGTTATAAAATGAGGCCTAGCCTCCTTGGTTTAAACACACCAGTCAGAAACTTATCTAGTAACTTTTGACTTTAGTAAAATTCATCTGTTGTCCTTTTTGTATGTAAAAGGAAGAGAGGTGAAAGTTAGAGTTTTACTAGTGGAAAAAGTTTTTGTGGGTGTCGTTGGGGTGAGGAGAAAAATTGTGTGATTGTAACAATTTTTCACATAGTGTATTTTCTTCTCTGGGTCTGGTGGTTTTTCTCCTATTTTGGAGTTTTCCACGTAAATTCTTGTGTTGTGTTTATTTCTCTAATTTTCTTATTATTCTGTTAAAAGTAGATCCTGGTGGGGAAATTTGGAAGTCCAAATTCCCAACAGACATGGCCAGGCAATATGCTTCTCGAGGTGTGAAAGCAACCATAGTTACCACCCCTTTCAACGTGCCACACTTCTCCAAGACAATCGACAAAAGCAAGAGTTTAGGTATCGATATTGGAGTTCTCACCATCAAATTCCCAACTAAAGAGGTAGGATTGCCCTAGGGATGTGAAAATGCACACAGCTTGGTTGGGCCCGAGATGCACCAGAACTTCTTCAGGGCCACCATCATGCTTGAACAACCACTAGAGCAACTGATCCAAAAACATCGTCCCGATTGCCTTGTCTCCGACATGTTCCTTCCTTGGTCTACCAATGTTGCTAGTTGATGTGGGATTCCCCGGCTTGTCTTCCACGGAACTTGTTTCTTCTCTCTATGTGCTTCAGACAGTGTGATATCATATGAGCCTTTCAAGAAGGTTTCATCTGATTCAGAGCCTTTTGTCATCCCTACTCTTCCTGATGAGATTAAGCTGACAGAAAAACAGCTACCTGATTTTGTCACAAGTGGTGCCGAAACAGAATTTGGAAAATTTTTCAAAGTAATCAAAGAAACCGACCAGAAGAGTTTTAGGGTTATTGTGAATAGCTTCTATGAGCTTGAGATGGGTTATGCTGATCATTACAGGAAAGTACTTGGAAGAAAGGCCTGGCATATAGGACCAGTATCGCTATGCAATAAGGATGCCGAAGAGAAACCGTTGAGAGGATCGAAGGAAGCCGAAGCGGTCACCGATCAACATGAAAGCTTGAAGTGGCTTGACTTAAAGCAACCCAATTCGGTTGTTTATGTATGTTTTGGGAGTGTGGCAAACTTCAATGATTCTCAATTAATGGAAATAGCAATGGGTCTTGAAGCTTCAGGTCAGCCGTTCATTTGGGTTGTGAAGAAATGAATGACTAATGGAGGGAAAGAAGAGTAGTTACCCGAAAGATTTTAGAAGAGAATGCAAAATAAGGGTCTGATTATAAGAGATTGGGCACCCCAAGTGTTGATTCTGGATCATGAAGCAGTTGGAGGATTTGTGACTCATTGTGGGTAGAATTCTACGTTGGAAGGAGTGGCTGCTGGGGTGACAATGGTGACGTGGCCTGTTTCGGCAGAACAATTTTATAATGAGAAGTTGGTGACTCAAATACTGAAAATAGGGGTTGCTGTTGGTGTTTAGCAATAGATTAGAGTGGTGGGAGATTTTATAAAAAAGGAAGCAATAGAGAAGGCAGTGAGGCAAATAATGGTGGGTAAAGAAGCAAAGGAAATGAGAAAAAGGGCCAAGACACTTGTGGAGATGGCGAAAATAGCCGTTGAAGAAGGTGGATCGTCTTACTCCGATTTGAATGCTTCAATTGAAGAATTGAAGTCCCTCAGACTTTGATGCCATAAACATAACTTTTGGGAACAAGCTGGTGATAAGAGCAAGCATTGACAAAGGAAGGCTCTTTCTTTTTAAAGACATTGTTTTCATGATTTAAATCCTAATCCATGAGTCAAAATGAATGTTATTTTTTTCTTAGATAGTTTTGTGAATGACGTTGAAACTCCATTAGTAATGCCATAAGTCAACCATGAGCACGTATATTAAGTTTGCATATCAATGGATTTTGTTGATGCATTGGCCTCAATGGTCGAGTAAGCATCTCCTCTTCTTGCTGACAGTCCTTGTTACGTCAAAATGTTATTAATTTTGTAGAATTATCGAACAAATTTTGTTTTTGTGTTTTTTTTATTGAGTTTTATGAAGGGTTGTAGAACGTTTTAACTCTCTCTCTCTCTCTCTCTCTCTCTCTCTCCATCCATGCAGACGCATAAAAGATGAGTTTCCACAAATATCCATAGATATACCATATACATCTAGAAAGGGAAATAAACGTGAAAAATATAAGATAAATGCAATTTTATAGACACTGTAAGTATATTGTTTTCGTCAACTAACTTAACAAGTACAATATGCACAAACCGCACATAACCCTGAACTATAACAGAGCATTTTAAAGAAAAATGTGTATACATCCTGCTGAAATATGGCGTACTACAGGCTCAACGATTCCAAAACTGACAACACATTCTTCATGCGTCATGTTGGTGAGCTCGCCTCAGCCGCAACCCCACATCAACTTCTTGGTCATGTGGAATTAAACCATCCGGCATTTCAGAGGAAGTCCCTGCCTCAATTTGCTTCTCTCCAGGGTCTTCGCCAAAATTATGAAGCCTACGGCCAATCAAATAGCGATCATCACGTATGGAATTGTGAAGATTGGTGAACCAGACATGAAACCTCTTGGCACAGAAGAATAATAGGCTGATGCAGAGGCATCCCAGCCAGGCAAACCGGTAGACCGCAGAGTTCACTATTAATGGATACCCCAGTGCAGGAAACACCCCTCTGGCTAAAACATAAGGTACACATAATGCTGTCAACAGCTTCATTATGATTGGGAACACGATCTCCCGCAACACCCAAAGGCCCTGCAATCTAGAGAAGCCGTCTTCTTTCACTCTCTCGAATTTTATTCGCCAACTTTCATCTACCAGCGGCATCATGTGATCCAACATAACCTGTTAAAAAACGACAACAAACTCAAGAAAATAAATGATAAATCAACTGTAATAGAAGTAACCTATTCCTAGAAGAGCTCAATAAGTACAATTTGTTCCTCATCTACACATGTAAAAGCCTCACTTCTCCCCCCAAATAAGTTTCTAGAACAAATGTATTCCCCGCTATAATTTAGGGTGTTAAAAAAACCCCTTTGCAAAACTCCCGACATCCTCGTCAGGGCCTATGTCTCAGTGCACTATCATCACTGATAACCCATAAATAGTTACATTCACTTTATAATTGCAACAGTGGAGCATACTTCAATCGGTGAGAGCAATAGCAAATATATCCAGGACAATCCTCACAACTTGTTTATTTATTTGATGCCAGCATAAATTGAATAGAATGTGATTTAACACTAACCAGTCTAGTCCAGATCTTAAGAAAGATGAGGCCCAATGCCCAATCCTGATACAGTAGGAAAACCGGGCTTTCATCCACAGGCACTCGCATTGGAACAATTACCAAAAGCTCAAATAGTAGCCCAATCAACACAGGGATAACAAAAATCTGGATAACAATAATACGTGAGTCAAAGCATTTTGAAAACCTGGTATAGTTAAAATAAGATACCGACTTCTGTGAGAAATAACCAAAATCAATTCTTACCCATATTGACAAAAGTGCAGAACTCTTGAAGACAATACCACACCACTTGCAGATTCGGCCCAACAAAACTGTAGCCCTCTTAGTTCTAATATGCTCAATGGAGTATCTAGCACCAGCTACAGCAGTCCAAATTACATAGCTTCCAATGATGAAAGCATATAGATCTAAGAATTATAGAACATCATATTAACATTCTCATCCAGAAGTATGAATAGGTAGAAAATAGATTCAGTCAGAGCATTTTACCATTACACTTGATGCCATGAGTCATTGGGAGAAGAGGAATTGCGTTGAAAATAGCCCTTCCAAGTGAAACTGGTACAACTATCAAGGTAGAGTTGAAGATAAGTAGAGTCATCCAAGCCACCACCAACAATAGGACAATGCGGAGAGCAAAGCCATACCTGCAAAAAGACCATAGGAGCAAATTTTATATGGTAGCCAGAGGAGTCTAGAACCAATAAACAAATTCACAACAGTTTACTAACTCATAGATGAGAAGTCTAGGTGGCATCTACATTAATCTGATTTGAAGTCACAAATTCACAACAGTTTACTAACTCATAAAGTTGCAGTCAGAATGCAAACCTATAATGGCAGGTTAAGATAGTAACATACAAACTAGGATAGAAAGCAGTATTATTAAAAAGGACAAAACTTGAAAGCTAAGAGCCTAAGATTATTCGACAGTTCTTTCTTCCATTGAAGTAACTAGGATCTGCTAACGATTTTACAACTGTGACACATCCAAAAACTTACTCTGAATCAGACTGTTCATCACCAATGTACTCTTCCGAAACATTCAAGTCCTCTGGTGCAAGAATCTGTGTGTTTGGATCACCAGCACCAGCAAGCGCCACCAGGGCCCTATCCTGTACACCTACTTGTACTGCCTGTAGTCTATCTTGCCTTCCTGGATACCCATTACCGTTTTCCTGACCACCATTGTCCTCAGGTCTGGGCAATAAGAAATCTGTTAAGCCGAGTGCCCAGCCAACTGCCATAAACCAATACCTTAGAAGGGATTTTATCGTTGTCCGTAATTTAAAATGCTCAATGGCAAATGGAATACAAATTTGAAAGAGAAGCATGTCAGCTGGAATTTCAGTAAATGGGTCAGAAACCCTGCAAGTAAAAAGATAAGATCCATAAGTTAGCAAACAGAGGTGACATATCAACGTGGAAATCACATGGGTTAATCAATAAACAATAGCAGCCACAATAACATCAACCAACGTACGAAATATCAAGCGGGAAAACAGAGGGAGCCATTCTCATCGCAAATTTAACCGGTAAGAACACCAGCATCACAATCAAACTTCCATAAACAGCAACTGATAACAGAACCCTGCGAGCATGCTTGTGCACAGGGTCATCAATCAAATCACGGAATGGATTGTAGTTTGGATCAGCAGGGTCTCGAAGAAAGTACAGCACTCCATTGCGCAAAACCTGACAGTGCAAGAAAAGAGAACGTCTTTCAGTTCAAAACGTAACAAGATCAGTGGTCCAGAAATAATAGAATCAATATGATACAATGGCCCATAATATTACCCCTCTGAGAAGGCTAACGAAAATGCTTATTTGTAGCATGTACACAATTCCCACAACCCAATGAACTAATGAGCTCGCTAAAGGAGAAGCTGATAAGAATTGAACTCTTTGAGACATGGACTTCCCAAACATCCTTATTGTACAGACATCCAGCCACCATCCACACATCAAAGGGAACACCCCAAGTTCAATGACAAGAAGGAAAGCAACTTTTATCATAGTCATCAAATGCCTCATTGCTGCCAAAAACTGCCTGAAGAGAGATGGAATTGTCTCTGCTACAGAAGTAATACCATAGAATCTCCCCATGGTCAAAGGCTCGCCCTTGGTGTATCGAATCAGCGCAACAATGCCAAGATAGAGGAAAACTAGAGAAAAAATAAAAATGTATCCAATGGCAAGAGTTGTAACATCAGAAAGCCGCGATGTTGCAACAGTTGCCCCTTTCAAAAGATCTGTCGAAAGTGGTGAACTAATGTTGTTTGAGGCCTCATTCAGACCACTATAGTTACCCTTCAACATTTCCTCAACCTGACCAAGCACACCATTTTCTTGATTCTCAGACGATAAATTTGTTATCACAGTTAATGCATTCTTTAATGTAATATTTGCTAAGAAGAGGGCTGTGTCTGTAATTGGCAGAACCGTTGACAAAACTGGACCACTAGCAACAAAGGAAAGCCAAGATAAATAATAAAGTATAATCCGGCCGATCGAGAAAGGCACAAAGATCACAACACCAAGGAATATCATATTGCTGGCCAGAACCTGCAGACACAGAGAACCAATTTATCGACCAATCAGAGCAATAGCAAAAATTGACACATCAGTTTTTTTTTTTTTTGACATTGGAGCAACACAGTAAGTTAGATCAGATGGATCGCAACATTATTATGTCAGGCAGCTGAAATGACAAGAGATTCACGAGAAAAGTACACACACGCCTACAAATATTCATGTAGAAAATAACGCAGATGATCCAATACCAATGACATAGGCCACAACAAAGATAGAACACTTCAAAATCTTATTTAGTATGCCTTCATCCTTCTATTTTGCTTCCCTCTGTCAATCGAGTGCAGTGGAACATATTTGAGGTGTTTAACATCTCATCTATGTGGATGGAGGAGCCGACCAAACATTACATTTTCCCTGCTTTCTAACTGTTCCATAGATATGACCCAGCTCTAAATGAATAAGGGGCAGCATCCAACTTCATTCCTCTACTAATTCCAGTACAATCACCCACCACGCATATCAGAGTGGGACTAAATCAGTAATATGTGACCCACATGCAGTATATGGTGGTTGATTGTACCAGACCAATTAGTAGAGCCACACCTTCCCATCAGCATACTTATCTAAATACATCCTATTTAGTTGCCATGCTGCATGCACTTCTACCAAGTTGCATCGACATACATGGTGATCCGTGATAGTGCTGTAATGATTTGTTTACCCAGTTAAAAGGGGTCTTAAACATGCTAGAATGCCTATATTAGCACAAATAAAAAAGAAATAAATAAAATAAAGATGTAAAACAGCAAACTAAAGTTGAAACTCATACTAACCAATAGAAATTGCAGACTATCGTTCCATTGATGGTACAAATAATTCTCCAACAAAAATAAAGTAGAAAACCAAGGGTGTTGTGAAAGCATGATAGCATGTGAAACCAACTGATAGAATGGATAATATTTTTTTTTATAAGTAAAAACATTATCTATATATATATCAATAGAAGTAACCAAGTACACTGGATGTATACAAGACAATACCTAGCCCATACTAGAGAGTTCCTGATGACCCAAAAAAATACCTTATAACCAGAAATGACCAGAAACAGAGTAAAAACATGAGGGAAATAGCAAACTCACAGTGAATGCATTTTCAACCAAATGAAAGACAGGGCCCTGCATGCCAACAAGCTCATCAAAAGGCACATCCTCTGCACCATCAGCATCATCCAAACCATCAAACATCTGTTCAACATGAGCTTCAAGACGAGCTGCCTGCATCTCCCACCGAGCAGCTACATTTTCTGCATTTCTCATGAGTATTTGACCAGCACCTGCAATCCCTTGTCCTCCACCCACATCTTCAATGTTTCCATCACCGGCATTATTCCTATTAGCTTGCCCAGGGGGTCTTCTCGCAGCACGAGCATCATTTCTGTCCCTTTCATCTTCTCTCTCAGCATCTTGTCCTCCAAGCTCCCGTAAATGCCTGAAGTAATCCCTCAAAGAAGTTGCACACAGAAAAATAAACACGATGCTGGCAGAAAGTAGAAACCCATGTAGGCAATCAGTAAGGATAAGTGTTATGGATAAATGACTTAGGAATAATCTCTGGGCTTCACCAAAACTCCTCACAAAAGCCAAGCGCCATATCCAGAATGTAATGAAAGGTATAATGAGGAGCCAAACAGAAAGGACAAAACCAAGGCGCAGAAAGAATTGCAGAACATGGCAAGTTTTCATTGCCATCCCAACTACAAACTCCTGGAAAGGGAGCCTCGCTGGCGCATTCTCAGCATAAACAGGGGAGAAGGAAAATGCATGTTTGCAGACCTGTACCGCAAAGGGAGTACATTTAATAATGACACAAACTAATCTCCAAGTGGAGAGCTAAAATCATTTTAACCATAAACCAATGCTTCCCGGATAAATACAACTCTACCCAAACCCAAATCATTTTAACCATAAACCTATGCTTCCTGTTGCAACGCAATGTTACTCAAACCCACAAGGAGTAACATAAGCAACCATTGTGCTTCAGCTTGCATGACATCAAGCAGACCATTTGCGATTCAGTGTCTTAGTATTTGCCTAATGATAGTCTTTTATGGTCATTTTCCTAATAAAACCATAAAAACGTTAAATTTAACATTTTAAAGCCTAGGAAAACCAAATCATAGTTCCTTAAACATAAAGTTCAAAGTTGACAGTCTACAAAAATAAGGCTAAAACCATTTCAAAGATTGGTCATGCTATTCTTATCCTTGTAAGCATTGTTGGAACCAGTAAGGGGCAGCGGGGCCAACCCCCCCCCCCCCCCCGCGCCCAAAAAAAAAAAATCATTCATATTAATTTTTTGTGCTTTAATAGGATGATATTATCATCTTATCTTGGCCCCCCTCTAAAAAATTATTTTGATCTAATAGACACATTGTTTTTTTTTGAATGAATGTCTTTATGCTATTTCAATGTTTTTCTATTCTTGACATATCCGTATTAAACGTATTTTATTTTTAATTTAGACCTTACTATTAGATTGTTCTATACTGGAGGAAAATTTGTATAGAAATTGAACAAAAAATATTTTGTTATAATTTTAGCTCCGCTTAACTCTCCCTAAAATAAAATTGTTCCGCCACTACTTGTAAGTTACATTGCTTAACACTAATTGCTACACTGCAATATCTAAATTAGACACTATTCTCCAAAAACGTGTCACAAAAATACTTCGGCTCTGTTCAATTCTCAAAAGCAATACTTGTCAAACAATTCTTTTTGTATGAATCTATCACAGCTAAAATTCAGCTAACAAAACAAAATCAACACACAAAAGAGGCACACTGACAAAAAGCTAAAGGAACGAGAAACCTAAAACCCTAATTACAGCCTCTTTAATCGATTTTTCAACATTTCTCTCACCAAACTACCCATCCAACGAAAAAAAACCTGTAATCACTCCCTCTTTAATCAATATTTCAACCTTCCAACTAAAATATTCATAAATTTCATTAAAAAGGAAACAAGACCAGCACAATTTGAAAAAATGAACGTCGAGCAGAGAGACAGAGAGAGAGAGAGAACCTCGCACTGGCGAGCATTGCTGTGATTGAGCCACTGCAAAAGGCAATCCTGGTGGACGTACTTGATGCTTCCGCTACAAGCACACGGAAAACGAAGTGGGTTATCGGAGTCACCCGGGTTCCGGCAGATCCTGCACACGTCCTCCTCTTCCTCCTCCTCTTCCTCCTCGTACCTTCCTGCAACTTTCGTTGGCGCTTCGTTCTCCTTCATGCCTCCAGGTGTCGACGAAGTGGCAGAAGAAGACGATGGTTTGACGCCATCGCCGCCTCGGATCGGCGGCTCATCCGGGGAGATCTCCATGTCGACGGTTTCAACGAAATGATGGATCGCGAGGAGAGATGGAGCCCAGGTTTTATTTATATTACTGTTACAACTTACGTCCCGATAGGTTTCTATTAATTACGTGGATGTCGGTTACACAGACTCCGCGTAATCTGATGACGTGGACGTGGGTGATAGGTCCGTCGCATAGTACTTTGAAAAGTCCAAACGTACGTTTCATACTGGAATAATTTATTAATTTTTTTAAGAAAATTATATTTATTATAAAAAAAAATGAATTATTATTAAAGTTTAATTTAATTATTTTTTAAAAATAAATCAACAACTCTTTATCATTAAATTTTTAATAAACAAGTAGTCAATCAAAACATTATATTTTATATTAAATAGATTTTGTTCATTTCAAGGTTTAGCAGTTGTATAACCTAGATTTGACCACACATGTGGTGAAGCTTTTAAATTCTTGAACCACAACCCATGTTATTAAAAATAATTTCTCCAACTCTCCCACTATAAAAAATTCCAACCTCTAGTTTATAGATTAAGATTCTTTATTACTTTTTTTTTGAGATTTTAAGACTATAAAAATATTTGATTTTATCTTATTTTATTATTATAATTTTTTAAAATTTGTATATAAAATATAATAAATAATTCAATTTTTTTAAATATCAAAATAATAATAATAATAATATTTTATTCAACTTCAATTTTCATCTAAAATTATATATTTTATTTTACCATCCAAATCACACCTAAGTATAAATTAAGAGATATTGATATATAGTTTTAAAAAGTAATGCTAGGGAGAATCCAACACTCATTGTACACACTTACATAAACAGTGTATATAAACAATACATATGTACTGTTCATGTGAGTATGTGCAATGAGTGTTGAATGCTCCTAATATTTTTTCAGTTTTAAAATGGTTATGCATGTACAATATTGTTCCAAAAGTCACACAAACAGTAAAAGAAAAGTATTATGGTGAGGAAAAATATCATAAAAATAAATTTATATATTATATAATACTTTATATTTATTTTATAATAAAAATAATTTTATAATTAAATATATCATGTTAATTAGTTGGTTTATAAATTTCTTTTTAACTAAAACATATTTTTAGCGGATGTAGCCCAACTAATTTTGATGTATCATCATTATTTTCGATGAATCATGATCCAAACACTCGTATATTTGAGACACGGGAAGGATCTACTGATGATCGATATCATGAGCAGACAGATATGACTCTGCTGACTTTTTTAATGTTTCACGAAGATGATGAAAGATATTTTTAGCCGTTAACATTTGCTTTGTTACCTTTTTTTTTTCTTCTTTTTAAAGAGTAATGAACCCCTTTAATTTCCTCGCGAAATGATTATGAAAGTCAGTGCTTACTGTTCAACCCTGTAATCTGTATTGCACTTTGAAGAATGCAAAGGGTGGTTGCGTATGCCTCGTCCATTATTTAGAATTTTAGATGCCTTTATGCTTTAATTGAAGTTCGTATAAAACAATGGAAGTAAATTTTAAGTTGGCAATTGGCATGGAGACAAATCCAAAAGATGACTTTGAAATCTGAATAGGGTGAAATGTTCTAACTTTGAATTTAACACATGACTTGGCCATAGTTTCTTTCCATCTCGGGGTGTCATTAATGGCACAAGAAGAATATACAGACTGTTCATACTTTATTCGCCATCTGACTTGGGTCTATGTCTACCACTTGGTCCCAGAAATTCGTTGCTTTGCTTTGTCGCAAGCTTGATTTCCGTTCCTCGTTCTGCTTCAGCGTAAGTAGGTATCTTCGGATTAAAAAAAGGAGATTAAGGAGGTCGGAAGAGCGGCTAATGGCTACAGACGAGCGTGATAAGACCCCACCCAGTATTAATTTCACTGGGATCACACTCATGGCCGATCGATCACCTCTAGGCTCTCTCTCTCTCTCTCTCTCTCTCTTTTTCCCTCTTTCTTCACTTTTATCACCGCTTTGTCTCTTTATGACTTCTACTTTTCGCCATTGTCTAATTTATCTTTGAATCCTTTTTCTTTTTTCTTCTCCATCTTTACGTTATTTTCTTTGTGGGGTCATGGCTGTTTCTCTCTTCCTCGGTTCCTCCCCCTCTCTCTCTCTACCTGTCTCTATCTTTATGCCCAGGCATGTGTCGGTGGACAGCAAGCATCCTATGATGTTTTTCTTGTCCCAGTTTTGCAATATATAGTTAATAGTTCTCTTTCACTTTCATTCCTAGACGTTGAAGTGTCCTTTCTGGTGCATTCGTGGCTCCAGCTTGTGTCTTTCAGTTTCACCCCCTTCACAGTTTTTCACCAGAAATGGTGGATGATTCTTGAACCGGATAGTCATCTCTTTGATGCTGCTCTTGTCAGGTGAGTGCTACTACCCTACCTCAGCTCGAACTCACACTACTACCTTCAGTCTTATATTTACTTATTTTAATTTTTTGGGACTCAGTTCTTTGCCTTTATGGCAGTCTACAATAGAGCCATTCGGAATAACTGTTCATTTTGTAAGACCATTGGTGTGGCATTAGTAATTTGGTCATCACAAGACCTTGTTCATTGTGATTTCAGAAGCTTAGAACATTATTTTTGACACCATTTGTGTTTCCATTTTCTGATTCTCTATGTAAAGTACACTATAAGAGCAACGGATTGAGCACCAAATGCAGAAATCTACTTATATTTTCCTGCTCTTAGATTGAGAGAGATGAATACAGTGCGTAGGCCTTATGGTAAATGTTGTGGAGTCCACAGATTGCGAGTATTTTTTTTCCAGTCTAGGCTCTAGAACTTGAAGATGAATTATGGGGGATCTTTTTTTTTTTTTTAAGGAAAACCTGCATTTATGTCTGTACCCAATTAAGAATTCTACTCAGTCAATCAACATGTGTATAATGCTGTAGTTTTTACAGAAATTATGGGAAATCTTAATACACCTTGTCACAATTATTATCATAGCTAGAACACAATATTCCCTAATTTTCCTTAATGTTTTCCCCCTTCGCACGTTCCCTCGATGGAAGTGAATCAATTGCAATTAGTTCTCTGGAGTTTGTTGTCTTAGCTAAGAGATAAGTGTTGTATATGCTACAATTTCCACTAGACTTGCTTCATTACCATCAATTATTGTCAGGAAGAATTTACACCAGATCTCCATGACTTGGTTTCTTTGTATTGTATTTTTTTACTCAATATATAGTCAAGTTATTGACATTTATACAGGCTCTTCGGGGAAAAAAAGAAAAAGTTATTGACATTAATGGAACAATGTACCGAAAGGTCTCCCCTTTCAGCTTCAATTTGTACTTGCTGCTGAATAAGGATGGTTACTGAATTGTTTAGTTTTGATTACTGATGAAAAACATATTTACTAATCAAGTTATTGTGATTTAGATTGAAATTAAGTCATCTTAAAGGGACATTTAATGCAATTATCAGTAACATATGCTTGTAATGGTGGAAGGCAAAAGATGGATTAGAAAGCATTGATTTTTTTTATAAAGTGGGTTGATGTGGCTAAGATTGTAAATTGCAGAGCTGAATGCCTCAACTAAGACATAAGGTAAGATCTTACCTTATGTCTTAGTTATATGGACTTGCTTTCTTTTTTTAATTTTTTATCTGATATTTTCCTCAGAAAGACTCTTGTTGATAGATGGTTTTTGTACATCAGGATTGAGTTCCGCCCCCCTGGTTGAATAGAAACCGAAATCATGGACCCCAAGTCTTGGCTTTGGAGGAAAAAATCTTTAGACAAGACAATTGTTTCAGTTGAAAGAGTTGCTGTTCCCTTGAGGAGAACTGAAAAAGAGGTAATGGAGGCTTCTCTGGATCATCTACCTTATGTTCTACTAACAAATTTCTTTCATGGTGTCTCACTTTTCATCTTCTGTTCTTCAATTTACCATGGAAGATTCCACATCTACATTTTCTATCTTGTCTTTTCTATTTTGACTTTGTTTTTTCTTCCCCATTGTCTGACCACTTGATGTGAGCACCTCATAGCCCATGACATTTTAATTGGTGGAGGAGGTGTTAAATGTAATTATAATACATCAGTCGTGTTTCTTTTATTAGACATGTATACTTCCAACACCACATGAAGGAGGACCAGAAAGACCTGTGAAAAATCTCAACGAGAAGTTAGCTTCAGTCCTCCTTGATTGTCATGCCAAAGACGACCTTGTGACAAAACATGCAAAAGGGGCCCAAGAAGCTGAAACAGGTTATTCACTGATAACTTTACCTGTCTCCCTTCCCAACACAAAACACCTACAATGATGCTTCCTGTGGAGATTAGTTGTATTGGTTTATGCAAATCATCTGCTCTCTTTGGCTTTCCATCAACTCAATAAACGGAAATCTTCTTTTTAGGGTGGGGAAAAGAAGCAGCAGTATGCCAAAAACAAGAACCAGATGAAGCTTTGATGCAGGAAACAACTGCAAATGAACAAGTAGCTTGCTCAGATGCTGCACTGAAGGAATGTATTCAGCAATTATGCACTGTTTGTGAAGAACAGGAGCAGAGGATACATGATGCCACCATGAAAACATCAAGAGAATACGAGAAAGCTCAGAAGAAATTGGTGGATGAGTTGGAGGAGACAAGCAAACAGCTTGCAAGGTTGGCTACTGAGAATGCCCATCTTAGTAAGGCCTTAATAGCCGCAGAGAAAGTTGTGGAAGATTTACAAAAACACAAGTCTCAGGCAGATGCAGAATTCAATGTCCTAATGGTTAGATTAGATACTGTAGAAAAGGAAAACACTTACGTAAAGTATGAGTTCCACATACTTGAGAAAGAGCTTGAAATTCGAAATGAGGAGATCGAATATCGTCGTCGATCTGCTGATGCAGCACACAACCAACATTTGGACAGTGCAAAGAAAATTGTAGAATTGGAAGCAGAGTGTCAAAGACTCCGTCTTCTCATGCAAAAGCGGCTGCCAGGTCCTGCTTCTTTGGCAAATGTGAAGAATGAAGCTAATAATATGTTGGGAAGGGATCGCACAGATATGAGAAGAAAAAAACAGAATCCTACAAGAGATATGGTCGTCCGAGAAACTTCTCCTGAAATTCCCAGTAAGAAGATCAATTTCCTGATCGAAAAAGTACGTGATGTGGAAGAAGAAAACAAGGCTCTTAAAGAAATTATAACCAAGAACTCTGAACTTTATTCGTCAAGGACCACTTATGCTCATGCAGCTTCCAAATTATCACAGGTGGAGGCTCATGCTAGAGAGCTTTCCAAAGATCATAAATCCATGGAGCCATTGAGCTGTATTCCTATGTCAAATGAACTTTCTCTACTGTCAGAGTCTGAAATAGGCAGTGATGATGGTGTTAGTTCTTCTGGATCTTGGGCTAATGCACTAAGTTTAGGATTGGTGAAACTCAAAGATCCAACGGTACACAAAGCAATCAAAGCTTCAGACATGTGTTTAATGGATGATTTTGTTACAATGGAGAAACTTGCGATAGTTTCTGTGGATACACCTGGAAATGCGTCTCTCCCCAATTTGGCTGGTAAGGATCTAGGTCGAGTTACAACTCATTCTGGTTTCAGGGACAGAAAACAAGAGAGGCAATCAAAATACATGCCGACTGAAGAAACGTTTGACTGGCTTCAAATTGTTTTAAAAGCAATGCTGGAGCAAAAGCGTATTTCGAAAAGAAGCCTTTATGAACTTTTTGAGGACATCAAGATCGCTTTGGGTTATATAAACCATCCAACAGCACATGAAGTTGATGCAACTGCAATCTCAGGGCATTCTGGAGAGTCTACCCCTCTCCATGTTAGAGGTAATATAACCCCAAAATCTCCCAGGACATCTCCATTTGTAGATTCTTTGAACATAGTTCCGACAATTGACACGCTAGTGGAAGAAAAAGGACAACATAACCTATCTAATCTGAGTAAGTCGATCCGTCAAATCATCAAGCTGGTTGAAGGAATCAAACCGAAGTTGTATGTCAGCAATAATACTCCAAAAGAGTCTAAAGGGGAACAAATTCAAAATCCCAAACCATTTCATTCAGCAACATCGGCAGACTACTTTGTCCACGTTTTCCAGTGGAAAAGTTCGGAGCTAAGTGCTGTCCTACAACAATTCATTTGTACTTGTACTGATCTCTTAAATGGAAAAGCAGATCTTGAAAAATTTGCCGCGGAAGTGATGTTTGCTTTAGACTGGATTATTAACAACCATGTGACCCCTAAAGATGCTTTAAGCTTAAGAAATAAGATCAAGAAGCATTTTGGTTGGATGGAATCTGGAACCGAAAATCAACCTGGAGTTCCGACATCCAAAGAGTCATCGTGTTTGCCATTAATTGCTTCTTCACATGACCAAGATGTTTTGCTCCAAATGGAGGACAGTCAGTGCAAACTGCAAGAAGAAAACATTAGATTAAAGGAGGAATTGAAGAAGAAGGAAGCCGCAAAGAAAGACATGCAAGCTAGGTTACAATCAGCAATTGATACGAGTGAGGCCTTGATGATACAACTTGGAGAGTCGGAGAAAAGCCTTGGAAACTTACAAGCAGAAGTGGAAACTTTAAAGCAATCAAAGGGGATGATTGAAGATCAGATTGAAAATCAAAAGTTGATAAACGAAGATCTTGATACTCAACTTAATGTTGCCAAAGCTAAAGTGAATGAAGTTTTCCAGAAGTTCTCATCTTTGGAAGCTGAATTAGAGGATAAAAGTAACTGCTGTGAAGAATTAGAGGCAACATGTCTTGAGCTTCAACTTCAGCTAGAAAGGTAACTACCAATTGCATAGTTCTACCTTATTTACGAACTAAGCAAAATCAATTCTATTTTATGGGGGGTTCTGATTTCTTCAATATAACTCACAGTGTTGCAAAGGAAACTCCGAAGTACAGCATGAATCAAGAGGGAAAGCAATCCCAAAATGTATGTTTTTGACATCTTTTGTGTTCGGGAACAAACCCATGTTTTGGCTACACAAACTTTGTATTCAACTGAAAATAGATATGTTTGATGAGTTGAGCTAATGGTATGGTAAAAACCAATCGTATTCATAATCAGTATTATAAATAAGAGGGAGATTATTGTTAACACAGATAATCATAATACACAGCGAAGAATTATTGTGCAGATATGTTGCGATACATAACTTCTTTTTGCATGGAGTTCAATCTTGTGAGAAATAATTATAAAATGCATTTGTAACAAAGCAAATGACTATATTCTGTCGTATAAATTAATTCTGTCGAATCTTTTTCAGGGTTGGGAGATCACAACAGCTTCCCTGAAGTTGGCAGAGTGCCAAGAAACCATACTACACCTGGGAAAACAGCTAAAGGCTCTTGCTTCACCTAGGGAAGCAGCACTTTTTGACAAGGTTTTCTGCAACACCAGCACTGCAGTTTCTGCCACTGATAATAAGAAATTGAGCAAGCGTTCTTCGCTCCGTGATCGAATGCTAGCTGAGGATGATGCTAAGACAGAGATCCTTAGGTCTCCAAAAGCTAAAGAAACTACAAGCAGCACAGCAGACGCAGAGAAACAACTTGTTCTCCACTCTAATAGCTATAATGCTTCATGTGCTCCAAACACCCTGGTACGTGCTCCGGGAGCATGTTTCGGTTTGAACCACGAAGGAGCTAACGGTGCAGCCAGTTCTCTAACTATTGTCCCAAATAAAAAACAGGGAGGATTCGGTTTGCTAAAGAAACTTCTGCTGAGAAGGAAGAAAGGAAACGTCAAGAAATCCAAATCTGTTGTAGAAGAAGAATCAAGGCTGAAAAAACTGCCTTAGCAACAACACAACACAACACGTGCCCCATAAAAAGCAGTTAAACGCAATGCTCACCGTTATTGTTGATTATTAATTGTATTTGAACTTTTCAACCTTTTCGAATGAAGAGAATGGAAGTTTGGGCTTCTTTTTTCTCATTGGAGGGGTTTTCTTGGTTGTTCCGAAGTGTTGTTGCTGTTGCTGATGTACATATACATCTGGGTTTGAAGAAATTTGAGAGCCTCCACAAGCATATACATAAATACGTAGAAAGGGCAGCGTGACCAGTGGCTATCATTTATTGAGTACTCTGGTCGTGATTGCAAGGCACGGCAGTTTAAAGAAGATAGAATGCAACGGTTAATAAGTTAACGACATATTCCGCTTATTATTATAGCAGCACGGAAAAATTTAGTTGAAAGTAATTTTGTGTACTAATACGTGCATCTATTCAATGTGTCTGGTCAAAAAGTCAAATTTTAAAATAAAAAATATGATCGCCCAATAGGCATGTATTGATATACGGATTGGTCTACAAATTTACTAGCATTACTTTTTTACTTTTGCAAGTACAAAGAACACCCTTCATGTCTGTCTTCGGGCCAAAATCTAGCCGTAGCCACCTTTTATTTATGTCTTCAAATATATAATTACTATAAATAAGTTCAGAATATGCTTTTATTTAGTAGTTTTTATAATAATATTGTATAAATCTATCATTTGTACCGATCACAATGATAAAAAGTTGATACAAGCCTTGTTCTATGCCTGGTTTGTTTTGGCAGATAATACCGATAACTTCTAAATTCTTTTTAAATTTATTATTATATTTTTTTAAATTTTTATATAAAATATAATAAAAATTTAATATTTTCAAAATTTAAAACTACTATTTTAAGTTAAAATAATATTAAAATAATATTTTTATAAAAAAAATATTTTATAATAATTTTTTTTTTTAATTTTAATTTCATCTCATTTCATCTCTCAAAATCAACGTAACCTGTGGCCCAAATCAAGTCAATAGCAGTTTTTGAACCAAGGGAACTCTATTCGTGAGAGAGGGCCCAAATCAAGGGCATTTTGTCACTTACATCGGTGGCGAAAGCCCAAGCGCGCGCGCGCGCATGACATGCCCATATAAATTTGGAAATACGCAATCTCGCCCCGGTTCCTCAAGCTCACCAAATTAGGGTTTTTGTCTGCGTTTTTAGTCTCTCTCTCTTTCTCTCGGCAACAATGGCGACCGCTCCGTTGGAGTCGGTGCAGTGCTTCGGGCGCAAGAAGACGGCGGTAGCGGTGACCTACTGCAAGCGGGGACGCGGGTTGATCAAGATCAACGGGTGCCCGATAGAGCTGGTGGAGCCGGAGATCTTGAGGTTCAAGGCGTACGAACCGATACTCTTGCTGGGACGGCACCGTTTCGCCGGTGTCGATATGCGGATCCGTGTCAAGGGTGGGGGCTACACTTCCCAGATCTACGCCATCCGCCAGAGCATAGCCAAGGCCCTTGTCGCATACTACCAAAAGTACGTCGACGAGCAGAGCAAGAAGGAGATCAAGGATATCCTCGTTAGGTACGACCGGACCCTGCTTGTGGCTGACCCCAGGCGCTGCGAGCCCAAGAAGTTCGGTGGTCGCGGTGCTAGGGCTAGGTTCCAAAAGTCCTACCGTTGAGGAGTCTAAAATCCCAAAATCAAAAGGAATAGTTTTTGTTTTTTTGTGTTGAAATTCTGCTTCTGAATCTCTGATACTTAAGACTTGAATGAAGGTTGGACTTCTTTTAATTTTCTATTTCATTCACAATCTGGGAACTGTCTCTTGGGAATCGCTTTCAGTTGATTTGACCTTGGACTTGGAGGTTTTAGATCAAATATGTTGGATCCTTTGCTTAATTACCTTATTCGGAGCCATTTGGCTGTGGCGTATTCATGGGGTTTGGTTACAGCTGGTTGAGTTGGTGCTCAAACGCATGATTGATTCAGTGTAAACTTTCCGTCTCCAAATATCCGGCTTTTCCCATTCATTACAGGTTATCCTATGTATTCTTAGACTGAGCTCGTCTCAATTTACTTTCATTTCATCATTATATTTTTATAATTTTTTATACAAAACATAAATTTCTATTCACCTTTTTTAAATTTTAATACACCTTTTTCAAATTTCAATACACCTTTTTCAAATTCTAAAATAATAATAATATTAAAAAATAAATTAAATTTATCTCAACTCGAATCATCTCGTCTTATTATTACTGTACTCAATTTTGTTTCATATTCTAGTTGTGTATTCAGGTGTCGGTGAAGGCCAGTACGTTTGTGGGTTTCTTTCTCTTAGTTAATTTGAGCCCTTTCGATAAAAATCTATGGTTGTTTTTCTCCTATGCCGCAAGAGTTTCCAAATGTGCTTGGTCCACATACAATTTTTGTAGTGTAGGATGTATCTACCCTTATAAAAAAAAAAAACAATTTTTGTAGTGTAGGAATCATAAAGTACTTGATTATTGCTCTTTTAGGTTAGACATTATGATGATTAACTTCGATTGGATGGATTCATATGCTGCTTTCAATCAAAGATTGGGCTAATCCTTTTTTGGTCCCCTGAATACATGTTGGTGGTCTGGTTTAATCGTGTCATGACACTATGCAAAGTTAGTTTTCTTTAGCTATGGGTTTCTATCAATGCAAAATATATAATCTGAGACTTATCAGTGGAACGTTTAGCCGTAGTTGTTGATGCACACTTGACATTAACATTCTTCCCTGAAATGGAACCGTCGGCTTATGATGTTCCGACTTGGTTAGCCCCCCAACATCGGAGAGAATGGACAGCCTATGCCTCTTAAAGCCGAAAATCGAAGGGAAGGAACTCCTGATGGTAAATTAGCAACATGCCCAACATCATGTGTCATAAAGAGTGTTCTAACGTAATAGAAAGTGTGGCCCAAAATTTAGAACGGATTGCAGCATGATAAACCATAATTTTTGGTAATCACGAGCCCAACTGGACGACTCCAGTGATAGATAAGTTGGTTGAGGCAAGTTCTGTTTCTACTTTCTAGAATCTTAGCTCTAGATTAGAATACGGCAAATGAATAATTGAAGGCCAGCAAATTAACCGTTTACTCTAAAGTCAGACTGGATATACATGGTTCTATATCCAGAGAAGGAATTGAG
Organism: Platycarya strobilacea; assembly: GCA_036898215.1. Classification (NCBI taxonomy): domain Eukaryota; kingdom Viridiplantae; phylum Streptophyta; class Magnoliopsida; order Fagales; family Juglandaceae; genus Platycarya; species Platycarya strobilacea. Next base: position 748,075 of record CM072557.1, on the reverse strand, counting down.
ACCAAGCGACTCAGAAAAATATCTCTTTCAACTATTTGCAGTCATCCGATTTCATTTGGAGACGAAGAAATGATATGATATAGTCAATAATCACACAAATTTTTCTCTCAGGATATCAAAAGACGAGCCGAACCAGATGACAGATTTATCAAGCCTATAGATTTATCAAAAATATCTCCTTTGATGCTGCAGGTAAGAGAATCATTCTCAGCAATCTCAACTGTATGCAGGGACCATAATAATCTCAACTGTGTGCAGGGGACCATAATGGAGAAATGTTAGAGATAAGGACCTCAAAAATCTAAACCACAATTCGTATGATAGCTAGCAGAAGTTTCGATTAGAAAAAAGAAAAAAGAACCAGTTACGTCATTAAATAATCAAGTTTGATCCTAACCGACGTCCAAGTACACGGCAACTGGGAAGACGAGCTCGACAAAGTAGACCGGCTGATACAAGAGACGTTACCAGCTTCATTGGTTTTTATTTCTTGGTCAGTTTTTTTTTTTCCTGGCGCAAAACGAGGCACTTCAAAGGGAGGAGAAATAGCCGTCAATATTTTTTTATTTTCGAAGTTTTTCAGGGGAAAAAACATCAAACTTGAAGACCAGGTCGAGCCCAATAAGGATAAGGATAATGAATAGGCAGGAAAAAAAAAAACGTGTTGGAAACCACCGGAATAAAAGAATCCAACAAGTAACAAACAGAGACGACACGGAAACAGAAGAAATACAAAATGCCCCGCCTGGTGCGGATGCGACCATCAATTCTCGAGGAAGAACTCCACGTTACCATAAAAAATAATGACCGACAGACCAACCACACCGAAGGTGCTAACAAATTCAAAATAACGTAGCAAGGATAGGGAGACCAAGCAACCTCTTTGGAAACTAACATCGTAGTTCCAATATTTCCCCACAAGTTGGTGGGGTTGCTTCTTGTTGAATGTGGTTGGAATATTGTTGAAAAAGTTTCTCAATTCGAGATTTCGCTTAATACTCGTTCGACATCCAACTTAAATGAGTTCAGGTTCACGATTTTGTTCGACTTCCAGCTTGAGCGAGATTTCCACAGAGACTTTGCTTGATACTCGCTCAACATCCAACTCGAATGAGATACAAATGAAGTTGCTCAAACGAGATTTAACTTCACTTGAGCGAGACGCTATTTTCTAGAGTTCCGCACCATTTTTTCTATAAATATATATTCTTTCATTGTAATTTGAGTGAGACATTTTTTAGAGAATAACCAAACACTTGTGAGAGATTCCTCCTATTAACAATTTTGAGAGTACACTGAATATATTAGGACTTTAAAATTATGAGGATTTGTGAAAAGTTTTTTTGTACTCCATCTTTGTTATAGTGAATTCATTCTGACCGACCCTAACAGTGAACGTAAGCTTACATTAAGGTAAGCCACTTAAATTTGATATTCTGTGTAATTATCATTATTTTCTTGTGTTTTGTTTCTATTACGATATTTCAAATTTATCATTCGATATAATTTTTCCCAACACTACTTGAAAATTTTGATGATTCGTGTGCTTACAACCGGCCATTACTTTCAGTAATTTTCTTTACCTGATTTTATAATGCAAACTCCAAAAAATTGACTCCCACTTCTCCTTCACAGCCTCTATCATCGCCTATAATGCGCAAGCTGATCCTCCACTAGTCGCGGGTCAGTAAACCTTATCCACAACTTGCAAAATGGTCTAAACTCTAAAGTCACGTTGCTTTTGATTTTTTCTTTTGTATGCATATGCTGCGCCCTTATTAAATATGCTTGAGGATTAATTACTTAATATTGTAGTATTTGGCTCATATCGAAACATGTCAATTGAAAAAACAGGCTGATGTCGGAGTGGAGCAGAGTGAAGTGAGGGGAGCGAAGCCTAACGTGGAACAGAAGGCTAGCTGTGTATCTCATGGGAATGCCGAAGGTGACACTTCTCTGTTCAAGCAATCTTGCCACTAGATTATACAGACGGACCACACTGCTAGAGCCTTCAATTAATTAGAATTAGGTATCTCACCCTCTTTTTCCTAAAATATATTAATGATTTGATGCGGACTGCCATTTAGGAAGACGGATTCCATGACAATCTAAGAGGTTAATTAATTTGAAACGACGCGCTAGTTAAACTGAAACACCAATTAGTCTCTACGTACTTTTCAAAGTAAAGTTGGTCACAAACGCTCAACTACGCTAGCTAGGGGACATGATATTCAGAGTTAAATTCTATTTAACTTCGAGTACAGTATAGATAATGCATGTTACGTACTATCTTTGACATGTTTGGGTTTGGTGGATGGTGGGTGGAGGCCCCGGCCGCTGTCCACTAATTATCAATGTTCCAACTAATTCATTTCTTTATTGTACTGTAAAACACCAAACCATGGAGACGATCGTAAAAGTGGATTAACATTTTATAGTTTGACGTTTAGGAAGGATTTAAGTACAAGTTAGGTGATTCACAACTTGCATATTTGATAGACATTGACAAAAATGAGTAATTGCCTATTTCAAACATTTTAGCGTACAGAAACCAAACAATATGTGTGAACCATCTAATCAGAATTATTCTAAAACACATTATCATAAACTATAAAAGTTGATCACGCAATACTTTTATCAATCCTACCCTATAAGCAAAATAAGTAATAGTGATCAAATATTTATGATAAAAATGACTATTAACGATTAAAATAAACTATTAGTAATTATAATAAATTATTTGTGATTAATAAATAATAATAAATAAACAATTTTTTTATAATATTATTGGCAAAATATAGAATTTTGTGAAGCCTTGATAACATGACATGATCATTATGAAGCGGGTTGTATTAATCTAAAAAAGAATAATGTACATAAGGTCGTGAAGTGCACAAATACGATAAAGTTATTTTGAAAAATGGTGGGTATAGTATTAAATAATTAATTTTATATATATATAAGTTTCATATTTATTCAATTTTTTTAAAATAATTATACAACGCTTGCGTCATTTCTCTTTGAAGAATGGTAAGACCTAGATAGCTGATAACCAAAGGTCCAAAACAAACACAGCTAATCATCCATTAATCTACACTCCAAAAACCCAGAGGCTTATTAAGTTATTGGGTAGTAACGTAAGTTATCCATCAAAAGACACCAAAGGAAAATGACGTAAGACCGTTCATTGAGTTGGGACCATAAGTTATCAAAGGCTGATATTTTATTTTTCTTTTGTATGTAGTTAGCTGTTTTATTTTATTGACTTTGAATTCCGAACACAAAACATGTATGGACCATATTTGATATTACTTTCATTCAAATACAATATTAATAATATTTTTATGGCAACAAATGAAATCAGCTCCATCCGAATATGGTCATGATCTTCCATCACTCACCGTCCATCACATAAAACGAAGACAAAGTAGAAATGAATTATAAGATAAAAAGGAAAATAATTAGGCGGTGAGTTGATGTTGAACGAACGAGCAAGGGGTTGGGGGCGGGGGGAGGGTGTGGGGTTTGGTTGGTCATTTGATCCGACGGCAGAGAGTGATCCCATCACCAACAGGAAGCATGCAAATCTCAATTCTAGGATCGGCAGCAAGTGCCTTGTTGAGCTCCAAAACGAAGTCTCTGTAGTACCTAACATACTTGCGAAGTGGCGCATCAGCAGGCGCCACGACAGAGCCGTTCCAGAGGGTGTTGTCGTATCCGATCAATCCCCCGACCTTCACGAGGTCAATTAGCCTCTTATGATAGTTGATGTAGTTGTCTTTGTCCGCGTCCACGAATATGAAATCATAAGCTCCATGGTTCTTTTCCTGTGGTTCACCAAACATATATCTTAGCTTTCAAGACTTAATTAAGATAAGATGTCATATTTATTTATTAAATAATTGGTTTTGTAAGATTCAATTCAATCACGGATCTGCTTCTTAAGTCTATCTTAAAAATTAAAACTTAATTAATTATTGAAGTTTTAGAGAGGCGAAGTCCCCGATGCGGCGATGGCCAAGGCCATACCTGAGTCTGCCGTATGCACACGGATAACAAGATCGCATCAACCCTTTTTTTATGATTTTCGGGAAGTCAAAATATAGGGCAGCCTAGCAGCCGGCAGCTCTTATTCTCCAAAAAGCTGCCGGCTATTGGGCTGTCCTTAGTAAGAATTTGTTATATATTTAACAGATCAAAGTACTGTAAGTAAGAATTTGTGGCTTCTTTTTTATATATTTAAGAGATGTTATAAAATTATATTAATTTATAAAAAATCTCTTTATATATATATATATATATATGAAGCAGCTTTTTTTCTCTAATTTTTACAAATAGTTTATGATTTTTTTTTATAAGTTCCAAAAGAAAAGAGAACTGTTTACAAACAGTAAAAGTAATGGGGTTCGAGAAATTTACATCTTCAACCAAAAGGTCAAGAACAGGGAGAGCAGGGCCTTCTCTGAATTCGATCTTGTGGGCAACACCGGCTTTTTCGATGATGGGCAGGCCTAGCTCGTAGTTTTCTCTGTTGATGTCCATGGCCAAGATCTGTGACAATCAAAAATAGATTATTATTATTATTATTATTACTTAAAAAAAAAAACTTGTTTGGGATGTCTTGATTGAATTTGAGAGACCATCTTATTGTTATTATCGGTGATTGGTAATTCATCAAATTTCTTACCTTTCCATCGTCGGGAATCGCCAAGGCTGTAGCGAGCAGGGAGTAGCCGGTGTAGACACCGATCTCCATGGTGTTCTTGGCATTGATGAGTTTGAGTAGCATGTTCAAGAACTGGCCTTCATCGGCTGAGGTGGTCATGATGTTCCTGTTTGATCATTCAAACCATATTCACATTAAAAAGACATGTTCAATATTCATTAATCAGTTAAATTCATTGTTTCTTACTAAACTGATCTGAGTTGGAAAGGAAAAAAACATTAAAGAGAGGAAAGGAATCTTAATCACGAAACTCACCATGGATGCTTGGCAGTCACCTCTCTAAGCTCCTTCATGCATTCAGGCTCTCTCGGGTAGACACTGGTCTCCAATATATACTATAAAAACATACCCAAAAACCAGAAACAGTTATTTAAAACCAGAAATGGAAGATCAATAATTGAAATAATAATAAAAGATGGGGGGCGTTGCGTTAATACATGAATGAAAGCTTTGATGGAAAGACAGGTACCTGGTAAAGAGCATCACTCTGCAAAAGGCTCTTGTGACCAACCTCCTGGTGCCTTCCAGCTTGGTTTTGATTTTCTTCCCCCTTGGAAGCCATTAATGATGTAAATACCTTTTCTTCTTCCTCTTATCTGGCCTTTTGATCTCTGGACTTTTGCTCACCGATTAACAGTTAAGCCTGAGCTGAGAAGAGGAAAGAGGAGGGGTATATATGGGGACAGAGGAATCCGGTTTGAACCAGATGGTGGGTGTTTGGACCGCCCGCCAAACCGGTCGGGGGTGGGTGAGACACTGCGAATGTACCATGAGTCTTGCTTGAGGTCCCACTCGATGGGACCATTATAATATGGTTTTGGAATTGGAAATTATCAATTCATCGCCTGTGGACCTGTGGTCTCAATTGGTGTCTCTTTGGGTTGGAAGGATTTTAACATATTTTGTGGACTGCCACGTTGAAGCTAAGCTTGTATCTGTTTCGCTGTAAGCAGAAAATATTGACTAAAATAAAATAAAATATAAATAATGTTACATCTACAAAAATATTGCGTAATTATTTTTAAAAAGAGTATATAATTAATATTTGTACAAAATTATTGTATCTAATTTTTTTTTTGAAAAAAGATTGTACAGATATTTGCATATTCGACAATTATAAATATTGTTTTTTATAATATAACAATAATTAAATTTTTTTTAATATTATGTCAACTTACTTTACAAATTTAAATAAATAAAAATGATTATATTTACTCAATCATTTATTCTTAATATTTATCTCTAAAATTTGTCTAAAAATAAATAAATAATCTTCAGGAATCAGAATAAAAGATGTCTGTCTGATCTGTTAATAAATAATGTGTATTTTTTAAATCATTAACCAATAAAGATATGAATGTGTAGCGGTATAAGATAAATAAATATTATACTGCTATTTAAAATATTTATTAAAAATTGCTCAACTAGCAGTATAATATTTATTTATCTTATGAATGGTGTTACATCCACTTTGGTATCCCCCGCTCAGGTAAATATTTTTTTTTTTTGGGTTTTTTTCTTTTAATTTTTTAGATAGTTTTTATATTTTATTTTTTAGAAATAAATTTAAAATATTATTAAAAAATACCTACTTAACCATTAAATTAAAAATAATAATAATAAATTTTTTTTTTAATTTTTTGTAATTTTCTCTTTATGATTATTTTTTGTGATTTTAGCATTTCTCAATAATATGTGCTTTTGCCTTATCGGGCCCGCAAGCTTTTTGGTGGAATAACACACGTGGCAGTTTTAAATTGAAGTGCGGTTGGTGGACAAAACTAGGCGTTTTTCAGAGTTTTTTCTTTTTTTCCTTTTTTTTTTTTTTTTTTTGCGCAGGCGTTTTTCAGAGTTGGTAGGCCGTGCTCAATTTTTCTAATATTTTACTGCGGCTTACGTGGAAAAAAGTAATGGATTACCGAAATGTTGTGTTTTAAAAAAAACATTATTATAACATTATTGTTTTATATATTTTATATTTATTTGTTTATTTTAGATGAGTACGTGCAGTGACGGAATCACGGGTTCCACCCTTCCATTAAAAAAAACTATATATGTTTGTATTTTTTCTTAAATATTATATATAATGATATATTTTTATTATAGATAAAAATAAAAATAAAAATAAAGTTAAATAATTTCTAATATATTTTTAATATTAGTGTAAATGGTCCGATTCGGCCCAGAAAAAATACAAACTCGTTATATTTGATCCAAAAATTTTCATTCTAGACTGAATCGAACTCTTATTCAATCTATACCGGTTTGAACCAATTCGATTTAGGGGCGGTCCAGTTTGGTCCAGAGGCATCTGATATGATTTTAATAGATTAAATTTAATTCAAAATCTTACAATGATGGAAAAATAATTTTTAGCTCAAATTTAATTCTTTTCAGCCCAATTTACGTATTTATCCCATATTTAAGTCAAATAATATTAAAAAAATTTACTTTTAAAACAATTGGTAAAAGAAAAAATAATCTAAATAAAAAAGTAAAAATAATAAATAATAAATTATAATTTTTATACTACAACTAGTCAACTACTATAAATTATAATATGTTAATATTATAAGAGTATATATTATATATTACTATATTATACTACCACTCTTAATCTATATTAATATTAATTTTATAATTTATATACTATTATTTATATATTCATATATATATATATAATTATTCGATCCAGTCCGATCCAATCTAGTCCAGGAGGAAAATACCATGGATGGGGACCAAATTGGACCGAATTTCATCCGGTTCACTCCATGCGATCTGATCCGGTCCACCGGTCCGATTCGGTCTTCTTACATCCCTAATTTTTAGTAGATTTTTATTATAATGACATGTTTTTGATATATTATATTTTTTTTAATACATAAATTTTATTTAACGTATTTTATTTTCATTATAAATTTTACTATTATATTGTTCTATCCTGTATAAAAAAATTATATACAAATAAAACAAAAATTATTTTATATATTTTATTTTAAATTTATTTGACAGAATGAAATAAATCTCTAACTCTGCCACTAAAGTATTGACATAACTATAAATATCATATATATTATTTATTAATAATATTGTGATGATTTTTCTTTTTTTGTTAAATGGTTTTGAGAGTGTGTTCAATGGCAGAACTAACAATCTTTTTTAAGGGTAACTTTTATATCATACGAGATATTTATATAAAATATAAAAAATATTACTAAATTTTAAACAGATATAAAATTAAATTTGTTAATTTGCCAAACAATGTAAAAACATACTTAATGTTTATTTTAGAGAATAATATTTATCTATTATTATTTTTGTAAATATGAAATATTTAGAAATTATTATTTTCATAAAAATTATCAAATGATCTTTTAAAATTTCATTTTTTATTATAATTTCTAACCTAGTTGTTCAAATCTAATGTAAAATTTATTTATTTTGATGTAACATTAAACATAGAAATTATAAATGAGATCTTAAATAAACTTTTTCTTATTAGATAAAGTTTAGAAGATAAATCATCTCTACTATTCTTTATATATAAATCATCAATCTTAAATAATTTTTCTAGTATTTTCATTTTAGATTCTATATTAAGAAATTCAACAATGTATAATATAAAATTAGAATAAATATTAATAGTGTATTGTTTAATTTAATTTTAGTGTGGCCATATCTTAGAAAATAGGTAATATATGAAAATTATATACAATTTAAGGGTTATAGAGAAAAAAAAATAGAGATACATTTTTATATATATTGAATTTTTAGAAAATTTTATAAAGTATATGGAAAAAAAGAAATTATGATTTTTTTTTTGGGGGGCGGGGGGGGGGGGGGGGGGGGGGGATTTGTATGTATATAGAATTATAAATAAGGTTTAGACTTTAGAGACCATTTTGTATTTTGAAAAAAATTCAAAGGGCTATAGAAAAATTAGAAAAAATTTTGGGGGCACTTAATCCACCACTGAGTGAGTTCAAAGCACGAACTAAACAGTAATTAAGGCTTGATTTGTTTTTACAAACATTCTTATATTACTTTATCTTATATTATTTTTTTATTATTAGTTTTTCAAGTTTCTATACAAAATAAAATAAATAATTCAACTTTTTCAAATTTTAAAATAATTTCTTTAAATCTTAAAAAAATAACTAATATTAAAAAAATAATTATAATAATATTCTATTTAATTTTTAATTTTTAATATTTATTTTATTTTATCAGACCTAAGTAAAATAAATTTCTAAGTCATCACCAACTTTTTCTGAAAATTCCACTTCATCAATACGTAGATAATGACTTTACAGCTTACTACTTCCCAGTTCACACCACTACCAGTAGTGAAATATGGTTTTTTTTTTTTTTTTTAAACTACATGAAAATAAATCAAGGTGGGTTCATTATTAGGTGAGGTATACCGTGTAAGGGCTAGAGGCCATATGCTTGAAGTCAAAGCAAATAGGCAAACCAAACAAGCCGCCACCACCAAAACCTACAGAAATAGTGAGGGTGGTTGTGAGGGGAATACATAAGGCATAAACTTGCCTCCTTTTTGGAGTGATTGACCAGGTTCCTTTTGTCCTTTTTGCCGCTTCATTGACTTCTCATATAGTTTTATTGGAAGGAAGTTTCCTATTTTAATTCAGTCTATAAATTTGATTGAACATGTGAAATATATATATATATATATGTTTTTAAAAAATTAATTTGCAACAATAAAAACGTATATTGTTTGTCACATATTTAAGATATTGCACGTGAGGAGTTTATAGCCAGATTAGTTGGAAGAAAACTCTTTTTCTTTTTCCCATTATTTCATGATTTATTAGTTGAGGACGTATTGTTTACTGCACGTCTAATTAGACACTGTTTTTCATATCTATTCATGCATAACAACTCAAACACATTGATAGGATGTTAAGGTATCTTCTATCCGTATCTGTGTTGGGCAGGAATTAAAACAAAACATTGCTCCATGACATCTATGGATACCCACTTAGAAAGAAAAAGCTTTTTCATTAGAGTCAAATTAATTGAAATTGAGAAATACTTTAATAAAATTACATAAAAATAATCTTATAAACTGATATAAACTGATATAATAAATTGAGAAAATCTATTTGGATGCAGATAATTAAAAGGAATTCACATGATTAAGAAAATCTGGTTTAAATAATCTTTCCTTACATCCTGTTCAATTGTTGGAATGTATTGAGATCAATTCAATTCAATCTATTTTTATTCTGAGTTTAATATTCAAATATCCAATACTTAAATTACTAAATTATCTTAAATCAAAATCTCTTTACACGCGAGATCTATAACTTTTTTCAACTTAACACATCTTTATATATAAAACTTTAAACTTTATTTAAATTTCATAAATATATCTAAACTCATTTTAATTAGAGATGTCAAATCCTGTTAACAGATCGTATTTGTGTTGTATCAAAACATGTATATTATACTATACGAATTAACCCTTTAAGTTTATTGTATCAAAATCTCAAAGTCTAAAATAGCACATTAACATAAAAGGTCATGTCGTGTCAACTCGTTTTAACCTGTTAGTGAATACTATAAAATATGTTAACATGACATGATTCGACACCTTTCAACATGTTTATGTAAACGAGTTGAACAGACTTGAAATTAATCTGATTGATATGTTTAAATATATTATAATTTTATATATATCTAAAATCACAATATCTATAAAAATTATAAAACTAACTACAAATCTAAAATTACAATCCAAATAATAAAAATATTGAAATAAATATTCTAACAATTTTATTTTTAAATATAAGGGTGTAATTATAACTTTAAATTTTTTAACGGATTAAAACAAGTTGACCCGTTATCAACATGTTAAACAATCGTGTTTCAATGAGTCAACTTGTTTTGATCCAAACCCTTTAAGACTAAACCTAAACATGTTATTATCGTGTCTAATACTTCTTGTTAGATTAATATGTCGTGTCACATATTACCATCGCTAATTTTAACATTTAACTACATCTAAACTCATCTTAAATATGTTTTACAAAACTTATTCTATTATTTTAATTCACTATTATTAATAAAAAAATGCAACTTATCTTAACTCCGTTCAACGTCCAAGTGCAGTACAAGTTTGAACCGAAAGACACATGCTGTAACTATTGTTGCTGGTGTACAAAACGAAGTTCATTGATCACTACCAAAACCAAGCAAAAGCTACTCGCAGCAATATAAACAATATTGTAATATACAGCCACTCCTCATCGATTCTGCAGCGATTATGACAAAGACTAACAACTTATGACCTAAAATACCGTATTCCATTACACAAAATAAAATGGTTAACACCACACTACAAAAGCATTCTCATAAAGCTTTAAAAATCGTTTCAATCTTTCCGTCAACGAAGTCGGTGGATATTATGGTTTTTAACGATCTTGCATTTTAGATATCCCATGGTTTATTGCCCGCAAAGGACTAAGGAACATAAGCAAGATGAACATGAAATGTTCTTAGTTGAGAACTAATCAACCAACCACACGTACCAATCTAGTGAGATCCTAGGAACCAAATACATACTGTCATGAAATACATGAAATGTTCTTAGTTGAGAACTAATCAACCAAAAATTGTACATAAAGTTAACCACACGTGCCAATCTAGTGAGATCCTAGGAACCAAATAGACACTGTCATTATGGAGATAGTAAAGCATGAAAGGGAAACCACATTGAAGTTATCATTTCTGAAGGGAATTTCAATATCCACATGTTCTCTTGTCACTAAAAAGCTGTGAGAGATTTTGTAAAACCCATATCAGAACTAGAAAATTAAATAGTCGAGCTTTTTTGGCCCCCAAAAAATTGAGAATTATCTACCCATGTCCAGTAAATGTTAACTTTACAGCAATGAGAGAGACCAAGAGAGAGAGAGAGGAAAAATCCTCTGCATTGCTAAAGATTCTGAAGTGTATGCATCTTACAAAATCAATTGGAGAGCAAATGGAACAAATGAATCTACAGGCAAGAAAGGTTCTATAATCTTCTTTTCTAAAAAATCTTATCTATCTCAAAAAATGTTGATCAGACAGAACAGGGGTTACCCACGTCTTTCCAAAATTCACAAGAAGCTGACTAGTGATTAGTTTTTAAACAGCACCAAACCACAGAGACCAACAGAGAACAAGCCTAATCACTTGACTCGTTTGCTCTCCTAGCCAATGCACTTCTGATAACGTAGGCCTTGCTGTCAATCAAATTCTCCTCCAACCCACTATCTTTATAGCAGCGAGTGCTCTGATCACAATCTCCCGATCCATCCCACAATGCCGTATAGTCTTCTCTCATTAGCAACGCATTATGAAGCATCGAACAAGCACCAATATAAGCAACAGCATTCTTAAACTCCTCCTCTATAGGTCGGCTCAAAACGCCCCAATTCTTCAAACTAGCAATGGTTTTAAGTGCCGGAACACGCATCAAACCATGCGCCTTATTGAAATTCTCTTCGCAAGAACCTGGCAAAGCGTCTACATATGGTACCATTAACCAAGGAAGCAAAGGGTACCCACCACTTCCAACCAAATACTGATTCACAGCCACCTCATTTATAGTCATTGAAAGTGAATTTAGTAACATTTCGTCTTCAATATCCTTGTACAAAGTTGATGACTTTAGAACCTCATAATCGCCCTTATTGCCTCGAAATCCGGCTACAATGCTCAAAATTTTCGATGAGGAATCTACCACTATTTGAGCAGCAATTCGGTTTTCTTGAACTTCTTCGTTTGGTGACTTGGGCACATGGTTTTTTGGAACAATCTTGAACCTTGCGCAATCCAGTACCCCACAGCAATTTGGCAATCCCGTAAGGCTTTGGAACGCTGCGGCCACGGATTCGAGCTCGTTTGGGGCTGGGAAACTGACCCAGAATCGAAAATCAGTGCATAAGACACGGCACAATTGCTTGGTGCAGAATTTTGCTACGGACTCCGAGACACCGAACTGCTTGGAAAGCTGGCGGTAATCGGAGCCGGTGGCTATGCGAAACAGGCCGAGACCGAGCCGAAGCTCTGCAGAGAGGTTCAAGGCTGAACCGGAGGGATCCCGGCACTCCAGTAAAGGTTCGAGCAAACCGGAGAGCCATTCGAAGGTTGAGGAGGTCATTCTGAAGCAATTCTTGAACGAGTCGGGGCTACGACTCGGCCCGAATTCAACCCGGACTTCACCGAGTCCTAGGTTTTCTTTGTCATCTGTAGGTCTAGAGTCTCTTTCAGGTAAATGGATTCGCTTGCGTTTTCGGGAAGTAGATTGGAGGGTGAGAGAGGCGGAGATTTCTTGGGAGAAGAGGAAGTGGTGGATGAGAGGTAAAAAATTTGCATTGGAATTGGAATAGAAATTACGATGGGAATTGGAATTGGTATCGGACGTAAGGCAGAGGGGACTGGAGCAAGGGAAGAGGAGTAGAAGGAGCAGGAGGAGTTCGGAGATGAAGGAGGAGAGTAAAGCTGCCAATTTTCGGGACTCCATTTAGGAAATTTTGGTTGGGGGGAGGTGGAAGATTTGATTTTCTCGGGAATCGAGGTTTGGTGTTGGCAAATGGACGTGAAACAAACAGCATATCTCATCTGGGTGTAGAAGCAGATCGTGCGGTCCCTTATTCTTCTTCTTGTCTTTTTTAGCTGCAATAAAAATCTTCAGTCCAGGGTCGGGACACGTATAACGTGCGACTGTTTTGGAAGGTTTGATTGGTCAAATTTTCTTCTCTTTTTTTCATTTTGTTGCCGTTGTACTTAAAAAACAGTTTGGTCGGATCCGATTCAGACGATAAATCCTAGGAGAGTTTTATAAATTGGACTAAATTTATTTCATCTTACAGTTTTTCACAAAATACTCTGTAAGACCAGACCAAATCAACTCCTCTTGATCCAGTCGAGTCCGATTACTCTACTCGATCTTTATATTATAATTATATATATACATATTATCTTGATACTATAATTTTTATATTATATTAAATATTTAATATTATATATTATAGTTAATATTTATATATTAAAAAATCTAATAATATTTGGATATTAAACAATATATATAAATAATATGCATTATATAATTAATTATGTACAACTATAATTATATAAATAATACATATAAATAATAAATATATATTGTTTTATTCATTCGGTTCGAAGTGAAAAATCCTTAGACTGAGACGAATCGAATGTGTTTCGATCCCATAACATTTTGATCGAGACCAATCAAATCTAATCTTAATTCGGTCTAATCTAAAATGGTCGGTCCGGTCGGTTTTTCTAGACCGATTCGACCAAATCTCTCCCCTAGTTGTAGTGGTGAAGTTAAAGGACTTGATTTTTTAATCTTATAAGTTAAATTGGCTGTTGTCATTGTGTCTAATCTAGTTGTATACAATATTGGTTTAGAGGAGGGATGTTTTTGTAAAGAGAAAATCTTGAGTTCAGACCGCCTTCAAAATTTATTTTTGCAAACATCCAATCATATATTGACAAATTTACATCCTCCAAAAATCATGTGCACCCACATTACACCTAATCACCAACCTTCAACCTGTAGCAAGCAAGGGTTTCACACCTAACCAAGGATTTCTAACCCAACTGCCAACGCCGACACAATCCTTGTTGCCTATAAAAATTCATGGAAAATGTATTTCTCTTTGATCATAACTGATTACAATGTACAAAGTTTATATATAAAGATGCTAGGACATGTTTGGCATTTTATCAAATGACTGGTGCACTGACACAAAGGCCAGGCAACATGAGTTTGTTATAATTGAAAATGATTTCCTAAATACAAAATGATTCTAGAACAATCGTGATTTAGATACCAACTGAATACAAGAAATCCTAACTAATTTTATGTGAGATTATTCCTGGCATTGTGGTTGATGTGGCATGATAATGCTTGACTGGCTTTGCCAAGGTGGAGCTTTCTTCCTAATGTGCAGCGGAGCTGGAGGCTTGTGGTGTAGCAGAGTTGGAGGTTTGCTTGTCGTGAGTGCTAACACCCTCCCACGAGTCTAACAGGGGTACCATGTTTAGACTTGAACGTAAGACAAGAAATCTGGTTAATGGTAGGGGCTTGGTAAAGAGATCAGCAAGCTAATCCTTAGATGAAATGAAGGCAACTTTGAGTATCTTAGCAGCAACACGATCATGCACAAAGTGGAAGTTAATTTCCATATGCTTTGTACGTGAGTGCATATTTGGATTTGAAAAGATGTACGTGGCGCCTAAGTTGTCACACCATAAAGTCGGAGGTTGATAAAGAAAAATACCTAGCCCTTTGAGCAATGATTGAATCCATAGAATTTCAACAATAGTGATAGCTAAAGCCTTGTATTCTACTTTCGTATTAGAACGAGCTATAATTTGTTAATTTTTTTATCCCCAAGAGATGATGTTATTTCCAAGGAAAACACAGAAGCTTCTGGTGGAGAGTCGATCATCTGGGTAACCAGCTCAATCAACATCAGTAAAACCATGCACTTGATAATTGAGAGATGGTCGTATATGCAGACCAAAATTGGCAGTGTGCTTGAGATATCTTAAGATCATTTTGACAGCTTGCCAATGGGGAAGCTTAGGATTGTGCATGAATTGTGAAACCTTATTCACAGCAAAAGCAACGTCTGACTGTGTAAGTGACAGGTACTAAAACTTCCAACGGTACTTCTAAAAAGTGTAGGATCTAAAAAGGCGTGATCATCTGAAATAGAAATGTGAGTAGAGAAAGCCATGGGGGACTTCACGAGCTTGGCAAGATCCATATTAGTAGTCTTGAGAAAATCAAAGATGTATTTTGTTTGAGATAAATGGAGACTACTTGAGAGTGATGTGATTTCAAGACCACAAAAGAAATTGAGATTGCCAAGGTCCTTAATAGGGAATGATTGATTGGGAGAGACAAGAACAGTATTAATGGCATTTGAATGAGAGCCTGTAAGTACAATGTCATCAACGTGTACAAGGAAAAATAAAGTTATAGCAGAATGTCTATTAGGGTTGTAAATGAACCAAACTACTCGACAGCTCGCTCGGTTAAACTCGAATCGAACTCGACTCGTAAAAAAAAAAAAAGTTCGCTCGTGAAAGTAGATACATACCCGATTAGTAAATGATACATACCTAACAAAACTCAATTCGACTCGGTTAAGGCTCGCTCGTTTATACTCGAGTCGACTCGTTAGCTCGACTCGATTAAAATTAATTTATATATTGATAAATATATATATATATATGTTATATATATGTATTGCTAATAATATAAGTATAGCATTTTTATAATTAAATATATAATATATAATTTTATTACTTATATCTATATGATGAATATATTTCATAGTTATGTTTTATAATTTGTACATAATTAGTTTATAAAATTTAATAATTTCATATATTAGTACGTGGGAAGTAAATAAAACATGTATATGTTATCATATTATATGTATTTATTAATAATATATATAAACATATAATATATTGTTATGATAAATAAATATCAACTAGTTAGATATTAAATATTAATTTTTTATTTGTTATTAATTTTTTATTTTTTAAATTTTATTCAAAAAATTAAAAAAAAAATTGAGCTCGAGCTCGGCTAAACTCGAGTTCGTTTGTAGGACGAGCTTGAGTTGGAAGATTGGTTAATCCAGTCGAGCTCGAACAAAAAATGAATAAAAACTCGAGCTCGAGCTCGAAAAAATGAATAAAAAATCGAGCTTGGGCTCGAGCTCGAGCTCAAGTATTTTGAGTCAAGCCGAGTTTTGGCTTGAGCTCAAGCTTGGCAAGCCAAAACTCGGCTCGACTCGGTTATGCTCATTTACAGCCCTAATGTCTATAAATGAATAATGATGGATCAATGATAGAAAGTGTAAAATCAAGTTCGAGTAGACGACAACTTAACTTGTGAAACCAAGCTCGTGGTGCTTGTTTGAGACTATAAATGGCCTTATTCAAGTGACACACATACTGAGGATAATCAGGGTTGATGAAACCAATTGATTGAGCCATATGCACTTGTTCTTCTAAGTCCCCATGGAGAAATGCATTGTTGATATCCAACTGTTGGATAGCCCATTTTTCAGTGACAACAATTGAGAGAATGATCATGATTGTTGTAGGCTTCACAACCGGACTGAATGTCTTCGAAAAATCGATCCCTTCAAGCTGATGAAAACCCTTGGCCACTAGTCGAGCCTTATGACGCTCAATAGTGCCATCCAATCGTCTCTTCGTGCGAAATACCCACCTGCAACCAATCAAGTTAGTAATACCCGAAGGGGGAACTAAACTCTAGATTTGAGTACTTAGCAGAGTCTGAAATTCATTGGACATGGCGGTTCACCATTCTTGGTGCTTAGAGGCTTTGGTATAAGAGCTAGGGTTCTCAAGAACTTTGGATTGAGAGGCTGCGATGGTGAGGAAACTGCATGGGGGAGGCCAAATGATTGTTCCATCATGAAATTGACGAGGACAAAATGAGTTGGTTTTTGATCAAGTGATGATAGTTCGAGAAGGAGTAAAGGTATCGGAAAAATGTCGAGAGAGAGGGAGAGGTAGACGATGATGAATCATTAGGGGAAGAGGTTGGGCTAGATAGTATGATGGGCAGAGATGGAGAGGATTGAGTTGGAGAGATAGAAGCCAACTCTGATGGAGTAGTTTGGGTTGGACTCTAGGATTGAGAGTTGGATCAAGAAAAAGAGGATGGTAAAGTGGAAGGATTAACAGCTGGATTAGGAGTGTATGAGATTGAAGTGGGCTAAATGGTTGGAATTGGGCCCAGAAGTGACGGAAGACAGACAGAGTTAGAGGTCTGGGTCGCAAGAGGAGAAAGGGTCGATTGTTTGGAGTAAGGAAACAATATTTTATCAAAAACAACATTTCTTGAATAATAAACACGTCCAATAGGAACATGTAAACATGGATAGCCTTTATGTGATCCATTGTATCCAAGAAAGAGGCACTGAGTTGAGATAGGCCAACAAGCAATACCAAAGACCTTTAAAATAGTGTAATCCGGTGATTTGGAGAAGACTTTTTCAAATGGAGAGAGATTATTGAGAATTGGAGTTGGAGTTGGTAGCTGATTAATTAGATATACAGTCGTATGGAAGACATCAACCCAAAATGATTGAAGTAAGGAGGCATGAGCCATTAGCACTAGACCAGTTTCAACAATGTGCCTGTGTTTTCTTTCCACTGCACCATTTTGTTGGTGAGTATATGGACAAGAAATGCAATAAGAATTGCGTTGTGATTTGAGAAATGTTTGTAGGGAACAAAATTCCCCTCCCTAATCACTTTGAAAGAAGACAATTTCGGAATTAAATAGTAACTCAACATTTTTCTAGAATTGAACAAAAACTTGAAGAACATCTGACTTTTCAATTAAATAAAACCACCATATATATTGGGAGAAATCATCTATAAAGGAAACATAATATTTAAAGCCATCTCGTGAAGGAGTTGGGGATGGACCTCATACATCAAAGCATACTAAATGTAAAGGGTGAGTAGAGTGTTGGTGGATGGAATTAAAAGGAAGCTGGGAGCTCTTCGCTTGGCATCAGGCAGAGCAGATTGTTGGAGCTTCACAAGTGGAGACAAGTAATGAAAATTTGGAGATGATGCTACGAACAAGTTGCAAGGAAGGATGCCCAAAGCGTGAGTGCCACTATGACAATGTGGTCGTTTGCCAATAAGAGCTTGAGGGGAGGAAGGAGCAGGGAACGAGTAGAGACCATCAAGAACGGGACCATGGAGGAGAAGGTTCTTCGTTTTTGAGTCCTTCAAGAGAAAAAAAGAGTTGTGAAACTCAAAAAATACAAAGTTATCATGGTAAAATAGTCAAACCGAAACTAAATTTTTTGTGATTTGTGGCACATGTAAAAGATTCTTTAGAACAAAAGAATGAGAAGAAGTGGTAAATGAAGAGTCACTAGTATGATAAATTGCAATGGATGAACCATCGCCAACTTTAATATTATCAGGACCAGAATATGTAGAAGAGTTGTTGTTGAAGTTGTTGAAATCAGAAATTAGATGATTGGTAGCAGCAGCGTCTAGATACCAAGCCGAATCAAGAGTAGAACCGGAAGTAATATAGTTGGCAGTGAGGGATTTTGGTGGATCACTCTGATAGGATCGATCAATCGGTAATAGCAGTGGATAACACTATGACCAACATGACCACAAACTTGGCAAGAGGGTTTGTTGTGTGGGAGAGAAGAAAGAGAGTTAGTGGGGGTGGATTCCGACCTTTACCACGGCCTCGATGCCCACCACAATTGTTGCATCAAGAGGAACCATGACCACTTATAAATGTGGTGATGTTGGTAGAGAGATATGTGGAAGAAGGGAGATAAGAAGCATGGACAAGGCAACTCTCATATGTGAGAAGAAGGCTGTATAGTTCCTCAGAGGAGAAAGGTTCTACATGACTTGTGACGGTTGTAACAAATGCATTAAATTTATTGTTGAGACTTGCAAAAAAATAAGAGATAAATTCAGCAGAACTAAGGGGTGTGCCAGCAGCACTCATGGTGTCTGAAAGATGTTTAACTTTTCAAAAATAATTGAAAACAGAGCTAGAGCCTTTGGAGACAGTGGCTAACTGATATTGCAATTGAGTGATACGAGAAGGACATTGAGAGGTAAAGATTTTATCAATGGCTGCCCAAACTTCACGAGCAGTGGAATAACCCACTACTTGAGCAATAAGATTGTTGGAAAGTGAAGATATAAGGGCACTGATTATGAGTTGGTCCATTTGAGACTAGGTAAGGAATTCTGGGCTTGGAGTGGTGGAATTTGGGAGAAAACGAGTTGGAGGATTGACAGAACCATCAACGAAATGGAAGAGTTGTTGGCCTTTGAGATAAGGAGCGATCTGAGCTCGTCAAAGAAGGTAGTTGTCATTGGTAAACTTAACAGTAAGGAGGTGGGAGAGGTGGGAAAGAAGGATGTAGGATTTCTTTGGGAGAGGAGGGGTTGATAGAGAGGAGTCTTCCACCATTTTGAAGACGTTAGTTTTTTTAGAAAGGCTCTGAAACCATGTCAAAATCTATGGAAAATGTATTTCTCATTGGTCATAACTGATTACAATGTATAGAGTTTATATAGAAAGATGCTAGGACAGGTTTGGCATTTTATTGAATAACTGGTGCGCTGACATAGAGGCCAAGCAACATGAGTTTGTTGTAACGGAAAATGATTTCATAAATACAAAATAATTATAGAACAATCGTGATTAAGATATTAGAAGAATACAAGAAATCCTAACTAATTTCCTATGAAATTATTCCAAGCATTGTGGTTGATGTGGCATGATGACGTTTGACTGGCTTTGCTGAGATGGAGCTTTCTTCTTGATGTGCATTAGAGCTGGAGGCTTGTGGTATAGCAAAGCTAGAGGTTTGCTTGTCATGAGTGCTAACATCGACTTGGCGTCGATGACGAAGTCGTATACAGAGAGAACACAATGTTTTCCTCTCAAATTTATTCGAAAACGAACACAAAACCCCCCATCCAAAATTATTATGTGTTTCCTCTTGTCGAAAGAACCCATTTTGTATTTTCTCTTGTTGAACGAACCCATTTCGAAATTTGAGGAAAAATGCGTTTGTGGGTTCGTTCTCATATAAAGCCCACCAATACAGTCCTAGAGATCGGACCTAGTACTGGAAATCTCACTCAAAGGCTTCTAGAAGCTGCCAAATATGTCGTTGCTATTGAAATTGATGAACGAATGGTGAAGGTTCTCCACAAAAGTGCAGCCGAGCAGGGTCTTCAAGATCATCTCAATGTAGGTTAACTCATTTTCTAATTGCTTGACGAACTGCCTAGCTGAAAGTTCTAAGCTTGCAATCCCTCAGATTTTGGCTAGGTTTATTTGCGGGCTGAGTGGTTTGACGCTTTGTCGGCAATTCTGGATGATTTTCGTAATTGGCGAATAAGCTCTTGATTCGTTGTTGGTGGTAGTCCCTCAAATCTTGGTTGGGTTTGTTTGTGGGTTGGAGATTCAAAGCTCTCTCTTTCAGTTGTTTTCTAATTCTCAACAAGTTTTGGAGGAAGAATCTCATGCATGAGGATTTATAATAGACTTCAAGGAATGTGTATGTAACAAGACGTGAATCTGTAAAACTAATTTTTATAGAAAGACCAGACTGAAGTTTTTCTCAACTAAATTAGACAGTGTCTATGTTGATAGGTAAGGACGACCATATTCGTTTTGTAGATACTATTTAGTAGAGACGTCAATATCTGTCTTTTATTCCACCTAAAATCTTGTTGGATACTAATTTGTAATTGCATTGACATTGTTATTTGATTACATTACTAATACATTTCTTCTGTTCATAGAAAAAGAAGAAGAAAACAATTACTTTGGATTGAAAAATGAGATAAGTTGAGATGAGTTTAGTCTATTTTTTTAATATTATTATTATTTTAGAATTTAAAAAATATGTATTAAGATTTGAAAATTTGTATTGAGATTTGAAAATTTTGTATAAGAATTTATATTTTATATAAAAAAAATTAAAAAAAATATAATAATGAGTTAGAAATAAATTTCAAATACAAAGCCTTAGACAACATCAGCCCATTAATCCATGCAAGACCTATTAGATCTCAAGAGTATAAACTCTGAAAAAATATAGAGTGCATCTAACATTTATCACACTCACTCACATGAACAGTACAATTTACTGTTTATATAAGTGAGTATGATGAATGTTAGATGCAATCGCACTCTAATATTACTCAATTTATATTATTTATATAAGTGAATGTGATGAATATTAGCCGCACTCTAATATTACTCATAAACTATAAAGTATAAACAACAAATTAGGCTGCGTCGGAGTATCAGAGCCGGACTCAAAAAAGAGACCAACCCAATCCAACCAGCCTCATAGGCATTTTCACTTTCAGATCACATACCACAGATCACTGTGCCCTCTCTCCCTCATCCATTGCATCCTTGCCTTTGTCGAGTTTCTTCTATGAACCTACTCTCTTTGAAACAAGATATAGTAACTGAATGAAGATGGAGAGAGGGAGGTTAGAAACGGGTCTCAGTCGTTTCCAAATCTGGCTCAAACTACAACCTTTTCTCTTTGTCCGGAACCCCAATTTGAGCGCGCATCCTCTCGATTTTCTCTCTCGGGGCCTCAGGTTTCTTCCCCTCATCCATGTAATTCTTCTTACGGTTACCATTATAGTTTCTTGTATTATATTTTGACTTTTGGGTTTGTTTGAAAGGATCCGATTGACCCATATAAATTTGTTTATCCCATTTGTATTTGCGAATTTCGTTTTTGTCGTTGTAGATTCATGTCAAGACAACCCCCCCTCCCCCTCCCCCGGGGGGGGGCGGGAAAAAAAAATTGTTGTTGTTCATATTTTGAGACTTGTGATGCTGAATCTGGTAAATTTTATTGCCTTAAATGATGCTATATTGAAGTTGGCATATTTGGAGCTTTGCTAGTTGAAGGAGTGCTGCAAGTGCAGGCGATCTTTACAAAGCATTTGTTTGGTATCGTGTTATAAGATTTGTGATTTGATAATGCAGATAACTACTCTTTGATGCTTTGTCTTTGAAAAAAAAAATGTTAGGGTAGAAATTTTTGAATTTTTAAGATGGAATCGCCAAGTGTTTAGGGCTCTAGTTACTTACGAAAAAAAAATTGTCTACAGATTTACTATTAGAACCATTATTGTACAATGCCCCTGTTATTTCTCCCCATTTAGGAATACAATAACTATTTCAAAGTGTAATATGTCCTAGCAATTCGTTTTTTTTGGCATTTCTAAAGATCTCTCTAGCTATCTCTCTTTCTGCTCGTCTCTCTGTCTCTCTGTGGCTTTGGAATGCGTTTAGGCTTGGGTAACTATAATGGTGGAGTTGTCTCAGGTTCAATGTTGTATGGGTGCGTGAGTTGTTTTTTCCTGTCACTAAAAAATCCATGGTTGAGTCCTTGCGATGGCAGCTTCACTTTATGTTGCTGCATCTTTTGGTTGCCTTTTTACATTCCCTGTCATGCTATGTCCCTGTCTAGTTCAGCTACTTTCTTTCATTATTGTGATATTCAAAATTCCAAATATATACGGCTATATTGACCTTCTCTGGTCCCTAGTTTTTTAGACACAATCATGGGTTTGATTTGAATCCTTTTGCTACTGGTAGGATTCCTTTCATATGTGCCCAAAAGTGTTTGGCATGAACCAGAATTTGCATCAGAAACTGGAACTTTGTTTAGCATCCTAGAGATTTTACTGTTGGAATAAATTCACCCTGATGCAAGGACAGAGATTACCTTTTACTACTCTGAAGTTGATATTAGGCAGGACTTTGTTTCTTAGGGCACCGATATGAGTCATCAGACTTATTTGAATAACACGCTAGATCCTGTAGAAAGGGTGTTGTCAAATTATAGGGTGTCTTCTGGTGAGACAACATTTGTGAACGCAAGTACTCATGATTTTCTGAGCTTTAGTGGCTGGAATACAGGTGAACCCAGCTCTAGACTGAATCCAAAAAGTCAAGTGAATGATGATGGGTTTAGAATTGAACATGAGTGGTCTTCTTCGCTAAATGTACATTCTAGGGTCAGCCCAAGGTTGGAGGAAGGGCGAATTGAAGTAAATAATATCCGTTTTCCTGGGAGAGTTAATATTGGCCTTGGTGGCAGTCAGATTAGAAGTGGGCCTTTGTTCATGGAAGGCTCCAGCCCTCATAGTGTCCCTCAGAATGTGAATCTGAATGAAGGATATTTAGGTAATAGTGGGAATGGTGGTGGAGGCATAGAATCTGGTCTAGGCCCTCATCGTAACAATTCAAGTGGAGTAGAAATAGAGCAGACATCTTTTGCTTGTGGTTCATCTAATTATTCTGAGATTGCGTCGGGAAGCTCCAGCTACATGGTGGAGGACAGTACTAGTGGCTCAGGCTCTTCTTTGGGGACTTGGGGTTTATCCTGCAAGCGAAAGGCCCTTGAAGGAAGTTTTGCGTAGTCTTATCCTGATGAAAGTTCTAACTCCTTTCCACAGGTTGAAAATGATGGATGGCGTGGTGGCTCTGCTGGTTATAGTTCTTTTAGCAGTCTATATATACTCCCAGGATTCTTCTGATGTTTGTACTCTAGAACAGCAGAACCTGAGCATTGGGATTGGTATCAGAGGAGGGGCCTCTGATGCCTTTCCTTCTTCAAGTGCTATGGGTGATGCAAAAATCCCCTTTAGAAATCTAGGTAGGAGACCAAGTTCTGGAAATCATCAGGAAGCTTTACCATTAAACTTATCTTCAACTAGGAGTAATAGGCATTCTCATATTTTCTCCTCTCATAAATCACCTAGATCTACCCATTTGGTGATTCTCTGGACCTGAGACCCACAACAGTAACATCAGCAAGTTCGGGTGGTTCCCAAAGCCAGTCTCATGCTATGCATGATCCTGGTTTGTCAGGAAACACACATTCTTTTCATTGGAATGGGGCTTCCACTTTAAGAGTGAGTGGCTTTTCAAATTCTCTCAACTCTAGAGAAAGAGGCACTTCATTAAGAGAAGAACCAAACTTAAGAAGCATCACAAGAAATGCTACAGTGCACCCCATGTTTCTACCTGCAACTGATGTGTGAAATTATGTAAATGATCCAACTAGTTGGAGTTTGGCTTCTAGAAATATCAGCAATTCTGGCGGAGTTACTTCCACTACTAGAGCTGGCCCCAGTTCAAACATCCATCTATGGCCTCATTCTACCTGGACTCCTCACCACAATCCCCCGGCACAAAACCAGCTAAGACCATCTGAATCCCCATGGCCTTTGTTTCCTCCCAATGACTCAGAATATGGAGGTCGTAGCGGTCATTTTACCTTATTACCTTCATGCCCTTCTTCTTCTTCACAAGATGCAGCGAGGTCATTTGGATCTAATGGCCATGGCCATCACCAACAATATCCGAGGTCTGCATTTCTTATGGAAAGACAAACTGATGATATTCTTGGTATGCCCCATTCTTTGTGAGCTTTAGCTGTTGACATTGAAGGGAGACGACGACTAATATCTGAGATTTGTATTCTAATATTTATCTCCCCTCTCCATTTAAACTTTTTTGGTGTCTATATTGCTTAGAGGCTATGCTTTCTGTATAAGTGCTTAGAGGCTATTATCTTGTGATCAATCTTTTACCATGAAATGTTTGGACGTTCTACAGGAAATTTATTCATCTTGATATTGTTGGCCTAGAAAAGTAAACTAAGAATTGCCATCTTCGTAACTAGCTTTTATCTGCAACTTATGGTCTTGGGTTGAACCACCGTAGATGGGTTTAAAGCTTTGTAGTTTAGTTTTATAGTTTTAATTATGTAAAAAGGTGAACATTGATCCACAAGATGTAGTTTTCTCAATCGAAACTTAAGCATATCAAATCAAGACAGACTCCATTTAACTATAGTTAATCTAGGACAAAGCAAACCTACCCTTGGATTAACCATCACTTTGGTTGTGCCCTATGGATTTTGGGTGAGGAGCACCTGGAGCCATCTCCTAGTATCCATAGCCCAACACCCCAGAAACTGGCCCAATGTCTTAAGAAATTGGGCCGGATTATCTTTTAATTTTTTATTTGCGAAAACATATTTTTAAAGAAAAACTTGTCATCAAAGTTTGGTTGAAATTGTAAATATTGAATTTGTTTCAACTTTGTCGTGTTTGAGCTATTGGCTTGCTTGTTCAGGTAACTAATTGAAATTTATAAAGTACATGTTTCAACTTTTAGCTCTGGGGTCTTAAACAAGTATTTTACAAGCTGGGAGTGAAAAGTCTGTGGTGTATTTGAAGATGTTCTTTCTAAACACTCTTTACCAATAGCTGGTTGTCCACACTGGGGTAACACCCTTTGTCTTTGATACAATTTATCTTATCAGAAAAAAAAAATGAATAATCTTCTTCACCATTTATGCGGTGCAACTAATGGTAGACCAAAAAAAAAAAGAAGTACGAGTATGGTGTTGGTGCATGGATGATCAGCATGCGATTATACCGAAGTGGATGATTATCTCATTGTATTCTTACTTTGATATGCTTTTGCTGTAAAGCAGGTGGCTTGACTAGGTGAACCGTGAACTACCTTTTATGGCTATGGTATATATATATATATATATATATATTTATATGGTCCACTGTTTGGGTATCATGTGTAGCACATGTATAATACTTTTCTTATGGATGACATATATGCAAGATGCTGATCTCATACATTTAATTTTGCGAACTTCCTGCTTCCCATCACCTTAACATTTAAATTCTCCCCCTTATCCTTATGTTTGATGAACTCCCACTATTGGGAGAAAATTAAAGATGAACTTGAGAAGAAGCATATTGGACCACATGCTCTGCTTACCTTTCATTTACACTTATGCTCTGTTGATCCAGAAAAATGATCTTACTACTTGCCATTTGACACATGCCATGGCTTTGGTTAACATTTAAACTTGATCATATTGGATTTTCACACCGATTGCATCAAACAGTGGCTCATGATGAAGAATTTATGCCCCATTTGT
Organism: Platycarya strobilacea; assembly: GCA_036898215.1. Classification (NCBI taxonomy): domain Eukaryota; kingdom Viridiplantae; phylum Streptophyta; class Magnoliopsida; order Fagales; family Juglandaceae; genus Platycarya; species Platycarya strobilacea. Next base: position 721,726 of record CM072557.1, on the reverse strand, counting down.
AAAACGGCAGCCCTGTTGATCACATGATGAGAGGGATGATCATGACATTCTTATTTCCTTGCAGATGAATCAACAAACCCCATAATTGGGTTGATAATAAATTAAACATGCCTTTCCTTCTGAACGCAGTTATATTGTTCACGAACTGTATGGGTTCATGAAGACGAAAAGGTGTAGTACTTATATGTAAAAGTGAAAAAAATTTGCTACTTTAGTCGATCATATGTTCTAAAGATTTTATTTTTCGAATAATGCTAGAGAGTATCCACTATTTGAGAATATCAATCACACTCATGAGTAATATTTAAGGATAAATTAATAAATTTCTCTTAAACATTACTTATGAGTGTAATGGATACTCTTAATAGTAAATGCTCTAAAGATTTTTTCATTTTGTTATACCTATAAGATTGGTTAGATTTTAATTTGGCTTGTCTAGCTCCATCGTATGACGATGTCCTTCGTTTTTTGAATTGATACGCTGCATCTCGTTCATAGCCCCATAGATTTAAAATTAGTATATTTAAAGAGTTATTTATGTATATACATATATGTGTGTGTATATTCCCTTCCTGGCCTACGATATCTTCGCATTGTTCACGTGACCATTTGAATGGAATTTCTTTAATAATTTAATAAATATTTACAGTCAGAAGCGATTACTTTCTCTTAAATAATATCCTTCATCTCGTAATTGAATAATTAACTCCTGAAAAAAAGAAAAAGCCCCACATATTGGAATTTTAGAGGGACGCGGAGACCTTTCATGTTTTGATGATCAACGCGTCCAAACGAACAGTTTCAGATCACTTTGAGTGCATGCCAGAGGCAAATTAAGCTTCTACTGGTTGATAGATAACGGCTACGATATCTTGGTTTTGTGAAGTTTCATCGATATATATAGAATATTATTATATATTAACAAGAAGAAGCTACAACCCAACCAGATGTGGCGCCTTAGGTTGCCAACTCGTATGTACTATTGCGGACTTGGGGTGTGTGTTAATCCATTTACAGCAAGCACATCAATATCTTACGTACATATGGTCCTACGTACAGGATTTGCATGCCTTCAGAAATAGGATTGAAATTCCATTAAGATATATAAATAGTTGATAATTAATATATAGTAATTAAAATTGATACAATTTGCGCGCATATATATATATATATATATATATATATTCTTATTGTGAGGGTGAAATATCTTAGGTAGGGTCCAGGCTTATTATTTAGTATACTAGAAGACAAGAGTGAAGAAGAGTTGAGTGGATCAAATCACATGGGGGACAAGACATAAAGACAAGCAACTGACACACGCAAAAAAGAAATAATATCCAACTTATATATATAAAGGTAACCATCAGAATAAATGGAGACTCTCTCGACAACTCAATATCTCTAGCGGTATAACAATTCTTCAATTCTCTTAGATCACTTAGTTCATCTTCTCAGATGAATCCGAGGGTTTATACTAGTAGAATCATGTATTTTATTCATGTACAGTGAGAGTCCTGAAAGACTGTAAAAATATTCATTATAGTGGATTTCTTTCCCCAAAACTTCGTGGACTTAGGCTTTAAGTCGAACCACGTAAGTACTGTGTTTCTATATTTATTTATATGCTGTCCACGCACGTATAACCGTACCGGAGTCTCGTTGGGAGCCTCAAACGATACTCATCGAAGCCCAACTCACTCCAGTAGATTGGAAATGATTTATTTTCCTACTCTGATCCGTTGAGATTTTCATGACATCAACACTTATACCTTTGATCTGAAAAAGCTAGATCATGCTGCATGCAGCTTAATTACATGTATTATGAGGTTGCGCCCGGCCTGATCAAGCCTCTTAATTCTTTATAGGAAATAATAAAATGATGCAAATACAGCTGTTACGTGCAGTACTACAACAGTTACTCATTAACTTTTGATTAAAATATTATTACCTTTTTTTATTAATTCAAATAACATGAGTACTTAAATTAATATTTTATTAAATTGTTGGGTAAGAATTGTATACTAATTATTGTATTTATAAATTCTAGTTATTAATAATTAATACGTGTAAATTGTTACAAACGTCCCAAATATATGTAGTAATAAACATATATATATATATATCCTGACATGATTCTAATTATCAGCACATATATTATATGATGAAACGCTCGCATCTTTCTCGATCTCCTGATGAAAAAATAAATAAAATAGCTCGCGTTTCTCGGAATATCTAATGATTAAAGACAATATTGTCTTTTTGCTTTAATGTGATCATGAAAACCATGAATTCTAACGGGTTGCATGCATGCATTGGGGGTACAGATCATCTACTTAAACAAAACTACTACGTCTACGCGTTCCCTGCTGATCCATTTTTTTTACAAATATAATACATACATATATATATATATATATATAATATCCTGTGTACTGTGCAGTGAGTGTGTGTAGGATCCAGATGAGATTATTTAATTTTAAGCTCAATTTCATAATAATCTTACCAAAACTAGCTAAGAATATCAAAATAAGACGTTTATAATTAAATCTCACTACCACTCGAGCTAATTAGTTATATACACGCACACACTACTATGTTAATTATAATGAATATTTGATCCATGAAATATATATTATGTAATTATATATATATATATATTCCACCTTATAATATAGATACATATTTTGATCTTGTTCAAGCTGTTTCCTTAAAGAAATGTTGCTATATTTCTAGGTTAATTATAAGAATAATGATTGAATGTCTTAAGTATTTTAGGACGAATAATTTATCTATCTAGAAGGAAGAGCTCATTTAACCTTAAACCCTAGCCAGAAGACTAGGCGTGTTTGTTTCCAGTTGAGGTAATGTATATATTAATCGCAGTTTTGAAAATTAATAATAAATTTACTCATCATTTATTTTTTTATTATTTAATAATGTGATATTAGATAATTGAATATCTATTAATTTAATGTTATATCATAAGATAACATGATGAAAATAAAGATGATAAATAGTATTAAATTAATATATAAAAAAATCTGTACAATCTCTTACTATTCAAATAATTTTCATATATCACACTTTTTTTATTTTATTTTTTATTAAATATTTGATATATGAATAATAAATAAATAAAGTAAATTTATTTAAAAAGAATAAATTCAAAATAAAAATATTTAAAATTTATAAAAATTAAAAAAAAATATTAAAAAATGATAATTTGTAAAGGTTGTGTATAATTTTTTTTAATATATATATATATATATATATATGGTTTGGCCAGGTGGGGCCATCATGATGCTTTGCTTTGTGGGACCCTCGAATGCTTTAGGCTATACGTTTTTGTTTCTATCTAAGCCCAGTAACGGCATCGGCTCATGATTGTATTTTGGGTGCTTTCGTGCTGGCCGAATCGTCCCTCTCTCACACACATCTAAGCCTTTGCCATCTTTTTTAAACGCTTCCTCGGCCCCCATTCTCCCTCCTCGACTCCATCTCTATCTCTTGCGCTCTCTCTCAATCGCTCACTCTCTCCATCTCTATCTCTTCCTCTCTCTCTCTCTCTCTCTCTAGCCAGCCATGTCAGAAGGAGGAGGAGAAGGATTAGGCCATGAAAGTTTCTTATGGGAAAACCAGTCGTGGGCCTTCTCGAATTCGGACAATTCAGCTGGCATTGAAGGGCAATCGGGCAAGAAGTTGCCAGGGTCGAGCTCGAATAGCCAGATAGATACTGGAGCAAAAGAGGTGGCGCTGCCACCCGCGGGTAAGAAGAAGCGGGGCCGAGGCAGTGTGAGCAAAAATGGGAAAGGGATCAGTACTGGTGGTGATGAAGGGAAGGGAGAAGAAAAAGGAGGCGGTGAATCTGATCATGATATACATATATGGACGGAGAGAGAGAGGAGGAAGAAGATGAGGAACATGTTTGCTAATCTCCATGCTTTGCTTCCCCAACTTCCTCCCAAGGTACGTAAAAGTATTAATTGGTTTATAGATATTGGTTTCTGCATGATGGGTCTCTCGCTAGCTAGCTATTAATTAGTTTTATGTCATCTTAAAAAAGAGAATGTCTTTTTGATCTAAATTTCCCTTTCGATATTTATACATATCAAGTTCTTAACTTTTTGGTTGCTTTTGCTTCATGGGAGTACGTTAGAGATGAAAAAGAAAAGGTGGGTCTCTGTCAATCTCTATTTTGTCTTTTCCTCAGTCCAAGGATAATTCTTAAAGGCAGTACTAGTATCCATCGAAACCAAGAATTCAACATTGATGTAACATTTGCTATATGCCAGTCTGAAATATTTAAGCTGCATGCATATATGTTGTCGATCCAAAGCTGGTATCCCTTTTGTTATTTAGTAAAGCTGCTACTCAATTGATCATCCTAAGATCAAGCAAGATATTAGAGGCATGCATGAGCTCGAGGTCATTTTATCTTGAAGTACTTACCCTAATTGCATACAATAAATTCAGTGCATTAATTCTTATTTAAAAAGGAATAATATGGCATGTACATGATGTAGTACCTCTTCCTTTTACTTAATCAATCATGTGGAAATGTATTTCAACGACGGTTTTAGGTTTTTAACGTTTGACTGGCTTGCTGGTAAGTTTTATTTCAGGTTTTAAACGGAAATCAATATATTTTAGCTGAGATGTTACGGTCTGCAATTCAAATCTGCAATCCCATGCAACTAAAATATATCTACTTTCATCAAATATAGTACCCTATATGTGGGGACAAACAACCTTAAAGAAACATCTGTCGCATCATGTTTCAGCTTATAATTTATAATTATCATGAGTACATACTATTGTAATTTCATTTAATTTAATCAATAAAACATTCATATATATAATTTCTCGAACGCATGCAATTGCTAGCTAGCAATTTATTACGAATTTCTCAAACAAAAACTTATCACAAATATATTTCATTTGACCATATTAATTAGGCGGACAAGTCCACCATCGTGGATGAAGCGGTAAGCTACATCAAAACCCTACAACACACTCTCCAGAAGCTACAAAAGCAGAAGCTAGAAAGACTTCAAGGCCGCGCAGCCTCGACTTTTGGCTTTGATCAGTCACCCATAATGATCTCGCAAACTAGACCAACATCAAACGACTCGAGGGAAGCATTCTTAGCCGATCAAGGATCTTCAAACTACCCGGGCGCCATTACAGCAAATAATTCTTCTTCCAATCCACTTTCATTGCGGTATCCCGTAATGTTTGAAACCTGGACTTCTCCAAATGTGGTCTTGAATATATGCGGTGAGGAAGCACAGATTAGTGTGTGCTCGTCTAAGAAGCCTGGCCTCTTGACTACCATCTGCTATGTGTTGGAGAAGCATAGAATAGAGGTGGTATCTGCTCATATTAACTCTGATTCTAATCGGAGCATGTATATTATTCAAGCACGTGTAAGTACTAGTGATGCATGATATGTTACATTCTAGCTAGTACTCGACCTTAATTTAGTCGCATGTTTCAAGAGATTTCTGACATCAAGCTAAGTAATGTCAGGTGGATGGTGGTTTGTGTTTTGAGCAGGTAAACGGAGCTTGCAATAATCAGTTGCAAGAGGCGGCATTTCCTGTGGAGGAAATATACAAGCAAGCTGCGGGAGAGATAATGTTGTGGGTCTGATCTATCTGCGTGATCATTCAGCGCCTGGATCAGACTTAACAGAGATCAGAAAGCTAGCTGCTTTTCGTTAATTTGGCGGGGACGGCTATCCGGCTATGTATTTGCAGCCGCCAAATAGCCTTCATGGTCATGATATATAGCTAATTTCTGGGGTATATTTTTAGACATAGCTCCATACATACAATTAGCTGTATGTAGTTTCCAACTATATATCATGTTGTTATAAGCTAGTTTTCTTAAAGTACACATGAAGTAAAGTTCATTTATGTCTTTGGACTTTCAGGAAATATGAATTATACATGTTAGTAAAAGTGCTCTTATATACGTACCAAACATAAAACCAGAAAAAAGTTTCTTACGTATGAGAAGAGAGAAATCCTGACATCAAATTCCGATTTGCACAAGCTTTTGTAAAATGTAATACTACGTATAAATAATATTGAGCATCCATAAGCGCATTTATGCATTCTACTTTATTATTTTCATATTCTTTTATTTTAAATTTATGTGTTTTAATAAGTTTATCTTTTTATCTCAACATTAGTACACATGTGTAGGTACCATTATTACTTATATTTAAAATTTTTCTTTGTAAAAAAATAAACACGGCCACCTTAAAAGAAGTATAAAAAGGTACTATTCTTTTTTAAGTAAGACTCACCTATTTACAATGAACTTATGCGAAACTTGTCTATATAATGAGTTTTGGGTAGTCTTATGTTGCGCACAAATAATACTATCCAAAATTAAACAAAATAATATTTAAGTGGTTCAGCAATTTGCCTACGTCTACTGGTGCCAAATTCACTATAATTTCTGAGATTTATAAAATACTCAATAAATTCTCACGTACACTTTCAAATTTGCATACACCTACTTCTAATACCATCACTGCATCTAATACACATCAGGCTTCTTCTTTTATAAGAGAAGTTTTGCAACTGGTTGGTGTGGTTGGTACAGTCAATGTTGAAAAACCTCTGCATTGAGATAGGTGGTGCAGTCATTGTTGAAGGATGGTGGACGGTGCAACCATAGTGGACTGCAGAATGGTTTTCATTTCACATTTTAGTGGCCTATTTTTAACAATCACCCCCTTCACTGAAGTGTAATATACTAGGCTGCTTCCAAACTGATTCATTCTTCAAATGAATGCACTTTCTTCTTTGACGTGAGAGACTTCTACTAATAAATGTGCCATAAGACGTCAAATGCACCCAAAAGTGCCAACGCACCCGAAAGTGCTCAGCAACTTACAATATTGATCAATTTCAAGTAATGTTGGAACTTGATCCTTGTGACGACTTTCGTCAACATATCTGCTGGATTATCTTCAACGTCAATCTTCTGAAATAATATGTCATCTTCTTCTAATATTTCACGTACAAAGTGAAATCGGTCATCAATATGTTTTGTTCGAGAGTGATACACTTGATTCTTGGCCAAATGAATTACACTCTGACTGTCACAGTAAACGGTAACCTCTTACTGTTTAAAACCCAAGTCTGTTACCAATCCCTATAAGCAAATGGCTTCTTTTACGGCTTCTGTTATAGCCATATACTCAGCCTCTGTGGATGACAGTGCAATTGTAGACTGCAAATTCAATCACCAACTAACTGGTGCTCCAGACATAGTGAACACACATCCAGTTGTCGATCGCCGTTTGTCAAGATCACTAGTATAGTTTAGGTCAACGTATCTAGTTACTAGACTATATTCACTCTTCTCGAACTTCAAACCAATATCTACGGTCCCTAGAATATACCGTAGAATCCATTTAGTCACATGCCAGTGTTTCTTTCCAGGATTATGCATATAACGACTGACCAAACTGATGGCCTGGGAAATATCAGGTCATGTACAGACCATGGCATACATTAGGCTACCAACAACACTTGCATAAAGGACACTCTTCATGTAGTCCCGCTCTTCATTATTTTTAGGAGACTGCAATGCATTGAGCTTTAAATATGGGGCCATTGGAGTACTCACCGGCTTCGTCTTTAAGTCCAAGTTGAAGTTTTGCAATACTCTCTTCAGATATTACTTCTGAGTAAGGTAAACTGTACATTTCACCCTATCTCTGCTGATCTCCATCTCCAATATTCTTCGTGCTTCTCCTAGATATTTCATTTCAAACTCATGACTCAACTGAGTTTTCAAACGATTTATCTCCACCCTGCTTTTATATATAATCATCTACATATAAAAGCAAATAAATGAAAGATCCATCTGTAAGTTTTCTGAAATACACACAATGATCGTATTGGTAATGAGTGTATTTCAGGTCCATCATAAAGCGATCAAATTACTTGTACCATTGCCGATGTAACTACTTCAATCCATAGAGAGACTTCTTCAGTCTGTAAACCCAATTTTTTTTACCAGTTTCTTTAAACCCTTCTGGTTGAGACAGATAAATCTCCTCTTCCAGATCACCATGCAAGAAAGCTATCTTCACATCAAGTTGTGCTAACTCAAGATCATTTTATGTAACCAAAGCTAGCAATATCCGAATGGATGAATGCTTCACAACAGGATAGAATACTTCACTGTAGTCAATTCTCTCTGTCTGAGCGTAGTCTTTAGCTACCAATCTAGCTTTGTAGCATATTCTATTTTTAGCAACTTGATCATCTTTCTGATTAACGATCAACTTACAGCTAATTGACTTCTTTCCTTGTGGAAGTGACACAAGTTCCCAAGTCTGGTTCTTATGAAGAGACTGCATCTCCTCATTCATCGCCTTTATCCATTTATTTTTTTTACTGGATTGTATGGCTTCTCTGTAAGTGGTGAGGATCTCACCCCATTCAACTGGTAGTGCATATGTCACGTAGTCTGTATAACGTGTCGGTACACGTTTCTCTCGTTTCGGTCTGTTGGTTGCTATTGATTCAATTTGACTTGGAGGTGTTGTGAGTGGACTATCAACCTCCTCTCGTCTGTCCTCTCTTGAATCATTTGGAGTGATAAACTCCACCTTCTGCGAATCACCGGATGTTTCGCCATCATAGTTGCCTTCACTGGAATCTTTATACTTATGTGACTTAAGTATCTCAAATTCGTTGAATGTAACATCTCTACTTATGATTACCTTCTTAGACTCTATGCACCAGAATCTATATCATTTTACACCAGAACTAAAACCCAAGAATTTTTCTTTCTTGACTTTAGGATCAAGCTTACTTTCTTTAGCATGATAGTAAGCTAGACATCTAAAAACGTGTAAAGAGTCATAATCAGTAGCATGTGTACCTTTCTACATTTCAATAGGTGTTTTCCCACCATTGACAGCTGTGGGTAGTCTGTTGACGAGGTGGCATGTATATATCACAGTTTCAGCCCAAAATTTCTTACTGAATTCAGCATTCAGTAACATACATTGTACTTTCTCTAGCAAAGTACAATTCATCCATTCTGCCACACCATTCTGCTGTAGTGTTCCTCGTACCGTGAAGTGTCTGACTATTGCCTCTCTCCAATATACTTCCATGAAAGGGTTTAGAGTATACTCCCCTCCATTATCTGATCTGAGCCGCTTAATTTTTCTGTCGGTCTGAGTCTCAATCATCTTCTTCCAAACAAGAAAAATGTTCAGCACTTCATCTTTATTCTTCATCATATACACCCACATACGACGAGAATAATCATCTACAAAAGTTACAAACCAATGTTTACCTCCCAAAGATGAAATTTTGGTAGGTCTCCAAACATCGGAATGTACATAGTCAAGTATCCCCTGTGTATTGTGAACAACGGTTCAGAACTTGATCCGCGTCTGCTTCCCCAATACACAGTGCTCACAAGAAGACAATTTACCAGTCTTGGTACCTTTAAGTAAGCCTTGCTTAACGAGTGTTTGCAAAACTTTCTCTCCAGCGTGTTCCATACGCATATGCCAAAGTCTGGTGGTGTCAGCATCAGTCTCATCTAGCTTCTCACAACCTGTAAAAACTTTTCCAACAACAGTACTTCCTTACAAGAAGTACAAGTTTCTTCGCCTCAAACCCTTCATAGCCACCTGAACTCCCATTACTACTTTGAGAGTTCCATCTTCAATAGTGATTCTGAATCCCTTTAAATCCAGAGATCCTAATGAGATAAGATTTTTTCGTAAGTCCGGAACGAATCGAACTTCGGTCAGAGTCCTAACAGTTCCATCATGCGACTTTAACCGAATGTTCCTTATCCCCCGAGTCTTACAGGCACTATCGTTATCCATAAGTACTGCTCCACCTTCAATCTCTGTGAAGTCAGTAAACCAGTCCCGATTGGGACACATATGATAGGTACATCTGGAATCCAAAATCCATTCATCGGGATGACAAATGAATGATGAACCTGTCAAGGCAATGTCTAGATCTTCATCTCTATCTACGACATTAGGTGTAGTGGTTTGATTCTTTTGTTGTCCCTTCAATTTGGGACAATCTTTCTTCCAATGTCCTTTGTTGTGACAATAGGAATACTCATCTTTGGCGAATTTTCTAGCAACTGATGAACTACGTGATGTGGCCTAAGTTTTCGATTGAATACCTTTCCTCTTTCCTGGATACCTTGACTGTGGTCTCCCTCTTGCTGTCAATGCTTCACTTGATGTATCTAGTTGTATCTACTTATTTTTTCTCCGGTACTCATTGCTAATCAGAGAACTAGATACATCGTCAAAACTAATTTTTTCCTTTTCATACAATAGTGTGGTAACTAAATGATCATATGTATCGGGTAAAGAATTTAACAAAAGTAAAGCCTTATTTTCATCTTGGATTTCAACATCTAAATTTAATAAATCAGCAAGAATCTGATTGTAACTATTCAAATGTTCGGACATACTAATACCTTCACGAAATTGGAATCTGAATAGTTTTTTTTTTCAAATGCAAACGGGTCTCAATGTTTTTTTTCATGAACTTATCTTCCAATTTCTTCCAAAGATCTTTTGCATTTGTCTCTCTCATGACAAAATACTTCTGATCTTTGGTAAGGCACAAACGAATTGTACTACAAGTTTGGGTATTAAGTTTCCTCCAATCTTTTTCCGTCATTTTGTTAGATTTTTCTTCCAACGCCATATCCAACTCTTATTGCATCAAAACGTCTATCACTTCACATTGCTACATACCAAAGTTAGAAGTTTCATCGAATTTCTCAATTTCAAAATTGGCATTTGAAACTGTGGACTTACATCTTGAACTGCTAGCATTTCCAGAGTTCTTATCTCTTCCAATACCTCCCATATTAATTTAAAATTTTTAGAAGATAAATTTCGAAATTCTAAACATACGGATGAGTCTGGAATGATCCAAATAGTTGGAAAGCACCATTTGATCGTCAAAATTGGACTCCAAATGGCTTAGATCAAGCCCAAAATCAGATCTAAAAATCAGACGGTTCAGATCTGTCTGGCGTGTGTGATACACGCATAAAGAGGTGTGTGGCGCATGGGGCTCATGAGCAAAAGGGTGGCTGAGGCGCGTGGGCTCATGAGTCTCACGCGCAGGAACGTGTCTGGGGCTCGTGGAGGCGCGTGTGGCACGTGTGATAATACCCTGTAAAAAACCGCACATGATCAAGGCCCCAGACACACATTGACACCTGAGTTGGGACCACTTGTGGCGCCAAGCCCAACATTGGAAGACTCCCTTGAGAATTCTGAGTGTGTCCTAGGAAGTTTAGAGAAGACACACGAGTCAATTGGGACGTATCTCAATTGTTCCCCTTTGACCGTGCCACGACTAGGTCTTGACAGCACCATGACACAACCACTGACACGCTAGCGTGCCCCATTAGCATGCCAGCGTGCAAGCCAACCCGGGCCATACCCAATGCCCCACAGACCAAGACATGCACGGGCCCATCCGAGTCACCATCAAGTCATGTGCACATTAGCTGCAAGCCATGACCAACACCTAACCATGGTTAGGGTCTTTGCCATGGATCAACCAAGGCCACCTCAGGTGCGGACCAACTAGCATGCCGTTCACACCCATGGCCCATGTCATGGGCGGTAATGCCCACCATCCACCTTTGAAGGCCACGACCATATGGGCCTCCAAAATTATCTTATTTGCTTATTAGTTGCTTTTAGTTATTTTATTTAATTAAATAATTTCCATGGACCTTTTGGAGGTTTCCACTTTGTAACCTCTATAAATAGAACCCTAGGTCTCTTAGTTTTTTAACCTTTTGATCATTTGACATTTTGAAGACACCTTGTGTGTGGTAGGAGCTTAGGCCGGCCACCTAATATGGTTTGGATTTTCGGTGCTTTGCACTTGGGTTTCCTAAGGGTGCAATTCGTGAATCCTTTTGGAAGAGGATCATCCGTGCAATTCGTGAATCGGTGATCCACATCTATCCCTTATTTATCAATCAAGTTGTTGAGGTATTTCTTTCATTTGGTGTCTTATCTATTTTAATGTTCTTGTTTATTTTAGTGTTCTTTTGTTCTTGGAGTGATTAGGAGTTCGTTCTATTTGTTTGATTATTGAAAAATTACAAAAAGAGTGATTGAGTTTTGTGTCTTATTTTGAGTGTCAAATTCACACCACTTGTGAATTTGAGAATTGAGAGTTTTAGTGTCTTGTTTGAGTGCCAAATTCGTACTACTTGTGAATTTAAGAAGTGTGTGTGAGTTCCCTTGTAATTTTCAAAATCTTCACCACTTGAAAATTTCGAAATTACCATCTTGTTGAGTGAATATTGGCATGGTTACATTGTTGGAAGCATTGTCAAATACTTGTTGAAGTATTGAAGCTGAAACACAAGAGGTGCTCTTGTACATTTTCGAGTTGCTCAACCTCTTCTCTTGTTCATGCACTTTCTTGCATGTGCTTGAGATTTGCTTGAGTTTTCTTGAAGAAGTCTTGAAGATTCCTATTTCTCAAACACCCTAGCCAAATTTCCCCAAAACCCTACTTACCATACACGGCCATCCATGACCAAAGCCCTTCTCATAATTCTTCCAATCAAACCAACCTTTACTTACCATAATTAGGCCACTCGGCCAAGCCATCCCTTGACTAGCCCCCACTCATTTCCATAATAACTCATCCCATAAGCCATAAAATCCTAGTTGACACATCACCTTATCTTTATCCTCCCACCAATTCAAACCAATTCAAATTCAAACCAATTTAAATTCAAATCAATTTAAATTCAAATCAACCACAATCCTACACAAACACCTACTCGGCCAACTCATCCATTAGAGATAGCCGAACCCCATTAACCATCTCATCAATCTTATCCATCCTTACCATATCTCTTCCTATTTTCTCTTAAATCCAATCAACTATTTCCTTTCTAAACTTAGCCAATCTCGCCCAACATAAACCCCACATAGCCGGCCACTAATTCCCTCTACTTTAAAATAATTCAAATCCCACAATCTTAGTCACTTACCATAACCATCATGCTCGGCTAAGGCATCACTTGCCTTTGTTGAAAATTTCATTGCACACTCACCAATCATATCTCCTAAATATCCTTTTGATTGATCAATTAATACCTAATTGACTCAATCAAATCCCAATCTCATATCCCTCCATACCATATCCGGCCACTTACATTCCACCATTTCAAATCATTTCAAAAATTCAAATCAAAATCTAAACTAAAACCCTAGAGGCATTCGGTCATAGGCCATGCAACCCTAGCCAAAACACTTGCCCATATTATCCTTTAACCTAGTCGGCTACCTATCACTCCCACTCCTATATTTTTTCACTTAAATCCACCTCATCCCTCATCTAAATCTAGCCAATTTCATGCCCCCCTAGCCCTTGCATGACCGGCCACTCAATTCAATTTGAATTCAAAGTAATTCAAATTCAAATCAAACCAAAACTCCTACTTTATCTCATTCGGCCAATATTCTCTTGCCCTAACCGAAACTCTACTTGCCACCTCATTAAATTGTCACCTCATTCTCCTATTTGATTGGTCATCAATTGAAGAAGTGAACCAATCAAATCCCTCCCCATTATCAACAAATATCCGGCCACACAAGCCCTAGCCTTGTCGTCCCCTTCAAAACCCTATAAGCTATACTCCTATTTTTTAGGACTTATCCAAAACCACTCAAAACCCTAGATCCCTAACCTTAATTGCCTTGGTTGAAACCCTAGAGGAACCCTAAGCCATATTCGGCCATCACATGCCCTAACCAAACACCATCTAGCCTAAACACAAGCTATCCTAGCCGTGCACCCCAAATTACCCTTAGCCGTGCATCACATTGCTCTAAACCTAGCCAATTAACCTCTCATTCATCTCTAGCAATCCTAGCCTAGCCTCATTCATCCACTACCTTATCCAAATGACAAAAAAACCTAACCCTAATTCTCAATCTTGAAATTCCCCTTAGCCTCCACTAAAACCCTAACCCTACTACACCATATGACCCATATTCCTTACCAAAAGAACCTCAATACATAGCTCTAGCCAAAAGACATTCCTTTAAATATTTTCTAACATAATCTACCACTCACAACATCTCTCTATCCAAACCAAACTTATCATTTAAACACCTTCATCTCATTGTCACAAGAACTCAAGAAAGCAAGAGAAAGTACTTAAACCGACCAATCCTTTGAGACTATTCGGTCACAGGAGGAGACGTGCGTGAAGGAGGACCTGCATTGGTTAGAGGCTAGACCGAGGCCCCCACCAACCTGTGCGCGTGCGGCTGCTGCGTCTTCTTCCTCAGAACGCGCGTGGCTAAGTGTTTTTCACTTGTCTTCAACCTCTAGATGCGAATAGGCGCGTGGGTACACGTTCCAACCTTCTATTGGCGTGTACGGGCTTCTCCAATATCCATTTTTTATTTTGTTTGCGCCTACGGATTCGTCTTGACGCAAGGAATAGCCTGTAGTTGTCAAAAATTAATTTTGACCAACTTGATTTCTGGACAGCTCGAACCAAAACTTTGATACCAATTATTGAGCACAAACAATAATGCCTACATTCACTGGTGCCAAATTCACTATAATTTCTGAGATTTACAAAACATTCAAGAAATTTTTACATACACTCTCAAATTTGTCCACACCTACTTCTAATACTACTACTGCATCTAATACACATCAAGTTTCTTCTTTTATAAGAGAAGTTTTGCAACTGGTTGGTATAGTTGGTGCAGCCAATGTTAAAAAACCTCTGTATTGAGGTGGGTGGTACAACCATTATTGAAGGATGGTAGATGGTGTAATCATGGTGGACTGCAGAATGGTTTTCATTTCACACTTTGATAGCCTATTTTCAACACATCATTCATATTTCAAATTATCCTAACGTTTGAAAAATCAACTAATAGCAATGCCAAGTTCATAAAAAGAAAAAAAGGTTAAAAGATAAAGACATTTTGGGTCCCAAATGCTGGATATCATGAGTTCCAAAAGACATTAAACCAAGATAAGAAGTTATTTATTTTACTTATATATATGATATTTATAATATTTATAATCGAGTGAGACACCACGGCTGAAGGTAATTAGGATTTTAGTTAAGAAATTATCACGGCCTCAGATGAGACATGTGGTTATTAACGGGGAATATGAGGTTTCAGGAAGGAGAATTTTTTTTTGCAATTCTGAGTAGGGAATTGTATTTGTATTGCAGTTTATTGATAAATAAAAATAAATTAAAAAATTATTATTTAAAAATAAATATTATTATAATTTCATAATTATTTTATTTTATTTTTTATATTAAACTTGGATTACATTCCTCAAATCTCAAATGAAGACGGTACGTAACATTCCTCTTCAGGAAAACGTCATTGTCTATTACGATAGCCCCTGCCCGAGGATAAAGACCAACCTCCCCCGGCCCATGGATAAAGACCAACATCATCCAGTCTTTTTACAGATGGATTCATGCGAAGAGAATTTAAGAATAAAGTGGTCCACTTATTGAGAGATAGGTGTTTAAATGGGCCCACCCACTCACTCGTGCCTATTAACAAGGAAGGCCCGGTTTAAATGTTATAATTTGTTTTCTTATTTGGACAATAATTTATGTGTCTTACTCTTTTATTATCATTTCTTTGTTTTTATTCCTATCTACATTTTTTTTTCCTATGATGAAAACTAACTCTTGTATATTTAAAACAATTATTTATAAATAGAAAATATTAAATCATTAAATAATCCTAATGTTCCAAAAATCCGTGCCCTTGGCTTGCTGTCTCTCACGCTAATCAACCATTGTGGGCCCCTTTGGAATTTCTCAATCCATATTTCGAGTCATTGGATAAATAAATACTCATGATTGGTTATATTTGTGTAATTTGCTTACATCGTACTTAAAAGCTTATATTTCACATATAGGCTTCTCATTTTTATCTCCAAATCAACACAAACAAACATCATTTGAAGAAATTGTTTGAACTAATTTAGGATTACATGCACTTAAACGTCTTAATTTTATATATAATATTACTATTTTTTAAATATTAAACATTTCTTATTTTTTCTATTCTAACTCATGAATAAACAAAATAAAAAATATTTGAATTACAATGAGTTTTTCATGATTTTAGATCATGTAAGCATAGTAAAATTATTTAGCGCATTAGCATTAGTTCTATCATTTTTTTTAATTTAATGGAAAGTATAAATTTATGGGAATGGAATATTTAAAAAAATCTTATATTGGATTCATAATTTTTTTTTTGTCATATTTAATTAAAAATGAGGAAAAAAAGTAGAGAGAATAAAATAAAAAGTACTTTTAATTTGATTTTTGAATAATAATAATTCAAATAAACTTATACTTTCTATATTTTTTTATAATGAAACTAATATTAATGTTTTTTTTTTAAGAAATATGAAATAGTGGAAGCCCAATATTAGTTCTTTTACAATCTTAGAGCATTCTCATTAGATTGATTATTGTTAAAATACATTTTTAACTAATGTAACTTTCATTTTAATTTTTGATTATTTCATTCACATAAATTTCCACATTGAAATAATTATTTTTTTCAAAATATAACAATAAAATAATATAACTAATTTTTAACTTTAACTATTTACATTAAATCTCTACATTAGATTATCCATTTAAGAAAATACATAATAATGAGTAATTAATAATTAATTTTTTATAATTATTAAATTAAATTTATCATATTTAAATATTTTATCTATTATATGTTATTTAATAATTATATTTTAATTAAATTATGAGCTTAAAAAATAATTAGTAATCTATTATATTTAAATTAAACTACTAATCAATATTTAAAAAAAAATATTTCTACTTATTTTTTATTCAACTATATTTTTTTACTAACTTAGTTTTCTCTATCCAAAAACTAAAAAAGAGAGTAAAATAAAAAAAATAAAATAAAAAGAATAAAATAAAAATTTGACTATTATCTTTAATTAACCATATTAGTATTTAATTTGAATTTATTATTTACAAAATTAAATTATTTAATTTTTAAATAATTAAATGTAAAGTTTAAATAAATTTTAATATATAAATTTTCATTAAATTTAATTTTTACTCAATTCAATAATAATGCTATTACTTAATAACTTCAAAATTAAAATAGGAAACAGTGGGAACCGACGAGTGTGCATTTAAGATTGAGGGGGGGCTAAACTGCTGCTTAGATTTTTTCTTTTAAGATTAGTTTCACTGCTTCAGAACTCGAGAAAGTCTACAGAGAGAGAGAGAGTGTGGGGTAGTGTTCTACAGACAGTCAAAACCCGCTTCCATTACCAACCCTGCACGCTTACAGTGCTCTCTCTCTCTCTCTCTCTGGTCTCTGTGGGAGGACCTTTCGATCCTTTCCCTCTTCTTCTCGACCATGGGAATTTACGCGACGCTCTGTTTGCTGTGTTTGATAGCAATTATTGCAATGCAGCTTCCCGTGATAATGTCGTCTGGTCAGTTCCATATAATCCTATCCACTTGGTTTCTATTTCTAAGCTTCACCTTTTGTCGCTGTTTTTTAGGACTACTATTTAAAGAAGTTGCTTTTATTTTGTTTATCTGTTTTCGTTATTCTTTATTCCCTCTTATGGCGTTGGTATTTTTGTGGCCTGTTTTGTTCAAGTGGTGATTCTGTGAACGGGTTTTAATTTGCAGTTTGAACGATTCGAGTTAATCCTTTATTTAGTTTTATGACCCATATGCTGCAGTTGGTTGTTTGTGAAACATGGTATTGTTTGAGTGAGTTTCCTGGAGTGGGGAGGGAAAGGGGAAGAGACGCAACACTGACCCCTCTACTTCACGAGGCATGATTCTGGTCTATCGCGCTACCCTTTGGGGGCTGAAAAGATTAGGAACTATCAAGTTTTGATTTTTATTTTTAGAAAGTTGTTCTAAATCAGATTAATGTTTTGCCAACTTTGTTTAATTGAAGTTCTTTGCATTCCAAAATGACAAATCAATTTTGCGTGTTGCTGTTCATCACACTTGTTAATTAGAGATGACTCATTGATTAATAATTACTCTTACTACTTCTGCAGATTGCCCCTTAGATTTGAGCGGAGCTAATATCACTCTAGTGGCCTCGATCTGCTCTGCTAACGATGACAGAGGAAAGTGTTGCCGCTACATTAATGCTTTTGTTGCAGTTTCCATTTCTCGCTATGCAAATACCACAGGCAACCTAGGGATTACTACAGATTTGTCTGAAATCTGCAAACGTTCCATATCAAACACCTTGCAACTGTACGGAGTTCCTCGAAATGCAACAGTGTTTTGCGGGTTTGGAACCAAAATCCCAGTTAATTATGAGTGTACGGGTCGGGAAACTGTAACCCAGATGCTGCAGTCTCCAGATTTTGCGAATGTCTCTGAAAATTGCAAATTGCCACTTTCAGAGGAAACTAAATGCAGGAAATGTATAAACGCTGGTATCATGTACCTTCATAATCTGGTAGGAGCAGAAACTAATACGACACTGAGTACTTGCCGTGATGCAACTTTTGTTGCGATTGGAAGTCAAGTTGATGGCATTTCAGCTGTTGAAATTGCAAGCTGTTTCTTTGGAGTTCAAGGTCTCGGCATTCTTCCAGGCATCAACATTCAACTCAGTTCAACTGTCTTTCACATCTTGTGTGCCTAATCTTATCATAGTGGATTTAGCACTTGTGCTCTTGAAAAAAAAAAAAAAAACTGAAATGCCAACTAGAGTCCATCTATAATCTGAATGTTTTTACATTTTTATGGTTGTTTTATTCATTTTTGCCTTGTTCTTTATGATGGTATATTTGTCACTATTGATCATTTGTTGCAATTGTGATTCTGATTTCAGAGCTGTCCCCATCTTCACTCACGCCTGAGGTTTCTCCAAGTCCACTGGTTGCTGCAAGCCCAAGCCAACTAATTTTGGGCATACCCTTGTCAAAAAAGCACCATCGCTATCGACTGACATTGATTCCAGGTGTTGGACTTGCAGTTACTGTGGTTGCTGTTCTAATGCTTGTTGTCTTGATATTTCTTATTCGTAGGAAAAGCAGAGAGCTGGAGGATACTGGAAATATAGATAAGACATCTTCAAAAAAATTTCCTCCTCCTTGGCCCGTGTGGAAATTCCAGGAAGGTATGACCCCCTGGATCTTTTATTGTCACATTCTCGCTCACAATCCCATATATCAGATATCTTATTATTTATATGTTCTTGACTTTTGGGGGATGGCGGTGTCGTTTGGACTTAAGGTGTAGGTCCTTCGTCTACATTCTGTAAATTCAGCTACAAGGAGATAAAGAAGGCAACCAACAGTTTTAACACTATCATTGGGCAAGGAGGATTTGGAACAGTGTACAAGGCTCAATTTAGTGATGGCTTAGTGGCAGCAGTAAAATGTATGAACCAAGTTTCAGAAAAGAGGGAGGATGACTTCTGCAGAGAGATCGAGCTTCTTGCTAGATTGCATCATCGCCATCTTGTTGCTCTAAGGGGCTTTTGCATTGCAAAACGTGAGAGGTAGTTCGATCATGCTTGCATTTTAGTGATGCTCCTCATACATTAGGAACATTTAAAATTTTTGATCGCATCATGGCAGGTTTCTCATGTATGAGTATATGGCAAATGGAAGCTTAAAGGATCATATTCATGGTATGATTCTTGCTTCTTCAGCTTTCTTCTTCCCTCCCCCCCAACGCCAAAAAAAAAAATCTCTTTGTTTTGAACTTTAGCTGAAGTTAAACTTTTTTAATACATAACTTGTTCCTTCTTATCCTATCTATTTTCGTAGCTAGACTTTCCCCCATAAATCACCCTTCTTTGATGGCTATATTCTAATGGAATTTGATCCCATGTATGCACAGATCCTGGTAGAACCCCTCTCAGTTGGCGGACCAGGATGCAGATTGCATTAGATGTGGCTAATGCACTCGTAATCTACTAAATCATGCTCATTACTTTGGCTGGGTTTTGATTCTGTTAACTTTAGATGTACCAAAACCTTTACTGATATTGTGTGGAACTGCTTTTTCTTATTTGCTGTTGTCGTTGCAGGAGTACCTCCATATCTACTGTGATCCTCCTCTGTGCCATGGAGATATTAAGTCCAGCAACATTTTACTGGATGAGAACTTCGTGGCTAAGGTAGTGTACCTGCCGGATGCACGCATAGCTCTTGTACATAATTCTGAGTCTGTCATTACTTTTGTGGAAGAGATTAGATTTTTCTTAATAGAGTTCAGGAGATGAGATTCTCTCTTAATTAGACTACTTTCAGGAATGAGGGACATGTTTGCACAAAATAACTCAAGCGAATTCTTTTTATGGGATAGTATGTCCATAATTCCTTCCTTTCTTTTTCTTTTGTTAGAGTTTTACATTGGTAAAAATGCACTTCCAGAACCATCTTAAAAGCTTTGTATTGTGTACCAACATTTCTGTTTTGTTTTCTAGGTTGCAGACTTTGGCCTTGCACATGCTTCAAAAGATGGTTCTGTTTGCTTCGAGTCAGTAAATACTGATATCCGGGGAACTCCAGGTCAGGAAAAATCCATGACTGCTTGAGTATAACTATTTGCTTTTTGTGCTAACAAGAGGTAAATGTTGGATGGCTTTTAGGTTATATGGATCCTGAATATGTTGTCAATCAAGAATTCACCGAGAAGAGCGATGTTTACAGCTATGGCGTGCTACTCTTGGAGATAGTGACTGCAAGGCGAGCAATACAAGACAACAAGAATATATTGGAATGGTCCCAAATATATATGGCATCAGAATCAAGGCAGCAAGAACTTGTGGATCCTAGTATCAGGGATGATTTTGACTTAGACCAGCTTCAAATAGTAGTCTCTATTGTGAGATGGTGTACCCAGAGAGAAGGCAGAGATAGGCCTTCAATTAAACAGGTTCTTAGGCTTCTGTATGAGAGTTCTGACCCAATGCAAAATGGCCTTTTAGAAGCACTGAAAGATGAAGAGTATGAAGGAATTGAAGAGAGAGGAAGGAGAAGCAAGGGCAAAAGAGGTCGGCATGATGCAATTTTTCACAGTGGAGATGGTAGATATCTTGCTTCTTCCTCAAGCACATCTAGGTCATATTGTAGTAGGAGCTTTTTACTTGAAAATGGCTCTCCGCAGTCTCCCAACAATATACTCTCTATTTGATGCCTATCATTTGGCACATGAACTAAGTCCGGTTGAAAGATTGGATAAGAGGGGCTTGAAATAGGTTGCATGTATGCTTGGTTTCTATTCTCACAGCAAAGTCTTTCACCTTCTGGAGGCACGTCAAAGTTTATTACTGCCTTTGGTTGAAGTTAAAGAAGGAAATTACAAGAGTAATCACAGTACACGGTTTTTTGTTATATATTCAAGAGATTTTGGGAGAAATAAATGTATTGCTTATCTTTTATTACCCATAGTATACATACGGCATGAAATTGTAAAGTTTCTTCATGTCAATAGACTCAATACCCATCATTTTGACTGAAAAAAAAAAAGTCTTTGGTATCTGTAATGTTGTCTTGAATTGATGCAGTTATCGGTGACTTCTCCATAGTCCATATTATACAGTTCCAACTTAGAGTTTGAGGGACTAGTTTGCAAGTTGGATGTTCACAGAAACGATGTTACTTGTTAGATTACAACAAACACCGTTGGTAGGTTGGATATATGTGTTGGTAGTTGGAATGCATATGATTGTTTTTCCCAGTTATCAGCAATCATGTTTTACCAACTTAAGTCTTTTGATATATGTGTTGGTAGTTGGAATGCATATGATTGTTTTTCCAATGAGTAATTCTATATACGACATTCTCATTCTACTTTCATCGTATTATGTAAGATGTGACACATTTATTTAGATGATAAAAACTCATCCCATAAAGAATTATTCTTATGCTGATAAATGTATCATATTTTATATGTAGAGAATTTTCCTTTTCCAGTACATCACTATGGTGTTCTTTGTGTAAGTTAATTGTGAATGTATAATTAGTGAGTCTTTTTAGACTTATATTTATGTGATAAACTGAATATGTGACGCTGACTCTTTTTAAAAATATATATATATTTATGACAGAACCTGGGGGGTAGACCGTCTGCCCCCCTCCTTAAAAGCAGCCCCGCCGCCTCCGGTGGCGGTGGGCCACACCGCCCCAGTCATCGGGACCGGCGGACACGGGTCCGAAACGGGTTGAAGGCTGCCGGGGACACACCGGAGCTCGCCGTCGAAGGGGTGAACTCGTCTGAGTCTGCCGGTCCCGATGGCGGGGGCGGTGTCGCCCACCGCCACCGGCGGCGCCTCCGTTTGCTTTATGGCCGAATCCCCTATTAAATTCATCTTCATTTTATTTTTTTATTGTGTTTTTTATTATGTTTTGTTCATTTTATTTTTTTAATATATTTTTAATCTTCATTTTTTTATTTAATTATATTTTTTAATTTTATTTTGATGTGTTTTTCATCATCAAGCAGCCTAACTAGCGTTGGGCTGTTTTGGACGCTGGAGACAGCCGGACCGATTTCCAGCGTCACCCTATATTTATTTGATGATACTTTTATCATTATATTAGACAAGCACAAAATGCAGATCGAATAACTATAAGCTTGCATCCACATTCTAAATGAGATTTGGGATTGAAACCCATAAAGAAAAATCATTCTTTTTCCTAGACAAATCAATTTGAAGTTAACTAGATCATTTGATTTATTTCCATAGGAATTAATAATCATATCATTGAATCAAGATCTAGATAGGATTTGAGATTGAAGTAGAAATCGTGCTAAAACTTGGTTGAAGGACTACAACCCTCGAGTAATTATCATTCAACAATAAAATGGTGTAGCCTATTCTAAATAAAATAGAAGAAATAATTGATTGCACATAAATATTACACAATAAATTCAGGGGACTGCTAGTTAACCCCTCAAAGTTATCATTAGTTCATTTGTATTTTTTTAATATATTTTTTAAAATATTAAAAAAAAAACTCAAATGCACTTGGGATATTTTTGATCAGCACAATAAAAAGTAAAAGAAATAACAAGTTTTAAAACCATCTCATCTTATTTTAAATTTATTATTATATTTTTTTCAAAATTTCATATAAAATAATTAAAACAATTCAACTTTTTTAAATTTTAAAATAATTTTTTCAAAATTTAAAATAAATTTAATATTAAAAAATATATTATAATAATACATTATTCTTTTTTTTTATTTTTATCTGATGATCTCATCTATAAAAATAAATTAGACTTAAAAAAAGCTACTTAACATCATTTTTCTATAAATTTACAAATTGAGAAACTTATGTCAGGTCTATTAGATAATATAATTATTTTTATTATAAAATATATCTGATTTATTATATTAAGTTTAGTCGGTACGTAACTTCTGTGTCTAAAATTTGAATATAAATCTATCATTTTTCCCGATAAATAGGTGTGCAATAAACATTTCGGATAAGAACTTCAAAATTTTGTAATTATGTTATATATCCTATCACTTTTTTCCCCTAATCAGAGGAACGAAGCCTTTCATTACTTAAGAGGGACAAGACAATATGTCAATATGTCGTCTGGTCTCATTGTCAAAGATGATGTCTTCATTCCATCGAGCAGGTACCATCGGCACATAAAACAATATGATATAATCATTTATTTGTCAATGTCGTGAGATATTTTGTAAGTGATTATCATTTGAGTTTCTTGGATTACCGATATTAGCTATATTAAAACTTCTTTTAAAATTGAATAAAAATTATAAATTTAATAAATAATCAATACTTTCACATTCATACTTCTACTTTAAATTCAATATTAAATTTAACAAATATATTAAAATTAACAAACATATTTATAATTTATTCATTCAATAAACATAAAAAATACTTTAATAAATAAATAATAATTCTTTAAATATAAAAAATAATATCCAAATATTGTAATTTAAAATTTGAATTAGTGAATTTTGATGAGTTATTATTTTAAATAAAATTATTAAATTTACATTTAATGAATTTAATAATGAATTCAATACCATTATATCAATATTCTTACTTATATATTTTTTTAAAAGAACTTTTACAAGTAATATATATATATATAAATTTTAATTTTAATTCGTTGAACGGCTTACAATTTTTTGATTATATATTAAAAACATACAAACTTAAAAAAAGAAAAATCTTTAGCGCTATATATCATTCTACAACAAATCTTAATGTACATAAAAATTTCACAAAAATAAATTAAATATAAAAATAGCTTAATTCATACCCTCAAATTATAAAGCATTATGTATAAATTTGGTTTAGTAAAATTATCGTGAAAATCTGTTTCTTCTACGAGGATAAGATCATTAAAATCGTTAGTCTAAAGCTATAAGGGAACGGTCCAGATTTCCCCACTCCCCACCTGTCGCGGGCCACGTTGCGAAATCTGGATGGTTGAAACCTGAGCAGGTCTTCTCCCCAATATGCTTACTATTAAAATAATAAATAAAAAATAAAGATCCTAAGGTCTGGGCCCCGACCCCCCAAATCCCTACTTAAATAACGATCCTAGTCGAGGCGGCATAAGACACATGTCACTTCCGCCACGCACCTCTTGCTCTGCTCTGGCTTCCCTCCGACACGACTCTCCAGCCGACTTTCGCTAAAAAAAAAAAAAGAAGAAAAACGGAAAAAAAAGGTAAAAACAAACAAAAGCCTCTTCTTCGCTCAGATTCGTCCTATTTGTTTTGTTTTGTGCTCCGTTTATTTCCATTTTTTTTGTTCTTCTTTTCTGTCAATATTCCAAAAATTATCTTATATTTTTATACTTGTTTGCATGGTTTATGAACCATTTATTCATATTGAAAATTGCATGCTCTTAATATTGATGCTTGAGTGTTTTCTATACTAAATTTAGAAAAAAAAGTTCATATTTTAGGATTGTTGCTTGTGAAACTCTGTAGCAGAAATGGTGGTGGTTTCCCCCCATTTTCTCCATTTTCCCACAGGCTAAAGATGGTTTTGGAGTTCTGTCGTGGTTTGGCTATATCTGCTAATTAGTAGTTGTGTAATTTTGTTGATACACATGTTAGTTTATTTTGGATCCGAATGAAGTTGGAGCATATGCGGGACAAAAGTGTTCATGAGGTCTTTCATCTGATCTGAGTTATTTGATGGGCCATGGGTGTACAGATTGGTTGGTTCTAACTTCTAGTCGGTTCTGCTTGTAGTACTTCAGAATAACTCAGATTCTTCAACGTGGGATGTTTTTGTTTTTTGTTTGTTTTCTGAGCAACGAGGGTTGTATTCGAAAGTAAAGTTTGGTTATGAAAAATCTTTTAGGAATATTTGAGAATTATTTTGAGATTTGAGTTTTGGAAAAAGAGAGACAAAAAAAAAAAAAAACATTTTTAAAATATTTTTTATATGGGAATTGAAGAGTTCTTTTAATAGAATTTTTTTTAAAGTATTTTTATTTTGGAGTTTTGTAAAAACTCCGTTGATCATTATCTAATAATTACAGATATTCACTCACTGAAACAGCAAGAACAACATAGACATAGTTTCCAATGATTTGCTACACAATAAAATATTGCCTAGTATGATTGCTGCGTCCATGTTAAATGGAGGACGGTTCCCATATTTTTTTTACTGCTTTATGCGTGGATGATGTGCTGATTGCTGCTAATATATATATTTTTTTGAGTTTAAAGATGTTTGGCTTGGTTTTAGAAAACATTTTGAGAATTCCTTTTTAAACCAATTTTCTGGGTTTTCAAGGGTTTCAACCACCTCAAGCAGTATCTGAGCTTGTTTTCTGACTTGGTACTCTTAATACTTGTCAGTTTTGAAACTTGTGATTGTCGTACCTCCTAGTTTCTACTACTCTAGTTCTTAATTATCAGACTTTTATGTGTAAATCTTGCCCTTCATGGTTCCAATATTTGTAATTCTTAATTCGGACTTTGTTTACTCATATGGGGTTTTCAATGGTACTATCTTACTTGACTTCGGGTCAAATCAATTGTAGGATTATTATGTAGGCAGTGTGATGTTTATGGGTTTTCTACTTCTCAAGAAAATGTTTATGATTTTTCTAATTTGGGTTTTACACCTATCTAGTGATCCCTTGATAGAGTTGAGTGTGAATTTTCTTCTTCACTGATCCATCATTTCTTGTGTTGGTGAACTCTGGATCCGAATCTAAAGAAACCAATACAAAGCCAACTGAATATTGAACTTGATCTACTTCCAGAGGATTCTAGATATTAAGACACTCGCATAAGTTGAGCTGTTGCCACTGCTAGAAGCTCCTAAACAAAAATATGGGGTCTTATGTGAATTTCAAGAAAATCAATGATGCACCACCTGGGGATGGAAGAAACGAGAAGGCACAAGGAAATTATGCATTGACTCGGCAGCCTTCTATATACTCCTTGACATTTGATGAGTTCATGAACACCTTGCGTGACCAAGGAAAGGATTTCGGATCCATGAATATAGATGAATCTATGAAAAATATATGGACTGCTGAGGAGACTAAGGCCATGACATCTTTGGCTGGTGGGAGGGATGGAAATGTCCTGGGTGGGAATTTGCAGAGGCAAGGATCTTTGACATTGTCACGGACACTTAGTCAGAAAACTGTTGATGAAGTTTGGAGAGACTTGATTAGGGAAAATAGTTGGTACGGTGTTCTAGATGGGAGCGTCACTGGGGGGTCAAATTTCCCGCAGAGGCAACAAACTCTGGGAGAGATAACTTTAGAAGAGTTTCTGATGAAAGCAGAAGCGGTGAGAGAGGATTTCGAACTAGCTAGAAGGCTTCCTAATAGTGGATTATATGGTGAACCATCTCAACCAAATCATAATACCAATTTAGCTTTTGAGTTTCAACAGCCAAGTCGAAGTAATGGGGTCTTTGTCAATCAGATAATAGAGCACAATAACTCAAATCCTACTCAGCCTACTAGTTTAGCACTGAATGCAGGCCGAGTTAGGTCTCTTCGCCAACAAATTCAGCAGCAGCAGCAACAACCACTCTTCCCCAAACCTTCAACTGTGCCTTTTGCCTCCCCCATACATCTAGTAAACAATGCTCAGCTTGCTTGTCCGCAACCTAGTACAGTCGTTGGAGGTGCAAAGCCTACTGTGAATACTGGTATGGTTCAGGATGGACAAATTAGCAAGGTTGGTTTGGGTCCTGGGGCTGTCTCTACTGCGGCTGGATCCGCTGCAAGTCAGATATCATCAGATGTGATTGCAAAGAGTGGTGTACATACGGCGTCATTGCCACCAGTTTCATATGCATTTAGCCAGGAAAGGAGATGCGGGGTTAAGGAGAAAGTAGTTGAGAGAAGGCAAAAGAGAATGATCAAGAACAGAGAGTCAGCTGCAAGATCACGGGCTCGTAAGCAGGTAATCATGATTTCCAAGTGTGCTTTATTTAGCAGTTAGCTGGATAATACTACATTTATTGTGTTGCTTTGCTTCTGTGTCAAATCGGGATTATAGTTTTAGAGGACTTAATGTTTGGTTAACGGTGTTTTGTGAATTTAACATTTGAAATCAACTTTAGCATATAAATGCACATTGTCATGATGTTTGTGCACATTCCTACAATATTTCCCTCCCTTTGAAATAAAATAAAAGGGCATCCTTACAGTTGCTAGATTTGAATTGAAAAAAACCTCACCTCGCTTGCTTTATTTTGCCCTATAAGCCTGCTAATTGTCATCGAAATTACACTTTGTTAGCAATTGATTTTGTGGATAAACTCGACGCTAGGCATCTTATTGCAAACTGCAGTATCTCTGGAAGTAACTGCTTTCTGTCCTTGACTAAATACTATAATTCGAACGTGCGTGTTTCTGTCAATTAACAATCATGGTGCTTAAATTGACCAACTAGCAACTTATTTCCCCTTAAAAGAAATTTTATATGCCCATTGATTTAAATTGAAACAGGAAAAACAAGGGAAGATGTTACTTCCTAAACGTTTGGTTTGGTGAATCCTCTTTCTTGTGAAGTTTCTGGTGTCATCTATGAACATGCCACAGCATGATGACTTCCATAACAGAAAAAAAGGGCTTTTGCTAACACCAACGTAACTCCATCTGATGTTGACGTGGGTTACAATTATAAGAGGGTTTGATGAGATAATATTAGAAGCTTTCAATGATTCCAAAATGAGGCGATGATATAAACTGTTGGGTTTTGCTCCTTTGGAATCTCACGTGGGAAAGATGTGGGTGAAGGGGTAAGGCCAAGGCCTATATAAGGAGGCTTAGCCTCCTTAGTTAATTACACCAGTCAAAAACTTATCTAGTAATTTTTTGATTTTAGTAAAATTCCTCTATTGTCCTTTTTGTATGTAAAAGAAAGAGAGGTGAAAGTTAGAATTTTACTAGTGGGAGAAGTTTTTGTGGGTGTCGTTGGGGTGAGGAGAAAAATTGTGTGATTGTAACAATTTTTCACATAGTATATTTTCTTCTCTGGATCTGGTGGTTTTTCTCCTGTTTTGGAGTTTTCCACGTAAATTCTTGTGTTGTGTTTATTTCTCTATTTTTCTTGTTATTCTGTTAAAAGTAGATCCTGGTGGGGGGAATTTGGAAGCCCAAATTCCCAACATAAACATGTGTGCATCTGCAATGTGGCACAAAAATAAAAAATTTCAAGTCTTCACTTTTGACACATGGGTCTTGAAAGAACTTTGGATGAATACAATGGCAATCTTTCTATGATACTCTGCTTGCTTAATTATATTTTATTTTGATTTTGTATACGGAAGAATGATGGATGATTAGTGTTCCTTTTGCATTTGGTTTTGTGCTAGGCATATACCTTGGAACTGGAAGCAGAAGTTGCAAAACTCAAAGAAATGAACCAAGAATTACAGGAAAAACAGGTATGTCTTTTATTACGGCAAAATCTTGGTCAGTTAATTTGGTACTTTGTCTATGAAAAACCCTCTTTGAACTCATTTTGTTTGCTTCAGGAAGAAATTATGGAGATGCAGAAGAACAAGAAGGTAGATGTCCCCATAGATATTTCTTTTCACATTACTCTTTTATGTAGATACTGATTACAGAGCAAGCATTCAGTCAAACAACATATACGTGTTCCCATAATTATAGATCTGACATCTTCTTCAACGTTCAAACGATAAGAAATCTCAACTCTAGTCACTCAAGCCTAGAAAATAGCTGGTTAAAGAGTTCAGAAGAAGTTGCAGTCTCTTTTGCTTAGCCTTCACACACACACACACACACACACAGAAACACATTATTTTGAACTCAGTTCAGTTCTTTGTCGATTTAACAAGTAGAGCAAGATGTTATCTTGTTCCTTTAATAGGTTCTTGTAGTAATCCGTATTATATATATATAAAGTGTTCTAACACTAAACTAGAGATTGAACAACTCCTTTATCTCTGTTGTGGCAGGTTCTAGATAAAATGAATCAGAAGTGGGGAGGTAAGAGAGAGTGCTTGGAAAGGACAATGACGGGCCCTTGGTAGAGATGATAAATTCGAGGGTGGATATAATAATCTTATAAGTAGAACTGGTGGTTTTGAGTATGCTGATGTAGGCGTTGATGCTATTCCATTCCAGGTCTCATACTACAATTTAGTTTAGGTCTGTATATAGTAAGGAGAATTATAAGAGAAGGAGCACATACTGTTTTGAGTTGTAAATTATGAACTGAGTTAAGTCTTATCCTGTAAAATTATTGAGGCTTATGTTGTTTGTTTGTGATATCTCATTATTGCTTGTTTGGTTCTTTCCCTTCTGCGGAAGCTATCCGTTACTTTCTCTGTCTGTACACAACTCATGTCTGTATCTGAATGCCTTATCTTTCGGTTCATCTTTTGTTCCCATTGGAGGATTTAGTGTATGTAAAGCAATAGACGGAACCTTCGAGTAGGGCATCAACTGATAATAATAGTTTTGAAATATCTTTCCTGTCTTCCCAACCATATTTTTTCAATGGCAACATATAGATTGTGAAATTCAGATTATATGAATTCCTCCCACATTTAATTAGGAGTTGAATACATGTCAAGGATATTGAAATATTAATTAAATTAACATAAATTTTTAGGGAGGACCCCCCAAATTGACCACGTTTTTTTTTTAAATTTTTTATCAACACAATTAATTTTTCTTTTAACTTTTCAAAATTATTTTTAGGAAAAAAATTATAGTTTTAAATTCTATTCAGATCTAGTCGAAATTTTTTGTTCTGGTCTAGTATCCGGTATGCTACATCCCTCTATCTTGTTTCGCTTCAAATTTCGGTCCATTCTGATCTAATTTCGACTATTCCAGTCTCTATTTCGTTTCAAATTATTTTTATAATTTTTTGTACTTGAATGATAATTTTTTTAAAATTTTAAATTCAGATGATATTTAATTAATTCTAGAATATAAAATATAAAATATAGTTTTATTTTTTTGTAACTTTAAATATGTCTTCTCATTTTATTTCTTTAAAATATCATTATTATTAATAATTTATCTATTCTTTTTTTTTTATTTCTCAACTTGTTTTAACCAACATTCATTTCATAAATGTACACACACATATATTATATATATGTGATACACACTTACACATATGTATTTATTTTATTAGTTGTTAGTTTATATTTATATATAATATATAATTAATCTTGAAATGTACCAGAATACACCGAAATTAAAATATTCTATTTTAATACATAAATTAGAATAATCACTGAAAAGAAATTCAAAATATTAAAAAAAAAACATTACAACAAGAGAATAACTTCATATATCGGACGAGGTGTATGTTTGTGTTTTACACGCTCTAATAAAAGAGGTCAAGTGTCTATATTCACAAATAACTTTCAAGCTGTGTATTTTTCAAAGTTTGAGATTTATTCTACTAAAACAAAATAATATTATGTATTGCATCACGGTTATCAGGAATCCGTTGTAGTCTAGTTGGTCAGGATACTCGGCTCTCACCCGAGAGACCCGGGTTCGAGTCCCGGCAACGGAACTATTTTGTTTTTATCTGCCATACTATTTGAACATCCATGCTGTGTTGTAAATATATGCTCACATCTCTCAGGGACGCACTGCACAGGCAAACAATTCTGCAGAAGAGACACCAAACTCTGAAATAAGGCCATCTGCCGAAAGTGGGCTTGATTCGGTTCTCTCCCGACTCCCATTGAAATAAGGCATTTCATGCTATTATTGCTTTACCAAAAGGCTTCTTAATGGAAAAATTGATTAGTTCGTATATTTTGATTCAACAGCATCACCCATTAACTAACAAGTAATAATTGTGAAGTGTGCAAACATCATATAAATATTTTAAAAAAAATGAGATTTGTTATTAAAAAATTAATTTTTTTATATAAATTTATGCTTATTCAATTTTTTTAAGTATTTATACACTTCACGACTGCAAATATCTTTTCTCTTAATTTTATCATCAACAACAATTCTTATGCTCTTAAGAAGATGCCAAGACTTGCACAGATTTTTCAATTGATACAAACTCAACGGCTACATCCACCTTTGAACGAGGTCTTTAGCGGATGGAACCATCAAGTAAGATATGCAGGAATTGACACGTGAAGTTCAGTTTATATAATTTAATATATTATCTGCTGTGTTTGCATGAAGCGCCCGTGGCCTAATGGATAAGGCGTCTGACTTCTAATCAGGCGATTGTGGGTTCGAGTCCCACCGGGCGTGCTATTTTATTATTTATAACTTTTTTTAAAACTATTTTTGCTCATTAAAATTTTATAAATTAGTTGTTATGCTTTGAAAAAAAAAATTACTTTTTAATTACATTTACCGTATTTCTAAAAAACATTACTTATTTCATTAATTCTTTTTAATTTTAAATTTGGTGGTGGAGCTCATTAAAAATGCAGTATTTTCATTAATTCTGGATGAAAATGAGAACTTATTTGGTCGTGGTCGGTTTGTATACGAGGGTAGTGTGCACACATTAAATATTGTTGTTTATATGAGAGATCAATATTGTGTGTTGGATGCGAGCATTTCTCTTTCTTTTTACCGTTGTTGGGCTGGAAGCCCCACCAACACACACCCCCCTCCCTTTCCTAGTCCTTGCTAATCTAGTAAATCGTTGAACTCAGTTATTTTCTGGAAAATCCCACCACCGTAGCCGCCTACCTTCGATGCCCAGGTTTTCTCTCTCGCTCTCTGGCTCGGCTATTTTTGTAGTCTCTTGTGGATTTCTTTCCCTCTTTCTTATTTTATTTTATATTTTATTATTATTATCTATTTAGATCTTTCTTTGATTAACTATTCAAACAAAGATCTCTCTTTGATTAAATCGCTTGACTTTTGCTTCTTTTTCAGCATCTAAGTATCTTGGTTTTCTTGGGATGGAACCGGAAGTCAGAGAGGAGCTCTGGACGAATACGAGGTACTATTTGATGTTATTTTCCCAATCTATTGTCAATTAGGAGATCGGTATTTGGAATCATAAACGATCTGATTTTGTGGGATTGCTTTCGTTCTGAGGAAACGCAATAACGAACAAAAAAAGGTGTTGTAGGATTGTTTTGGTAGCTAAGAAAACGCAATAACAAATAAATAAACGAAATTTCAGTATTTCAAGTTTTGTCGGTATGGTGTTGAGAGTGATTGAAATTTTTGCCGACATGGGTCGAATAAAAATATGTCTCTTGCCATTATCATCGGTAAAATAGACGTCACCCGTAAAGCTCTAAATTTTTATGTTGTCTTTTTTATCCTGTGAGATTCTATGCGCTCAGACAGTCTCTCCAATATAATATTTTGCTGAAATGATCATATCTTATTGGACTTTATTTGCTAGTTTGCAATAAGATATCAAAAGAATAAGGCTGGAACTTTAAGTGTTATTTGAAAGTGTAAAAGAGAACAGTATCTCTATTTTGTAAACTGTAATGACAAAAATATTTAGGTTACTCATTCCTTTTAGCTGTAAGGGGACGGGGATTTGATGGCCGTCCTGGTTTAATAATTTTTTCCCCCGCAAACTGTGCCGAAATGCCCTGCAAATGGTCTCTTAGGTGTTTATTTAATTATCCTGGCTTCGTGAACGAACAAAATCATATAGCTGAATCGGGTTTCATTTTCCATCATGTTATGATCAACTGTGAATCAGGTTTATGCATTTCGATCAGTAAGTGCTGGATTTATGGTGTTTTCATCCCATCACTAGGTACTTCTGGAACATTTTACCTTCACATATGTACAACTGCTGCCTAGAATTGTTTCGAGGTGCTTCCCTATGGTATTTACTTACGTTTTCTGCTCTCTGCCGTGTGCAGGAATCCTTGATTTTGTTAATGAACAATGATGGCTAATCCAGATGCATCCACATCAATAGCATCTTCGGAATCCTCTGGAAAAAAGGCCATACATTTGACAGATTCAAACATAAACATGCTTCAACCTTCTTCGAGCCATCAAAGTCGAAGCTCCTCAGATGGTCATATTGCTATCCTTTGGGACATTGAGAATTGCCCTGTCCCAAATGATGTCCGCCCTGAAGATGCTGCTGGTAATATTAGAATGGCTTTGCGGGTTCACCCTGTAATTAAAGGAGCGGTTATGATGTTTTCTGCCTACGGAGATTTTAATGCATTCCCTAGGCGACTCAGAGAAGGCTGTCAGAGAACCGGTGTCAAGCTTATAGATGTTCCAAACGGGAGAAAGGATGCTGCTGACAAGGCAATCTTGGTTGACATGTTTCTATTTGCCCTTGATAACCCTCCACCTTCTTCCATCATGTTGATCTCTGGGGATGTGGATTTTGCTCCAGCACTTCACATTCTTGGTCAACGTGGATATACCATGATCCTTGTTATCCCCGCTGGTGTTGGCGTTTCCTCAGCACTCACTAATGCTGGTAAGTTTGTTTGGGACTGGCCTAGTGTGGTTCGTGGTGAAGGCTTTGTTCCCCCCACCAAGGTTTTAATGCCCCCTCGTGGAGGTGTAGCTGACACTGCAGCGTATCTCATGGGATGCCATATCAATGACAACCCCAATGCCCAAAATGATGAGGAAGCAATTGTATATACGGGAATCTCACAAAGCTATTGCAATTTGAGGGATCTTTCATTAACGCCACAATCTTTATCTGAATACAACAATATTTCTTCAATGTTGCCTTGTTTTGCTTCGACTTTGAGGTCACAAAGTCTTCCTTCTGGTTTGAATGAAGTTTCAGGAGGTGGTGTATCTTCTGGTGATCAGATGGAATCTATTTTGTGGGTACAGCCTGGAGATCTAAATGGACTAAAAAGCCAGTTGGTAAAATTGCTGGAACTTTCAGGAGGATGCCTGCCTCTGACCCGAGTTCCAGCTGAGTACAACAAATGTTTTGGGCGACCTCTTTATGTATCAGAGTATGGAGCATTGAAGCTGGTAGATCTTTTCAGGAAGATGGGTGACACAATGGCTGTAGGGGGGAAGAGCCAGCGGAAATTTGTCTATCTTCGAAAGTCTGTCCCGAGTGCTCCTCCTTTGATTTCGACAAGGAAGGATAAGAAGGGAAAGGGGACTCAGGAAGAGTGTATGGATAATGTCACAGGTGGTGGCTCTTCAGATGAATTCTCAGATGAAGAGAGAGTGGTTATTGAAGAAAATGATACGAGCAAGAGCCAATATTATAATCAGGGAACAGCAGCCCATTGTGAAATTGATGACCGCAGTCTTGAGCAGTTCAAGTATGAGTTGCAAGAGATTCTAGTCAGCTATTCTTGTCCCATTTTTCTCGGTAGCTTTGAGGCAATATACGAGCAACGGTACAAGAAACATCTTGAATATAAAAAATTAGGTGTGAATCAGCTAGAGGAATTGCTTGAGAAAGTGAATGATGTGGTGGAGTTGCATGAAGAACCCATTAACAAGAGGAAGTTCCTAGCTGCCGTTGGTGGCTAGAAGAATAAGGCAGCTGAGGTCTCTGTACTCTTTTTTGTGTCTTTATTTGATAGATATGAAAAAGAATAGTCCAGTGTCTTTATAACAGCAGACTCCAGCTTTTTTGTCCTTTTTCAGATCGTCCTGCATGGATATTTGAAGGTTTTAACATGAAATATTTACATGTAGGAACTCTTGCCTAATCATTTTTACTGACTGGCTGATAATGGAGATCTGTATGTAATTGACCTGCAACTTGTTTTTGTATTTGTACCTTATCCTAATAATCACCAATAAAGATTCGGTTTTATTTATCACAAAACTCAACAGTCGAAACTACACTATTATCGTATTTGTCTAAATATGTTCTACATTTTTTTTCTTAGTTCTATCTCAAAACAAACTCTCTCCTAATTCAATTATTTCTTTTTTGAAAGATCTCCTAATTCAATTATAATGAATATTACAATTCAAGTAGATTAAATTTTTATTCATGATTATGCTAACCAAATGGGCATTGCTAGGGGGGGCTATTAGTGCGTCATGCTAGAATGCTCTGTTACTGTTAGTGTTAGTGTTAATTTTTATTTTTTGTATTTTTTGTATTTTTTTAATATACTTAAATATTTTTAGAAAAAGAGAAAAATTCATAATATTATTAAATAATATTTTCTTAATTATTAAGTAAAAAAAAAATTAAAAAAGAGAAGAAGGGAAATACTTATCATTTTCCTAAACAAAATACTTTACGTTAACAGGTGCATAGAATGCTCTGTCTACACGATTTTAAACTCACAATAAAGTAATTAATTTATAAAAAATATATATGTATGAAACAAGATGCCATAGACGTGAAAATTTGTTGAAAATGATGCTGATAAAGTCAATTCCAAAGTCTCCAAGTGATAATGCCATTATCATAGTCGAATATTAAAAAAAATCAATATTTATTCTCTATTAAAGTAAAAAATCAAATTAATTAAATAATAATAATAATAATACAGCGAGATGTTTGGTTAGGGACAAACTGTGTCTAGAACGACCCTTGGTACCTCCGAAAGGTCCTCAAAGCCGCAGCAAGGAGACGAAATTCCTCAGAAGAACCTCTTCTCATCTCCTAAGGTCCCCCAACACCCTCTACAAAATGCTCACCCTCCGTTCTCTCACCACTACAACTGCCTCCACCACCGAAACTACAATTACAGGCTCTTCAGTTGTGTCCCATGTCGTCACTCTCAGTGCGCTTTCTTTCACCTCCCCTGTCCTCTTCCACCTCTGCATGGCCAAGGACAAGGTCCTCATCCACTCAGTCGGTGGCACCTGTTACGGAGGAGATGAAGGTGGAGAGGCTGGAGCCGAGAGTAGAAGAGAGAGAAGGTTACTGGGTGTTGAAGGAGAAATACAGGGAAGGCATAAACCCTTCGGAGAAGGTGAAACTTCAGAAAGAGCCCATGAAGCTTTTCATGGAAGAGGGGATAGAAGAGCTGGCCAAGATGTCGATGGAGGAGATTGAGAACAGTAAAGTTACTAAGGACGATATTGATGTGAGGCTTAAGTGGCTTGGTCTCTTCCATAGGAGAAAGCATCAATGTAAGTTATGGCAAGTTTTGACTTTTTCTGCAACTGGAAATAAAAATTTCATATTTTGATTAATGTAAAAGAAAACACAATTGTGCGACTTAGATTAAGTTAATGGGTTAGAACTCTTTTATCTTTCACTATTGCTGGGTAAATTTTGGAGGGAAGAGATAATATATTTGATAAATTGTAGACTACATAATTGATAACAGTGAAAGTCTAATGATATTATACGATGAGACCCGTTACATATACAAAAGAACTATACAAAAACAATCTCCCTTGGCTTTATCTTATCCGGTAGATCTACTTTATAGTTTGACAAATTACATTAAGCCATGTGAGTTTGTCGAATTATTTTTGTCTAATCACTTTGTAGCTAGAGTATAAACCATTTTGGTGTCTCCCTTTGGTCTTGATGAAATCTGCTGTTGTTGGTGATGTTCAGATGGTAGATTTATGATGCGACTGAAGCTACCTAATGGGGTGACAACAAGTGCGCAAACTCGATACTTGGCTAGTGTGATTAGGAAATATGGAAAGGATGGGTGCGCCGATGTGACAACCAGGCAAAATTGGCAAATTCGTGGAGTGGTACTGCCTGATGTGCCGGAAATACTTAAAGGTCTAGCAGAAGTTGGCTTGACAAGCCTGCAGAGTGGAATGGACAATGTGAGAAACCCTGTTGGGAACCCTCTTGCAGGGATTGATCCACACGAGATTGTTGATACACGGCCTTACTCCAACTTGTTATCACAGTTTATCACTGCCAATTCATATGGTAACCCGGCGGTCACTAACTTGTAAGTCTTTGGCCCCTAAACACTTACTATTATTATTGTTTTTTTAGTTTGCTCCAGTTAAGAGTTTTCAGATTATGCCGAGTGTTCTGAGTTTATCACTGGTCTAAAATGTGTGTATTTGGTTTAACCTCATTATTTGTTCAGAGCCTTAGTAGGCATAGAAATATTGGAATTTCTGGGAAGGGGAAAGCCCAAATATGGTATGATCGGACACCGGGATTATAAATTCTAATTATTTTGGTGCTTCTAAGTTTCTTCTTCTTTAAACATGCAGGAGAAAATTCAAGCTTTTTGTGTTTTAATAATTTTGTAATGTGAAACTGCCTTATGGTTTATGAGGAAGTTAGTTACTGGTTCACAAAGGTTGGGGAGGTTCTATATGGGGTTGCAACTGCTTTGGCTTTTATTTTTTAAGTCATGTTCCATGCGTGACAATTTTTGATAGTCAGTCCAGAGGATCCACTAAGCCAGAGGATTGTGTATATGTTAAAAATAGATATGAAATCGAGTTTTTTCTTTTTTTTTTTAAATAAAGGTTTCTTGTTAATTTCTGTCTGAACAGGCCAAGGAAGTGGAATGTGTGTGTGGTGGGTTCTCATGATCTCTTTGAGCATCCTCACATCAATGATCTCGCTTACATGCCTGCTGTAAAGGATGGACGATTTGGTTTCAATTTGCTGGTTGGAGGCTTCTTTAGTCCCAAGCGATGTGCAGAGGCGGTACCTCTTGATGCCTGGGTCCCGGCAGATGATGTGATCCCAGTGTGTGCAGCCATACTAGAGGCTTATAGGGATCTCGGCAACAGAGGGAACCGGCAAAAAACAAGAATGATGTGGTTGATTGATGAACTTGTGAGTAATCAATCTCTTTATTATGCAATGTTTCTCATCCCTTTTTTTTCAGAAGAGGAACGTTACCCTGGATTTTATTGATAACCCTCTTATGGCCAAGGTGTCTCATCCAGAATTATAGTTTACACACACACACACACATATTTCTTAAGCAGAAGCTACCTGATTTAATGGCATGAGATTCAGAAATATAATTTACAATTCTAACATTTGGAATAACATTATAAAAATCTGGAAGTAGCTGAATTAGTGATTTCTTATTTCTAGTGTGCAGAGTTTTTTATTTGTTGATACTATTCACTTTATTAATCTATGTAATTAAACTAAATGCAGGGTATTGAAGGATTCAGGTCAGAGGTAGTCAAAAGAATGCCCCAAAAGCAGATGGAGAGGGCTTCTCCTGAAGACCTGATTCAGAAGCAATGGGAAAGGAGAGATTATCTTGGTGTCCATCCACAGAAGCAAGAAGGTTTTAGTTATGTTGGTCTTCACATCCCTGTAGGTCGAGTCCAGGCAGATGACATGGATGAACTAGCTCGTTTAGCAGACTCATATGGTTCAGGCGAACTCCGGTTGACTGTGGAGCAAAACATCATAATTCCAAACATTGAGAACTCGAAACTCAACGAGTTACTTGAAGAGCCTCTATTGAAAGACAGGTTTTCGCCAGAACCGCCTCTTTTAATGAAAGGGTTGGTGGCATGCACCGGCAACCAATTCTGCGGGCAAGCCATTATAGAGACAAAGGCCAGGGCCTTGAAGGTGACTGAGGAAGTTGAAAGGCAAGTTGCAGTGACTCGGCCGATAAGGATGCACTGGACTGGCTGTCCAAACACTTGTGGGCAAGTACAAGTGGCTGATATTGGTTTCTTGGGGTGCATGGCAAGGGATGAGAATAAGAAGCCTTGCGAAGGTGTCGATGTTTTTTTGGGAGGCAGAATTGGTAGTGACTCACATTTGGGAGATCTTTACAAGAAGGGTGTTCCTTGCAAGGACTTGGTGCCATTAGTGGTGGACATTCTGGTTAAACATTTTGGAGCTGTACCAAGGGAGAGGGAAGACGAGGAGGATTGAAATTTGATTTAAACATCCAGATAACTTATCTTTTAGCTGTTTGGATGAGTCCCTGCAAATATTTGATCAGGGAGATGGGGCATGAAATATGAATGATGCATCATGGTGGGACTAACATTGGCTGCTCTTTAATTGGATTGAGATTTGGGGGAAGCACATTTTAGTGCTATAACCAGCGTTTAATAGGATTGGCTAATTTGGAAATGGTATGAGTCTGTTTCAATTATTAATTTGTTTGGTGTATCAAAATAACAGCCATGAGTTCAATGGTCTTGTTAAAAGGAATAAAAGAAAAGGAACATTTTTTTAAAATTTTTAAAAGAAGTCTGCACACCCTGCACACCTTCTTAAAAGTGTAATTTTACATTTTTATACTGTTTTGTTTTACACTTAAAAATTATTAGTGTGTAGGCTTCTCTCTTGTATTTTTTTTTTTTTTCCATTCCCGTACTAAACCACTCTCAGCACATCTTCGAATCTTTCTTGCAACCCAGCTAGAGAAGAAAGTGGGCCACTGGCCCACCCCAATTTCGCAATTAAAACTCTATTTAACTAGCACCAATCTTGCGTATGTTGGACTGTCAACGGAAGGAACTTGGGTTCTGCACGACGCAGTTTGTAAATCTCGTATAGCCCGAGCTTATAAGTCCACGGGCAGGCCCAAAATTTTCACTTAAAGATTCCCTATCATATACCACGACTTCATCCATAGGACTTAGGCTATTATTCATGCATGTTTTCACTTAAAGATTCTCTCTCTCTCTCTCTCTCTCTCTCTCTCTCTCTCAAAGATTCTCTCTCTCTCTGTGTGGGTGTTTTAAGCAACAGATGTAAGATTTTTCCATCAACAACGTGGCGTTCTATATATAAAGAG
Source organism: Platycarya strobilacea (assembly GCA_036898215.1). Taxonomy (NCBI): domain Eukaryota; kingdom Viridiplantae; phylum Streptophyta; class Magnoliopsida; order Fagales; family Juglandaceae; genus Platycarya; species Platycarya strobilacea. The sequence continues at coordinate 681,539 of CM072557.1, read as the reverse complement.
AGCCTAGACTATAGTACATAAAAGCTTTGGTGATTTTCCTGTAAAACCTGGCCATTGATGTAGTGATACTAGAGCTAAAAAAATATGGAATTAAGTTGGTGTAAACCCAGTTATATTATAATGTTTTATGCTTACGGCACCAAGCATGGCTAGCTTTAATAGCCACTTTCCTCCAAGGTCCGAGGATGCAGCAACCAATAAGAGATTGCCTTCTGCCTTAAACACTGCATATATGCTTGTTAGCTTCTGCTTTTCATTTGTAGTTGCTTGATTTTTTTCCCTAAGAAAGAAAGATACTGTTCTTGAACATAAGTTTATTTCTACGGCCTGATGGCATAACACCGGCCAAGTCTTGATCAAGATGGAAATTTTGGGTTTGAACTCCCCCTCACCCAATGGAAGTTTTGATTATCTAGATTTTTGATCAGTAGTTTGTTTATCCTAATTAAAGAATATACAGAATATTAAAGAATATACAGAATAATTCTAGGAAATTTTATTTTGATTATCTGCAAACAGACTTAATTTAAATTGAAAAAATAGTTTTTATTAAGATCATATTTGCTAATAAACTTCTTGCAAATGCTACAGTTTTTTTATGAATCTGAAAATGGAAAATGTTTTGAGAAACAAGAAACAAAGTTATATATAGGGTGTCAACTCTTGGATTTTGCAATATTTTTTGATGGAATCTGGTTGGTGGACCGGCTAGCTTTAATCAACAGCAGCACTCAAGAGTTTCAGAAGCGCCTTTTTGATCCCTGATCTATTTCTTATCGATTGCAAACAAGAAAAAGATCGTAAATCAAAGGGTCGGAAGATTTTTCCTGTCAATTGGGACAGTTAGCTAACTTGCCCCCACGATAATGCCAATGATAATATTGTACTACAGTTTCAACCCATTATTGAACAACTTGCATGAGTTGTTTAAATCAAGAATAATAAATAGAAGGACGTAGGAGAAAAACTAATTAATAAGATGGAGACATGACCAAGAAAAATAAATAATTAAAAATTAAAAAAAAAAAAAAAGAAAAAGAAAAAAGATCAACCAATGTCTGGCCGGGACTCAACAACAAACATTTTGGACCACTCGATATTGACCATATATATGATAATCAAAGCCGTTTGCAATTAATTAGGCAATGTCAGGTTGCAGTTAACTTTCTGCAATGATTGTACAGTGTACTTATGCAAGACAGAAAATTAAAAAAAAAAAAAAAAAAATCCATAACAACCTTAAGATCCGCAAGAGTTGTGGCTCCAAAACCAGCCTAGCTACCTGGGATTGTGACAATTCCAGACAGCCACATCGATCCCACGTAGCCACAAGAAAATATGTAGAAACTAATGGGAACAAGTAAGATGACTAGATGTGGTCTATAAAACAGGATGTAAAGGAAAAAACTATTAGAGAACTTGATGATTAGACAAATTTTTGGTTAATCTGAACAATGATCCACCCAGTTCCAAAATGGAAACAAAAGGAATCAAAATGATATGCTGTTTGAAGCAAATCAAGGAATCGAGGATGAGTGGGGACCCTTTTCTGGCAAGTGTTCGTGGTGTCCTGCATGCCAAGATCTAAAGAGTAAATCTGGTTGATCCTGCGAAATCCACGTGGAAGTTGTGTCTGATAAAAAAAAAAAAAATTAAAAAAAAAAGGTGCAACTTTTGTAGATCCTCGAGAAAGTATTATAAATTGATGAGGCCCTGAGGGTGCCCCCTCTCCTTTTCGACATATGTTTTAATCCGATTGGAGGTGGCTTGCTAGCTGTAATTGGAATCATGTTGGATATCATTGTTCCCAGATTTTCTCCATCAATCAACAATATTTATAATGACTTCCAGTCCGTACTGGTTTTCAAAGCATTATGATGCATGGGGTATATAGACAAAGCAGAGATCAGCCATTTTGGAATCGGAATATACAACTTTATTGTACGTGTTCCAATGAAAAATTGCTTTTTCGTGGAGATCATAATGTGTAAAATAAACTGTCATATGGAGTGAGTCGTGGCAAGAATTCAAAAAAGAAATAGAATGGTGGCGTGCTAGATTTTGTTGAGTTAGTGGATTCTGGTTTATTTTTATAGTGGTTTGATTTGATGATCGGACTCAAACTCTTTATAACTTCTTTGTAGATTTTCAATGAGGCTCGGACTGATAAATTTGTTTGATCTTGTTTGTGACTTGAGAACCCTCAAACAGAAAATTCGCTTGGTATTTGCATGATAAGTCATTTTAACAAAATTTAGCAAATAATTTGCTCGATAGAATATCAGACAGAAAATTTACTCAAATAAAAAATTTATTATTTTGCAAAATTAAGATCTTCGTCATACAATCTTATATATATGTTTAGAGAAATGATATATACAAGACTCAAATATATAAGCCTTACGCATCTTTTATAAAATAGTAGACCCTACATGAAAATTAAGTGAAAAAAAAACCTTTCTTTTTGTTAAAGGGACCACATTATAACAAAAGATTTGTATAAAGTTTATACATTTGAGACTTATATTTACTATTATTCGTAATTCCTCAAAATAATAAAATCATTTATAACTTTATAAAAAGTAGGCAATTATTAAATCACATAAATCTTTATGTGGTGGTATGATTGTTTTGTTGATCTTGTTTTACTTTTTCACAAAGACTTTCCATAGAAAGCATAACTCCCAATTTGCTTGCTTACAATTAGAAAATTATGCTCCGATTAGTACTCGAGAAAAGAGCATGCAACTTCAATTCATTTACGCCTTTTTGGGCCATGGTGATGTCCTTATTAAAGGTCACTAGCTTTGTATGATTAATCTATAGTTATCTCTATATGATGGCTGTAGATCAAGAGAAAGATTTGAGTGGATGGAATGCTACAGTACTGCCAACACCGTGCACCATTTCATTGGGGCACTTGTTCCTCTATAGCTGGAACTTTATTCCACATTGATCACGAGAATCGCACGTGGTGTACCTCTCAGGCTGTCTCTGCATCACACGCACACGCACACACACACACGCATCATGGTCAACATCATAGGGAGCATTGAGTGGGTTAGGCATTTAGAGATAGGCCATGGATCACAATCCGCCGTATGTTCCAAATATAGAATGATCAATATATACTTGATCAAGGCCTCCGGCCAAAGGCTGAGGTCAGCTTTTACGTCAGCATATTTGTTTGGCTAAATTTAAGTGGATATGGTGAATCCTTCTGGGTATATGGAAATTGGAAAGGATACCCTTTTCTGTTTGTTTCCTGGGATAATTCCAGAAGAAGGTCCTGTGGATTTTGATCCCCATATCTTCTTTTGCCCTTTCACAGAAATCTCTGCCACATTTGGCCAAACTATCCCACTTTGGATCCTTATAAGAGGAGTTTGAAGGTCAAATCATGTTTTGCTAGGCGAGCAAATGCAATGTAGGCAAGTCTGATTCCCTTGTGGTGAGTAGCTAGGTCTAATTTGCAATAGATCTTCTTCGTGGATAAATGTTGGCCTTGTAAGATTCTTCAGGCTTCTTGCAAGAGTTTTGGCTTTTGAGAATTGCTCTGACTACTTTTAAGCGCCATGTATCTTTAGTGGAGCAGTACTTTTTGATATTTGGAACAAAGAACTTGGCCAAAGATAAGTCAAATGATACCACCATATAATATGCATGGATTCCTTGATGCATTGAAATTATTGAAATCTTGCTTTCATGATCTTATCCGACGCAGCAAATACTCCACAGTAAACTTATCCATATATATATATATATATATATCCTTATTATGATCAAGTCAATAATAGACATGACTATAAAAAAATTATTTATTTGTAATCAGTTAATTCCAATAAAATAACAATTTAAATCAAAATAAGTTGCAAATAATTTATTCGGCCCAAATAATTGATCACAAAAAACCTAATTTTCTTGTAGTAATCTAACTCTGATACCGTATCAAATTTAGAAATATTCAAACTTTCATTCATAGAATCTGCTTTGTACAATGAGGGACGTTACATATATAGCTACATTAGACTAGACTCTTAAGACTTTGTAAGGAAACTTTTGTATGTAAGGAAATGATTTGCTAATTAAAAAAATTATGGGACTAATTATTACAAGAATTAAGGAATTGTTGATTTTGTGCTCTTAATTTGGAAAGATTCTATCAATAATTATTGAAAAAATGTTTACAAGAGAGAAAGAAAGGCTAAGAGATATTTGATGTCTACTACATCTCCTCTATTTATGGTATACAATATTGAAGATAAGAAGTGGTCTTTGATTTTAAACCGCTCCTTTTTCTTCAAAATTTTGGACCACTATGAAATATCTTCTTTTATAAATTAAGATTTTTATCTTAAAAAACTTTTGTGTGATAGAAAGGATGTGATGACAAGACATTAATTATATTAGTATAGTTAATATTAAAAAATCTTCAACGTCATGATTTAAATCATCTTTCACTACCTTCAATATTCAAGCATATTGTTGATATTATGTAATTCTTCATCTATGAATTCTGATGGACTTCTTAGATCTTGGCTATTAATATACTGGAATTGAATTTCTAAATCTTTTGAGAGGATCCATATATCTTCTTCTGACAATATATCTAGATTAACCTTTGTGATTAAATCAAATAAAATTTTTATACTTGATTGATTTGTTCTAAAGTAGAAACATAATCAATTCGTTAAAAAATTATAGAAATTATCTTTTAACCGGTAACCCATTAATTAAAAGGGATATATATTCATACAACAGTACTAATATTTGGGTTAATTTGCTGCAGCTTTTTGATAAGCTAGGGTGCTTTTATAGCCGGCAGTAAGAGTATTTAGATAACTTCGACTGAATCCTTCTTCATCAACTAATTAATTGTTAGTGGAAGAGTGATGTATGCCATGTGTTGGAAACAAATTGCGTGTCTCGGTTAGATCACATTCATACATACGTGGAGAAGTGACGCAGAGGCCATATATCCTAAGGAATCATGTGTGTGTGATATATGGGGAGGGAGAGTGGATGGCTGATCCATATTCCTATTAACTTTGAGTACGTACATACGTAGGACCCTTGAGATGATAGATTTTTTTTTTTTTTTAATCATTGAGATGAGAGAAATTGGTGTCTGTCCTCGATTTTCAAAACAAAAATCTTATATGATCCGTTGGTCCTTGCGGAGATTGAGGGCATGGCTAGCTAACTATCGAGGCCTTATCTAATATTTTAGAGTCGATCGCCAAGACACGATTTAAAAGAGTTGCCAACATGAAATGGCTAGCTTTCTTATAAGAACTTGCTTATAAGCTTTCTTACAAGTACTTGCTAATATAAAATAGCTAGCTATTCATTAATTATTGTTAGAGTATATAATTCGTATTTGATGCATATAAAATAACAAGATAGTTGAGAGCGCAGCGTATGGACGAGTCCATAAATGTAGGCACACTATCAAACTACATAAATTTTTGTGTGTGATTTTTTTTTCTTATTTTCTTATCTAATTAATTTCATATTATTTATTATAATTACTGTATGATCACAGCAATTATTTAACTATATTAATTATAAGAACTTGCTAACATAAAATAGCTAGCTATTCATTAATTATTGTTAAAGGTATATAATTCGTATTTGATGTGTGTATAGTGACAAGATGGTTGAGGGCACAGCGTACGGACAAATCTGTCAATATAAGCACACCGTCAAACTACGTAAATTTTTATGTGTGGATTGGATTTTCTCTTATTTTCTTATTTAATTAATTTTGTATTATTTATCATAATTGTCGCACGATCATTATAATTATTTAATTGTTATAAAACTAGAATAAACTATTATTGCAAGAGAATTTATTATAAGAGAAAATATTTAGAAATGTTTATTTCTAAAGAACTGAATTTTTTCTCTTAATTTCTTTCTTTTTTTCTCTCTTTCTTTCTTTTCTTTTCTTTTTTTCTTTCTTTTCTTAGTTGTGATACTTGTACAAAACTAACCGAAAACGTTTGTATTTATAAATATAAATTACTGTGCAAGTTACTGTACACATATAAAATTTTCAAATAATTTGCTTCACCTCTCCCTCAAAAATCGTTGAGGGAGAGGCTTGGTGGGGGTGGGGGTAGGGGTGGGGATGGGGATGGGGGAGGGGGGAGGTCATTCAATACTCTCCCTACATTATTACAACACTCCCCTTTGAATGACCTTTCATAAAAAATTTGTCTCGTTAAAACAGTATTAAAAAAAAATTCAGTGGAAAAAAAAAACCAATGGAGAAAGAAAAATAGTACAGCATTTTTATGTACCTACAAATGCTTTAAGATTGTCTCGTTAAAATCTTGTAAAGGAAAATCCAGTGGGACAAAATCTTAGCGAAGGAAAAAGAGTACAATCAGCACAAGTTTTCAGGACATTTACTTCCCCTAAAAAGTGCATGACAACAAATCTTTAAGTCTTCGCATTCTAATATTCTGCATAATTTTCTTGAATGTCGTAATTAGTAATGCCTTCATGAATAAATTTGTCAGATTATAACTTGATCGTATCTGCTTGACATCAATTTCACCTTAATTTTGAAGTTCGTGAGTATAAAAAGATTTAGGTAAAATATGTTTGGTTCTATCACATTTACTATATCTTTCTCTAATTTGAGTGATACAAACAGTATTATTTTCATATAAAATTGTTAGGCTATCATTGATCATGGGAAGACTATACTTTTCTTAGATATATTGAATTACTGATTTCAGCCAAATACACTCTCGACTTGTTTCATGAATAACAATAATTTCTGGGTGATTTGAAAATGTAACAGATAGTGTCTGTTTGACAGATCTCCATGATATGACACTATCTCCATAAGTAAATATATATCCAGTTTGAGATATACCTGTATGTGGATCTGAAAGATAACCTGCATCTGTATACCCAATCAATTGTGGACTTAATCCACGTTGATAAAATAATCTCATGCTTAGTGCAATTTACAAAATATATTAAAACTTCAATTGCACTGAGATATAGTACTTCAGAACCAAGAATCTCTTCATCGCCTTCATAAGGGCAGAATGGATAATTCTTCACATCAAATGATCGAACAATCATTTAAGTACTCAGAGAATGAGTTTTGTCCATATAAAAGTACTTCAGAATTTTCTCTGTATACATGAACTGATAAATAAAAATTCCATTTGGCAAGTGCTCAAGCTGCAAGTCAAGAAAAAGTTTTGTTTTGCCAAGATCTTTCATTTCAAATTCATTTTTTAAATATGTAGCGGTTGTTGAGATCTCTTTAGGAGTTTCCACAATATTTAAATCATCAACATAAACCGTAATAATAACAAATTCGGATTCTGATTTCTTAATAAAAACATATGGGCATATAAAATTATTCTCAAATCCTTCTTTTAATAGATATTTGTTTAAGCGATTATACCACATGTGTCCGAATTGTTTTAACCCATATAAAGATATTTAAAATTTGATAGAATACATATTTTTAGATGTACTTGTAGATGTTTCAGGCATTTTATATCCTTCAGAAATTCTCATATATATGTCATAGTTTAAGGATCCATATAAATATGCAGTGACCACATTCATCAACCGCATTTCTAATCTTTTTGTAACAATCAGACTAATAAAAAATCTAAATGTGATTGCATCCATAACGGGAGAATATGTTTCTTCATAATCAATTCCGGATTTCTACAAGAAACCTTATGCGATAAGTCATGCTCTATACCGCACAATTTTATTTTTCTTATTACGTTTTCGTATAAATACCCATTTATATCTAACAGGCATTACACCGTTTGGTATTTGGACAATAGGTCCAAATACTTCTCACTTTGCTAACGAGTTTAATCCAACTTCAATAGTTGTTTTCCATTTTATCTAATCATTTCTACGTCGACATTTTTCGACGATTTTTAACTCACTTTTTTCATTACTTCTGGTAATATCAAGTGTCATCTTATATGAAAATATGCTTTCGACAATAGTTTTATTTCTATCCAAAATTTCCCCAGTACTCATGAAATATATTGAAATCTCATTATTTTTAGATATTTGTTCTTCTTGAGGAGAAAACATCATGAAACACCTCTTCATGAGGTTCATTTTTAGGAGATTTTGGAATAGAAGATTTGATCTTTTTAGGAGCATCAACTATATTTATAGTTTGTATTGTGGGTATTGGTTTTTCAAAAATATCAAATTCATTTTGTATTTTTTTCTTTTGAGAAATTTTATCTTTTGCACCAATAGGTCTTGTACACTTCAGGCATGTCTTAAACTCACATATTGTTATTTTAACAATTTATCATTCAAGGATTTCAATAATTGCTGGAGCATTAACAGCAGAAATATAAGATTTTACTACACCTTTAGAGTCAGTAAATACATTCGATAATTGATTTGCAACATTTTACAAATGAATAATTTTCTGAATTTCTAGTTTACATTCATTTATAGGATGATCAAATTGAGATAAGATTTTATTATCCCAAGTAATTTCATGTCGTGCTTCAGGTACCGACTTTTTGTTATCCAGTAATGGAAAAATGGATTTGTCAAAATGATAATTATCAAAATGTGTTTTAAACATATTCCATGTAAGGAGTTCAAGGTATCTAATAATAGATGGAGAATCAAAACCAACATATATCCCAAGTCTACGTTGATGGCTTGTTTTTATACGATGTGAAAGTATAATTGAAACATATACATCACATTCAAAAATATGAAGATGAAAAATATTTGGTTATTGACCAAATGCAAGTTGTAATTGAGAATATTTATGATATGCAGATGGTCTGATACAAATTAATGATACTGCATAAAGTATAGCATAGAAACATGTAATTTTGATTTCATAAGTAAATGTCTAACAATTAGCTAAAGCCTTTTAGTCAAAAATTTAGTTAGACCGTTTTGAATGTGTGTATAAGTAATAAGATGTTCAACATCTATTCCTATTAACATGCAATATTTATCAAAAACTTGAAACGAAAATTCATCTGCATTATCCAATCGAATGGTTTTAATTGGATACTCAGGAAATTATACTCGTAGTTTGATTATCTAAGCAAGAAGTTTAGCAAATACAATATTTTTAGTGGAAAGTAAACAAACATGTGACCATCAACTTGATGCATCAATCAAAATTATAAAGTATTTAAATGGTCAACTTGATGGATGAATAGGTCTACATATATCTCTGTAAATCCTTTGTAAAAAAGATGGAAATTTAACAATGACTTTTGAAGGAGATGGTCTGATAGTCAATTTACCTTGAAAACATGTAAAGTACAGATATTCATTGGGTAAAAGAATCTTTTGGTTCTTTAAGGGATGTCTATGTGAATTATCAATGATTCGTCTCATCATTATTGATCCCAAATATCCAAGGCGATCATATCAAATCATAAATACTTTAGGGTCAATGCACTTATAATGCACTATTACATATGATTCAATTATTATCATTTTTGTATAATACAATTCAGAAGAAAAAGCAGACAATTTTTCTAATATGAGCTTCTAGCTCGATACTATTTTAGTAATAAAAATACGATTTTTATTGCTTTTATTGGTCATTCTAATATGGTAATCATTACATCGTATATTTTTGAAACTTGATAAATTTATTTTAAATTATGAAAAAAATAGAGTATCATCAATACAAAATTTTTTACCATTAGGCAATACAATATAAATTATTCCGGAGCTTTCAATTAGATTTGATGAACCTTATATAGTATGGTATAGTTTTGCTTAGTGTTAGATTTTGAAAATATTTCTTATATTTGAAAATTATGTAAGTTGTAGCACTGTCAGTCAAACATACATCTTTATCATTCAACCCAAAGATAAAAAGTTCATCCATATGATTCATGATTTTACAAAATATATAAAATTTTCATTACAAATAATAAGAAAAATACATTAATTGGGAGGAACACTTCTATCTCCAATCAAGTGATCAATTCTACCATAAGGATTTTCAAAAAAATCAGAAACATCAAGATGAATAATATATATATTTATTGAATTATTTGATGGTGATACTAAATTTGTTTCAACCATTTTATTCTTTCATTTTATAAATGCTTGATATAAATCTATTAAGTGTCTGGTTGTACGACAGATACGTGACTAATGTTCAGTTATACCACATCTATAATACACATATTCACCTCTCTTTGAAAAATTATTCTAGTGGATTTCATCCCTTTATGAGTTGTACTATTTCTAGTGATACGGTATATTATTATCTATTTTAATGTTGTCACTTCTGGGATCAACATTTCTATAATTTCTTCTACCACGTCCAAGCCTCCGATTTCTTTGAAAGGATGCACTATTCGCTTTTAGGAATGATGTAAACCTATTACCATTCACTTCAAGGAATAATATTGAGCCAGTAGGAGGTGACTGGTGGTTTTTTAATAAAAACTCATTATTTTGTTCAACTAATAGAATATATGATATAAGTTTAGAATATTTCTCGAATTTTCTCTCTCGATACTACTGTTGTAGGAGCACATTCAAGACACGAAAAGTAGTATAAGTCTTCTCTAGCATAATTTTAGTACTGAAATTGTTTTAAAAAGTGCAAAATTATACTCATTAACACTTTTAAAATTTTGCAATCTTAGGTGCAACCATTCGTTACGAGTTTTTGGGAGGATGACAATCTTCTGGTATTCATACCTCTCCCTTAAATTATTCCACAAAATAAATGGATATTTTATTGTAAGATACTCAGTTTTTAATTCTTTATGAAAAAGATGGCGTAGGAAAATCTTTACTTTAGTACGGTCCTGCAGGGATGGTTGATTTCCTTCTATAATTGTTTCTCTCAAGTTCATAGCATTCAGATGAATCTCAGTATCAAGAATCCATGATAAATAATTTTTCTCAGATATATCAAGAGTAACGAATTCCAATTTTGTAAGATTAGTCATTTTCTACATATATAACTAATGAAATATATATGTGTTTATCATAAATATATTTATAAAATTACGTAGATTTAATCAATAAAATATTTCATATTTATATCAAAGACCGCAAATAATATATTGAAAAAATGACTTAAAGAATAAGACCACTAACTTCAGAATTGGTAGAACAGTCGTGCTGATAACGTGTTATAAAACTAGAATAAACTACTATTGTAAAAAGATTTATTGCAAGATTGAATTTTTTTCTCTTTCTTTCTTTCTTTCCTATTTCTTTTCTTTCTTTTCTTTTCTTTTCTTTTCTTTTCTTCTTACTTGTAAAACTTGTACAAAATTGATCGGCAATGTTCGTATTTATAAGCATCAATTATTGTGCAAGTTATTGTGCACATATAAAGTTTTTAAATAAATTGTCCCATCTCTTTCTCAGAAGTCGATAAGGAAGAGGTTTGATAAGGGGAATGTCATTCAGTACTCTCCTGCATTATTACAATATTAACTATATTAATTATGATATTATTGATTAGTGATTTTAGACTTGCATATTTTAAAATATATATGGTTAAGTTCAAAATAAAATGATTGTGATTTGTAACTCATTGGGTCGATCATCGATGGAATGGGATTGGATTATACGAAATATCTCATCACTATAAATGCCTTGAACCATCAAAAGTCAAGTAATTAGTAGAAAATAAGATTATTGATTTTGTTAATTCCTAACAAACTAAACAGTACTGATCCAGCTTCCACTTTAATTTATATGAACATTTAAATAATACATTACTTGTCTGAAAAAAAACTCTAACGGATCATGTATTTTATTTTCATTTTCCATTTCGCTACAATAATCACGCTACATTAATTAGTTGGCGCCATTGTTTTATGCGCAAGTTTTATGCACTTCCTCAAATAAAGAAAAAAAAAAAGAAAGAAGCTAAATATGAGACACTTGAAAAAATCTACATGTTAATTAATCAATTATGGATTGTACTTTGAATAGTAGTGCTACATGTTATATGCACAATATTACACATACTAAGTACAAACAGCCACATTTTATTAACATATTTTAATTTTAAATTTTAAAATCTTCACCATTTTTAATAATTGATATATTAGCATGTAAAGTTATGTAACTATATGTAACTAAAATTATAATTATAAATAATATTTTCTTTATACTGTTTTTTAATGAACTGCACGAGAGACTACTACACTTATCTAATCTTACTCTTACCACTAGTATTTATAATTTGCTTGATATATTAAAAAATAATAATATATATTAGATACAATCTTAAGATATTTATTCTTGCACTCTCTTTAAAAGAAAATGAGATTTATCGATAAAAAGTTACTTTCTTATATAGATTCTAAATTTACCTTTTTTTAACATAAAAATATACAAAATTTAAGACTATAAATATCAATTTTCATGAAAAAAATTAAACAATATTACAATATCTAATATAATTTGAATAATGATATCATTCAAATAATACATTTTATAACACATTTCTTAACCTATATTATAAAATAAGAATATTTTTAATAAAATGACAATAGTTTTATAAAACATATTATAGAGATATCCCTCTTTTTAAAATACTATTATATAAAATACGATAAAACATAATGCATATTTATCATTTGAGAAATGATAATTTTAATCGTGAGTTTGTAAATGTTATGTAATTAATTTAAAAATAAATTAATAAATATAAAAATTATTAAATAATAAATTTCACTTTTTTTAATATTTGTGTATTTTATAACTGTACTTAATATTTATTTTTTTATTTTTCTATAAGCACTGGACCACCCGCGTATAGACACGTATCGTCCCAGGAGTTTCCGACAGCGACGGTACCATCTGACGTGCGCTTCGGGGAGAATGACGTCAGTCGTTCCTCTGTTTCCCCGCCAGAAGCTCTGGAAAATTCCAGTTTTTTCATAAAAACGGCCCGTACAAACTATAAACATCACCGACCCGTGGATAAGAACGACACAGCATTCGCCAATCGCTATTACGACATCGAGGATGTGTCTGTTTCAAAACGGCCTGAAGATTGCGTGAACTGTAATGCACCGCCGTTTCAACTGGGTCCCATCTGATCTCTAGCTGAGAAATGCCGTGCCGGCCAAAACTAGATTCCTCTCGGCCCATCTCTCTCTCTCTCTCTCTCTCTCTCTCTCTCTCTCTCTGTGTTTTTCATCAGCTTGAGGGTCTCTCGTACTGGTTTAATTCGACACTTTCATTGCTTGATCAGATCAGCTCAGCCATAAATTAATGATCAAATTTGGGTTCAAGCAGTACTTGGGCGGCTCAATTTCAACTTCTGAATTTGGATTTACTCTAAAAATTTAATCTTTTTGTGTTCTCTCGCGCGCCAAGAATCGAGGATGCCAATGTGCTAAACTATCAAGCTATATAGGTTGCAACCCCAAAAGTCTGATAATTGTAGGGTCAGTCGACGGTCAAGAATCGATCGAGGCATGAAAATGAGGATTAGGTCAGGCCGGCAAGTCCATACAATATATTAATGCCCCACAAAGTGAAGAACACGAACAAATTATTGATTCATACTGTTGCCCTTAATTTGCACACAGTACGGTATAAGGGTGCATGGGATAAATAGCTAGGACGTATGGTAGGCACCGTCTTATAAATGTTATTGTACATTGTTTAAAAAAGAAAATTATTCTGGACTTTAAATGAATCATTCTCTTTTTTAATAAAGAAAGAGAGATGATGCTTTATTTAAAATTCAAGACAAATTTCTTATGTGAAATTTCTTATTTAAATATAACATAACATAGAAAGAATTTAAGTAGTAACAGCTATAGCTAGTAGTTCTCCAATATTCTTTACTTGATCTCTCATTAGCAGATTTGTCTCTGATCATCTGCTAAAGTTGAATTTCCACTTACTCATGATCATCATACATATCGATCTAATGCTAGTTTAATTAATTAAGGCAACCCGGGATATATATATATATATTTATAATATATATATTTTGTTGGCAAATCTTCCCTCGTTAGATTTGTCCCTCTGCAAGCTCTTCCCTAGCTAGCTAGTAGCTACCTCTTCACCACATTATATAAACCCCAAGGCACCCCCATCACTTCTCATGAGTGGTTTTATACCAGCAGCATAATACACCTTATAGTACATGCACTTCTTTCACTCTTAAAAAAGATCACCACTACAGCATTAATAGTCTAGAATTCAGAGAGAGAGAGAGAGAGAGAGAGAGAGAGAGAGAGGTGCTACATTTGAATGGACACTACTATTTCAATTCTAATATACATATTTCTCTTTCTCACAACCCTTTCCTCATATCCGGCCTTAATGAGGAAAAGAAAGAAGAAAACTGGGAGCATATCGGAACTTCCTCCGGGTTCAATGGGGTGGCCTTACATAGGAGATACCCTCCAACTCTACTCTCAAGACCCAAACATATTCTTTGCCAAAAAGCAAAACAGGTTCTTAATTAAAATCTATGCTTGATATTATTATAATTCTTAAATTCTTCTTTAATTCTATATATCCTTCTGCATGCATGGTCTTCAACTTGATGGTGCTGATCTTTTTTCGGACATGTTTTAGATATGGAGAAATATTCAAAACCCACATACTTGGCTGTCCTAGCGTCATGCTGGCTAGCCCTGAGGCGGCCCGATTCGTGCTAGTGACTCATGCTCATTTGTTCAAGCCCACGTACCCCAAAAGCAAAGAGAGGATGATTGGCCCTTCCGCACTCTTCTTTCACCAAGGAAACTATCACGCCCACCTTAGGAAGCTGGTCCTAAGTTCTTTATCCCCTGAGACAATCCGGAAACTAGTTCCTGATATCGAAGTCATAGCCATTTCTGCCTTGGAGTCATGGGCAGGGGAGCAAGGGATCATTAATTCGTTTCACGAGCTGAAGAAGGTTGGTTTGGCGCGACATTAATGTATAGATAGTAATCATATTTATCAAACATGTTTCTAATTTGATTTTATGTGGACACTTTTTTCTTGGGTAACTGACGAAATTGTAGTTTTTTATGAGATTTTGTTTTGTTTTTGTTTTGGATCATGTTTTCCTAATATATTGATCTCCTTGATCCTTCGCATGCAGTTCTCTTTCGATGTCGGCATTCTTTCTATCTTTGGTCAGTTAGAAGGCAAATATAGAGAAAAGTTGAAGGAGAACTACTGCATAGTTGATAAGGGTTACAATTCTTTTCCAACAAAAATGCCTGGTACTGCATATGCGAAAGCACTCTCGGTAATTAAGCAACATCACCTTAATAATCCCTGACAACCTCTTACTGGAGCGCTCTTGATAATCTGATCCTTAAATTTTTTTTCTTACCCTGATCTTCCTCTTTCCTACTCATGAATGAAATCTTGAAGGCAAGGAAAAGGCTTAGTCAGATTGTAAGCAAGATAATTTGTGAAAGAGAGGAGAAAAAACTACTGGAGAAAGATCTCTTGGGTTATTTGATGAACTTCAAAGATCAAAAGGGGCAGAGTTTAACTAGGGATCAAATCGCTGATAATATCATCGGAGTGTTGTTTGCAGCTCAGGACACAACAGCTAGTATCCTAACATGGATTCTCAAGTACCTCAATGATGACCAGGAACTTCTCGAAGCTGTAAAGGTAAGAATAGTCTATAATTACCTTAAAGTTCCAGAAACTTTGGAGTAGTAAATTAATCTTCATGTTTGTGGACAAGGACAAAGTAATTGCTTTTGTATATGTTACTGCAGGCCGAGCAAAATGCAATATATGAAGAGAACGATGGAGGGAAGAGGCCCTTGACATGGGCTCAGACTAGGAGTATGCCACTTACATATAGGGTATGTGCTTATTAATTTACTAGTACGTAGTACTATTCTGGATAACAATTTCAATAAAGTGGGATTCTAAACGGACAGCTGGATATTTTTATAACTTTCAGGTTATCCAAGAGAGCTTGAGGACGGCAACTATTGTATCATTTACGTTTAGGGAAGCAGTGGTCGATGTAGAGTACAAGGGTAAGGATTCAAACAGCTAGCCAGTAGATTCTCTTATCTTGAGGCTTGACCAATCAAGTTTGCGAGGGCGCTTTTGTTTCTTACAAAGTTTCCTTCTAATATTCTCAGGATATCTAATACCAAAGGGTTGGAAAGTACTGCCACTGTTCAGGAATATTCATCACAACCCAGAATATTTCCCAGATCCTCATAAGTTTGATGCCTCTAGATTTGAGGTATGTGGGAGTCAGTACAAACAAATTAAAGAATTGGTGTTTAGTGATCAAATACTAGGAGATCATGAGAGACGTCAAGCTGTTTCCATTTAATCAAGAGATCGATGGTGGTTTTAATTACAAGTTAGACAAGTCACATACAAGGTCTTAGAAATAATAAGAAAATAGTAGTAAATAATTTGAGAATACTAATAATAAAGAGTAGTAAATTAGTTTGAGAATATCTTAGAACAATTGTGTTACCAAACAACCTTTTTTAAGTAATTTGTTTATAAACATGCTTATTGTGGCTGCTGCAGGTTGCTCCAAAACCCCATACTTTCATGCCATTTGGAAACGGAGTGCACGCTTGTCCCGGCAATGAGCTTGCCAAGCTAGAGATGTTCGTTTTGATCCACCATCTAGTAACCAGGTTCAGGTACCCAGAAATTAAAATAAACAAAAATATTATAATTGGTATATATATATATATATGTGTGTGTGTGTGTGCGTGTGTTTGTGTTGATGTTTGTTGGGGTTATTAATGTTTGCAGGTGGGAGGTAGTGGGATCTCAAAGTGGGATTCAGTATGGCCCATTCCCAATTCCCCTGAATGGACTCCCAGCCATATTTTGGAAACAACCCAGCAGTAGTCCCAAACAAGATGACTTGCTTTCCCAGGCCTAATCCCACCCAAATCAAAACCCTTCTGTTTTAATTTTTATATAACGGGGTTACTATCTAATCTATCTTATTCCTCATGTTACCAATTATCCGGTAACTTGACTTTGACTAGTTCAATAAAAACAGAGAGATCAGAGAGAGAGAGAGAGAGAGAGAGAGAGAGAGAGAGAATTTGAATGGGAAAGATTTTTTTCCCCAGTTATTTGTGATATCCAATATATGTGATTTTAGAGCACCAAGTACTGAATCTTGTATAAGCCCAAAGGATCATAAATTAAACGATTTCCACGTGGCATTGTCTAAATCGTTTGTTTGGGGGGGGGGGGGGGGGGTGTTCAACAGAGGTGGTGTCAAAATAGCCACGTGTTATCAATTTGATAATCTGTATGAAAATAGAGGTGCCGTTGGCTGGAAGGCACTCAAGTATGTAATCCTCACCAGGGTAGAAAGCAGCTTGACATTCACATGGCATGGTACTCAACATGAGCAATGAGTACCATAACCGGGCCTTTGCTTGAATCCTCACTCATCATTTCGACCTTGCGGCCTGTCCTGTGGATGCATGATGTCTTTGCATGCTTTGCGTTCTTCCTAGTTAACATGATCATTATAAGCGGAATCCACGAGCTCAATCCATCACCACTACTTTGGACATCCAACAAAAAGAAAAAGTTTCACTCACTGAAACATCTCTATACATGCAGATAAAGCACGCATTCCTAAAATATACGTTATTGATATTCTGCCTGGATTTATAAAAATTATTATAAGAAAAATTTGATATTTGTAATAAATTATTTTTAATGAATAATTATTTATAACGAAAACAGATTCATTTTAACTTAAAATAATCATTTTACTAAAAATAATTAGTCATAAATAAATAATTTTCTTATAATGAGAGGACTCAATCCCAACAACAACAATGTTACTACTCATGTATGCCACCCAACATCAATTCTTGCGTGACGTTATTAATCCATATAATAATAATTTACATAATGATGGTAAACTTAATAGGATTAATTTGATGTAAACTACACATAAGCTAGCTAGCTATAATGTGAGTACTATCATCATGTTTTTACAACGAAAGATCAACATAATAAATTAGCATGGGTTTGATCATGATGACTCTTCAAGAAAAAAGACTTGTTGGAAATGCTAGATTGAGATCAATTAGTAAAACTTCCATTTACATGATGATCATGAGATCATTGAGATGCAGCTGCATGCATGCTAGCTGCACGGTTAATTATTTCTCTCTAATTAGACAAACCGCCATATTCTATTACATGATACGTACCTACATGTGAATAGGTGATATGCATGGAAGGAAAGAAGAGGATTGTGATGGAGGTTTCTGAGAATGGAAAGGTTTCTAAGAAGGTAAAGGACTCTGTTCTAGAGGGTCTTGTTTTGGAGGGTCCAATTTTGTTGAATGAAAATAGAGTACTGGAAGGTATTGGTGCAAAGGCAAAAATGTGATTGTTGAGGGGATTATAGGAGCGATTGAAGAGAAGAGTGACATGGGGAAGGTTTGGGTGATGTTGTGTTGGGTATGGCTAGTTATGAGATGGAGGATGGAGAGGGGAGGGTTGAATATTGTAGTACCATGGTGGTCTGGAACAAGGCAGCGTGAAGTTGGGGTTGGTTTGAGTAATTTAAGGAAAAATCCGGAGCTTGATAGAGAGGAGGATGATGATATGGTGAAATGTAATAATATGTTTGATATGTTGTCTGAAGGAAATGAAGTGGTAGAGAAAATTAAGTCAAAGGATTATGCTTTGGATCCTCGCTCTCAACGTTCCCATCCTGTCAAGTCAGGGAATTTAGGGAAGA
Source organism: Platycarya strobilacea (assembly GCA_036898215.1). Taxonomy (NCBI): domain Eukaryota; kingdom Viridiplantae; phylum Streptophyta; class Magnoliopsida; order Fagales; family Juglandaceae; genus Platycarya; species Platycarya strobilacea. The sequence goes on along the minus strand of CM072557.1, from coordinate 662,815 downwards.
AAGCAAGTGCTATTCGAAAGTCGACTAAGGTGAAAGCCTAAGCCCAAAAGTTGAACCTATGATTGAGAATTTAATGGCATGGAATGTTCGCAGATTGGGGACGTCCAAAATAAGAATTAGGAAGATTGTTCGTAAGTATAATATTTCTGTATTGGCTATTTGTGAACCTTTTCATAATGTGGATAAGCTTAAAAGGTGGGCAAGTAGTCTTGCCTTGCCTTACGTCTTTTCTAATTCATTTTTTTGGGGGGGAGGAGGGGGAGGATTTGGTTGTGTCGGAAAGATAGTATTGATATGGATTTTGTGGCTGTAAATAATTAGTGTATAACTTATTTGGTGTCGGATCAAAGGGGTTCTATATTGGTTTCATTTGTGTATGTGAAGTGTACAATGATTGAACGTAGGAAGTTATGGGATCATCGTGGTGGTGTCTTTTGTGTTGGTATCCCTTAGATAGTGGTGAAGGATTTTAATATAATTTGTGGGAATAATGAAAAAGTGGAAGGAAATCCAAGGTTGAGATCTTCAATGGATGAGTTTAATACTTGTATTCATTTTTGTGGTTTGATTGATTGGAGGATGGAGGGGAAGCAGCTCTCTTGGTGTAATGGGAATCAAGGTTTAGCCCATAGTTGGGCTAAGCTTAATAGTGTACTCATTAATAATGAGTTTGTTACCAGATATGGAGGTGTTGTTGCTTGGTTTTCGAGTCGTCAGACTTCAGATCATTCTCCAATTTTGCTTCAGCTTGTTAAAGAGTTTCTAAGATATGGCCTAATACCATTCAAGTTTCAAAATATGTGGGTTGTACATGAGGGCTTTTTAAAGGTTGTGGAACAGTCCTGGAAGGATAGGATCAATGCTGAAGGGGGTTTAATGGTGCTTGCTCAGAAGTTAAAAAGATTAAGACTTGGTCTTCATACGTGGAATAAAATGATTTTTGGCCGTGTTGATGGTCACATTTGTGAATTAGAGGAAAAAGTAGAAGTGCTTGAAGAGACTTTGCAATCAAATCTTTCTGAAGCGGTTGATGTCGATTTGATTGATATTCAGAACGATCATTGATTGTTAGGTCAAAAGGGAGTAGATAAAGTTGGCACAACAAGCAAAACAAAATTGGCTTTGTGAAGGGGACCAGAATTCAAAATTTTTCCATGCAGTGATTCCTCAACGAAGGAGAAAGGTAGGTGTGAATAGTATGAAGTTCTTTTATGGTATTGTTCTGGGCACTCTAGCACTAGTTCATAAGGGGGCAATGGAATTTTTGAATAGCTTTTGACCTAAGTCACGCATGGAGAGGATCCTAATCTTTAAGATATTATAGAGCCTGTTTTGGTTCAGGAGGATTTTCGAATACTTATTTCTATTCCTTAAGAGGTTGAAGTGTATTGTCTATTAATGTTAATAGTAGCCCTGGGCCTGATGGCTTTGGATCTTAGTTTTATATCACTTGTTGGAAGATTATCAAGGAGGATGTCATGAATGTTGTGCTAGAATTTTTTCAAGGTATTGATTTACCAAGAGTGCACTTCGTCTTCTATTGTTATTATTCTTAAAGTCAAGGATCCTTCTTCGTTTGACAAGTTCAAGCCGATTAACTTATGTAATGTCGTTTATAAGATTTTTACAAAGCGATAGGCTTACTCAGATTTTAGATAAATTAATCTCTCCTCATCAAGGTTCATTTGTTAAAGGGATGAGTCTTTTCCAAAATATTTCTTTCACTCAAGAAATGATCAGGAATATTCATAAGAAGTCGAAGGGAGGAAATGTGATGATTAAAATTGATATGAGTAAGGCGTATGATTAGGTGGATTGGATGTTCTTAATGCGGGTTTTAAGAGCGTTAGGCATTCCTCATCATTTTTGCAAGCTAATATTCAATTGTGTGGCGTCTTCTTGGTTCTCAGTTATGATGAACGAGACTTTTAGAGGATTCTTTAAGTCTAAAGGGGTCTTCGACAAGGGGATCTGTTGTCGCCATATTTATTCATTATTATGGAAGAATTACTTTCTCGACTTATTAATGTTAGAATGGCAGAAGGAAAGATTGGTATGTTCTCACATCCGATTAATGCGCCGATTGTGTCTCATTCACCTTATGCAAATGATGTTGTAGTTTTTGCAAATGCTTCTAAAGGTTTTATTTGTAAATTAATAGGGGTAGTTAAATTGTATGAGATGTGGTCGAGGCAAAGAGTGAATTTTGAAAAGTTGGCTATCTATTTTTCAAAACATTTGCCTATTCGACGCACTAGAGAAATTCTTGCAGAGACAGATTTTTTGAAGGTACGTTCCCCTTCATTTATTTGGGTGACCCAATTGTTGATGGGAGATTAAAAATTAGTCATTTTGATCTACGTGTGGGGAAGATTGAAAAAAAAAGTTGCTAGCTAGAAAAATAGGATTTTATCTCAGGGGGTAAACTCATTCTCCTTCGACATGTATTATTGAGCATACCTATTTATTTGCTTTTGGTTTCTCCTATGCCGAAAGTTGTGGTTTGGAAATTAAATAAATTGTTTGCTAATTTTTTCTGGGAGATGTGGATGGAGTTAGGAAGAGAAAATGGAGGCCTTGGAGATACTTGTATGCCCCGATGGAGGAGGACAGGGTGGGGGTAAGGGATTTGACTGAGGTGCATAATTCTCTTTTTATGAAGTTTTCTTGGCAATTGCGTGTTCATGATTTTTTATGGGCTAAGTTCTTCAGGACTAAGTATCTGAGGGATGGCAATATAAATGAGTGGAAGATGTGGTTCTGTTTTCTAGAACAAAATGGTTGAGGAGATGCCGACATTAATTCATAACTCAAAATGGCATGTCAAAAAATGAAATATTTCTTTATAGTTTGATAAATTTTTGGATTCTAGTCCCCTTTGTGAAGTTGTGGATTGTGTTGTAAACTCACAAAGGGGATTAGAATCCAAAAATTTATCAAACGAAGCTGTGGATTGTGTTGTAAAGTCACAAGTACGTGTTAAAGATTTTGTTATAAATGATGTTTGGGATATGGATAGAATGAATTTAGTACTGGGTGATCGATTGTCTTTAGAGGTTATGAATTCAGTGGGTAATTTGAAATGTGCTCAAGATACTTTAGTCTGGTTGCCAGATAAAAATGGGATGTTTTCTACTCAGTCGACATGGGACCTCATTCAAAAAAAAAATGCAAAAGTTTGAATGGGAAGGTGGATTTGGAATAAATGAGTGCCAACAAAATTGCTATATATTTATGGAAAGCAGCTTTTAATTGTTTGCTAGTTGACTCTCAAATTCGGCATGTGGTATTCCAGTGATATCTCAGTGTAATTGTTGTTTATTGAGGCAGGAAAAGGATCTTGATGATGTATTAAATAGTGGTGATTTTGCAAGGGAGGTATTGAGGAGAATTTATTCTAAAATTGGCATTCCATTTGTCCATCAACAAGGTTGGAAACAACGTGTCAAAGCTTTGTTTAACCGAGCTTCTAAGTCCTTTAAAATGAGAATAATCTTGGGTCTCATTCCTTCTATGGTTGTGTGGAGGTTGTGGCGACGGAGGTGCTTGACTAGGATGGAAGGAAGGTATGAGTCCTTGAATCTGATTTTTGGTTTTATTATTTATTGGATTCGGTCTCTTGCTTCTAATGTTAGTAAAGTTAAGAGATTAAATGAAGTGGATAGGAGGCTACTTACTAAGTTGGGCGTGAGGCTAGTTGAACCAAAGAGAACGCTTATTCAAATTCTGAAGTGATTAAGGCCATTGAGGGGCAGATATAAACTCAATCTTGATGGATGTAGTCTTGGAAATATGAGAAAAAGTTGTGGAAGGGGTATTCTTCGAGACAGTGACAAGAAGTTCGTTTTTGCTTTAACTTTTTGAAAGTTGTTCGAATAATGAAGCTGAGTTACGTGTTGTTTTAGAAGATCTCAAGATTTGTAAAGAGTTGGGGTGTGTGTGTATTGATATTGAATGTAATTCCAATGTGGTGTTATCTTAGATCTCGGCTAGGATATTTGGAAGTCTTTTGCTATGGTTGGATGGGTTTAATTTTTCCATTAATCATTGCTTTAGAGAGGGTAATTTTATGGTTGATGGTCTTGCACGTAAAGGAGTTTTGAAAGAGAATATTGTGTTTAGGAAGATGAGTCCGTTGCCTTGATTTATTAGAGGTTTGTTTAGATTGGATTAAGTAGATTTGGCAAATGTAAGGATTTATTAATTGTTTTTGCAATGTTCTTTATTAGTTTAGTGCTGTTTTTTAGTTTGTTTTGATGCTTGGATTTGAGTTTTTTGTTCTCTAATTTGTAAACTCTTAAGTGTAAGTTTATTATCACGGTATTCATATGCCATAAATGATAATTCTTTAATAATTTTGAAACGAAACTACTATGTGAGTGGCTACTAGCTCTTCCTAAAATATATATAACATAATTAACTATATATCCAATTTATATTAATTTCGATACAAGATATAACCATGCTTATATTGAACAAATAATAGTTTGAATAACATCTTTTTCAATTCTTCTTTTGTTATTTAATACTTAATATATATATATATATATAAGTTGACGAGATGATCTAATATTATTATTATAGATTGTAGTTTTATTTTTTATTTTTTAAAACCTAATTAATTAATTTGGAAATTAAATGACCCACCCTTGAAGTAACTTACCTAGCGTCAGCTTTTGACTATGGATACAATATATACAAGAGAATATCTTAGAGCAAAAATGATGAGAACAAGTCACATCCAAAAGCACTCACTCACATGAACAAGCGGAGAGGGTGTTGAGATTGAAATTCATCGTATGCATCGCGAAAGTAAACAAAAATGGGTATGCGGCATACGTGGCATTAGTCAATTGGTGGGCTGTTTTTGAGCATAAATGAGCCCGATCGGCTCTAAGATTTGTTTATATCACTGTTTATGTGAGTGTGTGCTATTGGATGTGGTTTCTCCATAACATGTCTCATCTTAGAGCCGATTGGGCTCATTTATGCTCAAAAATAGTCCACCAATTGACTGATGCCACGTACGCTACATGCCCATGCTTATTTACCTTCGCGATGCATACGATGAATCTCAATCTCAACACCCTCTCCGCTTCTGCCCCCTTCTGTGTGACCTAACCAGAAAACTGACCCCCTTTCTCCGACGGCCACTCCAAAAAAAAAAAAAAAAAATTACAAATCTGAATTTTCTTTTTGAATTTTTTATATTGGTTTTTGTTGTTGTCTGTGTGTATGTAATTGTACCAAATGCCATTGCGCTAGCAAATGGCTGGACGTTGTGCGAGAAAACAAGTTGCCAAAGCTAGTGGCAATTCAGGTGCCCCTTCCATTTATTTCTCTATTTTTTATATGGTTTTTTTTTTAAGTTTTCTGAAGGAAGAATGTCGAAGTGAAATGGTTTTTCTTTTCTTAGTAATCTGGCTCTTGCAAGACAAATAGTTTGAAGAAATTGGGAGGGGCTGCGAGCTTCAACGGGACGGAGATTTGGGTGTGCAAGAGAACTTAAGAGAACCTCAATTTCTTGTATATGGTGTTTGATTATAAATGAGCAATTTAGTATTTTTGGTTTGGTGCCCTTTCATTTAGTATTTTTGATTATAAATGTGCGCTGAAGAAGAAGCTAACTGTTATGAGAGCTGTTGTAAATTCGGATTTCAGATTTTCAAGTTTAAAATTTTCATCCATCTTTTAAAAAAAAAAATTTAATTTTAAAAAATATATTAAAATTTTAAATCGAGTGAGTACAGTCCAATCTAAATAAACAGGCCTACCTGTCAACGTTAAAACCATCGGCATCGGCGTCGGATTGAGGTGGGCGACGAGAAAAATGGCAATTGCAGCTCTCGATGACGAAAGGGAGAGCAAATTTGGAAACGGGGCTCACCTTAATTGTGATTGTCTGCAGTTATCTATCGATTATTTTATAAAATGTTTGATGTGGCAAAATATTAGTGAATGGCTGCTTTTGTTTGAAAACAAGCCCGACCGGTTGCAAGCGCTACCCTAAATACAAACTGTGATCTTGATCTGAGGATCTCTATGGGCCATGGCAGATCAGATCCAGCCAAAACTAGATCATTTGCAGCAGTATGCTTCCAAATTTAAATGTACGGCTGGCATTATATATATATATATATTAATATTTTTAACAGCCCACCGTTGACTAGCTTGTTAATTTGAAAATTATATATTCTATATCAGAACGCAAGCATGCGTGCAACTTTTTAAGCCCAGAAATCCTTGTTGAAATCATTAATAATTGGCTAGCTTCGTTTGTGAAGCTAATGTTGATCTGGCAATTTTATATGAAAACGGATACTTTAATTTCCCAATTGCATGGGAAGTTGAGTTCAATTGTCAATTGAAATCTTGTGAGATTTTCTCCTTTAATATATCAATCACTTTTCCCGCACTTCATTTCAACGTGTGTTGAGTTGCGTAACTAAAATCGCAGAAAGAAAAGAGAGCCCAACCCCACTTATGGGCCAAGGCTCAACGGTGGCCTTTTAACCCAAAAAGAGAAGTAATATAAAGAGAAGGAAAAAAAAAAAAAGACAGCACAAAGATCCTCAACCTCCACCTATATCCCATTTCCGTTTCAGTTGCAGTCTCTACTCTCTCTCTCTCTCTCTCTCTCTCTCTCTCTGCGTTCCCTCTCTTTCTCTCATTTAGCAAAATTCTTTTCAATCTCTCTTTGCTCTGAAATTAGGGCAGATCAAGATCTTGGATCTCGGAGATTATCCGCTGAATGGAAGTTCTTTGCACCTGATTCTTTCATTTCGTTCCATTATTTCGTATTTTTTGATAATTTACTTGCTGATTGATGCTTCTCCTTGCACTCTACTTTGGACGCCAACACTTACATGGACTCGATCTTGAGCCACATGGATGGCGCGCCGCACCCGTGCCATTTCGTCGTCGCTGTCTACTTTGCACTCGGCTTCGTCGTCGCCAGGTTCTACCTTGACAGATTCATCTTTCGCGTAAGGTTCTTGCCTTAATATCCTTATGCCTTAGAGCATTTGTCGTAGCTTTATCATTTTCGAGTTCTTTCTACGGTGTACTAGAAAATCTTGGGAGGGACAAGTTGCGTTTTCGAGTTCTTTCTACGATCAAGTTGTTTTTTAAGTAATTTTCATCATCAATGAGCTGCATTGTGATTTATTAGGTTTGGTTGAGTGAACTTTCTTATTTTCTTGGGTTGCAGCTTCTTCTTTTTTTATAAGTTAAGTTGCAGCTTCTTAACTGCATGATTTACAGTTTCTTGTATTTATCGGAAGCATTTGTGAGACTTCTTGAATGCATTATAACAAGCACGTATGAGCTGCTCTTTTGAGTCCATGAAATTTAATGGTGTAAGAATATGTACCATAGTGCAGAATCTTGATCAGTTACAGCTCAAGTTTCTCCGTCTCTATTTTCAACGATAAGATAGATTAAAATCATTACCCTGTGAAATTTTCCACTCTTTTAAGGAATGATACTTCTCCATGAATCTCGTCCTAATGAGTAAACTTTTTTTTTTATTTTTACAGGTACTAATGATTAAACTTCTTTCCTTATTACTATGATCCAAATGTTGACATAGATTTAATGGGAATTGATAATATCCTATGCTCTTTTTAAGAATAAATTTTCTACTTATAAAAAAAAAAAGAATAGATTTTCAGGTTTTTGTTACAATATATAGATATATGGACAAGAAAACAAAAGGACAAGGCATTTCCACACAGATTTTTCATTAATATTACCTTACTTAGTTATTCTTTTTCCGATTATTTCAGAGGTTGGCCATCCGGTTGTTGAGTAATGGAACTGTTCCATTGAATATTGATGAAGCAACACGAGCAAAGGTTGTAAAATGCTCAGAGTCAATGTGGAAACTAACATACTATGCAGCTGTTGAAGCATGTATTCTCAATATTATACAAAACGAACCATGGCTCATGGATAGAAACGGATACTTTAGAGGCTGGCCAAATCAAGAGCTGCTGTGAGCTACTGTTGTTATTGTGTTATTATTATATTTTATAAGTATGAGCTACTATTGTTATTAACTTACTGTGGAATTTATCTGACAATTTGCTCTTCTTTTTGTTCACAATTGTTTAAATGTGTAAAGGACTTCTCTTGGATTCATGTTGTATACTTGGGCTATGCCTATCTTTATTAATTATATCATTTACTTATAAAAAAAAAAATGTGTAAAGGAGAAAAAAAAATCTATTTTCATGTTGGCAGATCTCCTTTTGAAACTATAATTATAATAGAAAAGATCATTTATATATTTGCAATAGAAGCTGGTCAAGTTACTGCAGGTTCCTCGTGTGGGAACTGATAAATATATGCAAATGGTTTAGCTCCTTCCGCTTTGTTGTAACCATGCATCTAATTTTGGCATGGTTTTTTTCCCTAGGTTTAAATTTGACCCTCCTCTTCTGAATGCATTTGATTGGGTATAGTATTACTTTCTCTAGCCAGCATCTCAGTTCTTTTAAGTCATACAACAGGGGGAATATGGAGGGGGCAACATAGGTTGTGCTTTGCATCAGGATATATCTTGCAACGTCTTAAATGTTTAAAATTCAGTCCTTTTCTAGGATGGTTCTAGAATATTCTGTTGTATGGTTACAATGAATTGTTATATGTTTTTTAAACTGATCGTTAAATTCTCATTTCAGTCTTCCCTTAAAGCTTTTCTACATGTGCCAATGTGGATTCTACATCTACAGCATTGCTGCCCTCCTTACGTGGGAAACTCGAAGGAAGGATTTCTCAGTAATGATGTCCCATCATGTAATTACCGTTGCCTTGATTGGGTACTCATATATTACAAGGTATTACTTCCATTTTTTGTCTCAGTACAATGGATTAGCAATCAGTTGTACGTGTAATATGTTTTTTCATTTTTTTGTGTGGAAGCTTTCATACCCTTTTTGTTGGCATGGAGCTGTCTTCATTTTCTAGCTTCAAAATTGACAATGAAGGCTTAAGAACATTGTTGCAGAACACCTGTGTACTGGCACAAGTTTAATAAAATATATATGAAGAGTTTACACTGTTGAGCAATGGGCCTTTGCTTCATTTGAAGATGGAAAGCTTGGTTGATGCGTGCTCTAATGATTACCAGGTGGCGTCTCCTATTGAATTGGAGTATTTTAATTATATGATGATAAAACATAACAATCGAGATGCTATTTTAAAATCAGTGGACTTTTTCTTATCAGTTCCATTGCTCCCAATAAAAATATTTGAATTATAAAATATTCAGAGTTTGATATGTTAGATAACCTGTATAGGCGGCGGTGATTAGCTTCAGCCTTTTACACACACACACAAACACACATATTTAATTTGAATGGACCGTTTGCTGAGTGATACTGAAGATGCTTTTCGACCATTTAGCATTAAGGGATAGTTGGCAACTTTGCTGTCTAGTACGAAGATATAGTTAAAACTCAGCTGCCATGATGATTAGATATATATATATATGGTCGTGCTAAGAGTTGTTAACAGCTGATGGTACTTGGTTACATTTTCATTACTGGTCTGGGATTTTTCTCATCAGTGTAAACATGGAATGTTAAGTCTCTGGTGTTCCATGGGCATGCTAAAAGTGGTGGGATAATGCACTTATAACTTGTACATGGAGTGTTAAGTTTCTGAGGACGTTCAATGCACTGTGGAGGGGAAGTTAGCCAAGTCCTATTTCATCGCATCACTGGTGTTCCATTCTTTTGATTGTGCTCAGGCAAACCAGCCTGGGCATGCAGAGATCCTTTTATGTCTGTTTGTTCATGTCCTTTGAATTGCATCAGCCTTTTTCAAGTTTTTATTGTCTTTTATTTTGCATCTTTCTCATAATCCGTTGCTGTTTGCCATGTTAGACGGTATTGGTGGCTACTACGCCTTATAAAGATCATCAATGCTTATATTCTTAAAACTTCTGGGGCTTTTGTATTGTTAATATTTAACTATGTTGTAACTTGTCAAAATAGCGAAAAGAAATAATTTATTTTAGAATTTGTTTTAACTGTTTCCATTTGGCATCACGTCCATGGATCATTTTAATATTGCAATACCATCACAAGGAGGAAAGCACCTGTATAGCTTTGCAAATTCTTCAGGGGTTCTCTAGTTGGGTCTTTAGGTGCATAGGTCTACATCAATAAAGTTTGTGTAAAAGAGCTCTTACAGATAAAACCATAGCCCTTGAGAGTTCTGTCTACTATTTTTCTCGGTGTTTCAGTATAGGACTAGGTTGATTTCACCGAGAAATATTTAGATTAATGCTAACATAAAATTATGCAGTAAAAGAACCATTAACATTTTCCTTCTACAGTTTTTTTCGAATTGGCTCTGTTATTCTTGCCCTGCACGATGCGAGTGATATATTCATGGAAGCTGCTAAAGTTTTTAAATACTCTGAGAAGGAGCTTGCTGCAAGTGTCTCTTTTGGATTCTTTGCCGTTTCATGGCTTGTTCTGCGGCTAGTATTCTTCCCTCTTTGGCTTATAAAAGCATCAAGGTTTGCCCTCAGGGTAATTGATTTTAATTCACCAGATGTGGCGTTAGTGCTCCTTTTACTTATCTATTCTTGGTATTGGCATTTTCCAGCTACGATCTTTGTGAGGTCTTGAAGTTATCAGAGGAGGCCTATCCTACATTACTGTACTATGTTTTCAATACAATGTTATTGATGCTACTCGTGTTTCACATATATTGGTGGGTACTTATATGCTCGATGATCCAAAGACAGTTGAAAAACAGGGGAACGGTTGGAGAAGATATAAGATCTGGTAAGCCATTCACTGCTTATGTATTATCATTCAGTTCATGCCCTGTGCATATTAGGTTTCCCTTTTTGTCATAATAATTGTTATTCAGAAAATTGTTGTGAGAATTCTCTTTCTCTCTCACACACACACACACACTCGCCATCTTAGATTTCTACATACTGAAATGTGTACCGGAGTAAAAATGTGAGAGTTTGTATATTCTGTGTACACGGACAATGCCTAGTTCACTGAGAAACTCAGCCGAGGATATCTCTGATACACATTATGGTTACACCAATAATGTTGGTTCAAATATCAAACACCAATGGTATTGGAGATAAGAGTTATTAAATTTTATCTCCTTTATAATCTGAAGCAGCAATTTTAATTTCACGCTGAAGACAAATTATATCTCTGTTTGATACAGATTCAGAGGATGAGGAATAATAGGTGGAAGGTTTTTGTTCAAGTTTTGATGCTCTCACTGATGATTTCTGTGTTTGTTGGTTTGCATCTGATATCAAGTGGGTTCTCACCAATTGTAAAATTTGGAGGGGGTGGAAACTTTCTTTGATTTCTGGTTTTCCTTTTATCCTTTTTCGGGTATAATAGATGAGGAGGAGGAAGGAATGTTAAGCATTTCTTTTCCAGATATCTTTCAGGTGTATACACAATAGGAAATTCCTGTATAATTGTTCATTTTTTCTTTTTGTCATGTGGATAAGTTTTTGTTCCGACTTCTTATTAGGATAATTGATAAAATGGCGAAGATCCCAGAAGCAACAGATTATGTTACTACTACTGCTACTACCTATGATCTTTAGCGAAACCAAATTTTAGTGATTTGGAGATACTTTGAAAGTGTGCAAAATGATCTTGCTTGCTTGCTTGCTGCAGCATTATGTACCATCTGATCTTTTTGGGCTTTGGAGGTCATGTTGTTTATTTTATTTTATTTTATTTTTGTTTGTCCCAATGGAAGTATTATTAGTATCGATTAAGTAACATCATCGAAATGAAAATTTATAGACCTGAAAAAAAAATGACACTGCCAATCGAATAGTGGAGAACAACTTATGAACCCACGTTCCGTTATGTAGTTGGCATTTGTTGTGACAACACTTGAACCGCTTTCACATCCTGTTTGTGAACCGCGGACGCTTTTTCTCCTTTTTTGTTAGATCCGCTAAATTGAATTGATTGTGTGCGCGCGGTCCGGTTGTTTTTCAGCTGTCCAGGACCCACCCGCCCACCTTTTTTGTTTTTTTCATCGATTTTTTAAGTCGGTGAAAATAAAGACTTTCAATACATCATACAACAGGAATCGAACAAATCCCATCACTCTTAAAATAAATATTTTAATCCCATCATATTCTTAATACTTTTATCCGAAGCTTCAAGGGAAAAGTGATAAAAAGATAGATATATAAAACGATACTTTTATTTCTAAATAAATAAAACGATACTTTCTAATCCAATCTTGTTTCTATATAAAAATCCTATTCCATTGACCAATCGGCTTCGTTAATTCATTTGAAATATATTTTGTCTACAAAACAAAAAAGGTAACAGAAAGTACTACGGTTGCTGAAAAGGTCACTTCTAGTACAAGGATGTCTAGACCGGACCGATGGATGGAGACTGTGGCTCTCCAAACAAAAAGGTCTACACAAAAAAATTAGGCGTTGCCAAGAAAATTGAAGCGAGTTGGCACTAAACATATATAAAAATAAATATATAAATAAAATAGCACACGGGTTCAACCAAAGTGGAGCGAGTACGGCTCCAAAACATGCCTCTTCACCCACTTGCAAAGCCGTCAAACAATCCGCGTCTTTGAGTGAATGAGTGGGACTGAGATGTCCCCCACTACCTCTCTCCTACGTCAACCTCAACCTCAAACCACCATTTCCAACGTCATCAACCGCCATTATCTGTCTCTTTTAACGCTCTACAATTAATTCACCCACGTGCTCCCCCTCCTCCTAATATTTTAATCCTTATTAAACCCGTGTGAGAAAAGTGTGCCAGTTGGCCGCAATTACACTTCAGCCTTCACCCCAACATATAAAACCCCCCACCCCACATCTCTTGCCCCCAACATTCCATAGATCAACAGACTGCCCATTCCAAATATCAATACAAAATCTTCAAAACCAATTTCTGCAACTCCAACCGAGATGCAGGGCAACTCGTTCAATGCACCAGCACTAAACGAGGAGGCTTCCTCGAGCAATCAACATCCATCTCGGCTCACAACTGAACAGGAACTCTCTATCATGGTTGTCGCTCTCACCAACGTTGTCTCCGGCACTTCTGCTAATCCCAACTATTCTACGAACTCCCTCCTATTTCACACACCATCTTTCACTAAGTTGGGGCGTACTTGTGATGTGTGCAACATTGAAGGTTGTCTCGGCTGCAACTTTTTCTTCCCTCCCAGTACGGATAAGTTTCAAGAAGAGGTAGAGGACAACAAGAAGAAGATCAAAGGGAAAATACCCACCGGAGAGACGAAGCTGAGACGAGCAAAAAAGAACTACAGAGGCGTCAGGCAGAGACCGTGGGGCAAATGGGCAGCGGAGATCCGAGACCCAAAGCGAGCAACTCGAGTTTGGCTTGGCACTTTCAACACAGCAGAAGAGGCCGCTCGAGCTTATGACAAGGCGGCTATCGACTTTCGAGGGCCACGTGCAAAGCTTAACTTTTCATTTTCGGAATATACGACGGATGGGGATCAGGTTTCGGAGTCGTGCATGACATCATCAGAACAACATCAATTAGCAGAGAAGGATGCTTCTAATTCTTATTCTTCTGCAGGAATTGAAGGTAGATCAAAGGAAAATGAGTACTTGTGTGAACCTTTTAGTGAGGAAGAGTTTCAGCGGTGGATAATGATGGATTTTTCTGAGAATTCTTCTGATTCTGCTGCTACTAGGACTGAATGCTCCTAAATAAGTCCGACTTCACTTGAGAGGCAAAACCATGCCAGTATTATCAGGAACGTCTATATATTCTGTAATGACAATTACAGAATCTGCCATCGCCAACAAAAAAGAAATTCTAAATTTGTTTACTATTTAGTATACTGTAGCTTCAGTTAGCATGTTTGGCTGTCGGGCAAATCCGAGAAGGGGGATCCACACGGGCCACAATCTCTCATTAAAAACATCGATCGGGTCCCCATAAAGTAAGGAACGTGTGTCCAGTGTCCACCATGATATTTGCCCTTACTACGATCGAGTACCAACTACCAAAGCAGATTGGCTGTGGCCACGTGTATTAATTCACCATTTCCGTTTTTATTTTAATAGAATCCGTTACCACGTTTCCCATATATCACGTGTATTTGCAGATGTTAAAAGATAGAAGGTCAATTGGAGAAAGAAGACTATAATTTTAAATAAAAGTAAGATAAGAGGCTTTTTCAATAATTAAAAAAAAAAAAAAAGTTAAGATAGAGGCAAGGTGGGGTTCAAACTCAAACTCAAAATCCATTTTTTAGGTCGATGATTATAAGTTTTTTGTGCTAAATATATTTTATCATCCAAAAGATATATATATAGAAAATAAGTAGATTTAGGAATGGTAATTAATAAAATATATAATGATTGTGAGAAAATATTTAAAACCCATAAAAAAACTTAAAAAACAAAACAATTAGTACCAATAAAATTAAGACAGTAATAATATTAACCATTCGAAATCAAAATAATTAAAAATAAAAAATAAAAAGAACATCTCTCTCATGCGCAGAGGAGCAACCGAGGTTTGATCTGAATCTCATCCAGGAGGTGATCTTTCTCCGAGTAGCCAATCCAAAGCTGGCTTGCGTTTGAGAAGTAGCCTCCAAGGGGGTGTGACTGAAGACACCACATATGGGGTGAGGGATTTTTGTTGTTGTTTACATTAATTTTGTTTCGCAATTTTTAGTTGGAAGTTATGTTAATATATTTCAATTTATGGGTTTAGTGTCGTAGGATCTCTTTGTAATTAAAAAAATTCTCATTTATTTATTTATTCAGAATGAGATGGAGTGGTAACATGTACAAACAAACGCAGGTCCGTAATTGAGCGTGTAACAGAGGAATAAAATTCGAAAACAAGTTGATTTGGAAAAGACGTTCACCCTGAGAAAGGTATCTTAGGTATGGTGCCTACAACAATTTTTACAGCTGTGAAACACGAATATCCCTCCCATCTATGATCAACCTCATCAGTCATCACTCTTGCCTAATTATCGCCACCACCAACGTTTTTGACACGTAGTAAAAATGTAACAAAGAATTTATGTACAAATGTACATACAAGCAGCAGACAAGATGAGAGAGAGAGAGAGAGAGAGAGAGAGAGAGAGAGAGCCTAAAAGAATGCACAGAAATCGGAGAAAGAAAAAGAATGCAACTTTAGATAAACAAACATGGAAAATGCTATTCCTCTCCTTCATTTACATCCCGGGTTCCGCTTTGAGGTTTTTTTTTAATATAATTTTTTTTACATTTTAAAATATTTTTTAAAAATATAAAAAAATTACAATATTATTTAAAAATACTTACTTAAAAATCATGAAAAAAAAACTCAAAAAAAACCTCAAAACGGGACCCCTGGGATGGATATCAATCTTATCGCTTAGCACAGAGACTAAAAGAGCTAACTTTCGAAGGGGTTGCCACCACCAGTGGAGCTTCTGGAGAATCACTGTTAACACCAAAGTTGTCGTGCATGAAACGGCTCTCAACAATCGACTCATCCTTCAACACAATCTTGTAACAATAACAACTTTTAAGGCCTTGCTGATTCCTGTAGCACTCGTGAGCACTGTTCTTCACCTGCTGGAAGTCCCATATCACGCTGAACTTCCCCACTGTTGCAACCAGGTGCCGCTCTTGTTTTCCATTTTCAGTCACCTAAAACCCAATTTTGCACATGAAACAATTCCATTAGTTTAGGGTAATATTTTTTCACCAACTAAATGATCAAAAAAGCAGTTTCTATCACCAAGTTCCAAAAAACGCCCTGAATAAACGGCAAATAATTAATCCAATTCAACTGGAAATAGGTAGTTTGACAGAACCCTCCCCAGGCCCCAACTTTGAGCACACAAATGAAACAATAAATCTAAGCACCGGCACCTAAAAGTCAAATCATATGCACATACAACATTACAAGTTGCCTATGGAGTTTACAGAAAATTTTATTTTCATTCGTTGTCCTCATCAGATATTTCAGGATTCATTCTTTATGACTGAAGAACATCACCCATCATTTCAGTGTCTATGCATAGTCCAATCTCTGATGGTAACAGTTCTTCCTAGCTAGGTACAAGCAGATTGTGTGCTATTTGCCATTTGTATTTGGAATTGCTAGACTTTTCTATTTGAAGTTTGTATAAATCATTTTTCTAAACCCAAACATCTCCCCATATGGAGACCAGAAAATTGTGTTCTGTCTCCGCAAGATAGAAATGCTCTTCTTTACCATTTCCTTCTCGCGGATCAGATTAAAAAATAAATAGCATAATAAGCCAACAACCATATATATAGAACATCCCTCAAGAAGCTATAAAGTATGAGCACACTAACTTTCAAATATGCAAGATGTCCACCACAATTTACTTCGAACTGACAGGGCAATAAACAACTTCGCCAGTCGTAAGTTGTCACTTAAAAACATATAACAAACTACGGTCTTATGTAGATATATTACAGAGCAATTAAGGATTGAAACATATAAAGGGGATATAGAATGCCTACCCACGAGAAATGGCCGCCGTGAAATTTATTATTTGTCCCAGCCAAATGCGAATCCAGAGGAGTCAGCTTCAACAACCTTGGAGCAGGAATCTTGTTCCCCATTCGACCACTAAATCCAGTCTTTGTCCTCCCATCTTTGTCGGTAAACAGAGTGCAGATAAGGATCAAATGAGTGTCAGTCGTGCCTAAAATCCACTTCCCATCGTACGTAACATCCAAATTTGTAACCGGTGAGCCGAGCCCAGGAAAAGCTGTCTTGGCCTGCCTCATCGATGACTTCGAATACAACCTTATCTTCCCATCAAGAGAACCAACAACAACGGACCCGTCTCCGGTGGTCGCAAAACACTGAAAATTCGTCCCTCTCGAGAACTGATGCCCCTGCGTCCAATGCAACACTGGTGAATTTGCCATCGCAATGTTCTGAACCATTCCTCTACGATCACGCATATCCCACTGACATAACCTATTATCATCCAACCCCAAAAAGGTCGACTCCGAAGGATCTAACTGGGACCCCTTAGTATCGTTGGTGATA
The DNA here is from genome assembly GCA_036898215.1 of Platycarya strobilacea. Taxonomy (NCBI): domain Eukaryota; kingdom Viridiplantae; phylum Streptophyta; class Magnoliopsida; order Fagales; family Juglandaceae; genus Platycarya; species Platycarya strobilacea. The sequence continues at coordinate 645,743 of CM072557.1, read as the reverse complement.
TCCCTCATTGTAATATCAGCCCCATCCTTCTCAAACTTCCACCTCGTAACAATCTTGCCTGTTTCAATATCAAGCTGCTGAAGCCCCGTGGCCTGGGGCTTCCCTTCATTCGATGGACTCATAAGGAGCATATTCGTCTCGGCCCTCATCAACAACGCCTTTTTTGGGGTAGACAATCGGCTCGAACTCGAGTTCCCAGCATCGAATTTGACAGAAACACCTTTCCCATGGATTCCACGATTAAAATTCCTGTAAACCTGCAAGCCTATATCGTTCACCAAGAAGCTATTATCCAGTGCTCCCAGAGTCAAGCTCTGTACACCACCATTCGACACCACCATTCGCCGCCTCCTCAAACTCCTCTAGCAAGTCCTGGCTGGCCCGGATAGGTGTTTCCGGCTCGCCGCCATAGTCTGGATCCTCCCACATCGATTCGTCCGCCACCTCGGGCTTAAGCCACCCAATGAACTCTTTCCCGTAAACCTTAATCTTGTTTTCCTCATTCGCTTTGAGCCCGTGCACATTCTCAAACATATAATCCTGAAATTCAGATACGAATTTCCTATACGCCTGGTCGGTGGGGAACTTCAAGGCCCACACCCCGTTGGATACAAAATCTACCCGGCGCTGATCGCCGAACAACTTCAATTGCATCTCCGTCGAAACCCTAACACGAACCTTGGACCCCACTTTCAGTTCCCACCAAGACTGTCCCATAGCGCCGTCCTGTTCATCTTCATCATCCTCACCGTATACTTTGGAGGTTCTGACAAAGGAATAAGACGCGTGCTTTTCTGAGACGATCCACTTGGCATTGGGGGTGTTGCCGCCTATGTGGAGGTAAAGCTTGACGGAATTCGTCGAATTAAGATTTTGCGATGAGGAAGGAGAGAAAGACGCACCGTACTTGAGCTTCAGGGATTTGAGCTTGGCGTCGACCTCGGCTAGGGATTTGGAATTAGCTTGGGTCGACGGCGAGGTTTGTGGCTTTTGTTGGTCCTCGGCGTCGTCGTATTGCTCCTGCTCATCCTCTTCCTCTTCCTCAGTGTATCGGTCCGAGTCGGAGTCAGCCATGTCGAAGCCATCGCGGCTCTGAGAGGTACCCATCGTAGTAGAGGGAGAGAGTGAAAATGTCGAAAGCTTTTGAGAAATTATTGGAGTGCGGAACTTCAGAAATGTTTAAACTTGGCGTCGTTGCGATCTCGGGAGCAGTTAGTTGGACTCTGGCCCTTTGATACGGACTGTGTCACCGTTTATAAGAGCATTTGAGGATTAGTATTAATCACATCAAAATTTATAATTAAAAATTAATAAAAAATATATATATGTAAAAAAAAATTAGTATAAAAATATTTTTTATTTAACTTTTAAATAAAAACTCATCAAATTTAATAATTTTAGATAAATTATTATTCAAAAGTTAAACAAAAAAATATTTGTATGCTATTTATCTCATTTTTCTTCTTTTATTTTTGATTAAATATAACGAAAGTTTTTTTATATGTACAAATTTATATTTTTTATCAATTTTTAATAATAAATTTTGATGAAACCAATGTCTAAGAGCATTATATTAGTCTGATTAAAATAAATCATCAAAATTTGATGAAAAGTATAAATTCAGGCACATATTGAAAAATTGATCAAATTTGATAATTTATTATTCAAAAGTCAAGTAAAAAGTATTTTTATACTATTCTTCACACTTTTTTTTTATTATTTTTTATCAAATATGACGAAAATATTTTGATATTTGTACAAATTTATATTTTTCATCAAATTTTAATGATTTATTTTGATGAGACTAATGAAGATGCTCTTAATAGAAAACTCATCAAAGAAATCATCAAAATTTGATGAACTTCAAATTTGATAAATTATTATTCAAAAGTTAAAAAAAACTTTTATTTTATTCTCTCCACTTTCTTTTCCTCATTTTTGATCAAATATAATGAAAATATTATTGATAAGTCTAATATAGGATTATTTTGGTGTTGATTTTCCATTAAACTTATATTTTTCATCACATTTTAATAATTTTTTTTTTTATGAGTCCAACACTAGTGCTCTAACCGATTTCATTAATTTGTTTTTTTAGAAAAAGTTTTTTTTAAGGCTATGTTATACCGTAAACTATGCACATATATTGATATGTAAAAAACCTATGCTCATATATTAACAGAAGGTGTAATTTTAGTATTATCGTTGTGCATTTTCGCACACCTAAGCCGAGTTCTAGCAATTCAGGTTGGGATCTTTCTACACAAAGGTGGGCTTGACGGGAGTTTGAAAGCCTAGGGTTTAGGGTTTTATACAAAACATCAAGAAAAATCTCATACCCTGTATCAGAAGACAACGTCATGCTCACAGTTATCAGGCCATAGTGTTTACTACGACATGGATTCTGAAGTAGCATGATTAATGTGGCATAGCTCGCCAAATGGCGTCTCAACGACAGACGATCAGTAAAGTCACTTTCTATCTCTTTTGTAAGGAATGGAAGGTAATCTGTAATCTCTATTCACTTGCCAGTTTAGATCTTTATATGTTATGTGTCGTAGAAGGATGTCAAGATCGGCTTGTCTTGTCACCCCTCCCCCTCGCAGGATTTGTTTCCACAAAAGCACGGTTCATGGTCGAGTTTTACTGGTGATTCTTGAACCCATAAGAGGAGAGTGATTCGGACTGAGATCAGCTTCATCATCCTGCCTAGGCCAACCTAGGGACAAAGATGAGAATATTCTCTCCAACCATGTTTGTGATAGGAATCAAGATTGAAAATAGAATAAATATGTAATAATCTATAACTTCTTTAAAAAAAATATGAATATTATCTTAAACCTATTATGGTTAAACTACAATGGAAAATATTTATGCAGAAGGGGCTTCTCTATTTATTACTTTTTTTTTTAATCTTACAGTTAGTTCAACTTGTTTTGTTAATGAGATCCCAAATGTTGCTCCAGGCCTCCTCATTTATGATACTCCAAGTAATTCTTTAAAAAGTTGATTTTGGAGAGTTGATAGGGAGTCTACTATGCATGATGCCACATCAACAGTGATTAAAAAAAACAAAATGTCAAATGCGGGATGAAGAGAGAGAATGGTAAAATTGAACAGAGACTGCCTTCTTGGCACCGCAGACTCTCCATCTTCAACTTTCATGTAAAATCGATTCTCAAATCTTCAACCATGCTCAATCTGATCTTGTTGGATCTCACATTCTCTGACGAGCACGACAATCTGTCCACCTGGGGGACCGATCAGCACTTCATCTAGCAGTTCAACTTTTGGGAGTTTGATCCCTGCTCAGACATCTTCACCAATGATTCCATCAAACGGCGTCATCGGTGAACGAAGCCACCGTTGCTTCAGCAGTCACAACAATAGTAAGGCAAGCATTGGATTGTCGCTCTTCTCAAGCGTGTCGAACAAGATTGTTGAACCCAAAATTTCAAGTTTCGTATAAATCTACACATGAATTTTGATGATAACAAATGAATTCAAAAAATAAATGAGTCTCAAACTCAAGTTGTCCACACAATATAATCAAGCACATCAAGGAAGCAAGCATGAGTAAGAAGGGAATAAGTTCACATTAAAATCATAGAGTAATGTTATAAATCTCTTAAAAATTCAAAATTAGGATTAAGACTCAAAATTAATATTTTATCATAAAGCATTAAAATATATTTTTCACATGTGCATGAATATTTTAAAAATTAAATTTGAAGATTTTGAAAGATGATTGATTGTCATCTTGCACATGTGCATGACATGATTAAAGGTTTGAACTTTGAAAATATTAAGATGATTGATTGTCATCTTTCACATGTGCATAACATGATTAAATATTTGAATTTTGAAAATATTAAGATGATTGATTGTCATCTTTCACATGTGCATGTTTTATTTGAATATTTTCAAAAGTGGTGGATGCTTTTCTTGACTTATGCAAAAGGTAAATGTCTTTATTTGAAAATTTTGAAAAGTAAAGTGTGCTCCTTTTGTCATATGCAAAAAGTAAAAAATTATGTTTGAAATTTTTGAAAAGTAAAGTGTACTCCTTTTGTCACATGCAAAAAGTAAAAAGATTAGATTTGAAATTTTTGAAAAGTGAATGATGATGTTTTTGACATGGGAATTTTTTCAAATTTGAAATTGAAAACTCATTTGCCTATAAATAGCTCACTTGAGTTTTGCAAAAGATAGAACAAGAGCTTACACATCTATTACTAAGTTTTGCATCATTCCTTCAAAGCTCTCATTCTCTCTTTTCAAAAGTTTTGAGTCTTAATTCTTATTCTTGTTGAGAGAGATATAGGTTGCGCTGTATTGTTTCTATCTCACTTATTGAGGAGTGTACTTTGATAGTCTACCTACTATCAACTCTTGTATTTGTAAGAGGGTGCGTATAACCCTTGGGTGTGTAGAAGGTGTTCTACACGGGGAATAGTTAAATCACCAAGTGTGAGGTGATTGGAAGTGTAGAAGGTATTCTACACGGGAAATAGTTAAATCACCAAGTGTGAGGTGATTGGAAGTGTAAAGGGTGTTCTACACGGATTCTTTGGAGCGGTACTGCTCAAAGGTGTAATAGGTTTCTATCTCCACCTAAAAGAGATTGAATAGTGGATTTGGGGATTCTCAAGGGGTAGTTTGAGGCGAGGACGTAGGCAGTGGGGCCGAACCTCGTTAACATACTGAGTTTGCTTCTCTCTTACCTTTACTCTTTATATTTATTGTTGTTTCATATTTTGTTTATATTTTATATTATATATTTGATTTATAATTGTTAATTTTTTAATACAACTCAATTCACCCTCCCTCTTGTGTTAGTCATCTGGGCAACAAAAAACGTAGATGAATTGTTTTTGGTGTTATTCTTTTTAATTTATAATTTTGGTTTAAGTTGGATTTAAATGCATTTCCTTTGTAATTTGGAATTTTGGTTTCTTGGAATTCTTTCATTGAAAAAGACATGCCCATAATTTGTTTTCTCCTTATATATACATATGGGTATGTGTGTGTTCAGTGTTGCGTATGTAGCTACTAAAAGATGGGGGAGAAGATAATAGAAAATGATTTCACACTTAGGCTCGGTTTGTTTTACAAATTGGATTCAACTCATTTCATCTCATTTCGTACTTTCAACTCATTTCGAATTTCAATTCATCTCAACCACTCATTTTATTACTATTCATAACTCATTTCTAAATCCAAGCGAGCCTTTATTTAAAGGCTTCAAGGAGAAACGATTTTGGGCGAGAGGCTGTAATCAGCTTTCGAACATGAAGATAAACGGGTCAATCTTGGTGAGCTTTCGAATTGAAAGTGAGTTTTGAAGATGAACAGGTCAATTTTAGGAAATGGTTAGAGGTTGAAGATGAGGAAAAATGCGAGGGGGTCGATTTCGAGGATCAATAGTCAAAACATTCTTAAAATTATTCTTTAAAAAGTATAAATTTATATATTTATTAAAAAATCTTGATCATCAAAAACAGAAAAATAAAAATAAAAATATTTTTTGTGAATAATAAAATCAAAATTTTATTCAACAAAAATCAAATTGAATAACTTTATACAATCTAATAAAATTGCTCTCAGCTGAAAATGAGGGAAATGATAGATTTTGAGAAATGGCTAAAGGTTGAAGATGAGGGAAGTGTGAGATTTTGGTTTTCAATCAAGAAAAGGAAAGACGGAAGGAACTGAAATGGTGAGGGAATCGATTTCGCACAAAGATTGAAGATGGTTTCTCTCTCTTCACAGGCTGAAGACAAAGGCCCGTCTGTATTCGATTTTGCAATTCCCACTCTTCATTCCGCATTTTACACTTCATATATATTTTATTACATCACTACTGAATGGTACCGCACTTAAAAACGACATGCCATTTTATCGTTAGTCATTTTAAGCAAAAGGATAACATCTGCTGCTGCTATCTCCACTGAAAAAGGGCCAACGCGCCAGATAGGGGTCGAACCTATGACCTTCCGCTTAGGAAACGGACGCTCTATCCACTGAGCTACAGGCGCTTTTGTTTCTAATATAGTATCTATTTTTAATAATTGTAATAAAAAATTGATGATAGTTCAACTGACTTGGTCAACATGTTCTCAAAATCCCACCACTCTCTTCGAGCGCTTTCCTCCACCTGTGACGCCCGCATGTGAATCCCGAACTTGACGATGCCCCCTACCCCACCTTTCTCTCTTTCTTTTCAAAAAAACAATTAGTCCAAAAACATCCCGGTCTACGTTCATTTCTGGGTGCCATTAATACCCAGAATATGAGACTCTCCGTATTCCTCCTATGGCTCGTCAGCATCCCTCTCCTCGTTCACTCTCTCCCAGCTCCTGACATTAGAGGTACTGCATTCCTCTCTCTCTCTCTCTCTCTCTCTCTCAAGTTTTTTTTTACCTTCATTTTTTGGGTAAGTGGTGATTCATAGATCACGCTTTCGCTCAAGAGAGGAAGACGATAGAAAATTAAATCATAAGATGATGTTGACCATTCATTTGATGATATTTATATATGTTCGGTAATGAATAATATAAAAAGCTTATAATCATAAATTTTCTATGAAGAACTATATATACTAAATATCAAACATAATTTTATCCCTCTTTTTCCTGTAATTATTCTTATATTATGAATCCGTACGTAAAACGCGCGAATAGGTTATCTCCTAAACTGCGGTGCGGGCTCGTCTGGTGGTGAGGTAACCTCCGGCGGCCTAAAGTACATCACGGACGAGGGTTTCATATCAGTTGGCAACATAACCACCCTCAAAACCAAAGATCTGTTGCCCGTACTCTCTACCTTGAGGTATTTTCCCGACGCAAGCGCACGTAAATATTGCTATGTGATTCCTGTGACCAAAGGAGGGAAGTACCTGTTGAGGACGACGTACTATTACGGCGGTTTCGATGGAGGAAAGGAGCCGCCGGTCTTTGACCAGATTGTGGACGGAACTAAGTGGAGCACAGTCAACACCACCGAGGACTATGCGAGCGGACTTAGTTCGTATTATGAGGTGGTGGTTATGGCAATGGGGAAGACGCTGAGTGTGTGCTTGGCGAGGAACCAGAAGACTGTTTCCAGCCCCTTTATCTCGGCTCTTGAGCTCGAGTACTTGGAGGATTCCGTGTATAACACCACGGATTTTAGCAAGTATGCTCTCCTCACGGTTGCGAGGAGTACCTTTGGAAGTAATCAGGATGACATTATAAGGTATGTCGACCGGAAATCATGGACTTCTGGTTGATCTATCTATATATAGAGCACTGCTACATATAAGAGATTATACAAAATAAACTCACAAATTATGTATCAGTTTTTGAGTTTATTTTTGTGTAATTTTTAAAGTATTTTTCATCTATCTATCCTTAGAATAATGAAGAAAAAGAATGTGAAGTAGAAGCTTGAGAAAGTTCTGATGGTGAAAATACAAACATATATGTTTCCTAGTTATCCAGATGACGAATTCAACCGGTTATGGCAACCATTCAATGACGATCAGAACCCAGTTGTGATAAGCCACTCCAATGTAACTACTTCAGACTTTTGGAACCGCCCACCAGCAAAGGCATTCCAAACTGCAATCACAACAAGCCGAGGAAAGGAACTCCAAATCCAGTGGCCACCTTTGGCCCTCCCTAACACAAGCTACTACATCTCACTCTATTTCCAGGACAATCGGACACCGAGTCCATACAGCTGGAGAGTCTTCAATGTTTCTCTCAATGCCCGGATTTTCTACGCCGACCTTAATGTCACGGCCAGTGGCGTCACCGTCTACTCGACGCAATGGCCTCTTTCTGGGCAGACCAAAATTGTATTGACTCCTGCAACTGGGATACCTGTTGGACCTGTCATCAGTGCTGCTGAATTATTTCAGATTCTTCCTATTGGTGGAAGGACCCTCTCTAGAGATGGTAATTGCCCCCGTTAAGTCATTATTAGATAAATACTTTAGTTATAATTGAATTATATAAAAATAATCTCATAAAACTGACGTAATTTTATGTAATTTGTTAGATTGTAAAGTTGACGTAATTTTATGTAATTTGTTAGGTTGTAAAGTTAATTTTATACCGCAACGATATTTTTTTTATACTACAGATTTCTTAATTTTTTTACGTTGCTTCAGTCATTTAATTTCTTGTAATTTTCCACAGTAACGGCCATGGATGAGTTCGCCAGAAACTTGGACAACCCACCTTCCGATTGGAGGGGTGATCCTTGCTTACCTAGAGAGAATTCATGGACCGGAGTTACATGTTCCAAGGGACAATTTGCTCGCATTGTCGCTCTGTAAGTTTTCATGCGAACAGTTAATGTAACAATATTTTTCCAGATTTTTATTGGTTATACGGTAATCAAGAACTACTTTTAAGTTGTTTTTGATAATATGAAGGAATTTAACAAATGCTGGGCTGTCCGGCTCATTGACATCAAGCATTTCCAATTTAACTGGACTCACCCATCTGTAAGTAATGATCTAGCTAGCCTTCCTCCGGCTCTCACAATCATGCTGTACTACGTCCATCTCATGATAATATCACATGACCGTCATATTATTTCATGATGCCTGTTGATTGGAATTATTTGCTTGCGTGCATCAGTTGGCTTGGGAGGAACAAGCTGTCCGGCACCATCCCAGAAATGGGCTCATTGAAAGCACTACAAACTCTGTATATTATATGCTAATTCGTTGCTTGTCATTAATTCTTAGCTTTTCTTTTATTCATACGCAACATCCTGATTGATATTCCTTAATTCGGTTTCTTTGTGAATCTGGTGAAAGGCATTTGGATAACAACAAGTTGGAAGGACAAATTCCTCAATCATTAGGCCAACTTGCTAAACTACATGAGATGTAAGTATTCCTACCATGAGATCAGAGAAACTACCAAATGACGTTGTAATTAACCCTTCTTTTTCTAGTTCTTGTAATAAGGAGAGGTAACTAGTTTGATGAATGAAATGATTTGTTAACAGATTCGTCCAAAATAACAATCTTGATGGTAAAATTCCTCCTTCGCTACAAAAGAGAAAAGACATTAATATTCAGTAAGTACAAAACATCCTCTTGGTTCTTAGTTTTTTTGTCTAATTAATGCAAATTAAGCATTTATAATGCAGGGTCTTTAATTTAGCTAATATATTTGCAGGACGTTCTCTATATTCATGACTTCGACTGACATTAATTCTGGTTTATTTCTGCAGGTTGTAGGGATATATAAGCAGGACTATGATAGAGATGGATGAGAGAGGAGTGCTAACGTACAGATAATTCTGCACCACTTTAATTAGTGCATGCCTTGGGTGATGAAACGGAAACAAGTTGACGTACCATTGTAGCTGCAGGCCGAGTACCGAATGCAGAGGGTGTGTCGAGATTGATTGGCATTGGTCTAGGATGAAGGTTGACATGTTTGTGTCTTGCTTCTCACTACTTCACTATTATTCAGTTGTCAGCATCATGCAGATTGTGCTAAATCAACAAACTAAGCTCTGAGTAAACCAATATATAACTTATTGACCATTATTGCGTTTGACTTTCTCGATCGAGTTTATATATGTTTATGTTTCTGATCTATATATGTAATTAATCATGTGAGATTATGGAGCCTTTGTACAATTTCTCCTAAATGGTTGGGCCATATTATGAGTTAATATTTGATATTAAATCCAGACTTATCGTGGCGACATTGTGGCCTTAAAAGGAAAAATTGAAAACGAGGCCTAAGCAAACTTTTGTCGTACGGAAAGGGAATGTCGTCGACGCGTCGTTACTAGAATGGTACAACCAAAATGTGGACCCGTCACCTTCATTCGACTAACCACATCCAAACCCCCACTCCACAAAATTCACAGAAGAGAGGAGAAAAGAAAAGAGGAAGGGAAGCCAATGTGAAAAAAATAACTGCAAACTGTCAAAAACCAACGGACACCTAGCTCGCACCACCATTTCCAAGTTCCTCTCTTTGTTTATCCTTATAACGGTAGCGTCTCGAACTGAATGTTTGCTTTATACCCTACCTCTCTCTTCTTCCCATCTAAGCCTTCCGCCCTCCGCTGCCGCGCCGCCGGGGACATCCCGGTGGGCCCTTCATTCCCCCGGTGGTTCCACTTCCCCTCCTCGGCCGAAATATCGGGCGTCCGTCTTGGCCACGATGTTGACGCAGCCGCCAAGGACGGCTCGGCTAGGAGCGGCGCAGCCGGTAATAACAACCTGAAAGTTAATGCCAGAGAGAAGAAGAAATGGTCTCTTTGGGGAGATAGCTACTTGGATGACGATAGCGACGCTCTTCCGCTTCCAATGACCTATCCAAATTCTTCTCCGGTCCCGCCCGAAGAGATCGATCGACGCCTCCGGTGCGATCCCCAAGTTCAGGTTTTATATTATCTCTTCCAAAGTTATCTAAATCTTGCATTCGATTTTTTATTTTATTTTTTTATGTTACTCTTTTCTAATGTTAGGAGGGCTTTTGGTTTGGGGGGTTGAAGTTGAGTTGCAGATATAGCTTTCTAGTGCTTGCAATTCCTCCATTTTCCAATTGTAAAGTGCTTAAAAATAAATTTGAGACGAAAAGGTTCCAAGTCTTAACATTTTCGCTCAAACTTTTATTGAATAATCCTGCAACAAGCAATGAACTTTAGAAAACAATTGCGCGTGAGCGCATCCGCTTTCTTGCTTGTTAACGCTTTAGAAAGATTGAAGCCCCTAGCATTTTATAATAAGGTAGAAAGGGCGTTTTCAGCCCAGCTCGACTCGAGACCAAGACTCCTTACAACTTGCATCAATAGCGGCACTGAGCGGCGAGAGATTGATTAAAAAGGTAGCCAGCCAGTCCGATTATTTAGTGATTGTGATCAAGAGCACACACTGGACAGCTTATTCTGGTGCTTATCGGTGGTGGTATACAACTGGATTAGGAGCTTTTTGCTGGTTGGTTTCATTACCCCTCAGCTGCTTCAAAATTGGCTTGGTTCCAAGACATAGAATCTAAAACAATGACTCATTTCAATTTCATGAGCGAAAAATTCAATTTAATAAAAGCCTAAAACAAAACTACAGTAGTAAAGGTGAGGTATGTTTAGTAGCCACATTGAGTATGCTAAGGTTTAATACTTCTTCATCGTCTTATTTAACATGTGGGCCTGTGGCTTCCTCTTTATTTGTTTTTTTGTTCTTGCTTAAAGTTTCTATGTTTCTCATATAATTGGCAATTCATATCCTAGAAGAATCGCATATGATCTATACCAAAGAAGCATTGTCTTTGTGTGTGACGGTTTTGTACTTTAAAACTTGGTTTCCAAACTCTTAGAACCAAAATATCACCAATATGGCAGTTCCCCCTGTTCCTCCCTGTCACATTCATAAAGCAGGAAAATAAAACCTAGAAACATGAATCATTGGATCTGATTTATTTTGGATTTGCAGGATTGCAAGGAAGTCGTGTATGAATGGACAGGAAAATGTCGAAGTTGCCAAGGATCCGGATTTGCCAGCTATTATAATAAAAGAGGAAAAGAGATCATCTGCAAATGCTTACCTTGTGCTGGAATTGGTATTCTTCTTGTTAAGTTGTTATCGAGTACTTCTGAGGAATTTATAATTTATTACATTGAATGAGGATTTTTATAACATTGAAAGGCTCGAAGTGGTGCTTACCTGATATGAATTTAAGCACCTGCTTATCTTATCATGTTTCTATTTTTAGTTTAATGATGATCCAGTTTGCTATATGTTCAACCTGTAGGTTACAAACCAAGAGAGATCTACAGCACTCGTGAAACTTTACAAAGAAAATATCCATAATGAACTGAGTATGAAACACGTTATCTTTAAAATGGGGATGGTTTTCAGGTGCATGGTTAGATAGCTTGCTCTTTGGATCATGAACGGGCTTCTTTGATGTATGATGGTAGTCTTGGTTCTGATCACCCAGTAATGGGTAATCTGTTTGGTGTTACTCGGTTATTCTTGCAGTAGGGTCGAGGCTCTGTTGCTTTTTTTGGATGAGTTTAATGTAGCTTTTGTTAGGTCAGTCAACATGCCAGATGGATATGGGAGATCCTCAGTAAACAAATTCCGGTATCTCAGAATTAGATTAACTATAAGGAAAATGCTAGAGACAACCGGGATTGCGTCCCCAGCGCGGCATCAGCTCAGCCGATATTATTAAAAAATAATGAAAAGACAAAAAGCAAACGCATTTTCACATTCTGCGCTTTGATCTCTCCAGAAACTTCTACATTTTCCCCTTCCCTCCCTTTGAGTTTTGGGATTAGAGCTCTCATAGACCGGCAACTGGTAAAGCTATTATCTTCAGTAGTTGCATGTTTTGTATTCTTCATCTTCCCTATTTTTCTGGTTTTTTTGCTTGTTTCACAATTCGATTTTATCTTTATGATAATTTGCTGCACTACCTTTTTTTGGTTTTTGTATTGTTATTATTTGATTTTTTCTTGAGAATCTTATAGAGAAGATGAAAAAAAAGCTCTTTTTGAGTTTCTTGTTTGTACATGGCAGGGAGCATATTTTCCTAGGTATACTTTCCTCCTACCCATTATTCATGATTTCTTTAATTTTCTCTACATCCAAACACGATAGTCTCCTTCTCATTCTCTTCCTCTACAAACAATCTATGGTACATTCTTATCTTGGGTTTTGCTAATAAATGTCATGTTCAGTCTATGGGAAGTACAAAATAAATGCAATATTGGGTCCAGAAGCCGCCGATCTTCCACCACGCGCCCCTCATAAAACAACCACAGCACTTACACAAAAAAGATGTTCAATGGATACGTCCAAATACAGATTTAGGACTCGAGCATCATAGCCTCAATCGACGGCCAAATCCGTCGAATGCTCAATCTAGTAGCTCTTATGCATCTCACGCTCTTGGGCTCTTGTCCTACAAAACAAACCATTTCCAAATCCAGGAGTTTAGAAATGAGTGATATCTATGTATCCGGGAGGGAATTTTTTTTTTTTTTCTCTTTTTGAGAGTTTTTGTCTCTGTAACATTTGCAATGTTGATTCCTCCACATGGTAATTCAAGTTACCCAGCTTTTAAGGAAGACTTGAAAAGAAAGCAGGTCATTTTCTACTTGGTTTCTGATTTTAGAGAAAGGAAATGAAGAACAGGAAAAGGTGACGACAAAGAGGTCACTACGGTTAGGGATGGAGCACTCGACGGCGGAGTCTTCACAAGAGACGGTGCCGAGGATTGTGCCATGGTGGAAGCCACAGAAAATCCTACCAGGACTGCAATCAACTACGGAAAAAGGGAGAAGAACATAACGAAGAGAAAGGGAGAAGAACATAACGAAGAGAAAGAAAGTTGAAAAAATAAAATGTTTTATCAAAAGTAGCACCCGGTTACGCGCGGGGGGGGGACGCAACCCGGGTTGCCCCTAGCACTACTCTAACTATAATGTGCACCATCTCCACTATTATTTTGCATAGTCAATGATATCTGGTCTTTGGTCTTCTTTCTTTTTTGTTGGGGCGTTCCTTCACTTGTCAGTAACTTGTTCTTGGGTGGTTGGTATTGGCAAAGCTAAGGCTAAGAAAAAAAGTTTGGCAAGGGGTTTTACATTCTCGATTTTGATGCATTAGAAGGTAGGGAAAAGAAGTTTGTACATAAGGTTCCAAGTTCAAGTTTGAGTTTTCTATTCAGGTTTCTTTATTATGCTTAAACAGCTTAAAGAATTTTATGTTCTGCAGGTGTAATAGATTTCCATAAGTTATGTTATGATCTTGGTGTGGTTACTTTTTGTGTTCATTTGCATGTTGATGAATGATGGGCACCCATTGAATATCCAGGTTGCCCTTGTCAAACTATGATTATTATCAAGCATATGTCTTTATGAAAACTGGTAAAGTGAATTGTTAGGTGTTTGGTCACAGAAAATTATTGGTGCTTGATTAGAGTAGTTGCGTCGGTGTTCTGAAGTTCACACACACAGTTTTCATGATTGCAGGATATGTGCAGAAGATAACAGCTCGCAAGGACATTGAAGTAATGGAGGATTTAGACAATGGAAGACCACCATGATTAAAACAAATATAGTTTTGATTCTTTTTCAGGATTCCGGGAACTATTCCATACAATTATTTTGATATTGTTGACCCTCTTGTTCAATACAGTTCGCATGTAGACTAACGACCTTTGGGTTCTATACCGGGAAAAGATAACCTCCTTGAATTGGGAAGGAGATTCTGCGGAACAAGCCAATAGAGAAATTTAACTTTTTGCGAAGAATGTAGTATATTCTTTTGTGACCACATCGGTTTCTCTAGTTATGTCACCAAAAAGCTTACCTTTTGGTTGCTTTATCCTCCAGCAGTGGGAGCCAAATAATCTTTCATGTATCCCTTTGTTTCTTGATATGCTCTTTGATGTATCCCTTAAAGCTTATTTAAGACAGCTAATTTCTACCGTAAATACTTTGAAAACGTAATATATTAGCTTCTTCGATTTCCGATTCAATCTCTCAAAAATGAAGCTCTTGAGGAAACCATCTCAAAAAGAGAAAATCTTTAAAACAATCACTATTGAGAGTATTCATTGTACTTATGAGTAATGTTTAAGAAAAATTGACTAATTTATCCAACATTATTCTTGAGTGTAATGAATACTATCAAATAGTGGATGATTTCCAGAATTGCTCATGATTATCATGTTCAAGATGGCTTCGACGGTATTAAGAAAAAACTTTTGAGTTTGTAAATTCTTTTTAATCTTAGTTGAGAGGTCCTATTTTTCTTTAGGACAGGAAAAAATTATATTCAGCATCTCTACACAACACATACCCTACTTAACAAATGAAAGCTCTTTAATAAATACTTGATTAAAAGTTGAAATAAACAAAAGTTACATTACATAGCAATTGAAGGTTCACCTCCTACAGAGTATAACTGGAGTTTCTTCTGTCCACTACATAGCTTCGCAATTTTAGCACTTTGGCAAAACAAATAGCAATTGGAAAGATAATCTTTGAGGATCTATTATCATTAAAATAAAAAATAAAAAATAAAATAAATAAAAAGTTCAATGTTTGACGGACATCACCAATAATCCCCAAAAGAATATTTGCCATCTTTGAAATGATGAAACCGTTTATTGTTGTAAAGTTACATAAAAATGATATTTTTCATTGATCATTTTGAATACCAAATACAGAGTATATATAAGAAAATGCCAAGACAAGTTAGGCATTTTCTCGAGCAGTTGGTGCTCTAGTACAAAACCCAGGCAGCACGAGTTTGTTACAACAAAAAGAAATTCCTCAATAAAAAAATATTTCAGAGAACCAACAATATCATCAAAACAAAAAAGATTATAACAAACTATGTGAGAAATTATTCCTGAAGATTTGGGATAAGCTGGAGATTTGATTATCTGTTGTGGCTGAGGTGGAGAGCCTTCTTTATGTGCAGCAGCGCTGGCTTGTGGTTTAATACCCTCACGCAAGTCTGACAGGGGCACCATGGTAAGACTTGAACGTAGAAGAAGAAATCTGTTTGCCAATAGCGGCTTAGTAAACAGGTCAGCTAGCTGATCTTTGGAGGATATAAATGCAACTTTTAGTGTCTTTACAGTGACTCGATCATGAATAAAATGGAAGTCAATTTCCATGTGTTTTGTGCGGGAGTGCAAAACAGGATTAGATGAAATGTATGTAGCCCACAAGTTGTCATACCATAGGGTTGGGGGCTGATAAAGAAAAATCCCAAGCTCTCTGAGTAATGACTGAATCCATAAAAGCTCAGCTGTGGTGTTAGCTAAAGCCTTGTACTCGGCTTCTGTACTAGAACGAGCAACAGTTCGTTATTTCTTAGAACCCCAAGATATGAGATTGTTACCAAGAAAGACACCGAAAACTCCTGTTGAACGCCGATCATCTGGGCACCGAGCCCAGTTGGCATCCGTGAAACCATGCAGTTGATAATTGGTAGAGGGACGAATATGAATACCAAAATTAGCAGTGTGTTTGAGATACCGTAAAATTCTTTTGACAGCTTGCCAGTGAGGAAGCTTTGGATTGTGCATGAACTGTGAAACTTTATTCACAGTGAAGGCAACATCAGGGCGAGTAAGAGATAAATATTGAAAGCTTCCAACAATACTTCGAAACAAGGTAGGATCAGAGAAATTAGGACCATAAGAGAGAGAAAAATGAGTGGAGAAAGCCATTGGGGATTTCACAAGCTTAGCAAGATCCATGTTAGTAATCTTCAATAAATCACAAATATATTTAGTTTGAGACAGATGAAAACCATCAAAGAGGGATGTAATTTCAAGACCAAGAAAGAAACTAAGAGTGCCGAGATCTTTAACTGGAAACGATTGATTTAACACATTGAGAACAGCATGTAAGGAATCTGAGTTAGAGCCCGTGAGTATAATACCATCAACATATACTAGGAAAAACAGAGTGATAGTGGAATGCTTGTAGATAAATAAAGATGGATCAGCAATAGATTGTGTAAAGCCAAGTTCAAGAAGATGGGAACTTAACTTGTGAAACCAGGCTCGTGGTGCTTATTTGAGACCATAGATCGTCTTGTTCAAGCGACAAACATGCGTAGGATAATCAGGATTGATGAAGCCAATTGGTTGAGCCATATGCACTTGTTCTTCCAAATCTCCATGGAGGAACGCATTGTTGATGTCCAGCTGTTGAATAGGCTATTTCTAAGTCACGGCAATGGAAAGAATTGTCCGGATTGTTGTTGGCTTAACAACTGGACTAAAAGTCTCGGAGAAATCAAAACCTTCAAGTTGATGAAAACCTTTGGCCACTAGTCGAGCTTTACGGCGCTCGATAGTGCCATCAGAACGACGCTTTGTGTGGAAGACCCACTTGCATCCAATCAAATTAGTGACACCAAAAGAATGGACTAAAGTCCAAGTTTTGGTTTGTAAGAGGACTTGGAATTCATTTGACATGGCAGTGCGCCACTCCGGATATTTAGAGGCTTCTGTATAGGAGCTAGGGTTTTCAAGAATATTGGAATGAGAGGCAATAGAGGTGAGGAAGCTACGCGGTGGGGGCCAAAGAATGATTTTATCATGGAATTTGCAAGGCTGGAGAGAATTAGTTTAGGACCTAGTTATGATGGTTCGAGTAGTGGAAAAAGGATCGAGAAGAACATTTGATAGAGAGGGAGAGGTAGGTGACGAGGTAGTTGGAGTTGGGGACAGGCTTGTAGGAGTGATGGGCCGAAGTTGTGAAGGTTGGGTTAGGGATGAGTCATGTGAATCAGCAGAGCATATTTGTGATTTGGGCTTGGAAAGTGAAGAGTCTTAAGAAGGAGATGAGTATGGTGAAAGAGAGTTAGATGAGGTTGGGCAAGATTGAATCTCTGGAATCAAGCCCAGAAGTGATGGAAGACAAGTAAATTGAGAGGCCCAGGTTGGTGACGAGGCATCTTTCTTTGAGTAGGAAAAATTGGTCTCGTCAAAAATAATATTTCGGGAGTAATAAATTCGACCAGTGGGTATATGCAGACACTGATACCCTTTGTGAGATTCACTGTAACCAAGAAAAAAACATTGAGTTGAGTGATGTTCAAGTTTATGTTTGTTATATGGCCATAAATGAGGCCAACATGTTGTGCCAAAAACCTTTAAAAGGGTGTAATCTGGTGGTTTGGAGAAGACTTTTTCAAAGGGAGAGATATTATTAAGGATTGGAGTTGGTAACTGATTAATTAAATATACAGCAGTATGAAAAGCATCAACCCAAAAGGATTGAGGTAAAGATGCTTGAGCCATCAGTACTAAACCAGTTTCAACAATATGCCAGTTTCAACAATTACCATTTTGTTGGTGTGTGTGTGTGGACAAGAGATGTGATGGGTGATTCCTTGAGATTTGAAAAGAGTATGAAGGGAACGAAATTTACCTCCCCAATCACTTTAAAAATAAACAAATTTAGAATTGAATAGCAACGCAACATACTTTTGAAAGTAAATAAAGACGGCATAGATATCATATTTTTTAATTAAAGGAAATCACCATATATATCTAGAAAAGTCATCTACAAAATATACATAATATTTAAAACCCTCTCATGAAGCAAGGGGAGCAGGACCCCATACATCAGAATAAATTAATTGTAAGGGACGAGAGGAAAGTTGATGAGTGTTAGAAAACAGAAGTTGTGAGCTCTTGGCTTGACAGCAAGCTGGACATATGGAAGAAGCTTCACGAGAAGAGACTGGTAGCTGGTGTTTGGAGATAATGCTACGAACAAGTTTGAGAGATGGATGTCCAAGTCGTGAATGCCACTGGGAGGTCATGGTGCGTTCTCCAACAAGAGCTTGAGGAGAATTTGGGATAGAAAAGGAGTAGAGACCATCATGGAAGGGGCCACGTAGAAGAAGAGTCTTCGTTTTTTAGTCCTTCAAAAGAAAAAGAAAAAGAGCTGTGAAATTCAAAGAACATCGAGTTGTCATGGCAGAATTGCCTAACCAAAACCAAATTTTTTGTAATTTGAGGAACATGGAGAAGATTTTTTAGAAGAAAAGAGTGAGAATAGGTGTTAAAGGAGGAGTCACCAGTGTTGGAAATGGCAAGCGAAGATCCATCACCAACTTTGATAATGTCTGGACCAGAGTTTGGCATGGAGGAGATGTTGAAGTTGTTGAAGTCCAAAGTAAGGTGGTTCGTGGCGGCAGTATCTGGGTACCAAACAGAATCAAGGGAAGAGCCAGTAGCAGTGTAGTTGACGGTTAGAGATTTGGGTGGGTCACTTTGATAGGATTGATCAAATCAGTAATAACAAAGGATGGCGGTATGTCCTACACGGCCACAGACTTGACAAGTGGGTTTATTGTAGGGAAAAGGAGAGGGGTTGTTTGGGGTGGTGGGATTCCGAACCTTACCGCAGCCACGATATCTGCCTCGATGGTTGCCTCGAGGATATCCACGAACACGTGTAGAGGTGATGATGTTGGCAGAGAGATCTGTGGGAGAAGGTAAATGAGAAGCATGAGCTAAACGACTTTCATAGGTGAGAAGGAGACTATAGAGTTCTTCTGGTGAAAAGGGTTCAACACGAGCAGTGACAATAGTAACGAAGGCATCGGAATCACTGTTGAGACCTGCAAGGAGATAAGAAATAAACTCGGCAAATGAAAGAGGTGCCTGCAACACTCATAGTGTCCGAAAGATGTTTCACTTTTCGAAAATAATCGTAAATAGAACTAAATCCTTTAGAGACAGTAGCCAACTGATATTGCAACTGGGTAATACTAGAGTAGGATTGAGATGTGAAAAGTTTTTCAATGGCAGCCCATACTTCACAAGAAGTAGAGTAGCTGACTATTTGAGCTATAAGATTATCAGAAAGGGAAGAGATGAGCGCACTGAGAATAAGTTGGTTAGTTTGTGATCAAGTGATAAAGTCTAGATTTGGATTTGTGGAGTTGGGCAGAAAACAAGATGGAGGATTTGTAGTACAAAACCTAGGCAGCACGAGTTTGTTATAACAGAAAGAAATTCTTCAATAAAAAAATATTACAGAGAACCAACAATATCATCAAAACAAAAAAGATTCTAACAAACTATGTGAGAAATTATTCCAGAAGATTCGGGATGAGTTAGAGATTTGATTGTCTGTTGTGGCTGAGGTGGAAAGCCTTCTTTATGTGCAGCATTGCTGGCTTGTGGTTTAATAATTGTCCATAAGAATTAGTTCCCTCCCAACTATCTTGGACATGATCTTGTTAGCATAATGACAGTCACCAAAGATATGGAGTACCAATTAGACCATATGAAATTGTCAAACAAATGCTCGCTATGATAGATCGAGCATGGCCTGCTCTCCTTGGCTTCCTGATCGATGTCATTAACAACATATTGTCTATTCTTCCCCTCAAGCATCTATATTTGAGCATGCTAATTACGGTACGCTTTTTGTATAGATAATTTAAATTTTAAAAATCAAATCTTATCATTTACTTAGTAAAATGTAGGTTGTGCTCTGCACCAACTTGAAAATAGTTTAATTTTTGGTTATTATTTAACAACATATATTAACAAGCTTGGACTAGTTGCTACTCATGCCTTAAGTTTTCTCTCCTCTCTGATGAGAGTTTCATCCATGTTCTTTGAGTTCCATAAGCCTTCCTACCTCCTTTATCTCAATTTGTTTTTTGTCCTTTCCTTCATAATTACTTGTTTCGGCTCCGGGCATAATTTCCTTACAGAAATGGAACAATTATTATTAATTTATAATTTTTTTATAATTTGTTTTTATAATTTAATTTCTAATTTTACTTAATAATTAAGAATGTGAATATTAATAAAATTATATATATTTCTTATTTTTTCTTAATGATTAAAAATATAAAAAAAATATTTAAAAATAATAATAATAAATAATAAAACAATGTTATACTAATAAATTGTAAAAAAACCATAAAAAGGGTCGTACGTCTATCATCACTCATTTCCTTATCTAGGTCTATCCGGCATCCATTTTCGTCTCAGGATATAGGTACATCTACACTCTTATCCTAGTCTAGTGTCTTTTCCCTTCACTTATCTTGTAAGAACTTACCTAATCTTTACAAGTAGGTTTTTTAAAACTTAGGCTTGGTTTGCGTATGGAGACAAAATCCAAAATCTAATTCTCAAACTCACACTACACTTTTTCAAAATCTCATATAAAATAAAATAAAATAAAAAATAATATTTTTTCAAATCTCAAAATAAAATTAATATTAAAAAAATATATTACAATAATATTTTATTCTTTTTTTAACTTTTATCTCATCTCATCTCATCTCTAAAAACAAATAGAACCTTAGTTTCCTTTCCAAATATCATTTCTTATTTCCTATGCTTTCTCTTTGAAAATCATATGGAACACACTCTTGATCTTAATAAACCATACCCTGACTCAGACACCCTAAAGTGGAGCAACTTGCATCTTCAACCCTCACTACCTTTCGAAGATGATTCAAATTTTGATCGCATCTTGCTTGGGAAGATCATCACGCTACGACCACTAAACAAAAAGCGATCCATGCTGCAATACTTGAAAGTTGGAGTTTTGCACTAGGTTTAAGCATTGAGGATCTTCCTCAAAATGTCCTTCTACTCACTTTTCGGAACCCAGTGGACAAATTTCGAGTTATGGAACAACAACTTGGAATGTCAAAGGCCACCTTCTAGTTCTCTCTGAATGGCCTTCAGGTATGAGCCTCCACGAAATTCCTCTCAATCGATCTCCTTTTTGGGTACAAATACATGGCTTGCCTCGGGATTACATAAAGAATGAAAAATGTTGAAGAAATTGGAAATGTTATGAGGGTTTTTAAGCAGTGTGATCCTACCCCACGATACAGCGGTCTCCTAAAGTGGTATCTTAGAATCCAAGTAGAAATCAACACTAATTTACCACTATCTAACGGGTTTATATTACTTAGGTCTGATCTTCCCACGATTTGGATTTCGTTTAAGTACGAGAGGCTTTTAGAATTATGTTGTAGTTGTGGTTTGCTTGGGCATACACAATTTTTATGTTCTTATTTTACTCAGGTTCCGTTAACTTTTTCATATGGTCCTTGGATGCGTGGAGAACCACCGAGGATTGGGAGACAAATTATGTCAGATACTGCTTATCCCCAGCAAACGACTTGGAACCTAGTTCCCTTGCCAAGGAATTTAGAGGTTATGAAAACCAATATGCAAATGCAACATCTTTTCTAGGACAAAGGCAAACGATCTGTCCATCCTCCACCGTCACCACAACCAATGTTTAATGAAGCCTGGATGAATGCAAAGCTATCAGTTGGGATTCAAAGCAGCAGAGGTGATCATTCCAGATTTCCAGCAATTACATCGAATCTTTCCCCACAAGATACCTTTAGTGTTAGCATGGACTATTCGAGGAAATCTGGATTATCTTTCACGTCAAATGGCGGCAATCATTCTCTTAGTGGGGATGTCCAAGATTCAACTAACACGTGTAGCCGCCAATTGCATCCAACCTCCATTTGGGGGAACAAGATCTCCATGCAGCCATCTGCCTTAATTGCTAGGGAAAATACCAATCGTGTGGATCTCCTCTCTTTTGATCCAATGGCTAAGGAGGCGTCATCTAACATTAATTCAAAGCCGACAAACAACATGTCTTTATCTACAGACGTCATGCCTCAATCTTTAAATTTGGTAGCTGCTAACCCAAAGAGTTGCAAAAAATATTATACAATAGCTGGACAATCCTCTTACAACAAGTCATCCTTTTGTTTAATCAAATGATTGGGCATGGTTTCTTGGCCCGTGAACCAGCTGATACTTCAAAGTCTCAAATATCTCCAACACAATTCAGAATGATCATTTGGCCCAGCATCTCAGCAACGACTCAGACCAAGCCTTTGGATTCCTTCACTAATCAATTGAGTAACCCGACACTTGCTTCTCTTTCCATTTATCCAGTTGACCTAACCCTAACCCCTTCCTATACGGCTATGGAACCCATTGAACAAAATGAATCCTCTTAACAAGAGGTTAACTCCGGGCAAACTTCAAAGACCATTGTCAAAGGCAAGAACATTGCAGCTCCCCTGGCAGACACCAAAACCAAGAATAGTGGCAAGGATAAGTGCAAGGACTCATCAACCCGTGTGGGAAAAAACTCGACATTCACCTTACCTGCGATTGGGGGACATCCATACCCGTAGTTATCACCAAACTCAATAAGTTTTTTTCTTTTCATGAAGAGATCGATGGGGCAAGCCCAACATTGTCGCCCCCAAGGTATGAAGCTACTGGCTTGGAATTGTAGGAGAATTGCCAGTTCCCATGCAATCAGAAGTTTAAGGGCATATATCAGGTCTTAACAACCTGATACTTTATTTTTACATGAGACTCTTTTAAGTTCTGAACATGTTTCTAATGTAGTTAATAGACTTGGGTATGATATGTATATTTGTAAGTCACCTGTATCCAAATGAGGTGTTTTGATATTATTGTGGAAGTCTGACTTAGACTTGTAACTTTTGTATAATGATGCTAATATTATAGTTGTGTTAGTTTACTCATGTCATGCTCATGCTCCTTGGCTATTGTGCCTTACTTATTGTCCAGCTGCTACTCACCTTAAATGAAAATTTTGAGACAATCTTGATAAATACATCAATATGTTTGGAGGACCTTCTATGGTCATTGACTCATTGGTGACTTAAATGCCATCCTCAACCAATCGGAAAAACAAGGAGGCAAACCTTTTGCTTCAACTTTTTCCAAAATCGGTCTATCTAAGCTTATGGACAATAATGGGATGATTGACTTAGGGTTTAGTGATCTTAGATTTATTTGGAATAACAATCGTCAAGGAATGGGTAACATAAAAGAGAGGTTAGATAGAGGTAATGCCAATTCCGCTTAGACCTCACTTTTTCCAAATGCTACGGTGAAGCATTACCTTATTCATATCTCTGATCATGCACCTATTCTACTTGATTCTTTGGGGACTAGAGATCACTTCAAACCCTTCACCTTTGAGAAATTCTGGGTTAGGGATCCTACATGTCAGCATGTTATTCAACAAGTTTGGAATATTCCAAAATTTGGCACTCCTGCTTTTCATTCTAATGAGAAAGCTCAAAGAGGTCAAGATGGATTTAAGACAATGGAACAAGAATTGTTTTGGTCATAGTCAGACCCAAATCAATGAATTCAATCACTCTTTTGGTTCTCTTCAAAACCACTCCACTGCTCAATCTTATCCACAAATGGAGTTTTCCATCCAGGATAATTTTATTGAGAAGAAGGAAAAAAACCATTGAGTGCCTCCGCACCAACCATCACCGGTGGATCACCAATAGGGAAGAAATTGTTCAGGTGGTCCTTGACCATTTGTCTCACATTTATACATCCACTAATTTGAACATCTCTGATGAAATTTTTGATCTCCTCCCACCTGATATGATTGAGCAAGATAATCTTTTTCTTTGCAGTATACCTTTAGAGAAAGAAATTTGGGGCACACTCAAAAGTACCCCCATCGTCCAAAGCTCTTGATCTTGATGGATTTACAAGCATGTTCTATAAGCAATATTGAGCCCTTGTTAAGAATGAGGTGATTAACACTGTTCAAAATTTCTTTACTCATGGTAAACTTCTCAAGGAGTTAAACCACACTAATATAACCATCATTCCCAAAATTCAGAATCCCTAAATGATTCATCAATATAGGCCAATCAGTCTCTCCAATGTTTGCTATAAGCTTATTTCTAAAATCCTTGTTAATTATCTCAAAACAATGCTTGGGAAGATTATTTCTTCTCACCAGACTGTATTTGTTTTTGGTAGGCAAATCCAAGAAAATTTTATTATAACTCATGAGATGTTCAACCATCTCAAACGGAAAAAAGGAAATAGTTACTCGATGGCTATTAAGATTGACATGGAAAATGCCTTTGACTATATGGAGTGGAATTTCCTCATAAAAATTCTATCCCATCTTGGTTTCACTGATAAGTGGGTCAACTGGATAAATGAATGTATTTTCACTCCGACGTACTCAGTTATTGTTAATGAGGAACCCAAATAGTACATTCAACCTTCAAAAAAATTGAGACAAGGTGACCCACTCTCATCTTTCTTGTTCATTCTGGGTTTAGAATGCTTATCTAAGCTTATTGCTTGTACATAAAATCTCGGTAGTCTTAAAGGGCTTAGTATCAGTCGGAGGGGCCCAAACTCATGCACTTATTGTTTGCAGATGACCTTGTCCTTTTTGGTCCAACCAATCCCGGATCTATCACTGCTTTCTCATCCTTCTCACAAAAATACTCCTCTTGGTCAAGACAAAATATTCATCCCAAAAAGTCTCTGGTTCAGTTTAGTCAAAATGCCCCTTCTTCTGAAAAAATGAGATTGGGCGATTTGATGGGGTAAGAATTTGTTCCTAATTAAATCAAATACTTGAGTCTTCCTCTAGTTTTCAACAAGTCCAAAAAACTCATTTTTGAGGATCTTCTAGCCCATTTGTCGAGTCGAGTGGCTATGTGGAAAGCCAAACTTCTTTCACAAGTAGGGCAAACTGCTTTAATCAAATATGTTGCTATGCCCCTTCTATCTTACGTTATGTCAACCTTGTGGACCCCCAAGACCATTACCAAAATGATGGATCAAAATCTGATGTGTTTTTGGTAGGGTTTTAATTCTGAAAAGGCTCATAACTTCACCACAAAGTCATGGAAGACAATTTGCCAGCCCAAGTCTCTAGGTGGTCTTGGAATTAGACTGACCTCACAATTTAATCAAGATTTGATTAGCAAACTCACTTAGTCTATGGTCGAGAGTAGTCAATCGTTGTGGCATTCTATGCTTTGTGTCAAATACCATTGCCACTCCAATTTCCTAGAAGTCCCTTCTAAATCTACAGATTCTTGATTTTGGAAAGGTATTCTTAGCCAGCGGGACCTCGTTAGGCGTAGTTATTGCTTCCAAATCAATAACGGGGCTACTTGTCGAGTCTGGTTTAATCCTTGAATTCCAAACAATCCAAATTACCTACCCATCCCAAAGAATGGAAATATTCCCCAGTTTTCTTCAATGATTTAACTATTAAATCGATCCAGAAATCCCTTTGGCCACTACCAACTACCATACTATATATGACAAACTCCTTTGGATTAATAGTTCCTCAGGTATTTTCACTGTCCATGCAGCCTATAATAAACTCCTTGCTAAGGATGCCTCTCTTCACAATCCCAACCTCCTTTGGAAAAAAACTTTGGAAGCTTAGAATTTAAGATAGGCTCAAAATACTCTTATGGAAAATTCTTCACAAAATCTCGCCTACTCGATCCCTCCTCAAGTACTTTCTTACTCAAGATCAGTTGCATGGTCCCTTATGTAATTCTAAAGAAGAATTTGATACACATTTGTTTTTAGATTGTCCTTTCTCTAAAATTGTATGGAGACAATCCCTCTGACCTTTAAATATTCATACTTTCGTAGATCAAGGTTTAGAAAAATGGATAAAGTGTATTATTTCTCCTAGGAATTTGGACATTCCCACCTGAGACCATTACCATTTCTAGATTTATACTATCATAGCATTGGATAGTGTTTGGTTCACCCACAATTAAATGGTTCATGAACACAAGATCCCCAATATTGATGTATTTGTCAAAAATATCCACAAAACTTTTCATGATCATATAGCAGCTTGGAACACTAGTGAGTTATTTCATGGCCTTATACCGTCTGCACTCCCCATAGGACATCACTATTTAACTTTTGATGTGGCGGTAAGACAACAAACTAGCTCAACGGTAGCGATGTGCTCTTTAGAAAGCAGAGAAATCATCTTTGTCTATACCAAAAAAATACCGAACATTAACCCCAATCAACGGGAAGCACTAGCACTTTTTGAAGGATTGCGAGAAGCTATCTCTAGAGAAATCAAGTGCATTATCTTAGCAGGTAATTATCAAATTACTGTTGATGCAACCAAAGATCCGGACAAAACAATGGATTGGACTATTCAACCTATTGTTCGATATATCCATAATCTGCTAAGGTCATTTGAAAGTTGGCAACTCTGGAAAACTCACCGAGAATCAAATCGATGTGTGCATTCAATAATGCAATAGGCAACCTCTACCAAAATATATGGTTGTCTCCTACTTATATCTATTCTGCCATGCCTCTTGAGCTTCCACAGTAGCAAAGATCCACCAATGAGTTAATTAATTATGTCATGTTATGTATTGTAATGATATGTCTGTTTGCTTCTTTTTCGTAGCTTTGTTAGTCATTAGATGTGGACTGAAGTTTGTTGTATTAGCTTTACTTAATTAATTACTAACCTTCAAGAAAAAAAAGCTTTGGCTATTTATCACATCACTCAAGTTTGAATTGTTTGTGCCCCCTCAGCATGTACGATCGATTCGTGTTATCCTTAATTATTAGCATTTTTTTGATGGATCAATGCTAATTAACTGGAAAAATGCCTGTACAATAAATGCTCAATTAATCACATTTTTTTTTCTAATTTAAACCCATTTTTGTTGTGAAAGTGTTTCATCTCATGTCATCATTATAATTTTCTCAGATTTTCACATAAATATCATTAATAATTCAACATTTTCAAATTCTAAAATAATAATAATATGAAAAAATAATATTCTAATAATATTTTATTCAACTTTAATATAAATTATCTTATCTCATCTCATCTCAATATTCAAACCACACCAAAAAGTACCATAAACATAAAATATATGTTGTTTCCACAAATTACTACAATATTGGTACAAATTTCACGATTTCTACTCTACGTAGCAAGGAAGTAGACAGCAGGATCAACATCAAATGGGTCTTGGTTTTTATTTCACCTTATCATGCCTGGTGCCACCATTGGAGCTAGCGTAACTCCCCGCCTTTGTCTCTCCTGATTGGCTTCCCATCCTTCATTTTCAAGAATAACCCACAAGAAATAAGTTTCCATAAAAATAAATAAATGAAGCCCCGATAAAGAATTAAAGTAGATTTAATATAAGAAAGTATTAGGTCAAGGTAAAAATATAGAAAAACTAAAAAAAATATATCAAATTTCCTAATCTATCTAAAATCTTTCGCAATCTTCTGAGTAAACAAAATAAAGATGTTATAAGCCCAATAAGTTTGGGTCGGGCCTCCTACTCATATAAGTTATTTTCTTTAGTTTTTAAGTAGTTTTAAGTGGCCCATGGGCCTAATAGTGTTAGTTGGAATTGGGCTGGTAGTCAAGTATTGGCCCATGGCCTAAATTAGTTGTGTTTTCCAGTATATATAGGGGATGGTACTGGTTAGGAAAGGAATCTTGAATCTAAAATATTTGTAAGAACCCTAATTTGGAGGAATGTGCCCCTCGAAGTGCATCTGCGTAACTTACGTATTTATCCATCATTTATCATCTCTATTCTTGCATTTTACCAGTGAATTTTCCTACATTCATCATCATCACAGAAACCATTATTGCATTCATCTCTTTATTTCTATATTTCACTTGTTCATCTATGGGAACTCTAACAAGTAGTATCAAGAGCCCACGATCCTCCATGTATGAATTGAGAGAAATGTTTCTTCAATAGTTGATTAATGATCTAAATATTTGTAATCGGCCTGCTTTAATTTCGAAATACTCACGTCTTCAAACAGAGGAAAACTTGTCGCATATGAAAGAAGCACTTGATCAAATGCAACTAAATACTCTCGTCTTCACATCTTCAAGAATTCAAGCACCGGAAGGAGAATAGAGGTTTCGAGAGATAGTAGGCAACTCAAATAAATTCGAAGAAGTTACGGCTTTAACCACAGAAACACCAAACACAGAAGAAGAAAAAGATGCTGCTGTCACCCTAAGCAAGAACAATTTTGGCTCAAACAAACTAGAAGAAAAGGAAGCCACTACTGATTCCACAGAAGATTCTAAAAAATTAGCCTCTGTCAACCTTGATGCAAATGATGAAAGATCTGTGGTCGAGCCTCTGGCGACACCAACGTTCTATGGAGGTAATGTTCAGGTTTTTCTACTTTCGATCAATATGTTTGTAGCAGAGGATGATTTCGTCGTTCTTGAAGAAAATGAAGAAACAACCAATTGTTACAAACCTTGTTCTGCGACTCGACTGTCACTGACCCATTCTATCGAGGTTTCAGCTACAATGAACCAGGCTATCAAAGATTCCATTGTCGAATCCAACAATTCAAAAGAGTTCGACGACTTCTATAGCAGTGGCATGCTCAACGAAGGTGTGCGTTCATCCTTCAAGGAGCCACGTTTGGTTTGGCAGCATCCATTGAAAGCCGTCCCACCTTTACAATTCTCTCCATGCAAACTCCTCAAAGGTTTCAAAAATGGTGAACCCGGTTGTTTTCAACGTCAACTCCTTTCACTTGACATTGCTGTGGGAGTTAAATAGAAGTCTTTGTCTAAGCTTGAGAGAGCACAAAGTGTAATAGTGGATGACAAATGGAAGGCCACCAATGGGAAATGTGAGGGTAATTTTTTTTCCTCACCTTTTGCTTGATGAAATGCCCATGACAGTCGTGTTTAAGCCCTTTGATAAAGGCAAAGAAACCCTTGATGAATTTCTTACTCCTACTTGTTCAAAAATTTGAAGTGGGTTTAGCATTTTGTTTACGAAAATGTCCCGTAACTGCAATCACGGTGGAGGTCTAAGGCCGACGACACCTCATGTGGAGTTTAGTAAAGAGGCATTTCCTTACGTGTATTACCAGGAAGATAGGTGGACTAGTGTGATTTTGTGGAGACATTTTGAGTTACTTAAGAAATTGTGTGGAGATCGTTGTCACAATGTTGGAAATATTTTTGCTCACTACATGTCTGAACTATTACCACTTAAAGTAGTCTTTGAGCCTTTTGATAGAGGAAAGGGTGATGGATTAATTTTATTGCTGCTTCATTCTCTATTTTCATTGACCTTAAAACCTTACTCGATCATTCTTTTTTTCTCGAATGGTCTTGGAAACCTTGTTAGAGAGAAAATCAGAGAAGATTTGGGGGCATTTGGGATTGAATTGAAGGTTAATCTTACAGGATACTGTTGCTCTCAATCTCCTATGGTAAAGGAAATGGTGTTTTGATGTTGTATGGAGCGATGCACATAATCTTATATAGATGGTTACAAGCTTATAGAGCATGTTGGGATAGAAATGGGTCTTCCTGATATTAAGATGTCTAATGATAGAAGAACAAGTGCTGGCAAGAAATGAATCAAACATGGGGTTTGTGATTATTTGATTAAGCATGTATGTGAGGAAGAGCTTATCAATATCGAACAACATGTTTTGAGGAAAAAGAAGAAGGAAATTAAAGAACTTGAACATTCTGACAGCTTAGAAGAAAAGGAAATGGTTGTTAAGCTGGATAATGCAGTGTGGTTGTTACTTATTGATCATATAATTTCCCAGTCCCATAGCATTAGGGTTGATGCTTTTATATCCGTGAGAAATACCCATTTTTTTAATCCAAGATTTTCTTGAAAGAAAATGTTTTTTCTTGGGGCTTGCTGCAAAACTAAAATAATTGTAAAGTCCTTCTCCCCAATGGAAGTTGGGTGTCATATTGTTTCAAAATCAGAAAGTATGATGGGTACAATATCTAAGAAGAATATGATGGAAACAAAATATAAAGAAGGACTGCTCAAGTTTATGCTAGTATATGTTTGCCCACTTTAGTGTCTCTATCTCGGCACGAAGTGTTTAAACTGCTTGCAAGATGTTGCATGCATTTCAGGATACAACACTCGCAGTAAGCAACTTAAAGGTTCAGTTGGCTATCAAGTTCTTCTTGTTTGCTTTGATAATAAAGCTATGAGTGAAGTAGAGATTGGCCTAGTGGTGAAGTTTATTCAAGAAACTACTAGTAATTTTGTTGCTGAAAGTATGAGTGCCAAGGGTTACGGATATGCATTGTGTGCATCCATGTGAAATTGTCAATCTCCAAGACTTTTCCATTTTATTTGGAAAAGTACAGTGGGAGGAGGTGCATGCAGTTGTTCAGCAGGTCCGAAATATCATCAATCAATGCTTAGTGATATGTGCCATGGCAAAGGCTTCATTTCGTGTTCTTTCAAGGAAGAAAGATGTACAAGCTTGTGAATCTGCTCAGAAGGGGGGCCTCAAGTTATTTATGCTCCAACCTTGAGAACAAGGTTGCTAAAAAAATTGGGGTGAGAGGGGGGGGGGGAGATTGTTAGGACCCAATTTGATTGGGCTGGACTTAAGGGATCGTACTGCTGGCTTGTTATCTTTTACTTTATTTGAGTTGTTTAAGTTGTTTTGTGAAAATAAACCTCGAGGACAAGGTTTTTTAAAGGGAGAGAGTTTATTATGAACCCAATAAGTTTGGGTTGGGCCTCCTACTCATATATGTTATTTTCTTTAGTTCTTAAGTGGTTTTAAGTGGCCTATAAGCCTAATAGTGTTAGTTAGAATTGGGTTGTTAGTTAGGAATTAGACCATGGCCTGAATTAGTTGTATTTTCCAAGGGGACAATACTGGTTAAGGAGGGGATCTTGAATCTGAAATATTTGTAAGAACTATAATTTGGAGGAAGGTGTCTCTCGAAGTGCATCTATATAACTCACACACTTATCCATTATTTTTCATCTCTATTCTTGCATTTTACCAATAAATTTTTCTGCATTTTTTATCATCACATAAACCATTATTACATTCATCCCTTTATTTCTACATTTTACTTGTTCATCTATGAGAACCCTAACACAAGATGTGATGACAGAATATAGTTTTTCTATTTTGGCATGCATGTGGTAGATGAGGAATATCATGATCTCATAAATCAAGATTGCAATGAACAACTCAGTAGCTAGAGGATGACGAATATTTCTTTTCGGCAATGGTTATATATCCTTAACAAAAGACATCATTTTCAAGGCCAAAAAACAACATGCACCCAACCGATCTGTTGGCATACTTGGTTCTTGTAAAGGTCAAATTGCACCCAAATCATACGTTATTAGTGCATCATATTTATGTATATGTTATGAATCCTTAGATAGAAATCATCTTTGAAAATCAATTTATAAGGGAAGGGTGCCTAAGGACTTATAAACTATCAATTAATCTCATACTTAATCAATGTGAAATCATAACAATCACTACGCCGCAACCAACATCCACGGCAGTCCCAATGCTCACTAGGGCTGGTTGTGCGCTAGGCCTTTTCTAGCTTGGACTAACATGTCATATCGGCATCACCCCCATCGCCTCATGGCCTTAGAGGGGGAGGCGACTCTGATATCATTTGTTATGAACTCCTAGGTAGTACTCACCCTTAAAAATTGGCTTACAAAGGAAAAGTACCTAGGGATTTATAAACCATCGATCATTCTCATAACAAATGATTGATTGTTTATAACAATGTAACAACTAAAAAAGACACCTCATCTTCAAAGAGAAACCAACGGTTTTCTTCAACAATTAATTTGGAAATAAGGAGTATAACCAACATGTTGGAGTTGCTAACCATCACGAAGAAAAAGAAGTTTTCAAAGTTGATTATAGATTGTTGTTAAAAGAGAAAAAACAAATAATGAAAAAAAAAATTAACCAATAAACTATCATACCTATCTCCATATCAAACCCACGATGATGCTTGAGTTCTCTGTATTCTTGGCACAGAGAACAAGCCGGACAACAGAAGTGCACTAAGCAGTCTGGACAAGGTGACTCTTCCAAGTCAAATTTCCCCCTCAGTTTTGAGCGATTACAGCACGAGTAAAAGCAGGCCAAACCAGCAAAACCCAGAAGAGTATAGATTGCGCCACTTAGAAAACAAGCTATAAAATACAATCAATCAATACAAAGATCAAATCACTCTAACAAATAACAATCGTTCCATATTATCAAACTCTAAATGATTAGCAAGTTGTTTTTCCAAGCTGGCTTACATGGAGAACCTTCGTTTACTATCTCAGCAATCTGTCCAAATGTGATGCAAGGGCAGCAGCAAGTAATGAAACCTTAAAAATACAAAAGTGAAAGTGTGAATAACTGAAACAGGATTGTGATATGTTCATATCTAGAAATTGGAGATTGAGCAAGATGGGGTTTGAGATATTCACAATTTAAAGGATCATCACAACAGTGGCAAAGACCAGTTGACCATTTTACTGGACCAGCATGAAGCGGCCTCCCGGAGTGTATATATGGAGGAGCATAGGGTTGTGGGGGAGCAGTGGAGTGTATATATGGAGCAGCATAGGGTTGTGGGGGAGCAGCTGCGTATTTCTCAGACTCAGGTGGTGCTGTAGGATACATTTTTATGGGTAACCGAGCAAAGATTATGGTAAGCTGCCGATTTGTTCTGTGTTGATAAACAAGGAATGGGGCTTAATATTTAATATTTATGTTGAGAAAAGGGTCATTTGGTGGAATTTCTAACCCGGTCTACGGTTAGAAATTTCTATGCAATTGATAATTAAGAAGATATTAAAGAAGAAACGTCAAATGCTGAAAATATAATATACATGATAGCTTTCTAAGTTTCTAGAATCCGAACCAATTCTTGGTTTGAATTAGCAACTCTGAAAAGTAAAATGCGGACTCCTTCACAATTAAATTCTAGGAAGTTTCTCCGGCTGCCACTTGTTAATTGCTTGTAATATTTTGCGAGATGGCGGCTCAATGTAAGGTGTTGTTTTCGATGGCTGTGACTTGAAGACCAACTGCAATTCTTGATATTGACTAGTGATGACTTGGATCTAGTATAACATTCTTAACTTTTTTGTCTTATGTCCAAACATGATGAAATCGATTGCGCTTATGTCGCATTATCAAGAATATTTGATCAGAACGATATATGCTAATGCAAATCATCCATATTAGTATAATATTCTTAGTTTTGATCCAGAAAGGTGAATTATGCTGTTCGTTTACCTTCTCAAAAGATTTAATATGGAAGCTTGATATCTGCATGCTAACACGTTTTAAGTGCTACAACGTCCAATTGCACCCCAATCATCTTGCTCACTGGATACTGTGCGTAGGTAGCCAATCCTTTTACTAGAAACATTCTGCTTAATTTCCCAGCAATAGCCAATTCAAACATAATCTGAATTCATGCTCAGTACTCCTACCACTTCAACCCTTTGCCACTTCTTGAATTAAAGTGGGTGATACTTTAAACATATATAGAGTTAGGATTCAAATTTAGAAATTCTTCTCTGAGATTATAATCGCCACCTATTCTAAATATTTAAACAAATATAAATTTAATCATTTCTATTATAGCTTAACACCTTGCACAACACGTTTGAGAACATTTTTCAGGTTGTTGGAAAAATATAACTAGTGTGAATGCGCGCGTTTATATGAGGTGAATACGCAAGGTCAAGAGAGGCCAAGTTAGCCAACATAGCAGTTGATCGTAGGTGTAATTATCATTATTGCTTGGTTGTCACAACTGGAGTGAGACAGCTTTAATGGCTTCTGATTTTTGAGTTAGAGATAGTTTTTGAATCAAAAGAAGTCAAGTCTTTCGTTTGTGTCTTATTTTAAGGCACTTGAAGTTGAAGCTTCGATTAATTCATGCTAGACCACATATTTCTTCGCCGCCCCTTTAGTAGAGATAGTTCTTGTACTTGCATCTCTATAGTTGTGTATTTTTTTTTTTTTTTGGAACGATCACAACTCTTCTTGACATCCCAACTTAACCTTCTATGCTCCCGGAGTTTTTTTTCTTTTTTTTTTCCTCCTCCGAAAATGTATGCTAGAAACGAAGCGCGCGAGCGTGTTTTATTTTTCCAACGTCCGCGTCCAAACCAACCCAAACGCATATGCTAATTGCTAGGTAAAACTCTGGATAAGATTAAAAAAAAAAAAAAAAATTATAATAATAATAAAAAAGAACTTTGATAACAAGATATGTCCTCTTTCCTATTTCCGCTCTTAGATTTCCAGTTAAAAATATAATTTGCTCGACTTTTGCAGCCCTCTATATATCGAACTGTACATATTCCATAGAACTGCCAAAAGGTTTTTTATGGAGTTCTATTGACAAATTTCGTTTGCAAATTACTTGCGACAGAAAATAGCAAGCATACAATTAGCAAGACAAAACGGATCGCGGGGGTGTATTTCTTTTGTTCTAGGGGTTTTACAGAAGCTGAACTGCTGCAATCAATGGGATTTTCTCTCGCAGTTTCTGTGTAACAGCCACTCGAACAGTCATCACCCCTGCCGCTGGTCCTGTTATACGAATTTTGACTATCGGTTCCTCAATCGCCACAAGTTCAAGCGACCCACCAGCTGCGCCAACTAGATACGGCCTTATTTCTTCGAGAACCTGAAAAATGGATTATAAAGTATGAAGCACCTAAAAATATTAACTTTATGAGAGAGAGGAGGGGGGGGGGGGGGATGGTAATTGCCAAGTAATGATTTTTAAAGGAACTGCCACATCCAATGGCAGACAGCTTCATGCTGAACTGCAAGCACAATTAAGTAGATCTGTCCTATTACCATGCAATGAAACTTGTCTTCCCACCGCTTACAAGACTTTTTCAGAGAGCCCTCATACATTCGTCTTCTCTTTTTTAAAAAGAAAAAACCGTTCTAGATTTAGAGGCCAAGTCTACCTTGAAGCCCCAAAGTCAGAATTTAAACTAAGAGTAAAGGAACTCAACTGCTTGTTTTCCAAGAATAGAAAAGAAAATAAAGATTTGAATTAATGCGCTAATAGAAATCTGGTTAAGGTAAGAAAAAATGTAGGATTTTGTTGCTGCATCAATCATCTTCCAAAATCGTAGTAGGTAAAGGGACAAATTTCCTCTTACATGGGGTCACTTCCAGTTATGTCCAATTCATGCAGAACTTGGAACAATTTCAATTATTTCATCTTCCTTATTTGCCCTCCCTAAACTCTATTCTCTTTGCTCAGCTTATGTGGAATATGGCTCCTCTTTCGGATCATTCACCATGTATTAACCTTTCACACTCTTCAATGAGTTGTACCAATAAATAAATGGCGAAACAGAAATAATGAACATAACTTATACATATTACACAATCTACTAGGACCATTGGTAGTTTAACACGACAGTACTTATAAAAAATTTTAACACGACAAATTATTGTGCTCTCCCATAATATGCATAACATGGAGCACTCATCTTATCACAACATGCCGTGCATTTAAAGCTGTTTACATATATATCAATTTTGATTGGCATGCCATCCTATTTTATGATGATAGTACCATATGTCCATATTCCAATATTACCCAATAATTACTTGTTTAATACAAGTACTTACTAGAAATGCAAAATTACCTTCTCAATATTTTCCTCATTCAACTCAAGGCCAGTTTCTTCGTCAGCTATGGGTTCCACTGCAACTATTTCGGGTATCTTTTCCATCAAACGGCGCTCAATACCCATTTTCATTGTCGTAACAGAGCTTGGACAGGAGCCACAGGCTCCCTGTAGCTTCAATCGCACAACATTGCCATCAATCTCATGCAATGCCACATTTCCCCCATCTGCAATTAGATAAGGTCGGATTTCATCCAATACACTATCAACATTCTCTGCTGTTAGTGGCAATTCAACGGCTGAATTTGGAGTAGCAACAGCCTTCATAACTGTACAGTATGAAAATTAAAAACCTTTCATATCCAGTAGGTTAAAAGTGGAAAAGGGAGATCACAGGCAACTCACAGAAGACCCAAGCACCTCCACAAAAAAGATGATGAATACATTATACGTTACAGTACATGCAAACAAAACCCCAACTCAATTTTAAGTTTTATGCCCTAAATAATCTGAATAACTTTGTATTCTTCTTTTGTTCTAGGATTCAGACCAAGAAAATGTGCTTGCTAGTTGCAAAATTTTACAAGTAATCAACACCTAATTAATATGTGGATTTTTTTTCTTGATGGGCAAATTAATGTGTAAAGATTAAACGATAATCTCCCAAAATTTCCAACAATTAATTTTTTACAGCCAAAGTAAATGATATTAGTGATGGCTGAGTTTCAACCTAATTATGATCTGGGATCACTTTCAGCTACTAATTTTCACAACAACATACATAAAAACCATGATATACAATTAACAACTAGTATAAAAGTTCCAAAGCCCAAAACTGCAATGAGAATACAATAATAGCTTTTTTGAGGTTCCTAGGGTGGAGATCACGCATATATGAATGGACAAAGGAATACAAAAACATGCTTATAAAATATTGTTCACAAAATATTACTTAGCAAACTAAACAATAAACAGGCTTCAAACAGACAAGCCAGGTAAGGCCCCTTCACTTTCACAAAACTTTTCATCTCATCTTATCTCATCTAATTATTATAATTTCACTAAATTTTCACACAAAATAAAATAAATTATTTAACTTTTTCAAATTCCAAAACAGAAATGATATAAAAAAAACATATTCTTTTATTTAACTTTCAACTTTTATATCAACTCATATCATGCCATCTCATCAGCGAAATCAAACGAGGTCTAATTGTTAATATTTATGAATGTCGTATGTTACTTCTGTCTGGAACACAGTTAAAAACATAAAAATCAAAGATATGCTCATAATCATGGTCGAGCCCTTGGCAACGCTAGGTATATGCATCTGTTCAAAATTAGGATACGAAATGGAATTCCCGATCCTAAGACAAAGTATAAGCTTTACAAATTCACGATCCTAAGACAGATTTGGGTTCAACGAATGTTCAGACAAAGTATTCTGAACGATCATATCCATGTTTTCGAACCTAACGTTGTATTAGAAAAACGACAAATTAAATCCTTTTTTTATCCGCAAATAAGAATTTTATTGAAAATAGGCAAAGCCAGATAACGTATACGACAAATTAATTCCTTGCAACGCGTAGTTACGAAGAAAAGCTCAAAATCAAGTTACTCAACGAAACAATCAACGACGTCACAAATTTACCAATTTCCGTTCAGATTCAATCCTCAAAGGAAGAATATAAATCATACAAATATGCAACCCAAATTATGCATAGGAGAAATTTAATGTTACCTGGACTGCGTGTACGGGAATGGAAGCGAACTGGAACGGAACGGCATGAATCCCGCCACACATGATTATATCCCCTCGCGAGAAAATAATGAGTGCCAAACAAGCTCGAGCTCTGTAATTTTTCTTGAAAGTAAGAAAATCGATCCCATCTATTTGAAATTAGAGAAAGTAGCAGTGAATAAAGAGAGAGGACCTTAAAGGATCGAGAAGAGGTTGAAGACTGAGGTTCTAGGGCTGCTTGGGGCCTGCCGCAGGATAAGTGCGTATTCACCGCAGATTGCATCTCTCTCTCTACTCCGATCCTCTTTCGCTTTTTGCCTTATTTCTTTCTATTTTCCTCGGTTTCTCGGTAGACAAACGGTAGGGAATCAAAACTCGCTCTTTAATCATTAAGTAGTCGGTTGGCGCCGCTGATATTATTTATATTGTTATAAAATTAAAGAAAGGAAACTAATATTGCGAAAGAGAAATAATAAATTCTCTCTAAAACTCTTAAAAATTGAAACTTTCTTTCTCTCTGTATATTTTCTTATGAATTTCATTACAACTGAAGCCCCTATTTATAAGATTTGAAGTTACTATGCAAGTCATTATGCAGAATTTAAAATAATAGTGATTGGGTCATTCACATAATTTTAGTGGTGGGACAGGGGGCGGCTGATAATTTCGTTCGTTCATTACACTCCCCTTTGAATGACCGCCAATAAGGAATCTGCCTCGTTAAAATCTTGCCAAGTAAAAACCCAGTGGGAAGAAAAACCAATGGCGAAGGAAAAAGAATACAGTCTTCTTATGTATCCACAAGTGCTTTAAGATTGCCTCGTTAAAACCTTGCAGAGGAAAACCCAGTGAGACAAAACCTCAGCGAAGGAAAAAGAGTACAATCAGCACATTTACTCCCTCTGAAAAGTGCATGACAAAAGATCTTTGAGTATTCGCATTCCAATATTATGCACAATCTTCTTGAATGTGGAAGTTGGTAACGCCTTTGTGAATAAATCTGTCAGATTATCACTAGATTGTATCTACTTGACATCAATTTCACCTTTCTCTTGAAGTTCATGAGTATAAAAAAATTTAGGTGAAATATGTTTGGTTCTGTCACCTTTGATATATCCTCCTCTGATTTGAGTGATACAAGCAATATTATCTTCATATAAGATTGTTGGGCTATTATTGATCATGGGAAGTCCACACTTTTCCTGGATATGTTGAATAACCGATTTCAACCAAATACACTATCGACTTACTTCATGAATAGCAATGATCTCTAAGTGATTTGAAGAAGTAGCAGATAGTATCTGCTTAACAGATCTCCATGATATAGCAGTATCTCCATAAGTAAATAAATATCCAGTTTGAGATCTATCTCTGTGTAAGTCTGAAAGATAACCTGCATCTGCATACCCAATCAATTTTGGACTTGAACTACGTTGATAAAATAATCACATATCAATCGTACCATGAAGGTAACGAAGGATATGTTTAATGCCATTCCAATGCCTTCGAGTTGGTGCAGAACTATATCTTGCAAGCAGATTAACTGAGAATGTAATATCTGGTCGAGTGCAATTTGCAAAATACATCAAAGCTCCAATTGCACTGAGATATGGTATTTCAAGACCAAGAATTTTTTCATCGTCATCACAAGGACGAAATGGATCTTTCTTCACATCAAGTGTTCGAACAATCATTGGAGTACTCAGGGGATGAGATTTGTCCATATAAAAATGTTTTAGGACTTTCTCAGTATACATGGACTGATGAATAAAAATTCCATTTGGCAAGTGCTCAAGCTGCAGGCCGAGACAAAGTTTTGTTTTGCCAAGATCTTTCATTTCAAATTCATTCTTTAAATATATAGCGGTTTTTGATATCTATTCAGGAGTTCCCACAATATTTAAATCATCAACATAAACAGCAATAATGACAAATCCGGATTATGATTTCTTAATAAAAACACATGGGCATATAGGATTATTCTCAAATCCTTTTTTCAATAGATATTCGCTTAAGCGATTATACCACATGCGTCCGGATTGCTTCAACACATATAAAGATCTTTGAAGTCTGATTGAGTACATATTTCTAAATGTACTTGTAGATGCTTCAGGCATCTTATATCCTTCAGTGATTTTCATATATATGTCATGGTCTAAGGATCCATATAAATATGCAGTGACCACATCCATCAACCGCATTTCCAATCTTTTTGTAACAACCAGACTAATCAAAAATCTAAATGTGATTGCATCCATAACGGGAGAGTATGTTTCTTCATAATCAATCCCGGGTTTCTGCAGGAAACCTTGTGCGACAAGCCGTGCTTTGTACCGCACAATTTCATTTTTCTCATTACGTTTTCGTACAAATACCCACTTATATCCAACAAGCATTACACACTTTGGTGTTTGGATAACAGGTCCAAATATTTCTCGTTTTGCTAGCGAATTTAATTCAGCTTCAATAGCTGTTTTCCATTTTGGCCAATCATTTCTATGTCGACATTCTTCGACGCTTTTTGACTCACTTTCTTCATTATTTCTGATAATGTCAAGGGCCATTTTATATGAAAATATGTTGTCGACAACAGTTTTATTTCTATCCAGAATTTCTCCAGTTTTCATGAAATGTATTGAGATCTCATTATTTTCAGGTACCTGTTCCTCTTCAGGGGAAAATATTTCATGACACACCTCTTCAGGAGGTCCCTTTTTAGGAGATTTATACTCTTCAGGAGTTTCCTCTTCAGTAGGTTCTGGAATAAAAGATTTGAGCTCTTTAGGAGCACCAATTATATTTGTGGCCTGTATTGTGAGTACGTGTTTTTCAGGAACACCAAATTCATTTTGTATTCTTTTCCTTCTGGGAATTTTGTCTTTTGCACCAATAAGTCTTCCACGCTCAGGCGTATTTTAGATTCACCTATTACTGCTTTGACAATTTGTCCTTCAGGGACTTCAATTCTTGCTGAAGTATTAACAGCAGGAATATAAGATTTTACTACACCTTTAGTGTCAGTAAATACATTCGGTAACTGATTTGCAACATTTTGCAAATGAATAATCCTTTGAACTTCCCGTTTACATTCATTTGTAGGAGGATCAAAATGAGACAGGTTCTTATTATCCCAAGTAATATCTTGTCGTGCTTCAGGCACCGACTTTTCTTTACCCATTAACGGAAAATTTGATTCGTCAAAATGACAATTTTCAAAACGTACTTTAAACATATCCCCTGTAAGGGGTTCAAGGTATCTAATAATGGATGGAGAATCAAAACTAACATATCCCAAGTCTACGTTGAGGGCCCATTTTTGTACGTTGTGGAGGTGCAATTGAAACATATACAGCACATCCAAAAGTACGAAGATGAGAAATATTTGGTTGTTGACCAAATGCAAGCTGTAATGGAAAATATTTATGATATGCAGATGGTCTAATGCGAATTAGAGATGCTGCATGAAGTATAGCATGTCCCCAAGCAGAAACAGGTAGTCTTGATTTTATAAGTAAAGCTCTAGCGATTAGTTGAAGCCTTTTGATCAAAAACTCGGCTAAACCGTTTTGTGTGTGTGTATGGGCAACAGGATGTTCAATATCTATTCCTATTGACATGCAATAATCATCAAAAACTTGAGATGAAAATTCACCTGTATTATCCAATCGAATGGTCTTAATCGGATACTCAGGAAATTGTGCTCGTAGTTTAATTATCTGAGCACGAAGTCTAGCAAATGCAACATTTCTAGTGGAAAGAAGACAAACATGTGACCATCGACTAGATGCATCAATTAAAACCATAAAATATCTAAATGGTTCACTTGATGGATGAATAGGCCCACATATATCTTCGTGAATATTTTGTAAAAATGATGGAGATTCAACAATGACTTTTGAGGGAGATGGTCTAATAATTAACTTACCTTGAGAACATGCAGAGCACGGAGATTCATTGGGTAGAAATATCTTTTGATTCTTTAAGGGATGCCCATGCGAATTTTCAATAATTCGTCTCATCATTATAGAACCTGGATGTCCAAGGCGATCATGACAAGTCATAAATACTTTAGGGTCAATGCACTTCTGGTGCATTACCACATATGATTCAATTGTTCTCATTTTTGTATAATACAATCCAGAACATAGAGCATACTGTTTTTCTAATACGAGCTTCTGGCCCGATATTGTTTTAGTAATAAGAAAATGCTCTTTACTGCCTTCATTGGTCGTTTCAATATGGTAATCATTACGATATATATCTTTGAAACTCAATAAATTTCTTCTGGATTGTGAAGAGAATAGAGTATCATCAATACAAAATTTGGTGCCATTAGGCAACACAATATAAGCTCTTCCGGAACTCTCAATTAAATTCGATGAACCTGATATGGTATGGACATAGGTTTTACTTAGTGTTAGATTTTGAAAATATTTATTTTCTTTGAGAATTGTGTGAGTTGTAGCACTGTCAGCTAGACATATATCTTTATCATTCAACTCAGAGATAAAAAGCTCATCAATGTGATCCATGATTCTACAAAATATACAAAACTTTTATTACTGATAGAAAGAAAATACATTAATTGAGTGGAACACTTCCATCTCCAATTAAGTGTTCAATACTACCTTCAGGATGATTAAAGAAATCAGATACATCAAGATGAGTAACGTCTACATCTACTGAATCTAATAAATCATCTGATGGTTCTACTAAATTTGTTTCATGCACTTTATTCTTTCCTTTAATAGAAGCTTAATATAAATCAGCTAAGTGCCTGGCCGTACGACAGGTACGTGACCAATGTCCAGTCATTCCATATCTATGGCACACCTCTTCACTTTTATTTGAAGAATTATTCTGAGGATTTTTACCCCTTTCTGAATTGTACAACTTATGGTGATATGGTATATTATAATCCCTTTTAATGTTGTCATTCTTGGGACCAACATTTCTATAATTTATTCTACCACGTCCACGCCTCTGATTTCTTCTAAAGGATGCACCATTCACTTCTGGGAATGATGCAAACCTATTACCATTCACTTCAGGGAATGATATTGAGCCAGTAGGGCGTGACTGGTGGCTTTCTAATAAGAGCTCATTATTCTGCTCAGCTATTAGAAGACATGATATAAGTTCAGAATATTTCTTGAACTTTCTCTCTCGATACTGCTACTGCAGGAGCACATTCGAGGCATGAAATGTAGTAAAAGTCTTCTCTAGTATATCATCATCGGTGATTTTCTCACCGTATAATTTTAATACTGAACTTATTTTAAAAAGTGCGGAATTATACTCACTAACACTTTTAAAATCTTGCAACTTTAGGTGCAACCATTGAGAACGAGCTCTTGGGAGGATGACAGTCTTCTAGTGTTCATACCTCTCCCTTAAATTGTTCCACAAAATATAGGGATCTTTTACTGTGAGATATTTAGTTTTCAATTCTTCATGAAGATGGTGGCGAAGGAAAATCATTGTTTTAGCACGTTCT
This sequence comes from Platycarya strobilacea, assembly GCA_036898215.1. Classification (NCBI taxonomy): domain Eukaryota; kingdom Viridiplantae; phylum Streptophyta; class Magnoliopsida; order Fagales; family Juglandaceae; genus Platycarya; species Platycarya strobilacea. Next base: position 602,660 of record CM072557.1, on the reverse strand, counting down.
TGCAGGAATGCTTGATTTCCTCTCAGGTTCATTGCATCAAGATGTATTTCAGCATCAAGTATCCAGGATAAATAATTTTTCCCAGATATATCAAGAGCAACAAATTTCAATTTTGTAAGATTTGCCATTTTCTACACATATAAATAATGAAATAAATATGTGTATCTCATATTTATAAATTCACACAGATAATCATCAATAAAATATATTAAAGATTTCAAATAATATATTGAAAAACTTACAGAGGAATAAGGCCACTAGTTTCAGAATTGGTAGAACCGTCGTGCTGATAACGTGTTATAAAATTAAAGAAAGGAAACTACTATTGCAAAAGAAAAATAAAAAATTCTCTCTAGAACTTTTAAGAACTGAAACTTTCTTTTTCTCTATATTTTCTTATAAATTTTATTACAACTGAAACTCCTATTTATAGGTTTTGAAATTACTATGCAAGTCACTATGCAGAATTTAAAATAATAGTAGTGAGATCATTCACATAATTTTAGTGGTGGGACAGGGGGCGGTTGATAATTTCGTTCGTTCATTACATATATATAATTATTAATATTTATACGGACAATGTATTTTTTTTCTTTTAACTATTTTTTAAATATTTTTAATCATTAAAAAATTTAAAACCAATTTTGCTAGTAATTATTTTCTTAATCATTAAAAAATAAAATATATAAATAAACCTATTTAATGGACATATTTGACAATCATACTATCATTTTTCTACTTATATTAAGTAGATATAAATATATATATATATATATATGATACTATACTGTCTAAATTCACTTTCTCAATTTGATCACTTCTACATTTTATTTTAAATAATTAATTAATGCTTAAAAAATTAATTATTAGTATATTCATTTTTTATTTTTAAAAAATATGTATAGATGTTTAAAAAATATTTAAAATTAAAAATTAAAAAATATAATTTAAATAATACCATCCATATATTATATATAATAAGTGTCAATGAAACAAAAATTTGTTCTAATCGTTAAGTTTCCATTAAGTTTTAACGTTGGCTATACCTATCTGTATTTTTTGTTAAGAATTTGTTCGTTTCTTTCCTCAAAGTTACCATTAAAGCTTCACTGCAGGTTTGAAAGACATGTCGTCCTAGGTATTTTATCATTGAAGCCTCACGACATGTTTGAAAGACGTGTCGTCTTAATGGATCTCAATTCAAACATTTATTTCTATTTTTATCCTAATTTTTAAAGACATTTTATCATTGAAATCTTAGTTTTTGTACTACATATTTAAAAGACGTGTCATCTTAATAGAATAATTCAGACGCCTTACATTCAGACGACATCTATGCCTTTCTTTTATTTTTTTCACCGCTTCAACCGACTGCTTATATTTGTAAACTTAAATTATATTTGTTGTTAGCTGTTTCACTTTTTTACAAATTCTTATCGCCTAAAACTCTCAGTCCTCATTTGGATTTAAAAAACTAAATTTAATTGAAAAATAGATGAGTAAATCTGATCAACTCTTTTATTTGTGGTTGTAGTACTGCTGTTCGTGGCTCTTTTAGCTTCCGGTTTGTGGACCTACCTATTAGTACATAATTTATTTCAATTTTTTTTTACTTAATATATGAATTGCACATAAAATTGCATTATTGATTAAAAATAATAAAAAATAAAATTTATATTGTTATAAGATTTTGTTTGTTTTAATTTATACTCTAATAATTACTTCAAAATTAATAATAATGTTAGGAGAAAAATTACAATTTCTTAATGTCATGTGGTTTGTTTGTATTTTACATTGCTTAACAGTTGATATTGTAATGCCTAAATTCAAATAAACATATTAAAATCTAATTTAGAAGTAAAAAGTATACCATATATGCATTCTATTGCAATTAATCAAAAAAATAATAATGTCTTTATTAATATAATTATAAATTCAAGTATTCTTTAGATATTGCTTAATATGTACTTTGATGTAATATTATTTAATATGAACAAAAACGTTGGACTGAAACGTAGAAATTTTTTAAAATTTATCAAAGTACCTCATTTTAGTCTCTGTTAAGATCAGAAGTTTTAAAACTTTAGTTGACATGCATAATATATATATATATTTATTTTAGAAAATACTAAATTAAATAGATAAAATTAAACATCAAATCTTATTGCAAAAACTTCTGAAAAAGATTTCATTAAATCACATTAAATTTTACCTATTCAAGCAGTTTATAATATTATATACCAGCAGACGATTTAACCGATCCTGCTCATGCCACGAGATATGCACACTTGAGTGAGCTTGTTCTTTCATCCACTACGCATGCGTACATGGTAAACAACTTACTTAAAACAGCTGACTCCATTGCTTATTTAGATACTACAATTTTTATGATGACCTTTCTGGATATACTATTTTTTAAGGACGTATTCTGCAGTTTAATCTTTCGAATTTCCAATCGATCGAAACTTGCAAATACAAAAAGAATGATGATCAGAATTCGAAACCGCTCCGATGTTTAAGTTAGTATATAAAATGTGAATCATAAGATTTTGTAAGGAATATGACATAACGTATATTTTTCAAATTTTATCAAGTCTTATTTATAGGTAGTTACTTGTACTTTTTTTGGAAGACAGTCTAAAAAAAAAGATATATTGACTAGGACACTATTCAATCGCCATCCCAGAGAAAGATAATCTAATCCAGTAAATCCCATCCTTTAAGTCAAATTTTTTCGATCAATATTTAGTCAGACTCTTATAAAAGGTAACATTAAATGCAGCCCAATTTTTATCCGGTTCGATAATTAATGTGGCATGTTCATGTCATTTTTACATTTAAGTGAGGGGATTAATCAGAATGACGGGAGTATGGTCATTCATTAATGCGAGAGTGACCCTGACGTGAGAGAGATCCGTAAATTGTGCTTCCAGCACAATTTCGTTTCTGACATTAGCATATGATCGAGGTTGCCTTGTCCCTTTCTTCTTTCGTCGTGGTGGTTTATGAATCGGATTTTCTCTGATTTTAGCATCTCCATCCGGATCTGGGCCTGTGCTATTCGGGTTTGGACCATAAGCTTCGAGTCCAACTCCTCTCAAGCTTTGGCTTGTTGCTAACTCTCCTTTCACTACCATACATATCTAACTTGTATTTTCTCTTGTTTTAATGTTTTACTTTAATTATTGATTCAAATCCTCAGGGCAATACAATTTTGATAGGCCAGCGCATCAGCTTCAAGTTTTTTATTCGATAATAAAGATATCTAAGATTGCAGAAAGCTTCAAATTTGTAGGTGTAATTTTATTAATTAAAATCAAATCCCGTAATTTTTTTAAAATTACTTTTTTACACTTTTGAATAATTTTGTTGTTATATATATATATATATTTTGATGTACAGAGATTGGGGGGTGGTTGGGACGAAATGAAAATGGTGACTATGAATTTGTGAATTGCGTTATGTGGATTTTGAACCGTACATGTGCTTGAATTTGGAATGTTCATTGTTCGTTGGGTTGGATTAATGTGCTATTGTTGAATTTTTATTGATGCATTTAATTGTTCCATTTTAACACAGTAATTGACATTTGTGGTTAGAGGACATTTTTGGTTAGATGAAGATTTACCATCAGGTCGGAACTAGGATTTTGTATTTGGGGGACGATCGATAAAATGTGTGCTATATATAAATTTTAAAAGGAGATAATAGAAGTATCACATTTTTTCATTGTCGAATTCTCTAAATGTATTACTCTTCGAATTATCTACGTCTTTTAAAAAAAAATCAATTTTTTTACTTACTCATATTATTGTTTGATTTAAAAAAATTATAGATTAAAAATAAATATAAAAAATTTCTAGTAACTACTGATATATCGATGTTATATTTTTAATAAAGTATATCTCATAATCATATAATTAAATTAGAGTGAAACTATATAAGTAAGTATAATTAATTAATTTTAACAATCATATAAATTTATAACCATATTTTTTTTTAGAATTAGACCGTTAAAGTAATTATGAGAGTAGGTGAGTTGAAATTTGAATTTCAATAAAATTAAAAGTTAGAATAAAATTACATGTGTATTGACATTTGAGAGAATAATTTTAATAAAAATTTAGAGAATAATTTTTAATTTTTTTTTATAATTTGAGGGATAATTTAATATTATATATATGTAAATATATATTTTTATATATTATATATGAATATTTTGAGCCCCCACCTCTCAAGTAGATCCGCCTCAGTTTATCATGGTTGATTTACATCAACCATTTTATTACAATATGTCATGTAGAAATTGCAACAAAAACACTGGATGCCAAGAAAACGATAACTTTTTATGATATAGTTGCAAAGAAATGGCGATTCCACAACCAAGGTAAACATTTTTTCCTTATATTGTGAAGTTACATATTTTTACATTATAATCTATTTGTTGCTAATATTAACAAACAATAACTTCTTCACTATTTTTAGACGTCGAGTTTATTTAGAAGATTACGATGACAGTGCATCGACTCCAGTACTAGTCACTTTCGAATCTATAGAAGAACGAATTTTAGATCGTTCCACTATAGATCTTGTAGAACACGCAATTTAAAATATTGATTAATAATAAAATAATAATAATTAATAATAAAAGTCACTTATAGGTTTGAAAAAAAAAATTCTCAAACATTTTTAAATATTTATTATTATTATTTATTACTTTTTTATTACTATTTAATATTTTATTATTATTTTATTATTTATTTTTTATTACTATTCACAAATATTTTTAAATACTTTCAACATTCAAACGTAAACTTATAATTTTAAATGCGTTTTAGTACATTACTTTTTTGTTATATGTTCTTCTTTTTATAAGAGCATCTCCCCTATCTCGAGAATATTGCAAACAAAATGAATCAAGATAGGGAATGGATGATAGTCCGGGGCGCATTTATAAATGAATCTAAAAAATTGCACCACAATATGATTAATATGTTGTCCATTAATAATGTGCCAAAAAAATAGAATAATTTTTCAGAGTTTTTCTTCGAAATTTCCAATCAATGTAATATATAAGTACAAATCATTTATGTGCAGATATGTATAACTCTTATTGAGATATAAGTGTTTTAATGTATGAAATAGATTGATAGAAGTTTATAGTTTTTATGAGACTTTGTAAAAATAATAGATCTCCTCAATAATTTATTTGAGATGAGTTAAAATATGATTAACATTCAAACATAGCTAATGGTTTAATTGATAACATAGTTATTCTCAAGTATTTTAAGATATTTCTTTTGTAAAGATCACTCAAATTCAAATATTTTTAATTCCAGATTTTCAACATTTTTTATTTCACCATGACAATTTTTTCAAATTTTCAAACAAAATAAAAAATAATACTACTTTTTTAAATTTCAAAATAAAAATTATATTAAAAGATTATTTGAAAATGATTTTTTAATTATATAGTTTATAATACTTTTATTTAGCTTTTTCATTTTTGTTTTTAAGATTTAAAAATACATCTTAATTCAAATTATTTGCACAATTATTCACAAATATAGTGATATACTGAGATATTTTAAATATCCAAACCAACCCTAAAACCTAACTTCTTTATTTTAAGGATTGTTTAGTTACACAAATGAGATCAAACAAGAAATCTATTAATAGTAATAATATAATTTGTGAATAGTAGTGAATTGTTTGAATTAAGATTTTTATGGGATTTTAGAGAATAGGAGAGAAAAAGTTAAATAAAAAATTATAAAATTAAAAGAAAGGTAAAATATTTTTTTCTTAATATAATTTTTGTTTTATAATTTGAAAATGTTAATTTATTTTTTGTCTTCTATTTAGAAATTTTAAAAAGTTGTAATAATTAGATAATGATTACTTAGATGGAGAAGTTTAAAATCTAAAATTAAAAAATATTTGTATTTGAATGGTATTTTATAGATGTTGAGATGAGATAGTTTGAAATGTTTGTGAAACCAAATCAAGGCTAAGGCTCTATTTGGATAAGCAGTTTATCTCATCTCGTTTCATCACATCTTATTTCATCTTAACATTCAAATACTATTCAAATATAACAGTTTTAAATTTCTCTTTTATTTAATTATTACAATCTTTCCAAACTTTTATATAAAACATAAAAATATTTTAACTTTTTCAAAATTTAAAATACTAATTATATTAACAAATTATATCACATCAATATTTTATATTTATAATATTTTAATATAATTTTTTCATTTTTCAAAACTTAATAAAAATCTTAATCCAAACTATTTTATTACAATTTACAAATCATATCATTATTATTCATAAATTTATCATATCATATTATCTTGTATGACTATCGAACCTAACAATATTTTGTGATAATCATGAATTATTGAGTTAAAGGATGATATTTAACATTATTTCTATAATTATTTCATGAATCCAAATATAATCTTGACTCTCTTAAACGTGACTTAAATATTTATTGAACTATTATGTTAATGACGCATTTCACATGTCTGTGGACCGGTGTCTCAAGACTTCATGTATTTGCAGCTTGGGCATGCAAAAACGTTTTAGATGACAAAGATGGTTATGGCTGACCATGAAGGCAAGAGAGTTCCCAACACTATACTTAATAAAAAAATTTTGAAGTTTGCATATAATGAGTCTGGAGGGTAAAGATTTTAGAATTTTCTTGTATTTGAAAATCTATTATTTATATCTAGAACTTAAAGAAGATAGAACGTGTTTGATCACGTGAGTTTCCATCATTTATATAATTCTTTCATCAAAATTTTGTAATGTGGAATGATATCTACAATAGAGTCATTAATGCGGCATGTAGTCCGTATTGTGATGCAATTAATGTGGTGTGGTTCCCTTATATTTTTTATTGATGCAACGCATTTTTCTTACGTGTTCATTTTCTTTAGCTTTTCTATTTCGCTTGTTGAAGTCATCTTGTCAATAGATTATGGGCCCTCCATTTATCCCTGTTGGCTCGATTGGATGGATACTCAAGTGCCTGATGTTGTTTGAAGAGTGCTTCAAGATGGTAGGTCCCGCTCTTCATACCATCTCTTAGCCAGCATGGACGATGTATAGTATACTTTGCAATCACATCCTCTATAAGTGTTTGGAACGTTCAATGTTGGATAATTTACACTAAAGATACACTCAATGATATGGGTGTGCATCCGGATCCGGATCTGGATCCGGGTATCGGCCATAACTAGATTCGGATCGGATCTCAAAAACTATGCAGATATCTGCCTGGATGGAATCCGGTTGCAATTTGGATAAATAACTGAATTTAATAGTTTTTGTTCTTAAAATCCAGATTTTACTACTTTTTTTTAAATAGAGTTAAAATTAAAAAAATATTTTATGGCACTTTTTTAAAAAAAAATTGATATTCCTGAATTGCCCAAATGTTTTGTTTTTTAAAAATAATTTAAACACTTAAAAAGATTTTTATAAAAAATAAAAAAATAATACATCACAATTAATTAAACTAATACATCAAAATGCAAAACATAAATAAAACAAAATAAATAATAATACATCAAAACTAATTAAACTAATTGTCCAATACAATCACTTAAAAGTTTCCTTAAATTTTTCTAAAAGTGAAAGCACCCACAGGTTCATGCCACAAGAAACTGTGCACCAAACATTTTCTGCTGCGATATTGCCAAAGACGATGAAACGTTTGTTGCAACAGATGATAATGAGACTTCTTTGTCAAAGATCATTCATATTGGTAAACTGAGTAACTGAGGGCTTCATCCTCTTATGAAAGGTGGGAGGAAATGTTGGTTCTGATTTTTTTTCCCTATCTGCAAAAATATTAATGGTGCAACTCATTCAAATAGAAGGTTCAAAACATAAGAAGAACTGTAGTAACTGTTAAAGATGCAGAAAATAAGAAACAATTGAGATAATTACAATTTACTCCACATATGATGTTCTAATCTCTCTCATAATTCATTGCTTCAACACAGCAACATGATAAGAAATGTTTGGAGTGCAAATAATTAAAGTCATTTTTTTTTTATTGGAATTAAAGGCATTATAAAAGGACTAGTATAAAGGCACATGCCTGGAAATTTTGAAGAATAAAACACTAACTTTGACACTTTGTGATTAAGAAGGCTCTCATCAATTCAATCATCATGAACACAAAGCAAACATCAACAGCAAAAGATCAAAAGACTCATGGCCATGAAACTGAATTAAGTGACAAACACATGCAGAATCCAAACGGGAATGATAAAATCCGTGCAACATACAAACTAAGTTTGCTTGAAATATTAATGATATAAATATGTGACGAAAATATTTTTTAAATTTATTTCTGTTATTTTGATTGATAAACCAAATCTGAATGTTGTTTGCTGACCAATAGAACAACATAGAGATGAGACTTGATAAGTAATGTAAATTGTTAATGCCAAAGACTTGACAAGTATATAGTTGTTATATGTGGGCTCCTGAATCACATAGACCAAGGAGAGTGGTCTATTTGAAGAGGACAGACCCCATAATATAACTGTTATATAAAACTAGAAAGTAAGAGGAAGAGTGATTTAAGAATTACAACTAGGAGTACTTTGAAACTCAAGCAATATGTATTTCACTTATATCTATATAATGTTGAGGAGATCATAAGATTATATCATTTAAATAGCTGGAAACTTGGAAGATGGCTTTTCTTGTGGAATTTCTTTATGGATCTGATATTGTATCAAACATTGAGATGAACCTAAATCATTCAAAATGAAATTAAAACTAAAATTTTACATCATTTGCGCAAAAATACTAAATTTGTAAATTTAACACAAATTCAAATAGACCTAAGCAAAAATCAAATATAAATTGCTTCAAATTCTAAACCCAGAAAATCAAACACAAAATCCAAACAGACTCGGCGAAAATCAAACACAAACTGCTTCAAATACTAACCCAGGAAATCAAACATAAACCCAAACAGACCCAAGCGAAAATCAAACGCAAATCTAGAAAAAGAAATCCAACTAAACCGAGAGAGATACCAAGTAAATAAGAGAAAACGATGTTAACAGACCGTGGTCACTACTATTCACCAATGGTGATGGATTTGAGTGAAAGAGGCTTGAGTTTTGTCAAAGAGAAATCGAGAGAGAGCTCAAGACGAGAGAGAAGCTAGGGTTTATTTTCAGTCGATTTCAAGAGAGTTCAAGGGCTTACGAACGACGCTTGAGATTGATTAAAACTGATATACATCCGGTTACGGGTATCCGGATTAAGATCCGTATCCGTAATTGGATTTGGACGGATATTATATTTTCATATCCACCCAAATAAATATGGGCGGATATCCGCCCAGATATCCCGATTTTTCAAGTTTAAAACCGGATTTGAAAACAAACCAGATCCAGTTGAACACTCCTACTCAATGATCAAACATGGCCGGCATGGTTGTATACTTTTCGGTATAACATTACAATTGTCAACTCAAGTTTAACAAAGTAGTTTTTAAAAAATATTGATATTACAAATACAAAATTGTGAAACGTAATTCTTACTTGAGGATTCTAAATTTTCAAAATATGTATATTTTGCTGCATCAACACCTTCATCAAATGTTTCTCAATTATCTCACACTCCTCTTATAGTGAATGAGTTATTATATTCTTAACTCAGTATATAAAATGCATATTTTATCTCACTTAATTGATAAAATTTAATTTGGAAGATTGAAATTTTAAAATTAAATTAGACAATATAAATACTTTATTAAGTGTGCACCGATTAGATAATAGGATTAATTATATTTACTGAATTTTATATTGTATTAATTATGTCCCTTCTGCAATCTGGAGGCATGATGTCACCTTATTTCTTTGATCTTGTTAGTTGTTGCGGTTGGCCATCGGTGAGATGGTGTCGCATGCGCGTCTTGCTATCTAGGCCCTTCACGAGCGAGGTCACCCGGGTGGGCTTGACTGATGACTCCAATGGGTTTTGTATCCTATCTCCCCGACAAACGGGCTCAAAGGTAGATAATTAGATTTTCATTTAGGCATGGAAGATCGATCACCCACAAATCACAATAGATGCATGAATACGCGAATGAATTCAGGCCCCCCAACAGTGTGAGGCAAGAAAATTCCGTCCCAGATATCAAAACAGACGTTCTTATAGATCTTAAAGATGATTACTTAAAAAAGAAGAGGAAATCGACAAAAGGAAAAGGAATGATATCAATTATACAAGTTGGGAGACGAACAGAGTGTTTTACGTACGCAGATCAGCAGAAGACGATCGCTTTTTCCTGGAAAATAAATTTCCCAACAGAGGAATAATAGGCTTCTTCTTCGTTCTCTTCTTCTCTATTCCAAAATATCCTTCCTTACCAAAGCTTAATATTTGAGCCAGAGTGGGCGAATCCTCCATACTATACATTAACTCCCTCTTCCTCTCTTCCTCTCTATTTGCTCTCTCCAAACTCATCATCTCTCTCGCAGCCACTGCCTTTGCTGCCGCAGCGGCTTCGGCCTGGGCCAACTTTGACATGTTCTTGTGAAGCTCGGCGTTCAGCGAAGCCAATGCGACCTCGGTTTCGGACTCTCTCTCCTCCAACAACTTCAGCTCCACCTTCGTTTCCTTGAGCTCGGCCTCCAGTTTCTTCAGGGTATCTAAAATAGAGCGGTGATCATGAAGATCATCTTCAAGGTTAGACTCTGTAGAAAATGGTGAGAAGTAATTCCACGAAGTTTCTTGACTGGGGATGTTCACGCAAGGCTTTGGAGAGAAAAACTCTCCCAGAAGAAGCCGCTCGTCGTAGATGGCCACGGCTTCTTTGACGGAGCGGAAGGGACGGGACGCGTCGACCTTAGAGCTATAATCGATATTGGTCAAATGATGAGATTCCATGGCATTGGTGGTGGTAGTTCTTCACCTTGGGTTGGGGATGAGACTGGTATGCATGAAAAAGGAGAATGGTTATTTGATGATTGGTTAGGTTTGCGTTTTCTTTGCTTGTACTTCAAAAGAAGAGAAGTAAAAAGTGAATGGCCGGAAGATTGTTGTTTTAAGGTTAAGAAAAGAGCAGAATGTCCTTCCGTGTCTCGGATCAAGAACAAGGATGACCCGTTAACCACATGTGCGTCTTTTGAAGGGAAGTTAAAGCATTTCACAAATAAATTACGGGGTTATAACAATATTTAGTGAAAGCAGCCCCACTAACATTAATAATAAAAATAAAAAATAGAAAATCTCATTAATAAATTGATTTTAGTCTAATTCTCACAAAAAATAATAGTTCAAAAACAATTTTAAAATAATCTATAAATAAATTATAAATCTATAATTAAAAGTCACAATCAATGAAGATGCACTACATTTTATTAATTTATTGTGTTCCGATAGAACGAGGGTACCATGCAATGGAGGAAGAATTTTTTTTTTTTCTAAAAGAAAAAAGAGATTGAGATAATTTGTGTAGCTATTTTTTTAGACGTGATTATAAGAATTATATTTTATTATAAAATGTCTAATTTAAGTCATAATTTATTATCTAATTTAAGTTATATTTTAAAAAAATTTATATATTTTATCTGATAATTTATTTTGATAGATTAATACTAATGTATATGTTATAGAGATAACTTGATATGAATTTACTTTATTTTTTAAAATTATTATTATTTTAAAATTTGAAAAAATTAAATTAGAATTTAAAAAATATATATTAAAATTAAAAAAATAAGTATAATAATTTATATTTTATATAAAAAATTAAAAAAATATAATAATAAAATAAAAATAAATTCAGAAGAATTTAGAATACAAACGGCAACTGAATCTTCCAAGTGGTGAAGTCGATCAAGCTCCCAGTCCGAAACCAAAGCAGAATGGCTCCGAAGAAGAAACAAAACAGTAGCAATAGGGCTTATTCAAAATCTTCGTCCAGAGCCACACCACAAGCTTCGTCTTCGTCTGGTCCTAGACTCCAAATTTCCGCCGAGAACGAGAACCGGCTACGCCGCCTTTTGCTCAACAACAACTCTACCCGGTCCGCGGCTCCGGTCGATGATACTCTCTCCAAGGCCCAGAAGGCCAAGAAGCTTAAGGCCGTTTACGAGAAGCTCTCCTGCGAAGGATTTACCAATGAGCAAGTCGAACTCGCTCTCTCCGCTCTCAAGGTACCGTTGTTACATATTCATTTCTGTGTTTGGCTACCGAGAAAATTATGAACAAAACAAAAGAATAGAAAATAAATTTACATTTTGATACGATCCGGCATGGATTGTTAAAACCGCAGCTCGGTTTTTATATTTTCTTAAGATTTTCCTTGTAATTACTATCCACGCTTTTATTAGCTTGTCCGTATTTAGTATTAAGTCTCGTGATTCATTGTATTGGGTAGGAGGGTGCTACATTTGAGGCTGCCCTTGATTGGTTATGCTTGAATTTGCCGGGTAATGAGCTTCCATTGAAGTTCGCTAGCGGGAACTCTCTACATACAACTGGAGGTATATTTGTATTCGTTATGATCTTATTGTATTTTGAAGTGTAGATGGCGCTTGTTATTTACTTTTTGCAGTAACTGAATGGAACTGCGCCGGATTTTTGTATACTGATGTCACAAAACTTCAATGCCAGGTTCTGTTGGTGTCATATTGAATTCACGGGAAGATTGGACGCCGTCGGTGGACCCATCTAATGAGTTTAAGGAGGAAGCTCCAGAAATTTCTGTTAAAATCAAGGGCCGGTGGGATGATGATACTCTAGATTCACGTCAACCTTCTCAAGCTAATTGGATCAGGCAATATGTGGAGCAACAGCAAGAGGTACGGAGACATATTGCATTAGCATATTTACTACCCTGAGCATATATATCTCCTCACAAGATGCTCAAAATCTCTTTTTTTTTTTCTTGCATTTTTATTTATTGCTAAATATATGTTGAATCAATACAATTGATATTCGGTTTTTTACTGATAAAAAATTTGATATTTGGTTTCCCTAGATACATGAGGAACTATTTGAATTAGATATATCCGAAATCATAAGTTACATTTAATCTTGAATTGAATAATAAGTTGAAAATTTGAACACTTTCTAACAAGTGGCATGGCTGCTTTTCTAAAGCGGTATACGTATATATTTGCATTTATTTGGAAGAAAACTGTTTTGAGTTATGGTTCATGCAGTGGAGGAATTAAAAACACATCGATATTGTTTGCAGGATGATTCTACAAATTGGGAAGATGATGTGGTTGATAGCGGTTCCCTTGAGCAGGTATTACAATTGTTTGTTTGCCACTGTTAGGTACCTGATAATTATTTCTGTCTCACCATAACAGGGAAACATCATTCCTTTTGTAGTTTGTCTTGTTACAATAACTTAAAGTACTCTCTCTCCGCCTCCCTCCCTCTCCTTTCTCAAATAATTAGCTATGCTAATAAGTGAATAATATTTATTGAATGGCTTGATGCTGTCCATTGATGTGTTTGTTAGTTCAAATTTCCTTTAAGAAGTCAGTGGAACTGAATAAAACTAATTTAGCTTTATACTGGTGTCAATGGAGTCTTCCTCAGACATATATGTGTGGTGGAGGCAATTTAGAGTAGTTCTATATAAAGATAGTATAGCTTCTATTTGGTTTGTAATGCCTCTTGCAAGGTCTATTCAGTTTGTGATTTAAAGTGATGTTTATCTACGCCTTAAGATTCTGAATATTTGTTTGCGAGCTATAAGCATGGTGTGCCACCCATATGAAAGAATTGCAAGGGGTCATGGCAACAGTGGCTGTCAGAGGTGATACCAATGTGCTACACAGAATTTTTCTCCATAATAGTCCCATAGTTCTGGATCGTATTGGGTTCAACAGTCGAGTCTTGCAATGGGTGTTTTGAGTTGAGTACATAGGATGCGTCCTCTATGTTTTAATAACACTGATTAATTGAAAAAATGATTGTGAAAACCAGTGCTAGACTTTAAGATATTCTCTCTATACTCCTCATATCATTGTATAGGGGCGGTGGGGCCCACCATAGCATTTTTATCTTGTGCTACTTTTCAGAACTTTCTAGATGTTTCTCTTGTATGCACCGTGTATTGGGCTAACAACCTTTTTGATTTAATCAATTTCATCTTACAAAAAAAATAATCTATTGCAATAGGTCCATGGACCTAGGTCGTACGATGTTATTGCAAAAGAGTACTATGCTGCACGGTTGGAAGCAACGAAAGCCAAGGAAATAAGGGATAAGAAAAGCCAGGAGCATGCTGGCAATGTTATCCGCAAACTCAAACAAGAATTGTCTGCTCTAGGTTGAAAACTTTAAACTCTTTGCTGATTTTTGTAAAGGATTGTGTTCTACTGCACCCCTTGTCATGTGCCATTTAATTTTCATCTGCAGGATTATCAGATAACATCTTGGCATCAGAATTTGAATATGAACGAGCTTCTGGGGACACAATTACTAGTTCCATGCCTCATGAGCATTCCGAAGGAAAATCATTACACAATGTTGAAGCTGGGTCAGCCTTTGTTGTGGAAGCAGATATGGATTGTTGTGGCTCTAAAGAGTTTCCAATGAAATCTTCTTCTAGTTCATATATTGAGGAAAAAAGCGATGCAAAAGAAGAGTCAGAAGATGTAGAGCTTGGTGGTTTCTTTTCAGAAGATGCCCCATCTAATGATGGTTTATCTCCTGAAGTTTTGAAACTTCAGAAGCGAGAAAAGATCAGAAAATTATATGATGAGAAGAGTTTGGAAAAATTGGAAGGTATATGGAAGAAGGTAATTTGTGATTTGGCATTTGGAAAAAATTATAATGATGGTTATAATATGGATTTGATGTGTCTGGCTTTACTCCTCATATGTAGTTGGTACTTGTTAAAGGATATAATTTGAATGATTAAATACATTATTTTGTATTAGCTTAAACTTTCGGGACTAGTGATGATCAGTATATAATTCAATCAGTTTGATATCCAAATTTTCTGTCAGAAGATTGCCGAAAATCAAATATTTGATGCTTGATTATAATTAATTGTGCTCCCACAAGTTTTTACCATAGAAAATCCTTGTATTTTTCTATATGGTGGATTAATATTTGCATTTTGAAATGCTTGATTATTGTCTCTTTTTGGTTTTCATGTGGCTCCTATGCCTTTTATTTATGTATTTTCTATTTATTGCAAATTCTATCTGATTGTCTTGTTACTCTAATATTTTATAACCGATGGCAGGGGGGCCCGAAAAAGATCCCCAAGGCTGTTCTTCACCAATTATGTCAAAGATCAGGGTGGGAAGCACCAAAATTCAATAAAGTGCCGGGCAAAGAAAGTAGTTTCTCTTATGCTGTCAGTGTGCTGCGTAGATCCAGTGGGAGGGGTAAGAGCAGAAAAGCTGGGGGGTTGATCACCCTTCAGCTTCCAGATCAGGATGGAACCTTTGAATCTGCTGAGGTACTCGTTAACCTCTAAAACCGCTAATGCCTGTTATATTCTGCATAATTTTGATATTAATTTACTTTAAAGAATCTTTTTCCTCTGAATCTCCTGCAGTAGTCTGAACTTCTAGATCGCTGATACATGTTTTGACTGCATACTTTGTGTGCTTTTGATATATCATTTGTACTTTGATGTTTTTTGACTTAGTTTTATTTTTTGTACTTATTTGAAGACAATTCACTGGATTCTTGAGGTATATTGATAAGGTTCAGGGGTCTCTAGCGGCTAGCTGTCCAATCGTATATCAGTCAAAGGCATTGATCCTTCAGGCTATCTACATTTTTTGCCAATCATGGTGGGAAAAGAGACAGAACTTTAGAAAAGGAAAACTATATTCTCAAGCTGGTGTGTAGCACACCATCTAAAGTGGTTACATGAAATAATTTGATTTGGAAAATAAATTTTAAAATTTAAATCTTACAAATCAAATCATACTATTTAAGTGATATGGATGGTATGCTTTACACACCGGTTTGAGAATAGAATAACTCTATTTAGAGATGTGTATAGCTTTTGGCTCTATAGTTGTTACACCTTGTGAAAATGAGGACCAATAATTGTATTATTGTTTTGGCTAACCACAAATGGTAAGGAGGTGGAGAAGATTAGACACTCATTTATGGGTTTTGAAGTATCATGCTAATGTAAATATAGGTGTGTTTGTGGGATACCCAATATCGAATGAGTATAGGTGGTGAATGAGATTTAACATATTTTTTGATAAAGATAATAATATTAGTAAGGCCAAAAGGCTAAATTGGAAGCGTACAAGGTGGAAAACCTAGATACAAGCTATAAAGAGCAAGCTAAGACAAGACATTACAAGAAGTCTCATCCCTTACAAGATTATAAACCCAAAATTTGAGAGTACTAAAGAAAAAGGCCCTTAAATTCCCCAAAGAGCGTTCACAATCCTCAAAACATTTTCCATTTCTTTCGGACCATAAACACCAAAACAAACACAAATGGACAACACACCAAAAATCAGCATCATCACCACGAACAAGCGAGTCATTCCAACTTACCAAGAAATCCACCACTTGCGAAGGCATGACCCAAGCAATACCAGCCCTATTGAAGATATCATTCCACAAAGTTGTTGCCACATCACAGTGCAGAAAAAGATGGCTAATAGATTCTCCAGCATTCTTGCACATATAGCACCAATCAATAATATACAACCCCCTTTTTCTCAGATTATCATTAGTCAAATCTTTTTCAAGACAAATCAACTAGCAAAGAAAGTTGACTTTACTAGGTACTTTTGGTTTCCAAATACATTTTCAAGGGAAAACATTATCATCCTTACAGTTCAACACTTTGTAAAAAGATCTAAATGATAAAATGGATTTTGAATCATGAACGGACAACAACTTATCCTCCTTGCAAAGATAAATTTCGTGTCATGAAGTATGGCAAAAAAATCAGAAGCTTCGCAAAGCTCCCAATCTTGTAAATCCTTATTAAACTCAACTTTCAAAAGGTACGAGTTATTGAGAATCTGAAGAGAATCAGCCACAACAGCCCCTTTATTTCTAGCTATCCGAAAGAGGTTGGGATAACTAAGTTTAAGAGCTGAATCCCCGCACCAAACATCATGCCAAAAAAGATTGTTATTTCCATTACCCACTTTATATCTAGTATTCTTGACAAAATCCTCCAAACCCAATCTAATGGATTTCCATAGACTCATCCCAAAAGCCCTTTTAGCTTCGTTGGTACACCAATTCCCCACATTCTTCCTTATTTTGCATCCACAATCTTCCTCCATAAAGCATCTCTTTCATGAACATACCTCCAAAGCCACTTTTCAAGAAGCGCCTTATTAAAGAGCCTTGGATTTCTGATACTCAATCCACTTACAAAAAAAAAGATGATACCCAATTCCCCACAAGACATAGGAGCACAAACTTTATTCCAACTCACCAAGTGAAATTTTCTCTCCTTTCCATTATCATCCTATAAAAAGTTTCTGTAAATTTTTTCAATTCTCTTAGCGATCCCTACAGGGAGCTGAAAGAGAGCGAGAAAATAGGAGGGAAGGCTGGTCAAAGTGCTTTTTTTCAAAGTGATTTTGCCTCCTTTTGATAGGTATAACTTTTTCCACCTGGCTAGCTTTTTTTCAATCTTCTCAATCACTCCGTCTTAAAAAATAGAAGAAGCTTTATGGGAAGCTCCTAGAGGAAGACCAAGGTATTTTATAGGAGGAGAAGAGATATTACAACCCAAAATATTGGCCAAATCTTGAGGGTTACTAGAGGAGCCTATAGGCACAATTTCTGATTTGGTGAAATTGATTCTTAGCCCCAAGACAGCTTCAAAACACGACAATAAAGCTCTTAAAGCTTTCAAATGATTATGATTAGAGTCGTTGAAAATAATAGTGTCATCTACAAAAAGCAAGTATGAGATAATGATGAAGTCACGAGAAACATCTCCAACCTTGAAACCTGACAAGAATCCACTAGAAACTGGCGTATCAATCATACGGCTCAAGGCATCCATAACAATGACAGAGAAAAGGGGATAGAGAGTCTCCATGCCTGAAACCTCGTGAGGTATTAAAGAAACCAACCGGAAAACCATTTACCAAGATAGAGAATCTGGTCGTCAAAATACAATATCGAATCCAATAGCACCACTTCTCTCCAAAGTCTTTTTTTTTTTTTTTGAATTGGCAATTCATTTTAACAATTACTGAAAAAAAAAAACCTAGAATGCTTATACAATCAAGACCACCACGGGTAGGATGGCTTGAAATTTATTTTGGGGTCTTTTCATTTGGGGGTGGAAATGAAAGATCCAACAAAGAAGCCTGCATTTGCTACACATAATGAATATTATGCAGAGGCTGACAATAGTCCATTGTGCCGGAGCAGTGCCACCGGTGAAGGTTCACGCCCACAAAATTCCACAAATGCCTCTAGGGGTGCTTTCCCACCTCCAAGTGCAAGGATAGTCTCTTGGAACTTATGCCCTGTTTCTTTCATAGCCTTGCTGTCATCTAGTCTCTCCAAAGCCCATTCTCCCAAGTAAATAAAGAAGGAAGTCCCAATTAACATGGTCAAAAGCCTTTTCAATGTCTAATTTCACTAAAATTCTAGATTGGTCTAACTTTAGTCTATTGTCTAAATATTCATGAGCAATTAAAATAGAGTCAAGAATTTGGCGGCCCCAAACAAAAACGTTTCAAGATCTTGGCGTTGGCCAGCACCTAAGAAATGATCTTATACATCCCATTTACCAAGCTAATTGGCCGAAAATCTCTAATTTCGATAGCACCAGATTTTTTTGGTATAAGAGCAATGAAAGTTGTATTGAAACTCTAACGAACTTCATGAATTGGTGAAATTCAGCAAAGACATTAATAATATCATGCTTTACAATATTCCAACAAGCTTGACAAAATGCCATGGAAAAGCCATTGGGATCCGGAACCTTATCCTTAGACATGTCCTTGACCACCTCAAGAACTTCAACTTATTCAAATGGTCTTTAACCAACTTGCTGAAAAGTGGTCAATAGAATCAAAGGGGAGACCGTCAAGCTTATGCCTCTAAGCAAAATCTTCCCAAAAAAGCTTCGCGTAGTAATTTACAATATGGTCTTCAATCTCTTCCTTGTTACAAACAACATTCTCACCAATGCGAAGGACTTCAATGGCATTACTCTAACGATGAGAATTAGCCAACTTGTGGAAGAATTTCGTGCATTTATCATCTTCCTTCAGCCAAAAAATTCTATATTTTTTTCACCAAGAGATTCTTCCACGAGAAATAAAGTTTCTTGTTCAAATCCTCCAAAGACAAAGGATTCGACATCTCCAAAGCCTCTAGAGCATTCAGCTAATCCATCTTTTTTTTTTTTTGCACATTGCCAAAAGTCTCATTGTTCCATTTCTTCAAATCTTTTTTGAGTTTTCTAAATTTGCAAGCCAAGATAAAACTGGGCATACCAGAAATTGATAGGAATCCCACCAACTTCTTAGGGGTGTCAAAAAGTGTTAACGGGTCATGTTCGTGTTGTGTCAGGCCGTGTACATAATACTTAAAGGATCAACACGAACACTACCTATTAAGAGTTTCGTGTAAAAAATTTCAATTCTAACATGACTCGTTAAGATAACGGGTTGACACGACACGACCTGTTAAGACTCTTGACACAATACAACACGACACGACATGACACAACATGATTTGATCCGTTTCAACCCGCAAACCTGTTAGTGACCCGTTTGAGTTTAAATTAATTGATTTTATACAAATATTAAAACTTAAATAATAGTTATAAAACATAAAAAATTAATTACAAATTACAATCTTAAAATTATAATTCAATAAGTAATATACTATAAAATATGATAAACACACAAATATGATATACACATTGTAAAATATTAAAATTATAATCCAAACATATTAAATAACAATGGATTAACTCATTAAAGACTTTTTAATAAGTACTTAAATGGGATAGCTAATAAGAGTATAAAATTAATTTTAAATTATAATTTTTTGAAATTTAGGTCAAGGGTATAAAAATAAATTTAAACATCTTAACATGTCTTAACGGGTTTGACCCGTTATGACCCGTTATCAAATCGTGTTTTAACGGGTTGACATGATTTGATCCGAAATCTGTTAAAACTAAACACTAACCTGCTTTTTTCGTGTCGTGTCTGTTTCGTGTTAACGTGTCGTGTCACGTATTGCCACCCCTTCAACTTCTCGCTTTCCCGGTAAAACTTTCATCCTTCAACCACATATATCTAACATATTTTTTGGGAGAGTGAAGTTATTGCTCTTTGTAATGATTTAAAGGGGCTCTAATTATACTATTGACTAGTTCTTTTGAAGTATGGGCCCAAATGTTGCTTAAAAGCCTCCCTACAAATCGCATTAGAGCCAATTTTAATGAGAAGTGTAGGACTTGAGTCGTGTAATTTATGATAGAATGACTCGACGAGGATGTTGGGAATTTAATAGGGGAGATTGTGATACGCTATATTGAGTGAGCATAAGTGGTGAATAAGATTACATTGCTTGAAAGGAAGAAGTTTTTGCTCTTTATAATGATTGAAATAAGTTCCAATTGTATCATTGACTAATACTTTTGAAGAACATGCCTAGATGTGGCTTGAGCCACCCTTGGTGCGTTATAGTTTGAGTTTGATGTGATCATTGTTTCTTTAGAAATCAAAATAAACTGTCCGTAATTGGACTCAACTTTTTTCTACCAAATGTCAAATTGGGTCGCTCAAGCTTTAACTCTTCATTTTTTCTTTAAAATTGAAAGCGCGTGTGTTCATGTGTGCACCCATTTTAGTGCTTTGATACTTCAATGTTGTCATCACTGGTGTTATTATTTTTTTAGGGAGGTTCTTCATATTAAATTAGTACATCGAGTGGTAAGTTGTGCCTTGATTTTTTAAATTTAAGTATTGGATTATAGATGGCTCTTTGTAAATATAAATACATGAACCATTTTCATCACAGGATGCACAGAATAGAGTGGCAGCATTTGCTCTTTGTCAATTGTTTCCTGATCTCCCAGTTCACCTACTAGTTATGGAGCCCTATGCCTCACTTGTCTTGCAATGGAAGGAAGGTGACATTTTCTTTTCTTTCCAAGATATAAAGCTGAAAAGTTGAAACTCATGGAAATCTTTGAATTCTTTTAGATTAATATCCTTTTCAATATGGGTATATATATTGTTTATCAGGATAGTAAAAAATGCCAACTTGTTAAAGTAGTTAGCTATTGACATAACATTTGAAAGCTTACACTTACAGGGGAGTCATTGGCCAATATGGAAGACAGTGAGGAAGATAGGAGGGCTGGTTTTGTGGATTCGTTATTGAAAGCTGATCAATCTAGTTCAACTGCTTCTGATGATGTGGTGGATTGTTCTCTACCAGAAAATTTTCAGAAGCTCCATGTTGAAGATTATAAGAACTCAAATGTTGCTGCTTCTGATTCATTAATTGACAGTATGTTCTTTTTCTTATGCTTGTTTGCATTGTCTCTGATTTTCTTGATAGTAGGGGTGCTCTATTTTGATACTGGATTGACCTTTCTTACATATAGTTCTTTTTGTTCTAATATGCTGTAGCTCAAACAACATCTATTTCTGAGTAATAAGGGGTGGAAAGGTGTGGTTGTGGGTTCAACACCCATCTGGTGTGTGTAACTTGCCAATAAAAAAATCTAGTTCTTTACCTTGATGGCCCCTGCAACCCCACCCCTGCAGGTGCACAATAAACGAAACGACCAAACAGAGATCTGAAAGGAAAAATAAATGTGAGAAGATATTTAAGATATTTCAGCGGCCAGTTTGATAAGAGCCTGTAAGCTTTGATTACTGAAGGCTTTGGCACTTGGTGGGAGATCACAAGTTTGCTCTGGGCTCAGCCAACCGATAATGTATTTAATAAACATAGGTCCAAAATTGTTAGGAAAAAGAGAAATTTGGTCAGGGTAAGTTGATATGTTCTAAATGAAAAAAGAAAAGTAAATATGAATTTTCAATTGGTGTTGATTTATCTTCCCTAATTTAGTTGAGCTTATATTGCAGGAGTAGACAAAAGGACAGAGATGGAGAGTGCATATTTGAGACGAGAAAAAGAGATCAAAATGAAAATGAAGAGATACAAGGTTGTTTAATCTGAACTCCCTTCAAGTTTGTAATGTCTACTTGTGTTATTCCCAAAATCCTGTGTGCATTCTTTTATATTTTAGCTGCATTCTAGGTACTTTCCTCATCTTTTGTAGGCAATATAGAGAGTAATTATTTTATGTTTGTGTCCTTTGGATTTGCCTCTTTACCATTCCTTGAGTTTCATGATTGAAAATGAGAATTTCAAGAGTTTGGCTAGCATTAGATGACTAAGGTTGCGTTTAGATAGTAAGGTGATCTCAGATATTTTGTGAATAGTAGTGAAAATATAATGAAAAATGAATGAGAAAACATTGGATAATAGTGAATAGTAGTAAAAAATATGAAAAGTTGGTGAAAAGTAATGATAAAATAATTTTTTTTGATAGGTAATAAGAATCAAGTAAATAGGCAAAAATAAGTACACAGGAAGTATACAAGAGATAATACCTAGTTACAAGCTAAAAAAAGAAAAGCTAAGACAAGACATTACAAGAATTCCCATCCCCTATAAGATTTTGCACCCAAAAACTGAGAGAACTAAGAAAAAACTCCCAAAAATTCCCCAAAGAACGCTCTCAATCATCAAAACACCTCCCATTTCTCTCATACCATAAACACGAAAACAAACACAAGGGGATCACCCTTCAAAAATCTGCACTGCCTCTACGAACTAAAGAAACATTCTAGCTTGCCAAGGAGTCCACCACACGTAAAGGCATAACCCATGCAATTCCAGCCCTACTAAAAATCTCAATCCACAAGGCTGTCACCACTTCACAATGCAGGAAAAGATTGTTAACAGATTCCCTAGCTTTCTTGCATGTGAAGTACCAATCAATAATGAATAGCCCATTTTTCCTCAAATTGTTAATGGTTAAAATTTTCTCCAGACAAACCAACCACCCAAAAAAAGCGACTTTACTGGGGACTTTAGATTTCCAAATGCATTTCCAAGAAAAATCATTATCACCATTGCAGTTCAACACTTGGTAATAGGATTTCACAGAAAATGTGGATTTAGAATCATGAACCCACAATAGCTTATCCCCTTTGGAATAATCAATCTTCATATCATATAACTTAGCAAAGAACTCGGAAGCTTCGCAAAGCTCTCAATCTTGTAAATCCCTATTAAACTTCACATTCCAGTGAAGTAAATTGTTTAATATCTGAAACGAATCAGCCACTGCAACCCCTTTATTTCTAGCTATCCTGAAAAGACTAGGATAAATATCTTTGAACGCCGAATCCTCCAACCAAACATCATGCCAAAAAAGAGTGTTATTCCCATTCCCCCCACTTTTTATCTAATATTTTCGGCAGAATCCCCCCAACCCATCCGAATGGATTTCCATAAACTTATCCCAAAAGCCCCTTTAACGTCCTTGGAACACCAATTCCCCCACGTTCTTCCATATTTGACATCCACAATCTTCCTTCAAAAAGCATCTCTTCAAAAAACGTACCTCCAAAGCCACTTCCCAAGAAGTGTCTTATTGAAAAGCCTTAAATTTATGATGACCAAGTCGCCACAAGGCATCGGGGCACAAATTCTGTTCCAACTCAACAAGTGGAATTTTCTTTTATCCCTAATCCCATCCCATAGAAATCTTCTATAACTTTTTTCAATTCTTTTTGCTACCCCTCAAGAAGGAGAAAAATAGCGAGGAAATAAGAGGGAAGGGTTGGCCAATATACTTTTAATCAAAGTAATGATAAAATAATAAATAGTAGTGAAATATTCTCATAATACTTTAGTACTCAAGCTGTGCCTAAGATGATTGACATCATCTTGAGTTTGAATTTTGTGAGTTGTTAAATGTAAAATATTTTGAGTTTGTTTGACTTGTAATTCCGAGTCTCAAGGTTCATATCTTATCTATTGAAGAATTTGAATTTGAAAAGGCTGTAAGTCTGTAGAGATGGTTTTCTGCAGTTAGCAAAATGTTAGCAAAACCGTTGTGACAGATTCAATTTATTAGCATAATTTCACTGGGACTTGAAAACTGCTTCTAGAAATACATTGAGGTCCCGTTTGGAACTTAGATGAAATTGAGATCAACTTAGTTCAATCTAATTTTGAGCTGAGTCTAACATCCAAATACTTAACTCTCATATTACTAAATTTATCTTAACTCAAAACGTCTTTATACGTGGGACCTATAACATTTTTCAACTCAATACTTCTTTACACACGGAACTCACAACCTTTGTCAACTTTCCATAAATACATTTAAACTCATCTTAACATCCAAACACATCTAAACTTATCTTAAGTGAAGTTCAAATCTTTTCTTTGGGTAATTTAAATGCAGCCTTTGGGTACTTTCAATGAAGTTCAAATCTTTTCTTGCTTGTGGTTAAGCAATGTGTGCTAGAGCAGTTAAATAGTCTGCATATTCATATATTTCATTCTGATTCCACTTTGCAATTCCAAATTCCTCTAGCATTTTGCCATTATAATTTTTTTTTCTTTGCACATTCCCAGTTTGTGTTCTCTTTATCTGTTTGTTACATTTGACGTGTTATTTCCTTTAGGAGATGTTGAAAACTAGGGCTGCGCTTCCTATTGCTGCTTTGAAGGGTGAAATTTTGCAACTTTTAAAGGAGAATAGTGTCCTTGTTGTTTGTGGGGAAACTGGCTCTGGGAAGACAACTCAGGTTTACATTCATTTTTAGTTTGCTTCGAGCATTCTACTTTTTTCAATGTTCATTTTTTATCTGTGTAGTCATGGAATGTCTCTAGTGTTCAGTGTTTTTGGCATGGCTATTATTACTCTGCTCCAATTCTCCTCCCTTAGCAGGACAGCACCTCAGCTAATGTGAGTTGCATTCCATGTAGGTTCCACAATTTATTTTGGATGACATGGTTGAATCCGGATTTGGTGGACAGTGCAACATCATATGCACGCAACCAAGGAGAATAGCGGTGGGTACAAACTTTTTCACGTTAATGTAATGTGTACCTTATGTTGTACAGCTTTTGTTCACCTGTGTATTTCATGGATTTCTTGATTAATTCACTGCCACCAGCGTAAATCATCTTGTCTTTAATGTACCATCAGTTGGCTGGTTAATTTGTTTCGAATGTGTTTTTTTTAGTAGATTGTTCTTGCAAATCAGATTCCTTATCAATCTGAAAATTTCTGTAAATCCTTCTGGTCTGTCAAAGAATGGTGGGCTTTATGTGTTGAAAAGTTCCCTAGCTGGTCTTCCGGGACATCCAGGGATCTGAAAGCACCTTGACTAACAACTTTCCTCCATTTCCTTTAAAGAGTCAAACATTTGTACATCCTTTGAAAGATGATCTCTCTCTCATGCTGTCCAGAGCGAATCATGAGATGATTTCCCATGCCCTTTGGCATGTCTATCTGATAGAAACTTGTATTGACTGGCTTCACGCTTGAATTTCTGGACATTTAGTTATTATTTCAGGGTTGTGGTGGTAGCAAAGTTGCCAATCAACCTTTCAATTTATTTTATTATTTCTTTTACTCCTGCATAGGGTTTCTCTTGTATACCTCCTTTGTACTAGGGTTGCAGCCCTTTCATCTTGTTAATAAGATCATATTACTTTTCAAAAAGTGTTATTATCCATGACCGACATATTTACATCTGATCGAGTTGATGCTACACATATATATATTTTTAAAAGCACCATCCTTTTTGTCTTGCGATTCATTGTTCCACATTATTCGGCTGATAATTATATATATTTAAAGATTTTGTTATATTGTAACACGGGGCATTCTTTCTTTCCTGTTGACCATAGTTTGTGTCTTTGCTGCGATGTATTGCAGGCTATTTCTGTGGCGGAAAGGGTTGCTGATGAGCGCTGTGAACCTTCACCGGGTTCAGATGGTTCTTTGGTTGGTTACCAAGTCCGTCTTGATAGTGCAAGGTGTTCAGATTCATGTTCCACTAATTGATTTTGAATTGTGCATGGAATAACAGGCATCATTTTATCTGGATGTCATGCATGTTTTTTTTTTTATAATTTTTTTTATATATTATTGTTCTAGAGGTTATTGCTTATTAAAAAAGAGTTGAGAGGTTTACACAGTTTCATTTATCCTAATGTTTCTTTTGAATTTCTAGTCTTGGAGTTTGGTTGTCAAAAATTAATTCTTTTCTTCATTTTAGGTTTTTTCTTCATCTACTAAGCACATTTTCAAGTGTTTGGTTGAGATATATATTAATGTACATGAAATCAAGTAGGCGCTGTTTTATTTAATATATAAATGTTAACAAGCAAAGAGTGCTACTAATTCCCATTTGGAAACTTGAGAGTACAATGAATTAGTGATCACATCAGTGCTAATTGTTGAAAGTAGAGGAATACTTCATAATTTTCTGTATCTGAAAAAGAGTTACATGATCCCTCTATATAGAGGCCGATACACCTAATTTCTAGGGATATAGACAACGTACCTAGAATAGGATTAAACCTATCTAAAACAGAAAGCAATAAAATAGGAAATAAATATTTATGGATTTGGTAACAAGCTACCAGAATCCCTACAAATATGGAAACAAAATACTGATCTGTTTAGCTATAGATCTCCTTAATTTCAGCCCTCTAATCACGCAGACAGATCAGCATACAAATTAAACTCTTAATAATTCTATACTCCCCCTCAAGCTGGATGGTAAATGTTAATTAACCCCAGCTTGGAACTTAGATCATCAAAAATCTTTCTTGGTAGAGCTTTGGTAAGAATGTCGGCTGTTTGAAGACATGTAGGTGCATATAGCATCTTGATCATCCCTTCCTCTATCTTCTCCTTTATGAAGTGCTGATCAATCTCCACATGCTTAGTTCTGTAATGGTGGACTGGATTCTTGGCAATGCTGATTGCTGACTAGTTGTCACAGAACATATTCATAGGTTCTTCACTTGAAATTCTTAATTCCTCTAGTACCCTTCTTAACCATATTCCCACACAAATACCATGGGCCATTGTCCGGAATTCAGCTTCTGCACTGCTCCTTGACACCACTGATTGCTTCTTACTTCTCCATGTGACTAGATTTCCCCACATATAAGTACAGTACCCTGAAGTTGATCTTTGATCTTGTACTGACCCGGCCCAGTCTGCATCACTAAACACCTCTATGTCTCGTCTTTGATTCTTCTCAAAAAATAATCCTTTACCTGGTGTTAGCTTCAGGTATCTTAGGATCTGATACACTGCTGCCATGTGTTCTTCATTTGGATTGTTCATGAACTGACTTACCATGCTGACAAGAAATCCAATGTCTGGTCGTGTGTGAGATAGGTAGATTAGTTTACCCACTAGCTTTGGTATCTGCCTTTATCTACCGGTGCACAATTTTCTTTAGTGCCTAATTTTGTTGTTGAATCTATAGGTGTGTCCGCTGGCTTACATCCGAGCATCCCAGTCTCCTTTAATAAGTCCAGGACGTATTTTCTTTGGGAAACACAGATTCCCTTTCTTGACCTTGCAATTTCCATGCCTAAGAAGTATTTGAGCTGTCCAAGGTCCTTGATTTCAAATTCCTTAGCTAGAAGACTTTTGGTAGTATTGATTTCTTCCTCATAATCTCCTATTAGAATTATGTCGTCCACATATACAATGAGTACAGCCATTTTTCCTGTAGATGAATGTTTGACAAATAAGGTGTGATCTGATTGACATTGAGAATAGCCATGATTCTTTATTACTTTTGTGAATCTCTCAAACCAGGCTCGTCGGGATTGCTTGAGCCCGTATAGTAATCTTTTAAGTTTGCAAACTTTGTTGTGTTTATTCGGTGTCTGAAATCCTGGAGGGATTTCCATGTACACTTCCTCTGCCAAGTCACCATTTAAGAAGGCATTCTTGACATCTAGTTGGTGAAGAGGCCAATCAAGATTTGCAGCCAATGATAGGAGAACCCAAACTGTGTTTAGCTTGGCTACTGGGACAAATATTTCCTCATAGTCGATTCCATAAGATTGAGTGAATCCCTTTGCAACTAGCCGTGCCTTGAATCGATTAATACTTCCATCTTCATTATACTTGACTGAGAATATCCATTTGCATCCTACTGGCCTTTTTCCCGATGGTAATTTTGATATTTCCCAGGTTCCATTCTTTTCTAGTGCATTTATTTCTTCATCCACAGCAGATTTCCACTCAGGGAATTCAAGGGCTTCTTGTATGTTATTAGGAACCTGAGTGCTGTCGAGATTGGCAACAAAAGACTTGAATTTTGGTGACAATCCTTCATATGATATGAAGGTGTTTATAGGATGTTTTGTACATGTTCTAACACCTTTCCTCACAGCAATAAAATAGTCACTGTCATCATCAGCTAACTCACTCTGTGAAGGCTCGGGATTAGGATCACTTGAAGGATCTTCACATGATCTTGGACTAGGATTAGACTCTTGGTTTTGCTCCAGAAGTGCTGGTGGTTCCATCTCCTTTTGGTTCCTCTTCTTCCGTGAATAGGTAATCAGTTCATCATTAGTAGTTGACTTACTAGTGTCCAGATTTTGGTGGGAAGTAGTGGTTTGATTTTGAGATGAAGATTCTAGGAAGAGATGTTGTTGAGGAGGAATAGAGTTAGAATTTAGTGATGGTGCTGAGTGGTCAGGATTTGGAGAGAGCTGGACTGATTCATCAATATCCCAAAGCTGATATTCCTGGGTAAAGTTGATCTCCCCCTAAATATCAAATTTGGGGTAGTAAGGCTGGTGCTCAAAAAAGGTGACATCCATGGAGTGGTAGTACTGTTTTGTGACTGGTGAGTAGCACTAATACCCCTTTTGAGTTGGAGAGTACCCAAGGAAGATGCACTTAAGAGCTCTAGGATCAAGTTTATCCCTTTGATGTTGATGGATATGAACAAAGGCTGAACAATCAAAAACCTTGAAGGGAATGGTGGAGATGAGACGGGTATTTGGGAAAAACTGACGTAGGATTTGATAGGGAGTTTTAAAGTTGAGAATCCTAGATGGCATCCGGTTTATGAGGTATGCCGCAGTGAGTATAGCTTCACCCCACAAATGTTTTGGTACTCGAGTAGAAAACATAAGAGATCTTGCAACATCTAGAAGGTGCCGATTTTTCTTTCAGCAATTCCATTTTGTTGAGGGGTGTTGACACATGACCTTTAATGAATGATCCCGTGACTCAAGAGATAATCATTGAGAATGGATTTGAAATATTCTTTGGCATTGTCAATTTTCAGAATTTGGATTTTGGTTTGGAATTGAGTTTGTATCATGGTGTTGAAGTTTTTGAAAATCTGACCTGCCTCTGATTTTTTTTTCATGAGAAATACCCATGTAAGCCGAGTGTGATCATCAATAAATGTAATAAACCAACGGGAACCAGTCACATTTTTGAGTTTAGATGGCCCCCAAACATCACTGTGGATCATTGAAAAGGGTTGGGATGCTTTGTAGGATTGGTTGGGGTAAGAACTACGAACATGTTTAGAGAATTGACAGATTTCACACTGAAACTCATTAGGATTTTTATTATGAAATAGAGAAGGAAATAGTTTCTCAAGATACAAGAAATTCGGATGACCTAATCTATAGTGCCACAACATAATTGCACTATCATTATTAGAACAACTGACGGAAAAAGAAGTTGAACTACTAGACACTAGACAATCGGACTGATGAGTTGAGCTTTGAGGAGGATCTGTAACCTCGAGAAAATAGAGCCCTTAGCACATTTTAGCACTGCCAATCGTCTTCCCCGAGTCCAAGACCTGAAATTCACACATGTTTGAACCAAATTTAGTCACACAATTCAGATCTCGAGTGAGTTTACTAATGGACAATAAATTGCAATTCAAATTTGGCACAAGGAGAACTGATTCAAGTGTGATATTTTCTGATACTTTGATAGAACCTATGCCAACCACTTTTGAGAGTGAACCATCGGCTATCCTGACAGTTAAGTGCTTATCACATGGGCTATAAGTGGAAAATAGGTTCTCATTTCCAGTCATATGGTCTGAAGCTCCAGAATCTATAATCCATGGATTTGGCATCTCCTTTTTAACAGTGATAGCGCTTAAAAAATTATTTTTTTGGGCTAAGGACCCTGTACCAACCACAGTGGAGGTTTGGGCAGGCAATGACTGGTTGAACAATTTCTGTAGAATTTCTAGTTGTTCCTTGCTGAATGGAGTGGGTTCGGGTGAATGTTTGTCATCCATTAAAACAAGATTACCCCGTCCCTCTTTGTCGTTGGCATGCCGGGAAGACTTCCAATCTGCTGGCTTACCATGGATTTTCCAGCAAATGTCCTTGGTGTGACCAGGATGGCGTCAGTGATCGCACCATGGGCGTCCTTTCTTTGGTTTGGTGTCATTGGTGTTGTAGTAGTTCCCTCTAACTGTAAGGGCTGAGCTCTCAAGATTTGTAACTGATTCTTGAGAGCCCATCATGATTTTCTTTCGACTCTTCTCTCTCCGGACTTCAGAAAAAGCCTCCCGGATATTAGGTAGAGGTTTGGATCCAAAGATTCTTCCTATTACTTCATCAAGATTCTTATTTAATTCAATCAGCATACAAATTAAACTCCTAATAATTCTACAGATATGCCATACCTTTTACTTTTTATGTATAAATCTATGAAAATTGTATCACTGATGTTTGCCTTTTTCTTTTGCTTAATTTCACAATCTCAGGAATGAAAAAACAAAGCTTCTATTTTGTACTACAGGCATTCTTCTAAGAAAATTCTCGGTATTCCCTCCTGTCTAATTGGGTGGTTATTATGAATATATTGTAATCAATATGGTACTCATGCTGATTTTTATGTCATATCAGGGTTACATTTTGTTTGTTACTTTTTTGTAATGCATGCACTTGTGTTTGATGGGGTGGTTTTTTTGAATCTGTTGTAATCAATATGATACTTATGCTAGTTTTTTTTTTCTTTTTAAATTTCATATCAGATTTAAATTTTGCTTGTTATGTTTTTGTGACAGTTGTTTTGGCACCGGTGCTATATTTTTCATATCTTTATTTAATTGAAGTGAATTCTTTTTAAATATTTTCTGTGAATATGCTCGTCTTTTGATTATTATAATTACCACAGTTATCCTTTTACAAAGGAATAACTTGTCAAATTTAGTAAAAGCAGGCTTTGATATATATTCTATTTAGTTGCTTTGGGACCTCTAATTTCTTTTTTCTTCCCTTTGAAAGCACACCGACCTTCATTTTTGTGTTTTTCAAATTTTCAGGGGGACAAAAACTTGACTGGTGTTACTCATGTCATAGTTGATGAAGTGCATGAACGATCTTTGTTGGTGAGTTAATTTCACCATGGGTGGTTAGTAGATATATTCTAAGTAGATCTTGTGATTATGAGTTTATTTGCACTATTCTTTTCACAGTCAATGAAATGCACAAATATTTACTTCAAATAAAGCTCTCGTTATTAAGCTATTCTCTCTGGTTCATTTTAACCTGTTATAGGTGGTATGGCGAGTTTTAATTTTAGTGTTTCTATCACTTATGGTCACGTGTAATTGGTACTTCCTTGAGTTATACTCCTATTCCTCGATAAGACTGGATGTTGTAATAAGTGGTAACATACTCTGACCTGAATTTTGATAAGATTCTTTCTCTGTAACAGGGTGATTTTCTGCTAATTGTTTTGAAGAATCTGATAGTGAAGCAATCTGCTCATGGCACACCAAAATTGAAGGTCCTTCTTATGTATGCAAATTTCCACTTCTTTGTAGATATAGGTTATGCATATCTTATTTGTATTTTGATCTTTATCTAAGCTTTCTTCATTTTTGTGGGCTTGTATACTTTAAATGTTTAGGTCTGCTACTGTAGATTCCAATTTGTTTTCAAGATACTTTGGGAATTGCCCGATAATTACTGCAGAAGGCAGAACTCATCCTGTGACAACTTACTTTCTTGAGGATATATATGAAAGTATTAATTATCGCCTTCCTTCCGATTCTCCAGCTTCTATTAGGAATGAATCCACCAAGGAGAAGGTATCATGTTTTTGATTCCTTGACTATCCTTACTCTGTCATGGAACTCTGAACATTTTTGCTTACTTTTTCACTGTTGTATTAAATTAGGACAAGTTTCTCTTAGGTCCGTCTTTTTGCTTTTCCTAATGTTTTCCACTTGCTCATGAAAATTTCAAAATATTATAGTCATGTTTGGTTAACAATGTTTTAAAAGGTGTTTAGAGTCTTTAGAATTCAGTTCAAACATTTTTCAGACTTGAAAAAAAAAATCTATTTCAACTTTTCAATCATTTTCCTAGATTTTAGTGAAAAGTAAAAACAGAAAAATCAAAACTACTTTTACAAAATTCAAAGTAAAAACTACCCAAAAAAAATAATATTCAAACAACTTTTCAACTCTACCTATCCACTTTCACAAACCCTAATACATTATATATATAAATTATTCAAAATTACTTATCTACTATCACAAAACCTAATAAACAATACATAGATTCTAAATAAATTCTCAAGCATTCCCAACATTTCACTTAAACAAATATACCTATACTTTGCATGATTAGATATTTAGATGAATATATTGATGTGACGCTCCTGTTTATTGATAAAGAAATCTGTCTCAGGTATAGTTTGACATGGAATGGTGGATCATGGAGTGCTATTAAAATGTGCTTTTTTTAGTATTCATCATGTTAAAGGTTATTCATATTATTCATTTTAGGCCATCTGTAATAATTTCCAGAATATACCCATTGGTTTTTGACCACATATATTTAAACTTGAATTATCTACGACTCTCATCAATATCCCCACTCAAGAGGGTGGGAAAATGGTTTGAACAAACCAAGGTAATCTTTTCTACCATACTGCCGGCAAATGAGCCTCCCAAGAATGTGATGCCAAGAAAGTATATAATCTTGACCAAACCCGAGATGAGACCATGCAAATTCACCTCCAGAAGGGGCAAATGTAGGAGGTCCAGCTCAAAGATAAAAACAGAAAGTTCCGTCATGAGACAAGAATGCCTCAATCTTTCACTTGAAAACCAAGTGACATTGAAATCTGAACCAATACATCATGGGCTATCCCACCAGCTATACAAATTAGCTATCTCATCCCACAAAACTCACTAGCTATCTCCCTCAACTTGATTTTCTTGTTCTCCCCTATGTCTCTAAAGGATTGAAGTGGGGCACTGTCAACAAAGAAAAGCTGGCTCCAAAAAATAGAGGGAGCTCAAACGGTTGATGTGGTCAAGGAATACCAAGGGTAGCTCCAACTAGGGCAAGTCGAAAGGGAAAGGGTTGGCCTTTTTCCAATGAAACCCAAAATAGTGTCATGAAATGTCTGCAGGCTCAATGAGGCCAATAAATATCTTCAGATAAGAAACTTGCTTCATGAGTGGAAGACGGACATTGTATGTTTACAGAAGATTTAAGTTGAATCTGATCAATAGAAAAATTATGAAACGTTTATGGAGTTATGCACGTGGATTAGGTGTATAATATATATGGCGTCCAATGAGGCGTCAGGATGTGTAGTAGTAATGTAGGATAGATGGGTGGTGGAGAGAATGGAGGACTTCATAGAGATGCACTCGGTAGCATGCTCTTTTAGGAGCGTGTCCGATAACTTTTTGTGGGCTTTTGCATGTGTTTATGATCTAAACCAAGACAACTGTAGGGCATTATTATGGGAAGAATTAGCCTAAGTACATAGCTGATGGGACCTCCTATGATGTATTGGGAGAGATTTTAATGTCACTAGATTTCCAAGTGAGTCATTCAAAAATAGAAGGGGGAGGCTAGCAATAGTAGAGTTCTTTGAATGCATCTCTATATTGAACCTGGTTGATTTGCCACTAGCTGGGGGTTTCACAACAAATAGAAGGGGGAGGCTAGCAATAGTATAGTTCTCTAAATGCATCTCTGTATTGAACCTAGTTGATTTGCCACTAGCTGGGGGTTCCACAACATGGACTAATAATCAAACATGATCACGGTTGGATCGCTTTTTAATGTCTCTAGAATGGGAAAGCCACTTCTCGGATGTTTAGCAAAAGTGAATGCCTCGTATTGGGTCGGATCATTGACTATCATGCTTGATTGTGGTGGCCTCCGTAGAGGCCGACGGTATTTCTAGTTTGGATACATGTGGCTGAAATTGGAAGGTTTTGTTGAAAGGTTAAGGCAGTGGTGGTCCTCCTATCAGATACAGAGCACTTCTAGTTTTGTACTTGCTGGTAAATTAAAAGTTGTAAAAAAAAGAGATGAAGCTTTGGAACATGCAATCCTTCATAGACATAGGGGAGAACAAGAAAATCAAGTTGAGAGAGATCCAGGAAATAGAGAGTCTAGAAGGGGCTAGATCTCTTACTTAGGATGAAGCAGCCTAGAAGACACTGTTGGGGGCAGAGCTTGTAAGAATTATCTAATTAGAAAAGACATCTTAACAGCAAAAATCAAGAGTTTTATGGTTGAGTGAAGGAGACCTAAATACGAATTTCTTTCACAAGATCACAAACTCTTACAGGAGAAACAATAACACAGAGATGCTGAATATTGATGGTGTAGAATGTTGGGAAGAATAGGTGATTGATGTCATGTAGTTGGCTCCTATGAGTACCTACTAACTGAGCCAATGGGTTGACAGTCTTCCCTTGATGTCTTGTGTTTTGACTCCATTGGATCATGTGAGGCCTCTCAGATGTAGAGGGCCTTTAAGGAAGAGGATGTCTTCAAAGTAGTGAAGAAAATGGCCAAGGACAAGGCACTGGGGCCTGATGGGTTCTTTGGGCTTTTTTCAAGAATGCTAGGATGGTGTAAAGGAAGATATTATGAAGTTATTTCAGGAGCTCGTCGTGGCTGAAAATTTGGAGAGAAGCCTAAATACCACTTTCCTTGCGTTGATTCCAAGAAGGTGGGGCTAATGAGGTTAAGGAGTATCGACCCATTAGCCTAGTGATTGGGGCATACAAGATCATATTTAAAGCGAATAGACTAAGTGAGGTTGTGGGAAGGTCATTACCAAATCTCAAAATGTCTTTGTAAAGGGTAGGCAAATTCTTGATGCAGTCCTTATGGCTAAGGGGTGTCTTGAGTCTTGATAGTAGAATGAAGGCAGGCTTAGCAGGGATCATTTGCAAGTTAGACATGGACAAGGCGTATGATCATGTTAACTGGGATTTCCTTCTCTATCTTCTTGGGAGTTGTGGTTTTGGAGAAAGGTGGCGGTTGTGGATCCGTTGGTGTATATCAACGGTGAAATTCTCCGTGTTGATAAATGGTAGCCTAGTTGGTTTCTTCCATAGCTCTTGAGGCCTGAGACAAGGCGATCCATTGTCGCCTTTGTTGTTTGTCATTGTGATGGAGGGGTTAAGCAAGATGACATTGACATTAGCTCACAATGGCTTTGTGGAAGACTTTTGGTCAGAATCCCAAATAGGGGAATCATTAATGTGTCTCATTTATTGTTTGCAGATGATACGCTTGTGTTTTGTGAGCTAGATCAAAATCAGATGCGTGCTTTGAAAGCTTTGCTTCTATGTTTTGAAGCAGTCTTTGGGTTAAAGGTGATTTTCAACAAATTAGAAATGGTGCCTATTGGAGTTGTGCCTAATATATGTCAGTTGGCCAGTACGTTGGGATGTAAGATAGCTTCCCTTCCTCTAACATACTTGGGACTTCCGTCAGGGGTAGCTGCAAGGATGTCATTTTTATGGGAGTCAGTGATTAAGAAAATAGAAAAGAAACTAGTGGGTTGGAAAAGAATGTACTTGTCGAAAGGTGGCAAGCTTAACTTGATAAAGAGTATACTTTCTAACTTACCAACTTATTTTTTTTTCACTTTTCCCTATGCTTGCAAGTGTGGCAGACAGAATTGAGAAAGTCCAACGCGACTTCTTGTGAGGCAGTTTGGGAGAGGAGTTAAAATTCCATACAGTCAAGTGGGAGACGATATGTTGTCCTGTATCCAATGGTGGTTTGGGTATTCGAAATATGAGGACTTTTGATTGGGTGCTACTCAGAAAATGGTTGTGGAGGTATAATAGAACCGGAAGCCTTGTGGGGTGATTGGGTGCAAATATAGAGACGTACAGGAGGGATGGAGTACGAAAAAAGTTAGTGGAACTTATGGAGTGAGTTTATGGAAACACATAAGAAGAGGCTAAGGGGCTTTTCTTTGACACACTTGATTTCAATTGGGTGATGGCTCCAGGATTAAGTCTCTGAAGGATGATTTTAGAAAGATATTTGGTGTGGTGATAATGCTCTATAAGAACTATTTCCCTCACTTTTCCAAATTGCTAATGCCAAAGACGCTTCAGATGGATGTTATGGGCATATCGGGTGGGCAAATTCATTGAAATATTAGTTTTAGTAGGGCAGCACAAAATTGGGAGATAAGCAGTTTTGTTGATTTCTACAACCTCTTGTACTCCGTGAAACTGAGCAATATGGGTTATGGTGGCTACCTGCCAGAAAAGGTATATTATCTGTTCGTTCATTTTATAAGACCCTCACTCAATAGCCCAACATTCAGTTTCGTTGGAGAAGGCTTTGGAGACACAAGGCACCCCCCAAAGCTACCTTCTTTGTGTGGACAACATCATTGGGTAAGATCTTCACAACTGACAATTTGAGGAAGCAGAGGATTATTATAATAGATTGGTGTTGTATATGTAGGGGAGGGGGTAAGTAGATAGATCACCTTGTATTACATTGCGAAACATCAAGGGCTTTGTGGAACGAGGTATTTGGTAGAGTAGAGTTGGCTTGGGTTATGCCGGAGACTCTAGTGGCAGCGTTGGCCAGCTGGCCAAATATAGGAGGCATGCATCAAATTAAAACAGTTTGGAAGATGATCCCATTGTATATCATGTGGTGCCTATGGCAAGAGTGCAATGCGTAGACATTTGAAGACAATGAGAGATCACTAGAGGAACTACTAGCTCTATTTTATAGCACTTTATGTACTGGGGCCATTGCTATTTATTTTAATGGCATGGACCTACAAGAATTACTTGTCTCATTTGCACCTTCTTAGTTAGGGCATATTGTTGTAATTGTATTTGTACTGGGCTATGCCTATTCTTTGATGAATAAAGTTTGTTTGCCTATAAAAAAAAAATCACCTGCTGCTATCCAAATTCGGTCCTTAGATACCTGCAAAAGCCCACACAAATCCATCCTTCACAATCTTGAACCAGCTTGCCACTGAGAAGCTTTTTTGGCTATTTTTTTAATCAATTATTTGAATGCACAATGATTTCTCAGTTTTTCCATCCATTTTGTGGTTGGATAATTCAGTACAGTTTCAAGTATGATTATTGGGTGGGTTATGTAATACTATTTTGATAGTCATATCCTAAGTTGTGAACTCTTGTTTTGCCACAGTTCCAGAGTGGTTCTGTAAATATCCGTAGGGGTAAGAAGAATCTTGTCTCGTCTGCATGGGGAGATGAT
This sequence comes from Platycarya strobilacea, assembly GCA_036898215.1. NCBI lineage: Eukaryota > Viridiplantae > Streptophyta > Magnoliopsida > Fagales > Juglandaceae > Platycarya > Platycarya strobilacea. The sequence goes on along the minus strand of CM072557.1, from coordinate 565,040 downwards.
TCTCTGCTTTCAGAAGACTGTATTAACCCGTATTATTTGCCAAACATTTATGAGTCCTACAGCGAACAAACACGACAGAATATGGTAAATAGCTTTTAAGGCATAAATTCTGACACTTTCAAAGGTGAGTTTATAATTGACATTTTATTTGTATTTGGTGCAGAAAACATTGAATGAAGACGTCATTGATTACGATCTTCTTGAGGACTTAGTTTGTCATGTTGATGAAACTTGCGGCGAGGGTGCCATACTTGTGTTTTTACCTGTATGTCCTTTCTATAATTCTTTTCTTGGGTAATTTATTGTCTGTATTTTCTTGCATTAAACAAGTTTAATACTGCTGTACTGCATAACAGGGGGTGTCTGAAATCTACCTGTTACTCGATAAGCTAGCTGCTTCTTACCGGTTTGGTGGACCCTCTTCTGATTGGATTCTCCCTTTACACTCATCCGTTGCATCAAATGATCAAAAAAGAGTGTTTTTACGTCCTCCTGAAAATATACGCAAGGCAAGTTTTGTCACTTATGCCCATTACTTCTTTCAATTAAACTTACGAATCACTGTTTTATGCCTATGTTATATCTTGTACGTCCTTGAAGTTTTCGTTTAAATATGATGTATGCTCCAATGCTTTTATTGGTGGATGAAAGTCCTTGTTCATGTGCTGGGAAAAAAAATGTGTGTTTGGTCTAGAAAATTTAATTTCCACTTATAAAAATTTAAAACCATGTGAGTTCTCAATTGACCATTGTCATTAAAGGAAGGACTCTACTATTTATCAATAATAAGAATTTTACCAGAAGGAAGTGAGTTCTCAGGTCCATTTAATGTGTAAAAAAGTTATCCTAATGATATACAAGAATTATTTAGCCTTTGTTGTGGGAAGAATAATATCTCTATTGAAGACTATCAAGAATTCTTATGCTAACTCATTATTACAGTTGAAATTGTGATGATGGTTCTAGAACCCCAATTAAGTTGTTCTCTTTCATCATTTACCTTTGAGTTTCTTATGTAGTTTCTTTGTACACACTTTATTTGACAAAGAAACATTGACTTTGTAGTATGTTTTGTGATTTGTTATACTTGGGCCAAAGTTCTCAACTTCTGTTTCCCTTTGTTTGGCTTCGTATGTGAGATTTATCTTCTTCAATATCCTGTGTCTCAGGTCATTATAGCTACGAACATTGCAGAAACCAGTATAACAATAGATGATGTGGTGTTTGTCATTGACTGTGGAAAGCATAAGGAGAATCGTTATAATCCTCAGAAGGTGTGTGCTTTTCCATGCTCAGTTAGAAGGATACTATTATTGAGTCACATCTTTCTTAGTCTTGTTACTCTTCTTAGATAAGATCACTCTGTAAGAAAGGTAGTGCATGGCTCTCAAGTTTCATGCAATCTTTGAATTGAGTGAAAATAACCTGTGTTCTGCTAGATAAATCAAGGGATAAACTGAGCGTGGTTGTGGCACGTGATAACTTTGGTTCACAGAACTATGCCCTTCCCCCTTCTGTCAAATGGATTGAATACCTCATCTGTGAGGAGTTCCTCTCATTATATAGGCACAAATGTGCAATATACAAGGCTAGAATCAAGCCTAAATTACAGCTATCAAATTTGTCTATACAAAAAGAAACTACGTCTATATACAGATTCTGACTAAATAAGGAAGTATATATGTACAACTGATGAGAACTAAATAAGGGAACGTATCATGGTGACACCCTCTCTTTAAGGAGCTGCGTAGAAAGTTGGTAGAAATTGCCATAAGAAGGCTAATTTGCATTAGCCTGTATTACCATAGACACTAATTAAATCCTTTCCCCATATGACCATATGTCCTTCATTGGTAAGTATTGATCCAGACTGGTCCCTTCAGTTATCTACGTGCACCTTACATGCCTTTACCGGTCCTGGTGTCTCACTGTTTTTAATTGGTCACTTTTAGAAATTGTCTAGCATGGTTGAAGATTGGATCTCCCAAGCAAATGCAAGGCAAAGACGGGGAAGAGCTGGACGTGTAAAACCTGGAACTTGCTTTTGCTTGTACACACGCCACAGATTTGAGAAACTCATGCGCAATTTTCAGGTACTCTCTGCTTAAAAGAAAATGCTCTGAAGTTGCATTGCCTTTTTTGACCTCTTTTTTCTCACAAGCCATTCACAATTCTAAGGTTCCTGAGATGCTTCGGATGCCATTAGTGGAGTTGTGTTTACAAATTAAGTTACTTTCTCTGGGTTACATAAAGCCCTTTTTATCCAAGGTAATTAATGCTATCTTTTGATTACAGATGTTTAAACTGATAGGCTGTCTTAACTGATTTTATTTGTTAACTTCTCTTCCAGGCTTTAGAACCTCCTAGGGAGGATGCTATTACCTCAGCACTTTCATTGTTATACGAGGTAAATTTCATTGTGAGAGTGATGCTTCTGATTTAATTCCGAATGTATGAATTAGAGCAAAACAATCAACTTGTTTCTGACCCATGTTGTTATAACCTACCTAATTGTTCAATTAGATACAAAAGTACATTACTATGGGAGGATCCTAATTTCAAACAATTCTTTTTGTAACTTTTTATTGGATGCTGTGCGGAACTGGAGGATTCTCTTCGTTGTATGTGCACCTCTTGAAGACTTCTCATGTGACCATATTGTTCCTTCATTGAATAAAACTCATGAGAAAGATTTCACATGGAATTATAATTTCTGGGGACATGAAATATGTCACTTATTCGTGTATAAACTGTCTTCTATCTTTGTTCAGGCAGAAAATAGTCCTCTCTCCTAAATGGGGTGTTTTCTCTTAAGCAAGTCCTGTGTACCCAGGTTTCACCCCTCCGTGCATCTAATAAATTCCTATCAAAAAAGAAAAAGAAAATGTTCCGTTTTGTCATTACCCTTCTTGCAGAAGCCTATCATGGCACTTAATAAATGAAATTAGTAATGTCTGAATTTGTCATTTGCCTTAATACGAAACAATAACTTTCTATGCACATTGTGAAAGTACTTATTTTCATAACAAAAAAACATTCCGTTTAAAGTCTAGAACTGGGATTTCTTTTAGGTTGGAGCACTTGAAGGTGATGAAGAGTTGACACCTCTTGGGCATCATTTGGCAAAACTTCCTGTTGATGTTCTGATTGGGAAGGTGTGCATCAAATATTCATTTATTCTTTTCTCTTTAGACATAGACTTATTGGAACATATGGAAATTTCATGCAAATATAATGTTTTTGGACTTGGTTTTTTATTTTTTCCTGATTTTGAGGCTAGTCCAGATTTTTCTATTACCATATTGAAGTTTTTTTCTTAAATATTTAAATTCTGGTCTGATGAATTCATTCTAAAAGTATCTTCCCATTTCAAGATGAGCTTCTTTTGCTTTTATATTTTCATGGTTAGCTTGCCCATCTGCTTCACCTCATATTACTGTCTTGACATGATTATTATACACTTTTACATAGCCCTTAGAAGCCAAAATTTGTGGAGAATCATTTACTCAATTCTGACGCCTAAACTTACAACCAACAAAACACTTGTATGTTTCCTTGGGTAAGTAAGTCTTTTAAAGAAGAAAAACAATTGTAGAGGAACGCAGTGGCATGCCCCATAGCACACAACTCTTTCAAGACTTGAACAAAATAAATGTATATGCTAATGGGGCAAGCCTAAACAAACCTGACATAGCTACTACATGCAGAGCACAAAGCACCAGTTGCATCATGAACTTGATAACTGCAAACAGTAGAGACTCTGGCACAAAACTCCAGTCATTACAAACGAGAAAACAATACTCCCAAAAAACACATAATTGCTGCCATTGAGGCACTACCATTTTTTTAAAAGATTATGTTGAAGTTCACGTGGTTCAAGTTAAGCCTTTACCAATTTTTTCGTTGTTGACTGGTAACAATAATTGTATGAAATGGTGGTACACGGGATGAGTACTTCATATCGCCAATGGAATGGAACTAAAAATTCAATAAAGGAGCAATAAAATCGGAAATGATTTAGCATTAGATGCTGGCTAATGAAAATGCCCAATCGTATGATGTTTTAAAAACGAGAGTTAAACTAATTCAACCTCTGCTTGACTCCATCAATGGTAGGGCTGTTTCTTTTTCTCATGGCATCTGCATGAGACAAAGTGGTGCAACATGGCAAACCTTAGTACACTCATGATGATCAAAGATCCATTCCATTTCAGTATGCAGAAATCTTCTCAACTCCTAAGCATTACCCATCATAAGTGTCCTTTCTATTGAACCAATTCTTGTTCATCCCTCATTTGTTGAACTTGTTCTCATTTTTTATGCATTTAAATCAGCCAACAGAAGGTGCTTAGGTCAGGCTGTAGAACAGAAGCTGAAATTTGATTCTACATCTTGGGGAAGGGATAGTTTATCCAGAGCTGGGGCTAGCTTTGTCCTGTGTCAAGCCTCCCAGATTGACAGTCTCGATTGGATGTATTGTTTGAATTGTGCTGCCTGTGCATAGAAATGTACTTGGATAAAATTTCGCATTGATTTTTCAGTACTTCAGCTTTCCCTTTCTTGAAGCCTAGCCGTCTATTTTTTCATCTCTCTCAGACACAGAAAAGTCTTCTACTTATCTTCATGATAGACTGCTGTGTACCCTTGTTTTTGGTTTTCCTTTTTCTAGTAAAAGTTTCATATATTGTTTTGCTTTCAAACTGCAGATGATGCTGTATGGTGCTATATTTGGTTGCTTATCACCCATTCTCTCAATTTCAGCATTTTTGAGCTACAAATCTCCATTTGTGTATCCAAAAGATGAGGTCTGTCTGTTAAGGCTGCATTAATTTTGACTGATGGTTCTCTTTTCTCAAAATAGAAGAGTTTGAAGTATGTATGAAAATTTTGGTTTCCAGAGGCAAAATGTTGAAAGAGCAAAACTGGTGCTTTTGAATGATAAGATTGGTGGTTCTAGTGATTCAGATGATGCTGACAGGCAATCTGACCACCTGTTGATGATGGCTGCATACAGAAAATGGGATAAGAGTCTACGCGAGGTTAGTGAGCATTTACACTGTTTCTATTAGTTGGTTTTGTTCAAGGACCACTACGTTGCGCTCACACTGGTTATTCTATCACCAGTACTGTCATGCTGCAACCAATGTGCTTTCTTCAATATGTCTTAAAGCAAAATTCTAAATTACTTCTTGCTTTCCTTCTAAAGAGTAGATAGTCTTTCTTGTGACACATTTTGTTTATCAGATAAGCCATAATTTAGGATTGAAGATCTCTGCTGTTATTGAGTCTATGATAACATCTGTATAATTTGCACAGTTGATCATTATAATGCCGTGTAGTCTTGTGACACTGTTTACTGATACAATAAACTTGGGTCATGCAGAAAGGAGCTAAAGCTGCTCAAAATTTTTGCAATTCAAATTTTTTAAGCAGCTCAGTTATGTACATGATAAGGTGTAGCTTCTTTTCTCTTAATTCTGTGTTCCTTTCATATGTCCTCGCATATATATATATATATATAAATCCTCACATAATCTTGATAACCAAGCTTGTTAAAAAATTATATATGTTGTCTTCCCATGCACAGAATCATATGATTCTATTTGTGCAAGCTAATTGAACCCTAATTTCCTGAAGTCCAGTGACGGTTGATAGCTACTAGAAAGAATAACCTGTTTAAAAAGCTTATGCTTGATAAAGAATAATACACTTATTTTCTACCTATCAGTAAAGGAATAATATACTTCTCCTTGAGTGATGAACGAGAATATGCGGATGCCTGTGCATTGGGTTCACGCTGCTTTCCTTACTTCCTTTTTTTAAGGTGGATGCTATCACTTATGTTGTTATGAACATGATTTATTGGCTTCTACGTGATGATATCTTTTCGAGCATATTTATATATCCTATGATATTTGTTTCAATTTTGAAACCTCGTAGGTGCACCGCCTTGTGTGCAAAGAAACATCTGTCATGCAAACATAAATTTCTGATGGTGGGTTTCACCAACGCTGCCTAAACTTTGTTCAGCCTAGAACATCAAGCCTATTTAATATTGGATTAAAATATTAAGCATGTTATGAAGGATATGTTTGTTTCCATTTTTCTTTTGTTAGTTAGCCCATGTTATCTCTAAAGGGATTGCAATAAGCATCAAGAGGGTCACTAGGCTTCCATTAGGTATACCTAGCTACACATGTTTCTTGCAGTGTTTGGATTGGAATCATGTGATGCTCAAGTAGTTGTCCACCCGACTTCACTAGAAAATTTTCCTTAGGGAGGAACTTAACCCGTCTATATGAGGAGCTCCTGAATTACCAACACTTGCACCTATTTGATGTATAACCACATGAAAAGCCTGCTACTGTAGCAAATGACTAGAGCTATTGGGAATCGATGAGCAAGGCAGTAGCTAAGATAGAAGAAGGGGTGATGCTCCTGGTGGAGTGGAGGAAATGCAGATAACAAACATGAATTGCAGAGCCCGAGCAGCCAGCGTGCATGATCATTACGCTTCAACTAGGATATTGTATTTGACTTCTTTTTTTGCCCTCAAAATTAGCATGGCGATTCATTTATACAAATAATTTGACCTGAACTCACACAAAGGAGTTGCAGACAGTCGCGTGAAATCCAATCAAGCAGATATTTGATATGTAGACAGTAGCATAGTTGTAGAATACCGAACCCACTCATGGATCTCTATTTAGAGAATTAAATAGGCTAGAGTGCCCCATTTTGTCTTATCAACCTCAGGGAGGAAAAAAAATCTTCTAGGTCATAGAAAGATGCCCCAGAGCAAGAAGCAGTGAGGATGCAGGGACGCCATGCGTAAGTATATGTATGCGTAAGTATAGTTACAAATTCAAACCCGGAACCCGGATTCGAAATTTCCTTAAACATTTTTTCTAAAAAAATTCAAAAGTATTAAGAAATAAATAAAATTTCAAACTATACCCGGCCCGGATGAATAGGCCTATATGTATGCTGTATTTTCTTGCCAATGTGAGAAAGGCAATTGGTAAAGGCGCTGATTGTTTTATTCCCTATTATCAATGCAAATTTGTAACTAAGCTGACCAAAAAATATGTATGAAGGACTACATTTATATCATACCAGTATTCAGAACATTCTAGCACAATAGTATGTTGTCTATTAACTTTATTAATACCTGAACTCTTCCCAGTTTTTTATATATGTGCTTACATTTCAGAGACATGAGAATACAGTTTGGATCGTTGCTAGCTGACATTGGCCTCATCAACCTTCCAAAAAAGTATCAGGTACAGTGCCTTTGTCGCAAGTAATTTACAATTGATAGTTGTGCTGCTTTCAACCACGGTATCTTGGCATTACCTCTACCATGCAACCTGATGTCATGCCTCAACTCTTGCCTGTTGCTTGAATTTTTTTATTTTGTAAGTAAACGGTTATATTGATATGATTAGGCATAGTGCAAGTACACAAGATTGTGTACAAAAGGTCACACCTAGTTAGAGAGAAGTAATAGAGGCAAGAAAATCATGAAATTCGAGGCCACGATGGTATTGTTGTGGCCCCAAGGAAAAGAGTGCTAACAAAAAATAATCTAAGTTTTTCCAGTGAGCGTTTTCTGTCTTCAAATGTCCGGTTATTTCACTCCTTTCATAGGCACCTCATGATACAAATTGGGACCATTTTCCACACTGCTGAGATTTGTGGAAGCCTTGTATTCATCCAGCTGGCCATGAGCTCTGTCACTATGGCAGGCATAACCCAAGCTAACTCCATTTTATTAAACACTTCATTCCATAACGTTCTAGCCACCTCAACATGATCCACATTTTCACCATATTTCCTACACACACAACATCAATGTACTATGATCACCTCATGTCTTTGTAGATCGTCAAGATCTTACTTAATGCTGTTTTCTGTACAAAAATGATGCTTTTGGGAGGCGCCTTGTTTCTCCATATCTTTCTCCAAGGGAATTGCGTGTTCTGTGGTTGTGTAAGCGACTTATAGAAAGAATACATTGAGAATTTACCTTTACCTACGGGTATCTACCAAATCTTAGTTGGCACTTCACTTCTAGGGGAAACTCAACCTAGGTCGTTGGAGGGAGGTGGTGGTGACACCCATTCCGTGAACCCTCCAGGGCAACCTGTAGATGTGCTGTACGAGGAGTCTTCTCAGCATTCGGACTCAGATGACTTCATGCACTCAGTAGAAGATTTTCCAGATTCCTTGAAGGGGCTGGAGGATATCTCGGTAGATGAAGAATTTCAGAACCCGGACCCCCTTAATTATTTTTTTCCAAATCAATCTGAGTGGGTTTTGCAGATGGCCAAAGAAATTCATCAATTGGTTGGGATTAGGTGTGCTGGGTATGAAGAACAGTTTATGGCCCTATTAATTGCCATGGAGTCAAGATACAACAATAATCAAAGTGATAATCCCAGGCAAACTAGGGAGCTTAATCGGTTGACTTGGTCTTTGAATTCGGAGGGTCTTTCCAGTAAAGGAAGGGTGAAAAGAAAGGGGCTGGCATTTTCTCAAGGAACCCAAAAATTGTGTCGTGGAATGTTCGGGGCCTTAATGAAGTGAACAAGCGCTTTTGGATACGGAACTTGCTTCGGGATTGGAAGGTGGACATTGTATGTCTTCAGGAAACTAAGTTACAAGTTTTCGATAGAAGTTTGGTAAGAAGTTTGTGGAGGGGTGTTCATGTGGACTGGACGTACATGCCTTCCTCTGGGGCGTCAGGAGGAGTCATTATTCTTTGGGACATGAGAGTAGTGGAAAAAGTGGATGAGCACATTGGTAGGTACACAGCGGCTTGTTTATTCAAATGTGTCACTGACAATTTTATGTGGGCTTTTGCAGGTGTGTATGGGCCCAATGTTGATGCTGATCGACGGATCCTGTGGGAAGAACTCACAGGATTGTATAGCGTGTGGAATGTCCCGTGGTGCATAGGAGGTGACTTCAACATTGTTCGTTTCGCCAGTGAAACATTTAGTAATAGAAGAGTGCGGCTTGCTAGTTTAGAATTCTCTGAATTCATCTTTGAGCTAAATTTGGTGGATCTACTGCTTGTTGGGGGCCCTGCCATATGGTCTAATAATCAGACCTGGTCCAAGATTGATCGTTTTCTTATCTCTCCGGAGTTGGAAAACTACTTTCCTGACATTTTATAGAAACGTCTAGCTCGTTTATCTTCAGATCATTGGCCTTTATTGTTAGATTGTGGTGGCCTTCAGAATGGAAAGCGATATTTCAAATTTGAAAATATGTGGCTGAGGTCGGAAGGTTTTGTTGAAAGGGTTAAGCAGTGGTGGTCCTCTTTTCAATTTAATGGCTCTTCTAGTTACATATTCACTAACAAGTTGAAAGCTCTAAAAATTGATTTGAAGCTGTGGAATTCACAATCCTTTGGTAACCTAGGGGAAAACAAGAATGGGATATGAAGGGATATTCAGGAGCTCGATAGGTTACAAGAGGAAAGACCTCTCACTCAGGATGAGCAAAGGCAGGAGACTTCGTTGGCCGCAGACCTTGAACGTATGATTCTCTTGGAAGAAATCTCTCGGCGGCAAAAATTAAGAGTTTTGTGGCTACAGGAAGGGAACTGGTGTACGAAGTTTTTTCACAGTGTTGCCATCTCGCATAGTAGGAATAACAATATTGAGGTGCTTAATATTAATGGTGTGGAAAGCAAAGATTTTAAGGCTATCCACAATCACATTGTCAATTTCTATGAGAACTTGCTGACGGAGCAGGAGGATTGGAGACCTAACTTAGATGGTCTCGCGTTCGATTTTATTGATCCAGATGATGTGGCTTGATTAGAGAGAGCATTTGAGGAAGATGAGGTTTTCAAGGTCATTCAGAAAATGGTCAAAGACAAAGCGCTAGGACTAGATGGTTTCTCGATGGGTTTCTTTCAAGGTTGTTGGGAAGTAATCAAAGAAGATATTATGAAGGTGTTCCAGGAGTTGTACTTTAGTCTATCATTAGAAAAAAAAAGTCTCAACTTCACCTTCTTGGCACTCAGCCCCAAAAAGGTGGGAGCCATAAATATCAAAGATTTTCGACCTATTAGTTTGGTTGGTGGGGTGTATAGGATTATCTCAAAAGTGCTTGCTAACCGTCTCAGTGAGGTTGTTGGGAAGCTTATCACTAATTCTCAGAATGCTTTTGTAAAAGGTAGACAAATTCTTGATGTTGTTCTTATAGCTAATGAATGCATCGACAGTAAATTAAAAGATGGTGGTAAAGGAATCCTATGCAAACTAGATATGGAAAAGGCTTATGATCACGTCAATTGGGACTTTCTTTTGTATCTTCTTGGAAAATGTGGTTTTGGAGAATAATGGAGGTCTTGATAAAGTGGTGCATTTCCACCCCAAGATTCTCAATCCTGATAAATGGGCATCCAGAAAGTATTTTTCCTAGCTCTTGCAGCTTGAGACAAGATGATCCCTTATCCCTTTTGCTTTTCATCCTGGTTATGGAAGCTCTTAGCAGAATGATGTCGGCTTTGGTGGATAATGGTTTGATTAACGGGTTTACTATTGGAACACCAGCCAGAGGTTTTGCTAATATTTCACATTTGCTATTTGCAGATGACACACTCATCCTTAGCGAGGCAGATCTAGGTCAAGTGCGAGCTCTAAGGGCGCTCCTTCTCTGTTTTGAAGTAGTATCGGAGCTGAAAGTGAACTACAACAAATCTGAGATGGTTCCCATTTGCACGTATTGACTGGTTCTCTTGGGTGCAAGATTTCCTCATTTCCTTTGACATATCTAGGCCTTCCGTTAGGTTCACCTCCAAGGGATGCTGGAATCTGGAATATAATATCGGAAAGAATGGAAAGGAAACTAGCGGGTTGGAAGCGGATGTATTTGTCTAAAGGAGGCTGCATCACTCTTATCAAGAACATTCTCTCTAATTTACCCACTTATTTCTTATCTCTATATCTGATTCCAGCTAGGGTGGCAGATCGCTTTGAAAAGCTTCAACGAGATTTTTTGTGGGGGGGCTTGGGAGAGGATTTCAAGTTTCATCTGGTCAAATGGGAAAATGTATGCCGCCCTATATCGGAAGGCGGCTTGGGTATTCGTAACTTGAGGATGTTTAATCGAGCTTTGTTTAATAAATAGTTGTGGAGGTACCATAAAGACCCAGAAGTTTTGTGGAGAATGGTGATTGATCATAAATATGGGGAAGCTTGGGGAGGGTGGTGCTCCAAGGAAGTTAGGGGGCTAAGTGGTATAGGGTTGTGGAAAAACATTAGAAGTGGGTGGTTTCTTTTTCAAAAGCACACCAGGCTCCTCTGTGGTATAGGATCTAAAATTAAATTTTGAAAGGATGTCTGGTGTGGGGATAGAGCCCTATCTAACTTGTTTCCTTCTCTTTTTCAGATTGCAAGCGCAAAAAACATCATTGTGGCTGAAGTTATGGATTCAAATGGAGGACACCTATTTTGGAATATCAACTTTCACCGAGCGGCACAGGATTGGGAGATAAACACTTTTGTGAAGTTCTATAGACTCATTTACACCCAAAGACCGAATCTACAGAATCAAGACGGGCTATGGTGAACCCCTGCAGAGAGAGGGACTTTCACAGTCCGTTCTTTCTACAAGGTGCTTAATCAAGGTCTGGAAGCTTAGTTCTCGTGGAGGAAAATTTGGCGCCACAAAGCTTCTCCGAAAGCGGCTTTCTTCGTCTGGACAGTTTCGTTAGGGAAGATCCTCACTACGGACAATTTGAGGAACAGGAGAATTATTGTCACAGATTGGTCTTGCATGTGTCGTAATGGGAGAGAGTCGGTTAACCATTTTCTTTTACATTGCGAGACAGCCAGAGTTCTTGGGAACGAGGTTTTCAAAATACTGGAGTTAGCTTGGGTTATGCCAGAGTCTGTTGTGGCAACAATGGCGTGTTGGACCTCTATAAGGGGTGAACGACAAATCATAGCTATATGGAAGATGATTCTCATCTGCATCATGTGGTGCCTTTGGCTAAAGCGCAATGGGCGGACATTTGAAGACAGAGAGATCCAATAAAGAGTTGTTAGCTTTATTTTTTAGAACCTTTTGTACTTGGTTCATTGCTGTTAATTTTAATGGCATGGACCTACACGATTTTCTTACATCCAATGTGCCTATTTGAAAGGCCATGGTGTTTTCTGTAATTGGCTTTTGCCATTGTTTTAATGAAATTTTACTTATTAAAAAAAAATCCACCAAATATTATCTGCTCCTTGGTTTCTCTGCCTCATGGTGTATAGAAGAGCAAAGAACTTCTCAAAGCAGCCAACTTCCTAATCTTGGGTGGCTCTAGTGAAATTCACTTTCCATTGGAATAGTTACCCTAATGACTCCATGCAATTAGGCCTCGTTCTTCCTTACAAACACTGATCACATTTCATTTCATCTCATCATTGCAATTTTTTTAAATTTTCATACAAAATAAAATAAATAATTCAATATTTTCAAATTTCAAAACAAAAATTATTTTAAAAAAATATTTTTTTAACAATATTTTATTCAAATTTTAACTTTTATCTCAACTTATCTCATCTCATCTCATATGTGAAAACAAACAAAACCTTAGACACTGAGGCATCTTTTTCTTCTACAATCCCAAAAACTGGTGGGAATAAATCCTTCAGGGTTTGATCTCTACACCATAGGTTAGAGATCCATCACCCAGCACCAGTCTAGTATGCCGATTAAGGATCCCCCCACCCTCCTCGAATGTGTTTCTAAATTCCTTCTCAATAAACCCCCATGGACCTCTTTAGTGCCCCCTCCAAATAAAAAAAAAAACTTGTTTCCATATATATATATATATTTGATAAGTAAACAAATATTATTAATGAAATAATGGGCAAAAGTCAATTACAAGTACATGAGCCCTAACTAAGTAGGGGTATTAGAGGTAAGAAAATTATGAAGGTCCATGCTAGTACAAAGAGTTCTAAAAAAGAAAATTTTAAACTCCTCTCTCAACCTCTCCTTGTCCTCGAACGTCCGCTCACTGCCACGGATGGAAGTCTAGCACGCTAGAGTTGTCACCATAGACTCCGGCATAACCCACGGTAGATCCAATCTACCAAATACCTCATCTCATAGACCTCTGGCTATGCCACAATGAAGGAGCAAATGATTCATTGACTCACCTCTCTTGCACATGCAACACCAATTCGCAATTATTATCCTTCTTTTCTGCAAATTATCCGTAGTGAGGATCTTACTTAAAGAAGCCGTCCACACGAAAAATGAAGCTTTGGGGGGTGTCTTATGTCGCCATAGCCGTCTCCAAGGAAATTGACTTTAAGGTTCTTGTGTGAAGAATTTATAAAAAGAACGAACAGTGAAGACCTCTCTCCATGCGGGTGTCCACCATAAAGCATCTATTTGATTGTTTCTTAGACGGATGGAATATATTAGGCTATAAAATTCTGCAAAGTGGCTCATATTAGCTATAAAAGTGGCTATATTCTGCAAAGTGGCTCATATTTGCTATATTTGGTTGTTTCTGGAATTGGCTATAAAACATGCTTCCATATTTGCAATCAATCAGTGACTTCCATAATGGTTTCATATTGTATCTCCACAACCATTTCCCAAGCAAGACTCGATTGAAAATCTTCAAGTGTCTAATACCCAATTCACCCGAAGAAACTAGAGAACATACCTTATCCCACTTGACTAGATGATACTTGAATTATTCAGCTTTAGCTTGTAAATAGGTGTTTCTCACTTGTATTACTCCCAATGTACTTGGGTCGTGCCTATTTACTTAGAATAAAATCTCTCTTATTACTTATAAAAATAAAAAATAAAGATGATACTTGAATTCTTCTCCTATCCACTCCAAAGAAAATTATGATACAACTTCTCAATTAGGGTTTGCCATACTTGCTGGAATTGGGAATACAGATAAAAGAATTGTTGGTAGATTAGAAAGAGTAAGGGTGATCCTACCACCTTTCAAGAAATATGATTTCTTCCAACTCGCCAATCTGCATTCAATGTTCTCCACCACTGTGTCCCAAATCGGTATAGACCTTGCAGCTGCCCCCAAAGGAAGACCAAGGTAATTCATGGGAAGAGAGTAAAGCTTACATCCAAGGTTACTAGCCAGCTGCCGGATGTCAGCATTAAAGGACACTAAGCAAAACTTCTTGTCTGAGATGTCATCTACTCGATGCAGTTTTTTTTGCGTATGAAACAATTTTCAATGTTGTTCTGAATAAATACAGCAAAATTTGTCCATCTGAACTTCTTGTCAACGATATCACTGTCATATACCTACCAATATGCACACGTGTGCACAAATGTTCACGATGCATGCACAGTCACAAGCCTAGTCGTTATTATTAATTAACCATCGATCTGTGGCAGCATACAACTAATTGCCTCAGGCTTCATCATGTGATTTACAGAATTCTGCCACCACATCTGCTTGCAGGCCTAATTTATATTTTAAATCTTATTCACAAGTGATAATAAATATTGGACACCATCACAATATTGGACACTTTATCATGCTATTTACTCTGGATTGCCATGAATTGATTGAATTACAATTCAATATAATCTTGTTGAAGTAGCTTTTCAAAGTGTTTTCTTGATGACTGTTTCTATTTTAAATTCTTAGCTTCTGGAGCTTTATGTCCTGAATTGGGGTTTCCTATGTTTTCATGGTCAGGTTCAAGGACAAAAGAAAGAGGATATTGACAGTTGGTTTTCTGATGCATCGCAACCATTCAATAAGTATTCATGTCATTCATCAGTTATAAAGGTCAGACCAATAAGGCTGCTGTTTGTCTTTAGTTGACTTTTCCCTCAGAGAATAAATATTCACGTCCAGTTACATTAGCAGTGCAAAATGTTTACCTTTTAGTAAGTGGAGTAATACATTTGGTTATTTGATTAAACCAGTCACTCATTAATGGTCTCTCCGCTAAATGAAACATAGTCAAGAGAAACCATGAAACTGGAATATAAGCTCATACTCTGCACATTATTAAACATTTCTTACTAGGCTGATTAGACTGTACATCTTTTTTTCTTTTTTTTGACTGTACATCTTTTTAGTTATATTCAACAGAATTTCAAGGGTATACACTGAAATGACAACTTTTTCTTTTTCTACACAACCTAGGAGGCGCATTTTTTTATACTCAAGTGTTATCCTTGATGCCTGGACTGTTTTTCTTATTTGTATCAAACTTGAACAAGAACAAACTTCAACCATCCCCTTCATCAGCAGAGCCAATTCTTAGGGACCAAACTATTAATGATTTTATTGCTGTCGACATTTTGCAGTTTTGCTGCTGTTTTTTCTCTCTCACTTTCTTAAATTTGTTATGTTGGGCTTCCATCAATATCATGGGTATGAGGAAATAAAAGTTATTGTTATTACTTTGATTGTGTAGATGGCTAATCTATATGACAATGAAAAACGAGGTGTATCTCATGTTTAGTTGGAAATGAAAATAGCATTTTATCTGTTACTAAGTAAACATTCATGGAGTATTCTTGCAGGCTATATTATGTGCAGGTTTATACCCTAATGTGGCAGCCACTGAACAAGGCATTACTGCCACAGCTCTTGGCAACCTTAAACAGTCTGTTGGCCTGGTAATGCAGGGCCGCCCTGTTTGGTATGATGGAAGAAGAGAAGTTCACTTACACCCTTCTTCTATCAACAGTAATTTGAAAACATTTCGATATCCCTTCCTTGTCTTCCTTGAAAAGGTTTGCACTTTAATTCTGTGAATCATTTTTTTTTCTTGTCATTCCTTGTTCTAGTATCAGTTCATGATATTTTGATTTCACATGAAGGTAGAACCTTATGCGTTGGGAAAAGTACAAAGACAATAGTCTTAGTGCTTAATCAAATTTTAGGAATCAATTTTTTCGTTGATTGAAATTTTTTTATCCTCATATTTCATAAGAGGTTGTTTGTTCGAGCTTTAAAACCACCTTGTTTCAGCATCTGTTTTGCTGTTTGCCACTAGAAAGATTTGCCAAGGAAAGGGTAAAAATGTTTGTTTATGCTGTGTGGTGGCAAAAATAAAATAATCGGTTCCTTCCCTTAAGATACAAGTAATATAGTTTTGCCTAGAGAGAGAGAGAGAGGGCAAAATTATGTCTGTACTAAATTGAAATTCCATGAGATGCTCTTTTATTTTATTTTATTGTGCTGTATAAGCTACTTCAGTCAATATGAGAAGATGCAATTAAGTTTTAACTCAACATTGGGGTTCTACTTCCAATGATGCTTGGGGGACTTTGGGATAATATTGATATAAGGATGGTCAAGAGATAGGCCATTGCAATTGCAAAATTTGGTTAACCACTGTTCACCCTAATAATTCTCTCTTCTTTTTCTGAGCATTAACCCTATCATTAATTTAGGTTTAGAACTTCACCCTAATTTTTTCTCAGGTTGAAACCAACAGAGTTTTTATTCGGGACTCTTCTGTTATCTCTCCTTACTCCATCTTGCTATTTGGTGGGTCCATCAATATTCAGCATCAGGTATCTATTTTACTTTTCCCCCTGCAATAAATACACATTAATCCTAAATGTAGTTTGTTTTAAAAAAGTTTCGATCTCGTATATAGTCTCCGTGGGCCTCAACAGGTAACTGAGAAACTGATCTAAAGGAAGAACTAACACCTGAAGCATCCAGTTTTGCAAGGCAAACCACAACTATATTTCCTTCCCTTAGCATATGTACAAGTGTAATACTCAGAGAAAAATGAAGATTTAAAATGTCATCCCAAATCTAATGGTTAAGATGGTGAAACCAAAGAATAAGAGCTAAATCTGATTTCATAATGACCACTGTCCATCCATTTCCAGCACAAAATTGAAGAGCCAACTGTAAGACCATAAGTTCAGCATATGTATTAGTTCCATGACCTAATGGCATCATCTCCTTCCAAAAGTAATTTTGGTGGGTGAGGTCTTGGTATTCGGCCATTGTATTTACCTCATTTGGCTTCCAAGCCATGCAAACTGAGGGTCCAACCCTGTTTATGTTGCATTAGCTTGATATCCAATAAATTATGGCCACTATTAGATATCATTAAGTTCCCGATTTTAATGTGATGACAACTGACTAAAGATAAGTGGAGCTTAAATGTTGTATGTCTGGCGATCATTTCCTTTCGTAGCATTTTTGAAATGTCTTAATTTTGTGATGGTGTATTGATGCTTGTACATTGCAGACTGGACTGGTGGTCATAGATGGATGGTTAAAACTGACAGCAGCAGCTCAAATTGCAGTCCTGTTCAAGGAACTGCGGTTAACTCTTCATTCGCTTTTGAAGGAGTTAATTAGAAAACCAGGAGTGGTACCATCTATTTTGCTTTGATTTATTACACATACATTCTACCATTTTATAAATATTATAGTTCCTCGTTTGTGGATCAGCTCAGAATCAGCCCTAGGCCAGTCTGACCATCCGGATGATTTATAAATATAAATACTATTACCAAGTTTTCTTTTGTCAAGCTATTACTTGGAATTTCCTTGAAATAGTCATTTTTTTAAAATGTATTTACGAGTTAAACTATATCATTTCCCTGAACTGCCCTTAAACCGAAAATGATGCATACTATTTTCTTCGTTCCTCAGAATGCCACAGTTGCTGATAACGAGGTTATCGGGTCCATGATCCAATTGTTGTTAGAAGAAGACAAACCCGTCAAGTAATTAGGGATCTCAATGTTGGTAAGCATGTCTTTGGCGGGCGCTAAAGGTGGATTGCGATGACAGTTTATGATCTTATTCTTACCATTCATGCCTCATTCAAACTATACAGGCATGTTGCTAATCCCTTCCCCATCTCGGCTTGGTGGTGTTCACTGCATGTGGGCGTGCCTACTCTATTCTGCAAATTACTAACAGTCCTTGACCTTTGGGGGTTCATATACTTGATCAGTAGTTTCTTTCTCTCAGAAATATGTAATATGTTCACTGAAAGAGAAACAAGTTCAGTCCACTAATTACGAACATCTGGCTCGAAGAATGCTGACTAGGAAACGGGATTCTTATTTTATTTCTATATTATAAGCGGAATAATTCATTTGATCCTTACCGATTATGCTGACTGGCGGTGTAATTTTTACATCCTGCTAATTCTGTTTATTGTATTTTAGTTAATTTCATAGCAATTAGCAAGTGTGTTTGTTCTTTTGATCTAAAGTGTTTTTCTGAAAAGAACATTTGTTTTTCTTATGCCATTAATGATACACTTATAATTTATTTGTTTTTACAATCTTTTATACAATTATATTTTAAAATAAAGGAACTTTTATAAATTGATTTATTTTATAAATTTTTTTTTATCAAAATCTCCCCTAATATCTCGTTCAAAATAATAATTGTGTAAAAGGTATGAATAATTTGGAATGCTCTTGGATCCACAACTTCAAAAAGTTAGAATATGCAGTGCAAGTGAACTTATATTTTTATCTATGGGAGAGTCGGATGTCTAAAGACGAGTTCTATCAAGTTGAACAAAATCTTATTAGAATATTATTTTTTAATATTATTATTATTTTAATATTTAAAAAATTAAATTTTTTATTATATTTTATATAGATAATTGAAAATTTTATAAAAATGAGATGAGGTAAGATCGTTTTTATATCGGAACAGAAAAGCAGAGGTATTTTTGTTTTAACAATCTAGTTATTTTCAGGTAAAATATCTTAATTGATTTTAAAAAGTTCACTTAAAACATGATATATTAATTAGTGCGTAATATAATATAACAAAATTTAAGAGAGGCTCGCATTCTTTTTCTTAGATTTGGCCTTGGTTTATTTCGAGAAACAAAATTAAAATTTAATTTTTTTAATTTATCATTAAAAATTTTCAAATCTTCATATAAAATATAATAAAAAATTTAATTTTTTTAATTATAAAATCAAAATTAAATTCTAAAACAAAACTAATATTAAAAAAATATTTTATCATAATATTTTATTTTATTTTATTTTTAACTTTTATTTTATATCATATTATCTCATTTTTTAAAATAAACAAGCCTTTAGTCTACGTATACTTTCCATTTGAAAATTGCTCACCCAAACCTAGTTAATTATTTTTAATATTTTTTAAGTATAATAATATTTTATTTATTTTTATCTTCATATATCAGTAAGTTTATATACACAATCTTCTATGTGTGACTGTAAATAAAATTTATCTTATTCTTAAGTTACACTATAATTTACATAATATCTATTATGAATGTATAGGTTTTTATTTTTGTTTTTATTATTAATTAATCTATTATATAGTCTGCTGAGTATTGAATATATTGATACTCACCACATATTTTTATAATATATATACTTATTAAAAAAATATATAATATATTTTAAATATTATTGTGAAAATATAATAAAAAATAGTATATAAATTATTTTTTATAAAATGATAGCCCTATAGGTAGTTTTTTTTTTTATAATCCTATAATTTAACAACGAAAAACTTTATTCTTTCCACTTATTTTAACATTTTATTTTGATATTTTATATATTTTCATTTTTTTATTTATGATTAAAAAATAAGAACAAAAATGAGATAAAAAATAAAAAACCATAAAACAACTAATGTACAGTGGAGCGCCGCTGAGTCCGCTCTAACAAATATTCAAGTTACAGAACACATAAACAGTACACACTCGAAGGAACGACAAATCTCCATCCACAGAGAGAGTGAGAGAGAGAATTGCCATGACGAGTCGACCCCTCTTTCCCTCTCTTTTGCACCTGCTCGCTTTCCTCTCACTCTTTAACCTCTTCCTTTCCCATCTCTCTCGGTCCCTCGTCCTTGCCGCCGATTCTCACTTCGAAGGCTTCGATTCCGAAGATGCAGATCCCGATATAGACTCCGATTCCGATATCCTCTACCCTAATTCCCTCCGATCCCCTCCTCTCACCCTGTCGGATCCCCACTCCTCCCCACTTTCTCCCCCGGATCCCAGTCCTCAATCTCGGTCTCCGCCTTTGTCGGATCCTCCCAAGCCTTCTTCCGCTACCTTCGAGGACTGGGACGAGGACGAATTCGAAGGCGTACCAAGTCTCCAAGATAAGCCCCTCCTGACCCCGACTTTCACCGAAAATGACACGCCTTCCGATTCAAAATCTAGTCCCCCCGCCTCCCCTAAAGCGAACCCGGGTCCGAAATCCTTCACCGTCGAGATCGTATGCGGGACTTTCCTAGTCATATTCTTGATCAACTATTTCACCGGGAAGCGCGAGAACGAGAATCTTGCCCTCGCTTGGGCCGCTAAGTTCGCCACCAAAGACTCCATCTTCGAGCGGAATTTCAGTCTGTTGGGGGTAGGCGAAGGGGAAGACTCGCCGTTGCTGCTGAAGGAGGGGCAGACCGTGTTCAAGTTCTATGCCAGTGGGCGTAGGTACTGCCAGGGTTTGCTGGCGACGATGGAGCTGAAGAGCCGGCATGATTTGATATCGAGATTGTACAATTTGGTGGTGCCGTGCAAGGACGAGATTTCTTTCGAGGTGTATATGAACGACGACGCCATGGATCACGTGGTTTTCTCGGTGGCAAGGAAGAAGTTGGCGAAGGCAATGCAGAAGGAGGTCAGGGATTTGCAGAAGTTCGCAGGGACGGTGTCCCCGCCAACGAATGGTAGGAAGTGGGTGAGCGAAGAATTGGCAGTTATCTCGGAATCGAAGGAGGTGGCGGCCGATTTGATGACGGAGGCCGTGCTTGATCAGGTTGGATTCGGTTACATTTTGTTTTGTTTGATGGGAATGCCTTTTTGCTTGCTTTGAGTTTTTTTACGATGTTTTTCCATGTGAATGGATATTGTTTAGTTTAGATCCCAGGGCCTTGAATGTTTTTATGTTTGTGTATTGTAGCATTGTGCGTAGTTGCGTTTCAACAGTATTTTTTAGATTTTGATAATTCAATGTGAGGAATTTTTGCTTGCTTGCGACGGTTATGTTTGCATGTCGATTTTCTTTTGAAATTCAGTGGTTTAGTGGATATTTTGTAGTAGTCTTTTTTTTGGTAAGTGCTGTTTTGGAGAAACGTTACTGCGGAGAATTTGATTACTTCTATATGCACATTTAAGTTTTCGGTTACATTTTTAACTAAACAAAGCTTCTTTTTTATTGTTTAAAAAAAAACAAACAAACAAACAAAGCTCTTATTGTGCTTAGAGTTGCTCAACAACTGTTACGTGTTTTTCACAAGTAAATGAAATTTTTTGGTAAATAAGAGGAATTTTGACAAGTGAAAGACATTAACTATAACGAACTTTACGAGGAGTTAATTAGGATAGTGTCTGAAATTTAGAATTAATTTTTTTTCGAGTTTTGAATTTTTTGCTGTGTTTTTAGTGTGTGATGCACACTGAGGTCTTAGTTGTTATATTGTTGCATAGCATTTGGAGTCTCTTCTTTCCTTGGAATTGCTTTGTGTTGAGTATTGATTTTTGTCAATGCTTTGAACTGTGGTTTATCATGTATAAATTTAGAATTGTGCTTGATTCTGTATGAGCTTTCACTTGAAAGACAAACTGATAGACTTTAAAAATTGATTGAAAAATAGTTAAGAATATATAGACCTATTTTCGGTAGCTTATTGTTCCATGAGGAGAGATTTAGGTCCCTTTTGGATAGTGAAATGAGATGAGATGGTTTTAGATGAAAGTTGAATAAATATTGTTAGAATATTATTTTATAATATTATTATTGTTTTGAAATTTAAAAAAGTTGAATTGACATTTGAAAAACTTGAATTGTGTATTGTATCTTGTATGGAACTTGAGAAAGTTGTAGTGATGAGTTGAGTTGAGTGGAGTTGAGATGATTTTTCATCCAAACGCAGCCTTATTTTCTTTATCCCTGGGAGATATGCACATTTTGCATGATTTGGTGCTATAGTCCACCACATTCCCTCAGAGTATCACATCTGCAGACTGCAATACTTTCGAATGAATCTTGTGATGCATGATCAATAGATAGTGGCATTTATTACTACAGAGTTGATCATTGAAGTTAATGATAATGATGGCATGATTTGAAAAGAAAAGGCCTGGTGCATCATTTGAATTTAACCACAAGTATCTGGGGTGGGTGAATTAACGTTTGCATGGTACAAGATCATTCAGTATGTTCCTGTGATCTGGTCAGACTCATAGTCAGGTACAGGATTTGTTGGATAACCTCTATTTGATCACTCGCGCATGGCTTTATCTAAGGAAGAGGTGTTTTGCATGATCTGTCCCCACCGAAAAGATACGTAACTTGTTATGTGTTGTATCACTTTCTATGCAATGCTATCGCATGCTCAGATCAATCCGAAAAAATCACATTCATTTGCCATCTAGCTTGAGCTTCAAACTTTATTGGAGTATCATTACTGCCCAGTCCTTCTCCAGTACTAATGTTGCATAATTTCACTAACAGTAGTGAACATAATAATGCTGTTTTTATTTGTAAGCTGTTGACCTGTTCCCAGATTCTTATATCCTTTCCAGTCTTTATTATCTCGTTACACTCTTTAGGTTTGGTTATTCTGGTTTCATTTATGTTACTTGTACCCGGTCTTCTGCAGGTTTTTGGAGAAAAGGCTTTTGAGAAATTCGGGAAACTTTTCATCTCAATGCATTTATCTGATCAACACCCAGGCGCACACAAGAGGATGCTTTTGTTCAAGTTTGCCCTCCCAGATGCGAACAATATGGCTGATATGACTCGGTTGGTGGCTCTTGTACCTTATTATATTGACTTGATCGGGCGTTACAGACTTAGTTCTCAGGTGGGTCAGCTGATGGCAATATTTTGCAATTTCACTAAACAAAATCGGCCATCTAAGTAAGTGATTTGCTTAACTACAAATTGTGTATTTGCAGGCTCGATCTAAAACAGAAGCAGCTAGAGTAAAGGCTGCTCAAGAGGCATATAAAGAACTTCAAAATGTTAGGCAAGAAGCCTTGCAGAAAAAGAAGGCAGAGAGGAAAAAGATGATGGAGGAAGCCGAGTCAAAGCTTAGTGCAGAGTCTATTCGGAAGAAAGAAGCAAAAGAGCGTGCCCGTCAGATGAAGAAGGGGATGCCAAAAGTAAAGATGACGCGTGCAAACTAGTTATTGGATTCTCTACACAAGTACCTACAATTTAAACTCTTCTTATATTTTCCTAAATTATACTTTAGTTTTCCTTCTGAAAATTTTTGGTTCTGTACCCTTATTATAGCCATGGACTTAAAAGTTGTTTTATTCAATGTTTAGTTAGCTAGTCCCAACAATTCCACATGTTTGTGGATTTTGAATGTACCACTACTCAATGCTCTGCAGAAATTTTCTTCAAGCTGCTATTGGCTGGCATTTTACGTGACCTGGATTAACTTCCAAAGTAGGTTATGGCATCACCAATATTACTGTCTCCACACCAATTAGATATCATTTATGGAATAGGAAAAAAAAAATCTATTTGTAAATACAAATCACATATTGCAAAACCAAACGCATTGCTGCTGTGAACGCATGTCTCGTGGTAAGTGCATTGATTTTTCTTTTAACTGCTATCCAATAGTACTTTATAAAGAAATATCAATTTAGTTGTTACTTGTATGATTGAACCTGATGGACAATGGATGATGCAAACATTATTTTCTTTATTTATTTTATTTTATTTTAATGCACCGAGACCACATCATTTATTTTATAGTGCTGAGTGTAAGCATGCCTGCGCATACACTCACTCACATATGTGAACAGTAAAAAACTTGCACATAGATTTTTTTCTTTTAAAAATCTCAAAAACTGACTTCTCTTTCTTGATGAGGAAAGAAAATATCAATCATACTCTTAATAACTCTTTTATCACCAAATGAATGATCAATGGGCCATCATCCAAATTAATGCATAGTCAATTAATCCTTGGCAAAGAGGCCTGTGATCTCCCCCCTTAAGTAAGAGGGTTAAAGAGAAAGGGTTGTTCTTCCTCAGACTCAAAAAAACTTTGGAGATTCTCAATCCAATTCCCAAAAAAAAAAAAGTGAAAAGAAAACAATGTAATAATCCTATTTTTTAACAATCCTATTCCATAAAGGCTTCTCTATCCAATTCAATCTACTCGAAAATATGAGTCTAACTTGACCCCTTTTCGAAAACTCAGGTTGCTCCCCCCTCAACCGAATTCCTCTGCCTAAGGCTGTTTCTTCCATCCTTCTATATTACAACATACAATTTAAAATAATAATAATAATAATAATTTCCAATTTGATTACTTAAGATGATTGCATGTATTTGAGATGAACAAATTAAAGAAATAGTCAGTCCCTAAATCTTCCGTAATCTGAAGATATATTTCTCGCTGGGTCCCTCAAATCTTTTATAGTTGTTCCGGACGTATGGAAAAGATTGGTGAATAAAAAATGGGAGAACTTCGCAATGATCTTTGAAAAATCTAAAATTATAGTTGGTTGGTAGGTCAATTTGATTGGTTGGCTGGCTGGCTGGCCTCCATTCTTCCACATATTTGATATTTCTGCCAAAAAACTAGCATATGGATCTTTAAAGCAAAAGCTTAACCCTACTTCTTAGCGCGCCCCCACCCACCCCCTCCTCTCCTTTCTATTAAATTATACTTCCAATGGTTCTCAGAATGGGCAAAAGTAAAATGGAAGAAGGATCAAGGATGGACATCATCATGTTCGCATGCAGCATGCTTGTTCACTTCATCTGCATTTAAAAATCTCTATTTGTTGGTTGAATATTAGCAGTACATGCACATGTATAACGTCCCCACCATTCTCCATTCTCCAATATCCCTTAAAATCTTCCTCTCTTTCCTCCATGTGGGTCTCTGTTCTCTACTTGTTTATTAGTCAACTGCATGTGCAACATCATTCTTATTTTCCCTGAAATATATTCTATTTATTTTATTTTATGATACCTTTTTTTTTTAATTCTATTTATCAAACATGATTCAAAATAATATAAAAAAAAATTCTTTCAAAAATATATTTAAAGTACAATAGAGAAACAATTTTCCAAGGTACGCCGTACTTTTCCTTTCCACGCCACCTCGATTGTCGCCTTTCTGATTTGGTCTCCTACAGTGTAATCTTGTCAGGTTAGAAAGAAGCAACGTCCACGTAAAGTTGATGACGACATTGACGAGAAGCGCCGAGCTATGCTGATCTGATCACGACTCACGAGTGTCGACTCGACGATACACTGAAATTATACACAGTGGAGAAAGGCAGGCGGCTTTGGGTAGCCACCCAATCTATGCGCTTTGCTTTTGCTAGAGAGACAATTAGGTGTGGAAAATGTTAGAGATTTTTATTTTAATATTTTTATTTTAAGATTTTTATTTGAAAATTTTTATTTATTTTATTTTATTTTATTTTTATATAAATATTTTAAAATAATAAATATTAAAATATATTTTTTCTTTTTTAACATTAAAAAATAATTTTTAAAAATAAAAAAAAGTCACAATATTATTTTAAAACACTTATATAAAAATTATATTAAAAAAATGTCTTAGATAGAAATTCCAAAATAAAAATTTCAAAATAACAATTTTAAAATAAAGATTCTTAACATTTTTTATTAGTTATTATGATCAATAAATTTTTGTTGACGTGGCTAAATAATAATCATTTAAATTTAATTCGAATTTGGATAATAAGATAATAAGAGATAATATTAAATGACATTTAAAAGTTAAATAAAATTTATAAAAAATAAATTATTTAATATTTTTATATAAAAATTTAAATAAATTATAATAATAAAATAAAATAAATTATTTTTGTTGACGCGGCTAATATAATATAAAATAAGATAACTTTTCCATTCAAAAATAAATTATTTTCACGTTAATTACTTTTTCCTTCAATCGAGTCATTGACATCCCCATCCAATCAAATCGAATCCAGGTCCGGACTGAAATGTACGATCCTGAGGAAAGAAAAGAAATTAAGAGTAAAATGAGACGTACGGGCTGCCTCCGTAATTACTTGTTCAAACTTCAACCAACAAACAAAAACTATCCTACGGGATCTGTTTCCAGATACGTCTTGGACCTACTTGGCTCTTCTGTCCAAGTCATGTCCTTTTCCTTTACGATTTTAAACTCAGGGATTTTATCAAATTAAAATGATTGAGAGCATTCATATATATTAGAATATTTTTATTAATTTTATAAAATAAAATTATTAAAATTTAATAAAATAAATATATCATATTTATTATAATTCTATATTAAATTTATCATTAAATTTATTAATATAATAATATAATAATATTTTTAAAATTTCAACACTATTTTATAATTATACTAACTATATGTTTGTTAATAATTTAATTTGATACTTATATTACTATTTCAAGAATTTTTAATAAAATTAGAATTAAAAAATATAATAAACACATTCATTTTATAAAAAAAATAAAAAGAAAATGAGAAAAAGTGTAGAAGAAATAAAATATATTGAAGTAATAAGATGAAAGGTAAATAGTAATCCTTCAAAACTTACAAGTTTCTCAAATATCATTATAGCTAAAAATTTTAAAAATACATTTTGATGAGATCAATATGAAATAATTTTTAATATAAATCATCAAATTTATGTTTGATAAATTTCTTCATAAGACTAATAAAAATATATTTATATTCACTGTCACATGAATAATAATATTTCGTATAATCTCAATATTTGCATATTTTGTGATATTTATTTTTTTTAAAATAAATGTAACTTCTCAAATTTTTCATTTGATTTTTAAGTATATATCGTACTTTTATAAATAATATTTTGTAAAACTTTATACGTATTTAAACTATATAAATAATTTTCTTATATGCAATCTTTATCATATAATTTGCATAATTATCAGCTAAAACATTTAAGAGAAAGTAATAAAACCTAACATAATTACGCTCTCTTTTCAAAAATTAAAAAAAAAACATAATTAAGCTAAAATCAAAAATAATAAATGATATAAATGAGAGAGAGATGATAGCTTCCTAGGGATCAGAGACATATCCAACCCCATCTCAGGTCTCATCTCAATATGATAACTGCAGTCCATCTGGTAACAAAAACTCATGATTATAATAAGTATTCTAGTTGGGTCAAAATACACGCAAAATAGATGAGAATGATGGGACGAGATCAACTGTCCAGCTCATGTACAGATCCCTAGGGATCAGAGACATCTCCAACCCCATCTCAGGTCTCACCTCAATATGATAACTCATGATGATAAGTAGTCTAGTTCGGTCAAAATACATGCAAAAATAGATGAGAATGATGGGATGAGGATCAACTCTCCAGCTCATGTATAGATCACTGATCACATGGGTAGCCCTTAAGCCACGTTGTATCCTACGAGGCTACGAGGAAATCTTATCGTGTTTGATTTTAAAAATAAAAAAGGTGACAAATTAATCCATCCCCCACGTTCATATTTGTCATCCTGTATCCCTCACCCTACCTACTATTTATGGCACATGGTAGGTCCCTTTTTTACATAATCCAACACCCCCCTCCCCCCTTTCTCTATTCTCTCTCTTTTTACGCTGCCGCTCTACATCCACTTCCTGAGTGACGCTGGGTTGGAACAGCTTATAAAAAACAAGTTTTAATAAAAATATAATAAAAAAATTTTAAAATTTTAAATTTTAAATTTTAAATTTTAAAATTATAATAAAAAAATAAAACGAAGATGATTTCACGTGATGAATAAAAAAGCATTCGGTCTCAGCCCAAACGAAGTTGATGGTGGTCATCGAAAGCGACACCGTCCATAACATCGGAATTTTCGAATCCATTTCGAGTTTAAAGCTGTGTGGAGAAGATGGGAGATCGACGTCGCAAGAGGAAAGTCACCGGAGGGAGACAGTCTCGATGATATAGACGGTGTCGCCACCGGTGGCCGACGACAATGGAATCTGCTTTTATAAGACCAATCCCCATAATTTCTCTTTATAAATTACTCAAATTCTCACATCATGCTTAGCTTCACACATGTATTTCTAATACTAAATATTATTGTTTGAGTATAAATATATATTGATCAATAATGTTATATATAGTTATAAGTATTACAAAAATCCATGCATTATATCTAACTTTATTTTAAAAAAGAGAATTAAACCATCTAATTAAATTAGACAATTAAGAATTATCACTATAAGAAAACATAAATATTTATGACAAAAAATAATTGATCACAAATTACTAGATTTCTTATCGTGTATATATACTCAAAGCCTGGATAACCGATGATGATATTGTTGCATTATTAACCCATGTTCTAGGATTGCTCTTTTAAATATTCCTTCATTCCAACTTTGTCTTATACCTTAGTTCCAACAAAACTTAAATTTCATCAATTAATTGATATTGTTTATTGGGTTTTTTTTTTCTTATCACTTGAAGAACAATAAAACCATTCGTGGACTTTTTGCTGCCTTTGTTGTCATCTAATTGACTAGTATATGTGATTCACGCGCTTATAAAATAGTTTACCCTCAAACATATTTAAATATATATACAATTAAAAAAATTAAATTAACAACTATTTATAAATAATAATAATTCAAACGTAAAACTTAGTTTACGTCATCATCATTTCTGGTTTCATTCCTTTCGAGAGCAGGCTAATTTGACATTCATGAATATTAAAATGAGGTAGAAGATCAGTAGATAAATATTTTTATTCAAAATTTATACAACAATTTTATAATGTACGCTAAATTGAAGCTATACAATTGTACCTAATCAGCTGTATAACATTAATTTAAACATGCTAATCTTATTAATTATATAAATACAATATTTTTTGTACAGTTTTTTTCACATCGTTTAGTCGACATCCGCTGTATTAGAATCTTTACTGTAGATGCAGTTTTCACCTTTAATAAAGCCACATATAAATGATCATGTGAAAAAATAAGATGAGATAAATATATGCCAACAAAATTTAATGTTTGTCCTTGTGACTTATTTATAGTCATTGCGAAACTTAATCTAATAGGAAATTAAATTCGTTTGAATGGGAAGCTATTATTTTCATCAACACTTAGTAAGAATGAGATCCTTGAAATAAAAACTCTTTTTTCGCTATGTTGCCCAACTGCAATTTCTGCATTAATGACATTTTTATCAAAAACTCGATAAATTAGACGTGTTCCGTTGCATAATCCTTCTGCATAATGGGATAGTTTTTCTTCATTAATAATTTATGAGGAGGAAGTCCATTTGGAGTTAAAGTATATAGAAAATCCTCCATAACTAATTATTTAGATGCATCTATTGTTTCATCAAAATTATAATATCGCGTAATATATCATTAATATCAAAATGTAAAATATATCAGTTGTGGTGGTCTGCGTCACATTTACGTTTACGTCTATAAATATATTCTAAAATATAAAATTATAAAATTGGATTTATTAATATATTTTTTAGAAAACTAAAATATTTTTGGTAAGTAAATTACTATTGTTTAGATATAATAAATATATCAGTTAACTACAAATATATCAATTCACGTTTATGTAATAATCAGTTAACGTTTACAAAATATATTCTAAAATCTAAAATTCTAAAATTGGTTTTAAATTAATATATTTTTTAGGAAATTAAAATATTTTTGGTTAGGAAATTACTATTGTTTAGATATAATAAATATATCAATTAACTATAAATATATCAATTCACGTTTACGTAATATATCAGTTCACGCCTACAAATATATTCTAAAATTTAGAATTCTAAAATTGGTTTTAAATTAATATATTTTTTAGGAAATTAAAATATTTTTAGTTAGTAAATTATTATTATTATTTAGATATAATAAGTGGTTGTTAAATTTAACAGTCATTTAACAGAAAAATGTAAAAATTCGTTAAGTAGTCGTTAGATAATCATTTATTATAATAGAATAGATATAATGTATCGTGTATGTAAACCACCGTATTAACATTCATTAGTATCGTATATTATACATTAACACTGTAGGTCTTGAGAAATCTCCAGATTATTCTTTTTTATGTCGTGCAAAACATGCAGAATGTGAGAAGTCCGAGGTGGTTGTTCTTTCTAGTCGCATATCAGAGATACAGGACGTTCTAGTCTGAATCAATTTTGGTATTGGCCATTGGTTTTTTTATTTTTGTAAGCAGTCAGTTCATGTTTTCCATCTGTTTACCCATATGATTGGAATACTAGAGTCTTGGTGGATGCAAGAGACAGAGTGGCATTCCGGTCACTCCGCCTAAGTGGAGTGCGGAGCGGAGATGGCTGTTAGGATTGGTAGTAGTCCTAACAATTAAAAAAAGAAGTTAAATATATGAGTAATATTACATACAAATAACATTATGCATCCATATACGCACTTCTGATTGATTATTATCATATTTTTTATTTTAAACTTAAATATTTTATTAAATTTATCTTTTTATCTCAACACGCACATTATTGCATATATAAGTACCTAATATTACTTACACTTAGAGTTAGTCTAAATGTATATAAAAAAATAATTACTATATTTGCTATCTTATTTTATCTCTTAATTTTGACCATTTATGTATTTTTATTTTATTTTTAGTTTTTTTCAATAATTTGAAAACTAACTATTAGTATATTGATATTTTTGTTACAAATTTTAAAAATATTTAAACATATTTAAAAAATATTTAAAATAAAAAAATAGAAATATATAAATTACACTAAAAGCATAAGGCAAATTGAATGTTATAAGTAAAAATGTAAATATATATACAAGGGCGGAACTAGAGTTTGATGTTTGGGGGGAGGGGCAATTGATAAAATATATAATATGGTAAATATAAATAATATATATTTTTTACATGTAATTATATAAAAAATAATAATTAAATTTTTTTTCTTCATTTGTTTTCTTTTTTTCTTTAAATTAAGAAAAAAAGAAAAAAAATTACTAGATAGAGACCATTACAAAATAATAATAATAATAAATAAATAAACTTAAATTTTTTTTTTTTTACATACTCAATGATGATCTTTCATGAAATAAAATTAATATATTATTATTTTTGAAATGGAATTCTTGATAATTTTTTTCTCGAATAAATAATAAATGACAATTTTTTAAGTATTGAGAGATATATTTTTTTTAATATTTGAGGGAGTAATTTTAATTATATATAAAAAGATTATATATTTATATAATAATTTTTTTAAAAAAAATTTTGGAGGGCGATAGCTCCCAATCATAACTATAGGTCCGCCTCTGTATATACAGCAGTAAGCACTATTCTAAACAAAATGAACGTTTGTAAAAGAAAATTTCTATTATACTCAGTGCATTTGTGGCATGCGTAGTCATTGTTGTTCGCTTCTTTAATGCACAGTTGTATCCTAGAGAGGCTTTAGAGGCCACGTGCAACCTTGACGGCTTCAACAATCTCAGATTGTTCAAATCTAGTCGCTTGTTCACCTTTTTAAGAGGTGTGGCACCATCGTTGTTGATCCTCTGCCAATGACTCTATACAAATTTTGATTATTTTCTTATGTTATTGTTTTTCTTATTTGGTATTTTGAAAAATGGATGCAGGCCTCTTTTAACAATCATTTTCGGACAAATAATGGTACACTCATCATTTACACGATTTTTAATTGAGGACTTATCGCCTTTTGTAATGATTTTATTGTTGGCATTTATATGAATGTCTAATTTTTACCTTTTTTAAAAGATGGTATCTTAATGTAAGATACGGGTAAAGATCAATAAATTAATAAAAAAATCACTTTTATATTGTTATTTATTATTTTAGAATATTTATTGAATAGTCTCATTCGTTTTTCATGTATCAATTTTTTTAATTTAATTACTTAAAAAAAATGCTTGAGTCGTTGTTTTACAGAGATTTCTTGTAGGAAACAAAAACGTCGTGAATAGACGTAGGAGGTTGAAACGATGATATTTTTAGAGCAACAATACGAGACATGATTATTTGAGTGGTTCCAAACCATTGTACTGAATTATTGTTGAGTGTTGCCACAAAATACGAACGCAATAAAGATGATATTGATGGGTAGATTTGACAGGTGAAAGTAAAAAATTAACATGGACTTGACGGGTGAATTTGTATTATTCATTAAAAAAATCAAAAAAACTCTCAATATCCTTAAACGATCGGTGAGATGAGTTGGATTAATTTATAAATAAATAAATTTTATTAAGATAGATTTAATATTTTTAGATTAACAAATGAGTTTCATTTTTTAATTATTAAAATATATAATATAAATTAAGATGAGTTTAATTTTTTTATATATAAAAAATAATAAATTTCATCACTAATTAATTTAAAATAAGTTGAGATATATATTGATGAGTTGTCTTAATACGATTTTGAAAGATTGATCTCCATTTATAAAGATATGTATACAAAAATTAAGACTAGGCATTTAAAAAGAATATGCATGCATGATGTGTAACATCATGTACATACATACATACATACATACATACATACATATATATATATATAATTTTTGAAGTTGTTAGGTATTGTATACTATCATTACGATGGGAGACCGCTATGTTATATATTCTTACTCAGTCTTAATTAATTGTCATTACGTACTCTCATTAATGACCGCGATGACTAAAAGAGGTTGATCAGGCCGGTTGTTAGCTTTGATCTGTGTAATTAAATTGACCATGTTAAGATTGATTAACTATATGTTACATGAATTAATTATCATTACGTACTCTCATTAATGACCGCGGTGACTAAATTAAGAGGTTGATCAGGGTTGTTAGCTTTCTAATAACAAAATAAGTTAAAGTCTAATCTACTGTGTAATTAAATTGACCATCATGTTAAGATCGATTAACTATATGTTACATGAATTAATTGACTTATAAATATATAATTAACAGCTTTTACACAACTGATCACAACGTCTTATAACATTATAAACTCAAACATAAACTCATGATGACAGGTCGTTCGAGTACATGATGAACCCACTACAAAATTATATATTGGATTAAAGAATATGGAAGTTTAACTCATTTAATTAATTAAACAAGTTGTATTAATAGAATTGTTAAATTGATTCGCATACTATTTAAACCCACTTCTCATGACTCTCCTCAACTAACACGCGGAATTCTATATTAAAACTAACGTAACCCTTGTCTTCTTTGAAAATATGTATATATATATATAATAATATTTAAAATATATCCAAATTAATCAACTGAGCTGGCATCCCCTTTTATTTATATTTTAATATTATTTCTTAATCTCAGAACCTGATGGGCATATTGCTTAATTAATGGCATACATGAATATCATGAGAGCAATTAAGCAAGACGACTGAGTCATATATATATATATATATATATATATATATATATATAATGCAGAGTGAATCCCGTATAATTAGAGAGAAAAAAAAAAGATATTGTCCATTAAAAGCCATAAATACCCTCCCCACCATTCTTTTTTTTTTTTTAATTTTATTTTGAAACGTTTGTCACCAATTAATTAATTCATATTATATGGTTCATATGGTTTCCTTTCACATGAAGTGACACAATATACTTGAATATTAGAAAGTTGAATAGCCCGGCCTATCACAATCATTAACAGAGTGAAAAGATAACATCAAAAAGTAAAATGAAAAAATCATTACTAATCTCAAAATATTATAATTTGATCATTTCCTTTGACCAAATGGCCATCAGAAATTTCATCTTGAAACCAAGCAGCCAACTCAATAGACACGTTTTTCTTTTTCTTTTTCTTTTTCTTTTCCTTCAATCAAGGTACGTTGTACTGTTAATTTTGTGATATAACTTATAAGGATGCCAGGTAGATTAAAAAAAAAAAAAAGGATAAGGCATTCTTAAATTATAAAATTCTAAGGTTTAAATCTGAATAAAATAAAAAAATGATTTGGATTTAACAATATTTATTAACTGTTTACTGCTATCCGAAATTATACATCATTTGATAATTTATCTCACGTATTTACTTCTTGAAAAATCCTATTTATAAGCCTGTGTATCAATCATACCTCATTACCTAATTACTAGTACCTCATACGTACTGTGAATAAGACAAGACTTAATTTTACAAGAGAAATTTAGAGTTTAAACAACTTACAATAATAATGCGGCTCACATCACACATGCTCGATTTTATAAAGTTATCTGAAATTATAAAGTTCTAATAATTAAATAAGAACAAAATAAAAATAAAAAAAATAAAAATGACGTGGATTCAACTATATTTATTAATTATTTAATACTAAATTGTTTATTTCCCTCACAAATTGTTTCAGATTTTTAGTATCGACCTCACACATTTATTTATTTTAAACTTGAAATCCTAAATTACAAACAAAGACTACTTCGAATACTTTTCTTGAAAGAACAATGTGGCTCACATGCTTGAATTTATAAAAATGTCAGTGCACATTAGATCGCCACATGTTAAAAAAAGAAGTTCATATTAGGCATCTTGCATTTTCATGTTTTTGTAAGAAATATTTTCCTCGTTTAATTTGGCATTTTCTTCTCCGTGTTTTTGGGTCCTGTTTGGTGGGCTGGCTGCTGTCCATCTCACGCTGTCACGCTGCTCACGTATGCCTCATAATTTTTCTGCTCTATAAAATGCTGATCAGTCCATTGTTAATGCCTACACCATCAATACAGCAGAGAGTTCCTAGCTAGTTCTTCTGAAGAGAGACAAAAATTTCTGAGAGAGATAGAGAGAGAGAGAGAGGGATGGGGAACGTTGGAGAGATCGAAGATATGCAGGGTTTGTTGATAGAAGAAGTGGAGAAAATGCAAGCTGAGTGGTCTTCCTCTTCAACAACAATGCCTCTTCTTGCTCTGAATCATGTCTCTTTCGTTTCCAAGTCTCTGAGAAAGTCCATCAGGTTCTATGAGGAAGTTCTGGGCTTTGTACTCATCAAACGCCCTTCCTCCTTCGACTTTGAAGGAGCTTGGTATGCCCACTAAACACCAATCTCAGCCCCCTTCTTTTTTCTCATCTTCTCTTTTACAAGATCATGTCAAGTAATTAATATGCAGTTTTATCTCTCTCTTTTTTTTGTTATCTAAAACTGAAGGGTTCTTCTTTTTAGGATGTTCAACTATGGTATTGGCATACATCTGCTGGAGTCAGACGCTGCCCCATCGAAGAAAGAAAAAATAAATCCAAAAGACAACCACATTTCATTCCAGTGCACAGACATGAACAGGGTTATAAGGAAACTAGAGGAGATGAATATAGAGTATGTTACAGCAGTGGTGAAAGAAGGTGGAATTACAGTTGATCAGCTTTTCTTTCATGACCCTGATGGCTACATGGTTGAAATATGCAATTGTCAAAATCTCCCTGTTCTTCCACTTATCTCATGCCCTCTACCCAGCACCAGCAGGAACAACAAGACCTCATCGTTTTATGGTAAGTTGTCTGTCGTTTACCATTTGCTTCTTTGTTTTCCAACTATGCATACTTGGTTAATTGTTGCCAAGCTAAATTATCCGTACTTGGCCATTTCAGCAATTATTAATAGTAAATCTGAAGCGAGTAAAAAATGAGAAATATTTTAACTCTAAATAAATTCTAAAAAAGTAATTCTATAACTAATGTAGTTTATCATATTGTAGAATTATTTTTATTATAAAATAAATTTAACTAATATAAAATATTAAATTTTAAGATTATTTTTATGGAATCTCTTTATAGTTATGATAATTCTCGAAAAAAGCTAATAGTGAGAGAGAAAATCTGAATCATTCACTATCTGGACATGACGATTGAGATCTACAGGAATTCTACAATAATAACTTTAGAAATGATCTAGCGTATCAATGAAAGATCTAAACTATATAGCTTATATTTTAAAAAAATTGATTAATAGTATAATTGGAGTTACATTGAAATTTTATAAAAAGTAAAAACTTTTTTTATTTTTCAAATAACGTAGGATTTCTTGTATTTGTTACTCTTATCCTTATCCAATGCGATACCACAGTTGATCTGCTTTTGTTATTTCATTTCGTGACTATACTTAAGGATCCTATGTAATTAAAGAAGTGAATGCAGATAAACCAAGCACAAAGATGTCGTTCTATAAAGAATCTGAGGCGCTGATGATGGAGAATTTTGTGGTGGACATGATGACCATTTCGATCTGAGTGATTCCTCGAGAGTGATTGTTGCAATCTTCCCAGATTCTTTTAATGAAATTGTTATTGTGTACATTGTGTAAAGAAAGCGTTAAAGCTTTCTGCTGTTAAATTCATGTGAAAAACACGGTCGTTCTTTTGGTTAATTATCAAGTTTTTGTAAGCTTTGTTGGGTTAATTTAATGTTGCATTTTCAATTCCTTGTTAAAAGAACGTTGCATTATGAATTGATTGGTTTCATCAAATCTTATCTTTAGTAGAGCAATCCATAGACATCGCTGCCTATTAAATTATGGCACCACATGTAGCAGTGCAGGGTATATTCCCAGATTTCAACTGGTGCAGTCCGAGGACCCAATAAAATATAGCAAGGCAGACAGTGACTATATTCTACTTTGAACAAACAAAATATATATCAATTATCAAATCGAAGGAAGAATCTTTGTAGTGAACAGCGATCTTGCTGCTTCATATACTCTCCAGCATAACCAATTGCTTTCTAGATCATGAATTTAGCATTCTCAACATAATCATTCATCAATTAATTGTGTCTGAGAAGGCAAGACTTTTAATGCTCTGATCTGTGAGTTGGCTGGGTTAGGTAGCAGTTTTCTTATATATATTATATATATATATATATTATATATATATATATATATATATATATATATATAGAACATGAGGAGTTTGACTGAGAAAATTATTTGTTCAATAATTTTTTCGTTTCGGTAAATGTAGTTGCATCTTTATCAAGATGGGGTACTTTAAAGGGAGAAGCATTAAGTTCAGATCCTTATAAGAAATCATGATAGTCTCTAAAGGGGGTGGCTAAATTTGACAACATTCTCCTTCTTCCTTGTCAATATGTGTGTATATATATATGTATATGTATATATATATATATATATATTTGGCACCTGGAGAAATGCTTCAAAGTGAAACTCTCCATTCAGAATAGATATAATCTCATTGATAGTCCATTTTCATGACAGGGTTGTAAAAATAAGATTATGCCAGCTTGGTTTGGATTGACTAGGAGTAAGATGAGATCATTTTATCTCATTATTACAACTGTCTCAAATTCTAATGCAAAATAACTAAATAACTTTTTTTTCAAATTTCAATATAATAATAATATTTTATACAAACTTTTTAACTTTAATATAAACTATTCCATCTTATCTTACTATCCAAACGAGGCCTATATCTTGGGCATCCATGTTGCTTATCTGGCTCAAGTTTCACTGTTGTAAAAATAACCACCTCCCTCTTATGATCATCCCATACAGATTAAAAATGACCTAAACGCGAAGGGAAAGGGGAAAGGACAAAGCTATTAGTTTGGTGGCACCCATTGTCCATTGCTTTCTCCATCTTGTCTTCTTCATCATGTCTTATAATGGGAGGAGTATAAGGAGATTTGTTTCTTTTCCTTCAAAACACAAAAATAAGCCATATATTAGATATAAATAACTACCGAATACTGATCTTGATCTTGATCTATGTGTACACCTTGGATTCTAGTAAGTATTTATTATTATTATTATCATTATTATTATTATTATTATTATAGTAATGAAATTAGTAGCAAAGCAGAAGTAATTTTAAATTACCTGCCCCGGCGCTTTTCAAGAAAACATTGGATAGAATGCCTTCTAGCCATTGGAAGGCCTGAGAATTAAAGACAAGTGGGTACTGCTTTGTTAATCTATATGATTTTTCGATGACTTATTTTATAGAAAATATACCTAATAGACGAGAATTTCTTTAATGATCAGGTGAGGCTTTATATAATATGTACAGTACTGTGCTATAATTTACAGTACCTGCTGTAGACTTTTCTGTGACAGCAGGTTTTGACAAAGAGCTTTCACCCGCAAGAAGCATAATTGCTTGGGCCTGAAAACGAAACACACACGGCAATTAATTTGTGCATGCGTCTAAGAACCAAATGCTAGTTAATTATTCTCACTATTAACATCATAGGAATCAACGTTAGCTACCTGCTCAACTACATATATATATATATATATATACATATATGCATACATACATACATATATATACATATACACATATATGGAGCCACCTTTAAGAGCCTGCTATTGTTTAATGGGAGCACATAAATTAATTATTCTCCACAATAATTAGTTATATATGAATTAAAAACCAGAGTGCATATTTGTGAATTTGAATATATATTTACATATATGTTGAAAAGGCAACCAAAGTGTGAAAAACATCTGCA
The DNA here is from genome assembly GCA_036898215.1 of Platycarya strobilacea. Lineage (NCBI taxonomy): Eukaryota > Viridiplantae > Streptophyta > Magnoliopsida > Fagales > Juglandaceae > Platycarya > Platycarya strobilacea. Next base: position 526,559 of record CM072557.1, on the reverse strand, counting down.
GCATTTTCTGGTCTTCCTTGGCTGCACCGTCCACCTCCTTCAACAAAGTCTGCACCACCTACCTCAATCCATCAATTTCTATTTTGGCTGCACCTACCATACCAAATCTGTGTAAAACCTCTCCTATAAAAGGAGAGGTCTGATATTCGAAATTGGTAGAGCAGAGGAGAGAAGAGAATGTGGTGAGAGCATTTGAGAGAAACGTGAGAAATTTTTGAGTGATTTGTAAATCTCAGAAATTATAGTAAATTTGGCACCTGTGGATGTAGGCAAATTGCTGAACCACGTTAAAATCGTCTTGTGTGATTTTTGGACAGGTTTGAATGCTCAACAATTGGTATCAGAGCTCTTGGTTCGTGCTGTCCAGAAATCAAGTTGATCAAAATTGATTTTTTGACAACTCCAGGCTGTTCCTTGCGTCGAGACGAATCCGTAGGCGCAAACGGAATCGAAAACGGACTTCGGAGAAGCCCGTACGCGCCGGTAGAAGGTCCGAGCGTGTACCCACGCGCTCCACTCGCAGCTGGAGGTTGAAGACGACTGGAAAACACGCTCCACGCGCCCCCACGCGCGTCCCGAGGAAGAAGACGCGTGCAACGCACTCTCCCACGCGCCTCCCACGCGCAGCACGCGCTCCCACGCGCTACAGGAGTTTTCTGCGCGTGGGTCTCACGCGGGCACGCGCCAGCACGCGCCTCACGCAGCTTCCGCGCGTGAAGCCCACGCGCACACACGCGCCTCACGCGCTCCGAGCCCTTTTGGCGCGTGAATCACACGCGCCTCACGCGCCTCTGCCCTCATCCAGCGCGTGTATCACACGCGCCTGACAGATCTGACCGTCCGATTTTGTGATTTGATTTTGGGCTTGATCTTAGCCATTTGGAGTCCGATTTCGACGATCAAATAGTGCTTTCCAACTATTTGGATCATTCCGGACTCATCCGTACGGTTAGAATTTCGAAATTTGTCTTCTAAAATTTTTTAATTAATATGGAAGGTGTTGGAGAAGTTAAGAACTCTGGAAATGCCAGCAGTTCAGGGCGTAGGTCCATAGTTTCAAATGCCAAATTTGAAGTTGAGAAGTTTGATGGAACTTCTAACTTTGGAATGTGGCAATGTGAAGTGATGGATGTTTTGATCCAACAAGAGTTGGATATGGCGTTGGGAGCAAAACCCAACGATATGTCAGAAAAGGATTGGAGGAAGCTTAACACCCAAGCTTGTAGTACAATCCGTTTATGCCTTACCAAAGATCAGAAGTATTTTGTCATGAGAGAGACAAATGCGAAGGAACTTTGGCAAAAATTGGAGGATAAGTTCATGAAGAAAAGCATTGAGAGCCGTTTGCATCTGAAGAAAAAGCTCTTCAGATTCCAATTTCGTGAAGGTATTAGTATGTCTGAACATTTAAATAGTTACAATCAAATTCTTGCTGATCTACTAAACTTGGATGTTGAAATCCAAGATGAAGATAAAGCTTTACTTTTGTTAAATTCCTTACCCGATACATATGATCATTTAGTTACAACATTATTGTATGGGAAGGAGAAAATTAGTTTTAACGATGTATCTAGTTCTCTGATTAGCAATGAGTACCGAAAAAAGGATAAGCAGGTACAGCAAGATACATCAAGTGAAGCACTGACAGCAAGAGGGAGATCGCGGTCAAGGTATCCCAAAAAGAAGAAAGATTTTCAATCGAAAACTCGGGCCACATCACGTGGTTCATCAGTCGGCAGAAAACTCGCCAAAGATGAGTGTTCCTATTGTCGTGACAAAGGACACTGGAAGAAGGATTGTCCTAAATTGAAGGGACAACAGAAGAATCAATCCACCACAGCAAATGTCGCGAATAGAGATGAAGATCTAGACATTGCCTTGACAGGTTCATCATTGATTTGTCATCCTGATGAATGGATTCTGGATTCTGGATGCACCTATCATATGTGTCCCAATCGGGACTGGTTTACTGACTTCACAGAGATTGAAGGTGGAGCAGTACTTATGGGCAACGACAGTGCCTGTAAGACTCGAGGGATAGGGAGCATTCGGTTGAAGCTGCACGATGGAACTGTCAGGATTTTGACCGAAGTTCGGTTCGTTCCGGACCTGCGGAAAAATCTTATCTCATTAGGATCTCTGGATTCAAAAGGATTCAGAATCACTATTGAAGATGGAACTCTCAAAGTGTTAATGGGAGTTCAGGTGGCTATGAAGGGTTTGAAGCGAGGAAATTTGTACTTCTTACAAGGAAGTACGATTGTTGGAAGAGCTTCTACAGGCTGTGAGAAGCTAGATGAGACTGATGCTGACACCACCAGACTTTGGCATATGCGAATGGGACACGCTGGAGAAAAAGCTTTGCAAACACTCGTAAAACAAGGCTTACTCAAAGGTGCCAAAACTGGTAAATTGTCTTTTTGTGAGCACTGTGTATTGGGGAAGCAGACACGGATCAAGTTCGGAACCGCTGTTCACAATACACAGGGAATACTTGACTATGTACATTCCGATGTTTGGGGACCTACCAAAATTGCATCTTTGGGAGGTAAGCATTGGTTTGTAACTTTTGTAGATGATTATTCTCGTCGTGTGTGGGTGTACACAATGAAGAATAAAGATGAAGTGCTGAACATCTTTCTTGCTTGGAAGAAGATGGTTGAGACTCAAACCGGCAGAAAAATTAAGCGGCTCAGATCAGATAATGGAGGGGAGTATACTCTAGACCCTTTCATGGAAGTATGCCGGAGAGAAGGAATAGTCAGACACTTCACGGTACGAGGAACACCGCAGCAAAACGGTGTGGCAGAACGGATGAATCGTACTTTGCTAGAGAAAGTACGATGTATGTTACTGAATGCTGGATTCAGTAAACAATTTTGGGCTGAAGCTGTGACATATGCATGCCACCTCGTCAACAGATTACCCGCAGCTGCCAATGGCGGGAAGACACCTATTGAAATGTGGAAAGGTACACATGCTACTGATTATGACTCTTTACATATTTTTGGATGTCCTGCTTACTATCATGCAAAGGAAAGTAAGCTTGACCCTAGAGCCAAGAAAGCAAAATTTTTGGGCTTTAGTTCTGGTATAAAAGGGTATAGACTCTGGTGCATAGAGTCTAAGAAGGTAATTATCAGTAGAGATGTTACTTTCAACGAATCTGAAATGCTTAAGTCACATAAGCATAAAGATTCTAGTGAAGGCAGCTATGATGGCGAAACACCCGGTGATTCGCAGAAGGTGGAGTTTATTACTCCAAATGATTCAAAAGAAGACAGACATGAGGAGGTTGATAGTCCAGTCACAGCACCTCCAACTCAAATTGAATCAATAGCAACCAGCAGATCGAGACGAGAGAAACGTGTGCCGACACGTTTTGCAGACTACGTGACATATGCACTACCAGTTGAAGGGGGTGAGATCCCCACCACTTACAAAGAAGCCATACAATCCAGTGAAAAGGATGAATGGATAAAGGCGATGACAGAGGAGATGCAGTCTCTTCATAAGAACCAGACTTGGGAACTTGTACCACTGCCGCAAGGAAAGAAGTCAATTGGTTGTAAGTGGATCTTTAATCAGAAAGATGATCAAGTTGCTAAAAATAGAATTAGATACAAAGCTAGATTGGTAGCCAAGGGCTACGCTCAAACAGAGGGAATAGACTACAGTGAAGTATTCTCTCCTGTTGTGAAGCATTCATCCATTCGGATATTGCTAGCTTTGGTTGCACAATATGATCTTGAATTAGCACAACTTGATGTGAAGACAGCTTTCTTACATGGTGATCTGGAAGAGGAGATTTATCTGTCTCAACCAGAAGGGTTTAAAGAGACTGGTAAAGAAAAATTGGTTTGCAGACTGAAGAAATCTCTCTATGGACTGAAGCAGTCACCTCGACAATGGTATAAGCGGTTTGACCGTTTTATGATGGATCTGAAATACACTCGTTGCCAATACGATTATTGTGTGTATTTTAGAAAACTTGCAGATGGATCTTTCATTTATTTGCTTTTATATGTAGATGATATGTTGATTGCATGTAAAAGCAAGGTGGAGATAGATCGTTTGAAAACTCAGTTGAGTCATGAGTTTGAAATGAAAGATCTAGGAGAAGCACGAAGAATATTGGGGATGGAGATCAGCAGAGATAGGGTGAAATGTACAGTTCACCTTACTCAGAAGCAGTATCTGAAGAAAGTATTACAACGCTTCAATATGGACTCAAAGTTGAAGCCTGTGAGTACTCCAATGGCCCCACATTTTAAGCTAAGTGCATTACAGTCTCCTAACGATGATGAAGAGCGGGACTACATGAAGAATGTCCCGTATGCAAGTGTTGTTGGTAGCCTAATGTATGCCATGGTGTGTACACGACCTGATATCTCCCAGGCCGTCAGTTTGGTCAGTCGTTATATGCATAATCCTGGAAAGAAACACTGGCACGCGGCTAAATGGATTCTACGGTATATTCTAGGGACCGTAGATCTTGGTTTGAAGTTCGAGAAGAGTGAAGATAGTCTAGTAACTGGATACGTTGACTCAGACTATGCAGGTGATCTTGACAAACGACGATCGACAACTGGATACGTGTTCACTATGTCTGGAGCACCAGTTAGCTGGCGATCAAATTTGCAGTCTACGATTGCACTATCATCCACAGAGGCGGAATATATGGCTGTAACAGAAGCCGTAAAAGAAGCCATTTGGTTACAGGGATTGGTAACAGATTTGGGTTTTAAGCAGCAAGAGGTTACCATCTACTGTGACAGTCAGAGTGCAATTCATTTAGCCAAGAATCAAGTGTATCACTCTCGAACAAAACATATCGATGTCCGATTTCACTTTGTACGTGAAATATTAGAAGAAGAGGACATATTACTTCAGAAGATTGGCACTGAAGATAATCCAGCAGATATGTTGACAAAAGTCGTCACAGAGATCAAGTTCCAACACTGCTTGGAATTGATCAATATTGTAAGTTGCTGAGCACCTTCTGGTGCATTGGCACTTTTGGGTGCATTTGGCGTCTTATAGCGCATTTGTTAGTAGAAGACACTCACGTCAAAGAAGGAGGTGCATTCATTTAAAGAATGAATCAGTTTGGAAGCAGCTTAGTATGGCACACTTCGGTGGAGGGGGTGATTGTTGAAAAGGCAACCAAAGTGTGAAAAACATCTGCAGCATTTTCTGGTCTTCCTTGGCTGCACCGTCCACCTCCTTCAACAAAGTCTGCACCACCTACCTCAATCCATCAATTTCTATTTTGGCTGCACCTACCATACCAAATCTGTGTAAAACCTCTCCTATAAAAGGAGAGGTCTGATATTCGAAATTGGTAGAGTAGAGGAGAGAAGAGAATGTGGTGAGAGCATTTGAGAGAAACGTGAGAAATTTTTGAGTGATTTGTAAATCTCAGAAATTATAGTAAATTTGGCACCTGTGGATGTAGGCAAATTGCTGAACCACGTTAAAATCGTCTTGTGTGATTTTTGGACAGGTTTGAATGCTCAACAATATATATATATATATATATATATTAATGAAGTTGCAGACCTTGTCGGCAGGAACATTGTCGTAGACAGTAATAGTCCCTGCGTAGAATATTGTAAGCTGTGAGGTTGAAGGCTTGTCGTCCGATACATTTGGTTGTAACGCATCACACCTATATATTTACACGACCAAGAAGCTAAAGAGATCATGTTCGTCGAATACCAATTTTTAAAGAAAATAAATAAAATATATTTTCAAATGAAATTCATACATAGATGAATTCAGCTAGTAAAGTATTATACCCAAGTGCTGGAAGTAATTGTCGCTCTAAGAAAGAAGGGCGTCGATTCAAATTGCAACCAAATTTAGGAGGCAACAGAGGGCTGGTGGCAGTTTTCCTCTTGATAACTTCCGATCCATCCATGTTGGTTTGACCCATTTTACACTTGGATCTTGTAATAAGATATTTTTTAAACAAGCAGACTGCTGTTTGAGAAGTGTGATCATCGGATGCATATGAGTTCGTCCTGTTTTTTTCGCTATTAAATTCAACATCCGAGTTAGAATCTTCTGTATTCGTGAAATTTTTTGTTGAGATAGCGGTTCTGCAAGACATGTTATCCGCCGAAAAAACACCCGGGGAGATCCTTTTAACCCTGTGAATGCAGGAAATTACAAATAGACGAACTTAAAGAAAAAAACAGAGAATTATAATGAGAGAGAGAGAGAGAGAGAGAATGCTCAATAAACCATATATGCAAGAGAGCAAAAGTTGTGATGAGCTATATCATGCAATACAAAAAGAAATTAATAAGTCTAACAGCGCACACCTTAAGAATACTACTTATTTATAGTCAATTATTTCCTATCAAACTAATTATTTTCTGTCGACATGAGTCTCTGTTTATTATAAATAGTCATTATCGTCACAAAAATAATTTATTACAGCTAACAATATATCTTAATGGTGAAGAAGGGCAAGTTATATCGATGATCGTATGCAAATGCTCTGCTACCTATATATGGAGCCTACACACTGTTTGTTTGTTTAAGAGCATGCATGCAGTACGTTAAATTGTATGGAAACGATAAGAGTTTTGGAGAGAGGTATCTGAAATCTGAATGCGCACGAACCTGAAGAAGCGTTGAGACTTGAGGGGGCGTCAAGTTGTTTCGGCTGTGGTGGCAGAGTAGATCAAGTCATGCAAGCTCAATCAAAACTAAGGGTACTATTATTGTGTGTATATTATCTATATGTATATATATATATATGTATGTATATATGATGGGAGACAGAGATCAGTGGGGTTGATTGGGAATACCGTCAAGAATTAAGGAACTATGTGAGGTACTTGACAATCATGCTTTCGATGCATTCTAAATCAATTTTAACCCAATCTACATGTATGGATGTGGAGGCTACTTGGTCTAATCACCCGAGTGCATGCTTTTCCATGTAATTTAATATGTATGATCTCTGATATTCTATATTATAATATATTAAAAGCTAATAATTAAATAAGCTTGATGATTTAAAGTTGACACATAATTAATGATCTATACCAGCTTTAAACTATATATATATAAACATATATATCACAAATATCACCAACGGATAGTACTGCTGCAGCTACTTAACATGATGATCAGTACTTATTATAAGTGATAGTTGAAGAGTACTGTACGTAGTGTGCATGTTATCAATTTTAATAGTTTTAAAAGAAGTGTAAAATTAGCAGTACCCGGCCGGTAATATAGGGATGAAAATTATTAAGCGTATTGAATTTCCACCATTAAATTAGGGCATTATAATTTCTGCAGAAACCATTGAAATTATATTTGCGGTTTAGTACTAGGGTCTAATAAATTCTTTATTTTTGACCACCAAAACATAGAGCAACGTAGTTATAAGAGATGTGTAATATAGTACACTATAATCATGGATATATATATATATATATTATAGTATATTTGAAAAACTTGGGATATCAATAAATAAATAAATAGCTTACAGAAAAAGTTGAAATATTGTACTAATGTTTGGTGTGTTGGCAGAAGAAATTGTTGCTTAAGATTTTGCAGATTAATGGGAAATAAATTACGTAGAAACTGTCTGCTGTGACGTTATGTCAAATTTGCATTGTTAAAGCTCCAATAGACATAAGATCCAAGGGCATTGAAAAGAACGATCGAACCCACCTGGAGAAAATTAAGGATCTAGCAGCTTTATCATTTTCTGTACTTGCAGATCTAGCAGTTTTTGGGGAGGCAATAATGAATGGTACTTACGCGTCCTACTGATCAGAGATAGAGCTAGATCATCAATATGATCACACCCGTTAATTCTTTGTTTAAATTAATGTTAGGAATTAAAAAAAAAAAAACATATGCATGTGATATTCGCATGAATGATTTGTTTCTCATGTGTGTTGTCATCATGTGTTTTTTATAAACCCTCGTATTAATTAATAGTTCATATCATACTTCTGATCTATATATTATACGGATACGACAGTAGTATATATACAAGTAATTCATTTCGATCGGGAAATTCAAAGAGTGTGATCTCATGTGTGTTTTTTTCTGTTTAACTCATCCCAATCGAGAAAAAAAAAAAACACGCATGGAATTTGTGTCGGAAAATTCAAAGAATGTGATCTATTGCGGTTTTTTTTTTTATTCTGTTTAACTCACTCAAATATATGTGTTTTTTATTTAATTTCTTTTTTAATCCTGTGTCACTATAAATTAATTTATATTCTAGATTTATCATTTTGATGATCGATGACATGCATCAGGGTCTTTTTCACCCTCAATATATAGTAGTCTAACTATATATATATATATATATGGAAGATATATAAGCATTAATGCATAGGAGGGGATATAGAGCTAAAATACGTACCAGGAAAAAAAATCTACATTTAGTAACATTCGAATGCATTTTTCTTCCACATTAATACTCATTAGGTTGGAGAAAATTCTTCTAACATGTTGTAAATTTTCCATTTTTTTTCTTCAGCATTTGTTTTGAAAAAAATAGAAATAGGATGCGATGATTTTTTAAATTAGATTTTTCAAAAAACACATATTTCTTATATAGTACATTCAAAAAGCACATATTTCTTAGAGAATGTGTAAAATTAATATTTATACATGATGTGTATGCAAAATATACATAAGCCGTGTACAAATAAGATTTTTATTATTTTTATTTTTAAATTAAACAATTTTGATTTGGAGTTATGTTTAACTTAACCTAAATCCCGGCCTAGTCTAGTTCTCTCTCTCTCTCTCTTGCCGTGGTGACTTGATCTTCTTCTTCTCCTCCTCCTCCACTCTTTCTCCTTCTCCTTGAAACTAGAAGGGACATGAGTTTGTGAAAGGAACCACAAGTGGCCTTGATCCTACTCCTTCTCTTTCGATTTGTTGTGGATTTTTGGTTGTTTTAATAAAATCTCGATGTTTTTCGGTTGTCTATTCGTGGTGAGTGGACGGTGGATGGGGGGCGATCCAATCTGCGCCGTCTCCATTTTCAGTAGGACCTAACAAGTGTGGGATCATATTCGGGGAGTCAAACACCCACATGCCAAAGACAGGGTTTGGGTAGCGCCCCTAAAGTACTTGGAGAATATTCCCGCCAACTAACTTGGAGTCTTTTAACATGCTAGAAGCTGCAAGAGCATGCATGCAAACGCAATAATCACTAAACTGAATCAAGTTAAGGGCATATTTGAGTTGAGCTTGGAAGCTTAAAAAGTAATTTTAATTAACAACTTAAAAGTTCTTTTTAAGGAAAAAAATGATATATTTGGTGAATTTATAAAAAATATTTTAATCACTTAAAAAACTGAAAATTTACCTTCTTTTTTTAGATAAGATGGAATAAGGATTAGTCTCTAAATAAGAGGACCAAGTTTGAATTCCCCCACTCCCTTATCAAAAGAAAAAAAAAATCTTTTTTTAAAAAGTACCAAAATTAAACTTTTATTGAAAAAGATTATGCAGATAATTGTATATATTTAAAAAACTACCATAATTAATTTTAAAAACACTTATTATATATTTATCAAACAGTAAACAACTTTTAAAATATAGAACTTTATAATAAAACTAGACAGTTAAAAGCTCTATTATAAAAGTTTTATTTCATACCATAATCCCAAACAAGCACTAATTAAATAGCTCTCAATCTTGATTGAACCAAGTAATTAACTTCATCAAGGCTCAACAAAACCGGCTTTTTGGAAAAATGCTTCTCAATACAAAACTCATTGTCATGAACTACGTATATAAAATTCTCATGCACGGAAATTAATTAATAGCTTCAATATTGTTAGAATGTATAAGGATATTTATACCGCAAGAATTTTCGTTTAGTTTGCGGCCCATTTTCATAGGCCCATCGCTAAATAAGTACCCTAGAGTGTCTCTTACAATTTCTTCAAAACTAAATTCAAATTAACAGAAGGAGAAAAAATTAAAACTAAATTAATGATAATTCCCTCCCAAAGAAATTAGTAATGTTTAAGTCGTTAAAAATAAGAAGAAGAAGATCAAGGAGTTATTTTCCATGCATGACAGTACTAGGGTAGCCAATGCCATGCCTTGTGGTGGGGAAGACCATAAACAAGAGGCTGCAAATGAGCCCAACACCCACAGGAACAATGTCCAGAACCTCCTGTGTCTCATGTCCTGGCGTTGGATAAAAGCACCTCAACACATTCTTATCTCTCAAAGCTACAGCTCCAAACACCAGTACTGATAATACTGCATGAACCCAATCAATGAATCCTATTTTATACTTGCTCAAATCTGGGAATAAGTCTGAATTTGAAGGGGCGTCTGGATCATTAATGTCAAATAGCCAAATTCCTTTGAAGGTGGCGAGGCCGTGGTAAACCTGTCCGTCGAAGGCCTTGACGGTGTCGGTGAAGCTTGCGAGGAAGCAGGAGACGGCGAGGAGGAGAAGGAGGATGAAGGTGATGGGGCGAGTGGCGGAGTCACACGCACCGTTGTGGGTGAAGATGGGTATGAGAAGTTGGAATGCTAAGAGGGTGCCCGAGGGCAAGCGCTTGGCTAGGTTGGCTGTGCATTCTAGGGTTTGGCAGATTGCACGCTGTGAGAAAGATGGTTGGCGTCGAAGATTAGGGGCTTTCGGTGTGCTGTCGGGAATGGCATTGGCGGTGGTTGGAGCCCCGGGTTTTTCAGCTATGGATGATGAAGGTTGCTTTTTGGGTTGTACTATGCTTGATCTTGCTCTAAGAATATTAGACATATTTGCTCTACCTCTAGCTAGCAATGAAGATATCTATATATATATATAATGAATTGATTATATGCATGTGTGTATGATAACAAGTAAAAACAGCTGGTGGTTATGTAGTGATAATGCTCGTACGTCGACGGCAATTTACAAGCAATGGTGATGAATGCGCGCAGGAACGTCTATAAGAAGAAATTAATTGGGTTATTATCATGAAATGAGAGAGCAAGTAATTGTCGGATGAAGTAGAAGTAGTGGTGCTTAATTGTGGGTAACGTAGGCTTGGAGTCGACTAAATTATAACGGGTGGTGAATCGATTTAGCGTACGTATAAGATCATCATCAAGGATGAGTCAGGCCATGAATTTCTTGTCTTGGAAGGTATTTCAGTTTCCTTAATTTGAAGGTTTCTCACAATTCTAGGACTAAATAATCAAAGTTGATTATCGACTAATTAATTCCATTTTCATGGTCATGATGAGTCATACATGACTTTTTTTATCTGTTTCTTTGAGGTACGCACAATAATCATCCCAATATTTTTCCGTTTTTAGATACGGCACGTTATCTGCAATATGTATTAATTAAGAATATATATGATAAATTAATAATTATAGTGAGGTCCATCGAAGATCGAAGGAGACATTTTCAAATCTCTCTCTCTCTCTCTAGTTAATTTATATAGCACGTTATTATAAAATATAAAGCAACTTCCTTGGAGCAGGTATCATACGTCGTTAAAGTCGTATGCTTGTACGCGTTGTTAACTTGAAAGTAAATTGTACTAGCTTCTCTCCTTGGTTTTGCCTAAGCCTTAGCCTTGGCCTTAGCAACAACGGGACTTTTATTTTATTTATAATTTCTCCTGCATGCTATACAAGTGTATGGTGAGGGGCCGGGAGGCCGGCCATAGAGAATATAACTTTGCACTTCCTTCCTTCCTTCCCCCGACTGATCAGTCACCAATCTCTCAAAGCCTCAGTGCATCTGGGCCATATTCAAATTAAATCTGCTGGCTGTCTTGGGCAATACATTCTCTCTCTCTCTCTCTCTCTCTCTCTCTCTTTGAGAAGTTGCAGTTCAGTCAAAACCACGGCTCCTTTTACTACTCTCTTGGCAAATCATATTTTACACGCCCAACTCCCAAGGTAGAGACCACAGACAGGAGCCATGGGACTAGCAGCAGTCAGAGTCTTTGCATTTAGGATTCTTTCAACTGAAATCAGTCCAAAGGAAGACTTCGAACGAGCACTTTTGTATTAGATAATAGATATAAATATGCAAAATGAGAAAGCTATAGAGAGGTGAAATCACCATCCGAGATTGCTAATCCTCCAGTCCCAACAGCTTTTACAACAGTTTCAGTCAGCTGGTCACGAATAAATGAACTTCAAAGTACGCCAGTTGGAAGCCGTTTCAGATCCACAAATTCACACGTCTTCCGTTGGGTTTGACAACTTATATATAAATATATATATATATATATATATATATATATATAACCTGATGCAAAAGGCCGCATCAAAGCACATAAATGATTTTTCCTCTGTATTGCAACTGCCCTATTGAAACCTTCATCTAAATGGAGGTAGCTCAACGAGAAGACCACCTATTGAAAACGGACTCATCGGCCACGTCCTCAACAGATTGAATGTGAACAATGTTGACTATAATTAACAGAACACCCAACATAATGGCAATGGAATTAGGACATCCAGAAAATATAAATAAATATATTACAATGGCCATATCAAGCATAAATATTTATGTTGGTGAAAACATTGTGTCATAGAATTCTTGACGCCACACCTATAAGAAATGGTTCACAGATTTTTACTGATCCAAAAAAAAGAAAAAAAAAATGGTTCACAGCTCTTCTGACCACATTAGGCTCATGAGGTGGTAACTGCATTTCTAAAAGAAAAATTGGGAGCAGTTCAGAATTTGGTACTAGATTCATATAATTCCAGAGCCCTGATAATTTAACTGAAACAACAAACCTCATCCACAGATCAAAATCCACCAAGATTAGCTGTTTTGCGTGTGTGTGTGTCTAATGTTGAAGTGAACCACCTTAATGTGAATACCTAAGGGAATGACTACACCGTCTAAGGCACAGTCTAAATTTGAATGGAGAAAATCAAACTTGGCAACATCGTCCTCACCCACCAATATTGCTGCAGTCCACCATTGCTGCACCAACTACATCTACCATCTCACAGTCTTCTTTAGCTACTATATTTGTTATAAAGTTTCTCTTATAAAAGGAGAACTCTGATGGGTATTAGAAGCGCAGTAGAATTTTGAAGTGGTGTGTGTGCAAATTAGAGAGGAACGTGAGATTTATTTGAATATTTGTAATCCCATACAAATATATTAAATTTGGCACCAGTGGATGTAGACAAATTGTTGAACCACTTAAATATCATCTTATATGATTCTAGATAGTATTGTTAGGAGGCACAACAATTGGTATCAGAGTTTTGGTTCGCACTGTCCAGAAATTAAGTTGCTCAAAATCAATTTTTGACAACTCCAAGCTGTTCCTTGCATTCAAACAGATTCGTTGGCGCAAACGGAATTGAAAACGGACGTCGGAGAAACCCCGTACGCGCCGGTAGAAGGTCAGAGCGTCTACCCAAGCACCCTACTCGCAGCTGGAGGTTGAAGACGACTGAAAAACACTCGCCACGCGCCCCCACGTGTGTCCCGAAGAAGAAGACGTGTGAAATGCATGCTCCCACGCACCGTTCATGCGCACCACATGCCCCAGAAGCCGTCTGCGCGTGAGTTCCACGTGCTCTACATAGTCTTCGCATGTGAAACCCATGTGCCTCACGCACCTCAGCAACCCTTTAGCGCGTGTATCACATGCGCCAGACAGATCTGGACCGTCCGATTTTCAGATTTGTTTTTGGACTTGATCTAAGTCATTTGAAGTCCGATTTAGATGATCAAATAGTGCTTTCTAACTATTTGAATCATTCCGAACTCATTCGTATGGTTGGAATTTTGAAATTTATCTTCTAAAATTTTTAAATTAGTATGGAAGGTGTTAGAAGAGATAAAAACTCTGGAAATGCCAGCAGTTCAGGGCATAAATCCACAGTTTCAAATACCAAGTTTGTAATTGAGAAGTTCAATAGGATTTCTAACTTTGGTATATGGCAATGTGAAGTGATGGATGTTTTGATTCAATAAGAGTTGGATATGGCGTTGGAAGAAAAACCTAACGAAATGTTGGAGAGAAGGAATAAAGGGAATAATGAGACACTTTACGGTACAAGGAACACCGCAACAAAACGGTGTGGCATAATGGATGAATCGTACTTTACTAGAGAAAGTACAGTGTATGTTACTGAATGCTGGATTCAGTAAGAAATTTTGGGCTGAAGCTGTGACATATGCATACCACATCGTCAACAGATTACCCGCAGCTACCAATGACAGGAAGACACCCATTGAAATATGGAAAGGTACATGTGCTACTGATTTTGAATCTTTACACGTTTTTGGATGTCCTGCTCATTATCATACTAAAGAAAGTAAGCTTAATCCTAGAGCCAAAAAAGCAAAATTCTTAGGCTTTAATTCTGGTGTAAAAGGGTATAAACTCTGGTGTATAGAGTCTAAGAAGGTAATCATCAGTAGAGATGTTATATTCAACGAATCTGAGATGCTTAGGTCACATAAGCATAAAGATTCAAATGAAGGCAATTATGATGGCGAAACACCCAGTGATTCGCAGAAGGTGGAGTTTACTACTCCAAATGATTCAAGAGAAGATAGACAAGAGGAGATTGATAGTCCAGTTACAGTACCTCCAAGTCAAATTGAATCAATAGCAACTAACAGACCGAGACGAGAGAAATGTGTACCGACATGTTATGCAGACTATGTGACATATGCACTACCAGTTGAAGGGGGTGAGATCCCAACCAAGTAGTCACCTCAACAATGGTACAAGCGATATGATCGCTTTATGATGAACCTGAAATACACTCGTTGCCAATATGATCATTGTGTGTATTTCAGAAAACTTGCAGATGGATTTTTCATTTATTTGCTTTTATATATAGATGATATGTTGATTGCATGTAAAAGAAAAGTAGAGATAAATCGTTTGAAAACTCAGTTAAGTCATGAGTTTAAAATGAAAGATTTAGGAGAAGCACGAAAAATATTGGGAATGGAGATCAGCAGAGATATGGTCAAATGTACAGTTCATCTTACTCAGAAGCGATATCTGAAGAGAGTATTGCAACGCTTCAATATTGACTCAAAGTCGAAGCTTGTGAGTACTCCAATGGCTCCATATTTCAAACTCAGTGCATTGCAGTCTCCTAAAGATGATCAAGAGTAGGACTACATGAAAAATGTCATATATGCAAATATTGTTGGTAGTCTAATGTATGCCATGATATGTACACAACCTGATATCCCCCAGGTCGTCAGTTTGGCCAGTCGTTATATGCATAATCCTAGAAAGAAACACTGGCATGTGGCTAAATGGATTCTACGGTATATTTTAGGAACCATAGATCTTGGTTTGGAGTTTGAGAAGAGTGAAGATAGTCTAGTAACTGATTATCATTTTTAAACAAAACATATCGATGTCCGATTTCACTTTATACGTGAAATATTAGAAGAAGATGACATATTACTTCAGAAGATTGGCACTGAAGATAATCCAACAGATATGTTGACGAAAGTCATCATGGGGATCAAGTTCTAACACTGCTTGTAATTGATCAATATTGCAAGTTGCTGAGCACTTTCGGGTGCGTTGGCACTTTTGGGTACATTTGGCGTCTTATGACGCATTTGTTAGTAGAAATCTCTCACCTTAAAGAAGGAGATGCGTTCATTTGAAAAATGAATCAGTTTGCCACTATAACATATGTGGCCTTTTGCCATAAATTCTTTTTTCACAATATAAATTTGTAGCAAATAGTAGCCTATTAACACCAAAACTGTTTGTAGAAAAAAATTATAATCCTTTTGCCGCAATATTATATTAGCAAGTAAAACTTTGTAACAAATGCATGTTTTGTGGCCAAACAATAGTGTTTTTCTGGCAACATTTTGTCGCGTCAAATAGACTTATAGATTTATTAGATTTATTTTCGTTGTGAAGAAAAGGTTTCGTGAAAAATATTTTTTAGTGGGAAATAAATTTTTTTATAGCCACTTATTTTTGCCACAAATAAACTTATAAGAAATATGAATATTAGTTTTTGAGATAATGAATAGTTTTGTGGGAAAAACGATTTGGTGGCAAGATATCTATATATATATTTTTTGTTGTTGCGATAACAAGTTGTGGCCAGCGAGATATAGTAACCATTTCCGGCAACTTTCTGAGTTTTTGCTGCGATTATTACTCGCTACAAATACCCTTTTAAATTAAGTCCCTCACCCTAAATTTCATTTCTTCCGTTTACACATCTCATCTCTCATCTCTCTCTCCCCTGCGACGATTGTGAGGGTTTCTCCCCCGCCGCCGAGCTGATCACCCAGAGCAACCCTCCTCCAATGACCTCGCATCTTTCCCTATCTGTTTTCTCTCTTTTTGTCCATTAGGGCTCTCTCAATTTTCTCTCTCAGCACGCCATTTCGGTCTTTCTCTCTCTCTCCTTAACTTCTCTCTCTGTTTTTTTGGCTTTGGCAGGCTTGCAAATGTATTCTTAGGTTCAACGGAAACCACTTCTTCACAGTCGATGGCGGCCAGCTTGATGGAAACTCTGCTCAGAGGCTTCAGAAATTTCATCGACGGAATCTTCACCCAGAGTTTCTCTTTCACCACCCTATCTCTCTCTCTCTCTCATGACTTGTCTCTGTTTTTTCCCCTTTGGTTTTAGTTTACGAAGCATGGTTATAAAGTAATGTGAACATTATTTTGTAGATGCAATGTTTATAGAGTAGTTCCTTTTATTACCAAGAAATTAATATCTCAATGATACTATTAAAAAAAGATTATAATCTCAATTGGTGATTATCACTACTGATCTATGGTCCTAAAGTGGTTGAATCTGTTGAAATTGTAGTCACTTCAACTTATTTATCTTTTTGGTTGGATTGATGATTTAAAATTGTGGTCATGTTTATTTTTGGATTAGTTTTGTCAATGGTAGTGTTTGTATGATATTGTTTTATTCCCTATGTTATATTTAAATTTAATTGATTTGACTTGGTGTTTATTCCCAAGTTAACTTTAGCATAGCATCCTCTTTTTAACTTGTTTGCACATTAGATTTTGGTGGAATTCAAACTTATTTACAAATTATGTTTTATTAGAAGCTTATATACCTCCACTTCTTGTTTTCTTATTTTTATTTTTTGTTCTCTTGATAAGAGAGGGGTTGTGTTAATTCTTGCTGTTGTATGCCTCCTTTAATGAAAAACCATTTCTGTATATATTTAGAAATGAAACAGAGAGAATATATGAAACCATTTATATATTAAAAACCATTTAAATGAAATAGAGAGAATATTTAACAAGATAAGCTTATAAATTTTGTAGATTTGCAGTAGATGACAGTTGGGACTATTTGACAAATTATTATTTAACAATATAAGCTTATTAATTTTGTAGATTGCAGTAGCAGCACAAAACACAGTTTTCAAAGAATCTTAGCAATGTCAACTAGCCACAAAGAGTGTTCTGGTAGTACCTGCAAAAATACAACCAGCCATAAATGTTGGCATGGCTGAAAGTATGTACTTTAATAAGATAAATAAGAAAATTTAAATGAGACAAACTTTAATAGTTTGACTGCTTAGCTTTGTAAGAAATAAATAGATAATATTGATAGGGATGAAAGTTCTTTATCATCCATTTAGCCATTTATTAAAAGAAGTTGAAAGTACTACTTGCTAATTTCAGAAAGAATACCCTAATTAATACATTAAAAATCATTGTTATATCTTTATCTTGAAGTGTTTTTTTTTTCTCTTAATGCATTTTCTATTTTAGGTTCCTCTTCATGTGGAATTCCTCTTGGTGGAACAATAATAAAGCAGCCATTTGCAACTGGAGGTATGTATTATTTAATCTAAACTACTTCATTCTACACTACTAAATAAATATCTCGATTTATTGTGGAATTCTCATTTTATTATTTGCTTTTTTGTTGGAGATTATTGAATATAAATGTTAGGGTTAGATATAATTACTGCTTTGTTCTTTAGAGTGAAGGGTTC
This sequence comes from Platycarya strobilacea, assembly GCA_036898215.1. Taxonomy (NCBI): domain Eukaryota; kingdom Viridiplantae; phylum Streptophyta; class Magnoliopsida; order Fagales; family Juglandaceae; genus Platycarya; species Platycarya strobilacea. The sequence continues at coordinate 508,591 of CM072557.1, read as the reverse complement.
TGTTTGATGGATTTATAGGTTGTATCTCTTGCTTTTTCATGTATTTCCTAATATTTATAATATTAGCATACTATAGATATTTCTGAGGACAGCATGCTTGCTGTATCAGATAGCTAGGGACTGAGGATGATGCTTTTGAAAACATTTAAGTAGCTTGACAGATTTCCACTACACTTTTATCTTAGAAAATTGTAGCAATGCATGTCCCTATTGGTTCATTAAAACAAATTATGATTTAACAAGTATATGAATTTGAAAATCAAATTTAGTTGTTCTCCCCATTTGGGTATTAGTTTGAATGGTTTCTCTAAATGCATATATGTGGTTCCTTTAAGAGGAATGTTTGTTATGCTAGTTTCACTTCATGACATGTTTGGTGCAACAGTTTGCCTTATTCTTACTATATTTATGGATAATTTTGGAGCAGCAATTTGCCTTATTCTTGGCAGAGTGGGATTGACTAGTTTTTTCTGCAATGGTAATTTCTGTAGATGTTGCTTCCAATTGGCTAGCTTGTTTCCCCCTTTCAGCAAGTGTATATGTTTATGTTGTTTTTAGTTGTTAGAGGATTTTAATTAGGTTTATTTCTTTTGTATACTCCCTATGTACTGGGGATATGCCCAATTAATTATGAGGATTAATCAATTTTCTTTGGTACAATTTTTATATTTCTTTTTGATGTAGGAGCTAGATTCTGATTGGCAAAGAGCTACAGCAAGCATACCTGTTTCAATGGGCTCACATTTGCCTAATTAGTGAGTTTCTTGCTCCGTTGCTTATTCTGAATAGTTTTAATAGTATATAGGCAATGTGAAGTATACTCTTTTTTAATATATTTCTAAAACATCTTAGTTAACTTTTCTTATAAATATAATAGATAGAAACTCTCTTCTACTGAAAATTCTGCATACAAGATCACATGGACTATTGTTCTTGTTGTATATTACCAAAATGAAAGTTTGTTGAATTGGAAATTTTGTTGTATATTACTAAAATCTACATTTAACATAAACAAATAACTTATGAATTTAAAGAAACATTAGTTTTCTGCTGGAATTGCCAATTATGTATTTGGGCGTCTAAATTTGTTGCTGAAAAAGCTTTAAGACATGTGAAACTGTCCATGACCTTTAAGCCCATATCCAAGACCTTTAAACCCATGATTATTTATCCATGTTTTGGTTAGAAAATAGCCCATTGTGTTCAATAGAATTGGATATTATCATCAAGTGTTTATTTTATTTTTATTTTTTATCTTGAAACTGCTTCTTTGTTTTAGTAGTAAACATTAAATAGGAATAGTGAAATGTAGTTCCTTTCTAACTTATTCTAACTACTAAGCAAAGTATATATTTTGTTTGCTGCTTGAAATTGTTAATATTATCTTCTAAACTGATCTTGAGGTTCTGGTTTTGACTTGATTCTACTTGGGAAAGATGTTTGCCTCTGGCTGAGAACTATTACAAACCTCATGTACTCTTACCAGATGGATATTTTTCCTGTATGGTCCATTCTATACATTTTCAGTCTTCACCTTTATGCTAGGATATGAGTTTTTTACCAGGTGATTCTGCCCGGGTAGTGTGGAGGTTAGATTAGTTTGGGTTAGTCCCAGTTGTTATTAGTAGTGTTTTAGCATTATTATGTGGAAGGTGGGGGAAAGCCAAGCATTCAAGGTCCTGGACACATTATTTACTCCACTAGTTGTGTGTGTGTGTGTGTGTTTTTTTTTTTTTAATGTTCTTAGCTTAAAATAATAAATGGCTTCTATTTGTTCATATGGCAGAAAGTTTCAATGCAAAATACAGAGGATAGAAAGAGGACAACTAATCACAAAAGTGGAAGAAAATCGTTTGTGAGAATACTAAAAGAGCAGGTATATAAATTGTAATAAGCCAGATTTGATAAGTGAAATCTTAACTATTCCAATTGTTATCTCTCTTAATTATTTCAAGTGTAGTCTCAATAATTATTGTTGTTCCTATTGCTTGTTTATTTCATCCGCTACAAATATGTTATGTACTTATCATTAGCTCAGTAATTTATATTAAGTGTATTATTGTTTACAAAATTAACAAAATAATTTGTTGTTTACTAAAATTAATATTTAATATATTAAGTATATTTGCAAAATTTATTATTTACAAAATACTAGTGAAACCAGTTTGAAATTAGTGAAACTGGTTCACTGGTATATATATATATATATTGTGTGTGACGTGTAGACTACTTTTTAGTACACTATGAGGTGGCAATAACCATGGATGACTTAATTAGTAGCATTTGGGTTATGCCAAGAGGGTTGGTAGGTGATGTAAATGAGAGAATGATATATAGCTATTTTCAAATTACAGCAATGTGAAAGATGGTTATTATCTATTGAATGTGTGGTTTTTGGAAGGAAAAAAATGATAAAATTTAGAAGACTACTGGTGGATGGTGCAAAAACTTAAAATATCATTCTTCAATACAGTACTGTGGGTAGTCACTTAAGATTTAACGAGCCTAGTCTTCATGGCGTTGTTTATCATCTCTACAGGCCAAGCTTTCCAAAACTCGGTCAGGTGTTTCCCATGTAATTACAATTAAGAAAAATACTTTAACCTATTCTGATTAGTTTATATTTGTGTGTGTAGAATGGTCTCTCTGACAAAAGTCTTTGACTAATGCTTGTCACTTGGTCCTTCATATAATAAAAGGAAAAAAAAAAGGAAACAAACTCATGAGTTGAAACTCCTAGATGGAAAGAAAAGAGAAAATAAAATCCCAATTGTTAAATATTTTCAATGTCTCAAAAATGCTTTGTATTTTTTTTATCCATTTCCTTTAATATCTTTCATTTTTTATTTTATTTTATTTATGTAGATCTATTTTTTTTTCTTTCTTAATGAATACTATTGTTCTTGTTTGAAGATTATATGGGCTTAGTTGGATGATTCATTATTGGGTAGTAGAGCTGTTAGCTTGTTGGATGGGGTGGCCGGCTGATAACAATCATAGTGAGACCCTCTTGAAAATGATCCCAATGTTTGAAATTTTCTCGATTTCTTTGATCAAGCATTGAGTTGATATTTGATGCCATGGGACTATGAACTACAACTAAAATGTTAAAATGTTTAAAATTATTACATTGCACTTTTACTTGTATAAAGGGTGAGTATAAGCTTTTATTTGTGTGATGTACTTGAAGCGAAGAAAGCTTGGCATAATAGAAAATTTTGTTAGGGATATAATGGTGTAGTTTTGATAGCTGAAGTAAAATATCTAGTTCGAGTGAGCTTGGGGTACTTGCTATTTTTGATAACATGGGTAGTGGAAGGCTCTTTTACAAAAAATCTGACCATGCTCTCTTGTATAGGATGCCGCTTGCTTTTCATATATTGAAAATATGTATTAAAATACAAGGGTTGGGTAGACAAGGGGAATGAGCAAGAGAGGGTTAAGACCTTGAATGAATTGATTATTGCTTCAACAATGAGAATTTTGGCGATAAGACTCTTTATAAAAATTATGTTGACTCTTGGAATTACCTAAGACTTTTTAAATATACAGTGATCTCTTTCATATTTTAGTGTATTACACTGTCTCTACTTTACATATTTCATTCAATATATTATTATTCCCTTTTACGTTGGCAAGTTGGCAATTCAGACCTCTAGGGACCTTTGTAAAAAAAATTATTTTCTTGATTTATGATTTGTTATGCTCAATTGACAGGTATTGGCAATTGAGCATAACAAGTTGCTTCCAAAGGTCCCTCTACATGAATGTGCAGTGACTTCTTGCTACAAGTTGCTTCCAAAAACAAGTTCTTGAAATTCTAATAGTTCAAGTACAAGGAAGAGTGAAAAGTGAAAAGTGTTTATCACTCATATTAGTGTTTATCACTCATGGAGGCTGAAAGTTGGTCAAGATTGATTCTTGTATGTTTTCCTGAATTACTCTCAGTAGTTGATTATATTTTGTGGTTTACTGCTGTGATTTGGTATTGGCATTCTTGCCTCCTAGCTGCTTATTGGGTTGATATTTTTTTCTTTTTTCTCTTTTATTTTTCGCATTTGAGAATGAGTAATTACACAAAGCCACATTTTTTTTCCTCTTTTGTCAAGCTGAAATGTGCCTTCTTAAAGTTCATATTTGTGTGATACATGTAATGGTGTTGGTTGCCTTATGAAATTGTCAATATTAATTTGATACATATAATAGCGCAGGTTTATAAGACCAAAAATCGAGCCATTTATTTTCTGTTCGGTTCACATTGTTAAGTTTAATTTGATTGTATTTTGTTGCCTTCTGGCCAGGAATTATTGTGCAGTACTAACTAATATTATCATATTGCATCTTGCAACATATAATCAAGACAAAAGCAGGAAAAGCTAAATTCTTAAAACTGTTCCAAACTGTCGACCTTTTATATGTGTTTGGACCTTGTCTATAGCTCTTTCCTATAACTCATAAAATTAAAGATACAGCAAAGAGATGGAAAATAGATATGGAAACCAGAGTTTCCAATATTTAAGTTGGACTAAAATATGTTATTGGGGACTGCATAATTTGGATGTTGCCTAGCCTACAACTTTTATTTCATTTTATTTTTTTATGTTTAATGGATTCGCAAATCTTTATCGCTTACCATTTGTAACAAAAAAAAAAAGAAATCTTTATCACTTACCTATATATTAGAGAGAATTTAAAAAAAAAAATATTTTTATGATATCTTCATTGGACATGAATTTTATTAGAAGAACTCTGCAATTCAAGAACATAGAAGTTCTCATATTTCAAATTTTTTACTATATTTTAATTAATTAAAATTCTTTATCATGTTTCTATAACATGCTTATGTTTATGCTATGAATGAATATTATGCTAACTGAACTCCACCATTTTAATATGAATGGAAACTCTCTCATTTAAATTTATACCACTCATTTTCCACTCTTATTTTTGCATCAAAAAGATTGCTAGTGTATTTAAAGCTGACTATTGACCTACATAGCGATTTATGCTATATGAAGATCATTTTTCCATTTGTGACTTCTAACCTCTTTTTTTTTTTTTTTTTTTTTTTTTTTTTTTTTTTTTTTCTGCTGCAGGGTCATGAAATCAAGTTGCAAATTATCCTCTCCTACTCTAGATTATGCAAGTCGACAAGTTCTTGTGTATGTTTGATGTATATTTTTTAAGAAAAATGTTTGCTTCAGTTATAATTGTATTTTGAATATTGGGTTTTGTGTTATCTAGAAATATTGATTTTGGCCGTGTAAACATTTATTTGGGAGTAAAGAAAGTTTATTTTGGCTTTCTTTGTGAGAAGATGGATATGCTTATAATGAATAATGACTATAAAGTATGCATGTTGTCTTTTTCTTTACTCCAGGTAGTGCATCTTCTTCAATGGCCATGTAGACATTATGTATGTCTTAATTTAGTAATTGTTTCTCTAGTTAATCTGAATTTTGGAGGTCATATTTTGTCCTGCAACATGAGTTTATGTTTGTGTTGAGAAAATGCCAACACAAATGTAAATATTTGGGTTTGTACTTTGAGTTGGTGATGACATTGAGATAGTTTAGTTGTTTTAAAGACATTGAATTGTTGAAATTGGTAACATAGTCTATATATATTTGCTTGAGATCGTTATATGATATTTTGCTGAATTTGGATCTCCATTACTTTATATTTATGCTTTTAAGCTTATTACATGATATTGTTTTTCCATTTTTGGACTCATTCTTTATTCATTTGTTCTCTAGTCTATTTTTTTTTTTTGAATTTTTTTTCTATTTGTGGCAATATATTGTTGCTGCAAATATTTTTTTTTTACTAGTAGAGATTATTTTTGGCAAAATTATTTGTAGAGAGAAGGACTTACTGACAAAAATTCTTTGTCACAAAAGTTTTTTTGCATCAAATTTGAGAAAATTGCATAAATATAGCTTCATGCGCACTTGAATATTAGTATTAGCAAGAAATTGTTTTGCCAAAATAAATCTTTTATAGAGATGTATTATTGCAAGATTGTTGTGCCAAATAATTCAATATTGGCGATTATGATTGCCAATAAATTTCATTTGCTACAAAATATAGTGGTCGTTAATAGGAAATTGAGAGAAAGTATTTGCAAGAAAAGGTCATAGTAATCGAAGTTGGAGCAGTTATGGATGTCATTTCTGACCAAATATTTTTCTATTAGCTAGAATAAGTTTTGTAGCAATAAGAGGTACTTTGCCAAAATAGGTAGCATAATTGGCAATTTTTTTTATCTACAACCATGTGGCAATGGATTTTGGCAGCAATAAGTCATTCCCTACAAAATTTTCAGCCTTTTGTTGCAAAACATGTTGCGGGTAAAACCCTAAAATGTTATAATGTGCTAGCAATCTAGTATGACACATTTTGGTGGAGGGGGTGATTGTTGAAATGAACCACCTTAGTTTGAATACCTAAGGGAATGGCTGCATCGTCCAAGGCACCGTCCAAGTTTGAATGAAGAAAATCAAACTTGGCAGCACCGTCCTCACCCACCATTGCTGCACCAACCACATCTACCATCCCACACTTTTCTTTAACTGCTGTATTTGTTGTGAAGCTTCTCTGTTGCCCAGATGACTAACACAAGAGGGGGGGTGAATTGAGTTGTATTTAAAAAAATAACAATTATAAATCAAATATATAATATAAAATATAAACAAAATATGAAACAACAATAAATATAAATAGTAAGAGTAAGAGAGAAGCAAACTCAGTATGTTAACGAGGTTCGGCCCCACTGTCTACGTCCTCGCCTCAAGCTACCTCTTGAGGATCCCCAAATCCACTATTCAATCTCCTTTAGGTGGAGATAGAAACCTATTACACCTTTGAGCAGCACCGCTCCAAAGAATCCGTGTAGAACACCCTCTACACTTCCAATCACCTTACACTTGGTGATTTAACTATTCCCCGTGTAGAACACCTTCTACACTTCCAATCACCTCACACTTGGTGATTTAACTATTCCCCGTGTAGAACACCTTCTACACACACAAGAGTTATACACACCCTTTTACAAATACAAGAGTTGATAGTAGGTAGACTATCAAAGTACACTCCTCAATGAGTGAGATAGAAACAATACAGCGCAACCTATATCTCTCTCAATAAGAATAAGAATTAAGGCTCAAAACTTTAGAAAAGAGAGAATGAGAACTTTGAAAAAATGATGCAAAACTTAGCAATAGATGTGTAAGCTCTTGTTGTAAATTTTGCAAAACTCAAGTGAGCTATTTATAGGCAAATGAGTTTTCAATTTCAAATTTGAAAAGATTCCCATGTCAAAAACATCATCATTCACTTTTCAAAAATTTCAAATCTAATATTTTTACTTTTTGCATGTGGCAAAAGGAGCACACTTTACTTTTCAAAAATTTCAAACATAATCTTTTACTTTTTGCATATGACAAAAGGAGCACACTTTACTTTTCAAAATTTTCAAATAAAGACATTTACCTTTTGCATAAGTCAAGAAAAGCATCCACCACTTTTGAAAATATTCAAATAAAACATGCACATGTGAAAGATGACAATCAATCATCTTAATATTTTCAAAATTCAAACCTTTAATCATGTCATGCACATGTGAAAGATGACAATCAATCATCTTTCAAAATTTTCAAATTTAATTTTCAAAATATTCATGTATATGTGGAAAATGTATTTTAATGCTTTATGATAAAATATTAATTTTGAGCTTTAATCCTAATTTCAAATTTTTTAAGAGATTTACAAAATTACTCTATGATTTTAATGTGAACTTGTTCCCTTCTTGCTCATACTTGCTTCCTTGATGTGCTTGATTCTATTGTGTGGATAACTTGAACTTGAGACTCCTTTATTCTTTGAATTCATTTGTTATCATCAAAATCCATGTGTAGATTTACATGAACCTTGAAACCTTGAGTTCAACATTCTCTTATAAAAGAAGAACTCTGATGTGTATTAAAAGCGCAGTGGAATTTGAAATGCTATATGTACAAATTAGAGAGGAACGTGAGTTTTATTTGAATATTTATAATTCCATACAAATATATTGAATTTGGCACTAGTGAATGTAGGCAAATTGCTGAACTACTTAAATATCGTCTTGTGTGATTCTAGAAAATATTGTTGGGAGGCACAACATCTTAGAGAGAGAGAGAGAGAGAGAGTTTATATAAAAGTACCACAAGGTAAGGCATAAGTACAAAGACATTACATGGACAAGGAGCTTATTTTTGCTGCGCACAAACATATTAATCCCATCGGTGGAAGATTGCATCAATACAGATACAAAATAACAACTATATCTGTGTCTCTAAATCTATTAAAAACATGATGCCTACTATCCTCCAGAGTGTAGCCTGGTGGTCAAAGGACGGGCTTGAGATGAATTGTAGGCTCAGACTTCTTGGGTCCGATGCCTCCTTAGGAGTTCTCCTAGATTACCTGATACACAATTCTAGAGGGCGCATTCATCCGGGGTTAGTCTCTTAAGTGTGAGTCCAAAGTAATGCCCATGAATTAATCTACTTTTATATATATATATATATATATATATATATATATAAGTGAGTCCAAAGGGTCTCGGTGAGGTTCCATGTTATATAAAAAAAAAAATGAATCTGGTAGCAGAGGCCAGAGTATAAACTTACAGTTCGACTTGAACAACAAATTGAAATTGACTGGCAAATAAATTTACGAGAAGCTTCTTGCACCAACCATAAGACACCCAACATTAGCCAATCAGTTAATACGGAACAGTAACTTCCAATAACATCCACGAAAATAAAATGCAGGGAATGTACTGATACATGCCAAAACATACTCTCTGTTTACTTGATAATAAAACCGGGATAAATAAATAAATAAATAAAAATGACGGATGATAAGCAATAAAAAGAAGATTTTTTTTTTTTTTTTAAATTTTTATGTCAAAAACAATAGAAGATAAAGGGAAAAAAATATGAAGTCGTGAGGATTTCACTATTTGAGAACCAAGAAAACTCTATCACCTGGACAGTAGTTTTTTGCTTTCTAAGAAGCAAAAAATAAAACTTTCAATTGCCAAATAAAATAAAAAATGGGAATGAAGTCCCAGAAAACAAAAGAAACGGAAGCGTAGAAACGTACCTCAAGAGCGCCAACAACCGTAGGGCAATTAGGCTGCTGATGAGACCCAGATAAACGAATCCCAATATACTCGTTCGCGACCAGGGAGCGTTGAGTCCCATTTCCTGGGTTGGGCTCATGGATACTTCTTGCTGCTGTTCCTCTTCGTTGGCGCTTATGTACTCGTAGGCGGTTTTTGCGACTTCGAGTTCGGGAGGTCTTTTTACTTTTTAGAGCATTCTCGTGGGATGGTTTAAAATTATTATTTTTTTAAATATAAATTTATATATTTATTAAAATAATTTTGATTATATTTAATCAAAAATAAGAATAAAATAAAATAAAATTTTGTCTAATAAAAGTCAATTTTTTTTTTTATCAAATATGATCAAATTTTTTTGATAAATATGTAAATTTATATATTTTTTTAAAACATAATTTTAAATAATTTAATAAAAATATTTCTATTTTTATTTTTTATTAAATATGGTTAAATTTTTTTGATAAATGTATAAATTTATATTTTTTAAAGAATAATTTTAGACAATTGAATAGAGCATTCTTATTAACATATGCATATGCATATGCAAACTTATATTTGCATAATATGACTTAAAATCTTCTACATTAAAATATGCATATGCAAATTTTTACATAATTATAAATAGTAACTATCAATATTTGGAGAGTCAATATTTATTTATGAAAATATATTTTATTTTTTTTTCTCTCCTTTTATTATTCACCTATGAAAATATGTATTCTAATTATATATATATATTTCAGTTATATATATACATGTTAGCGTCTCAAATTTATATATATATATATATATGTTAACGTTCCAGTTATATATAATGTATATATTAATGTAATGCATCCCAGATATGATTTGAAAAATTAAGAAATTAGAGTAAAAAAATATTTTATTATTATTTTGTCTTAAATTTGCATAAGTCATTGTGAAAATTTTGCATATGCATATGCATAAACCGCTAACAATGCTCTTAGAATCTGAGACACTGTCTAGCAAGTGCTTGGGATTTACTGTCATGGATCTAATTCTAAGAACACTAATAATGATCTTGTTAAAGTCTATTAAAAAGTCAAAATAAAAGTAAAAAAATTAAATAAGTCTCACATTAGACTTGTCAAGTTTAAAATTATTTGGTTTTGATAAATAATAAATCATTCAAGCTTATCAAATATAGAGAGTTACTATTCACTCTCTATCTTAATATTTTATTTTACTTTAATATTTAATATATTAAAATTAAATATATTTAAAATATTAAAATTATTAAGACTTGCTAAAAATTATTTTGACAAGTTTATTATTAATTAATATATTAAATATATAAAGATTAAATATTAAAAAAAATATGATTTACTAAAGTTAATATTTAATATATTAATTTTATTTGTAAAATTTTTTAATTTTTTTAATTAAAATATATAATATTATATAATTATTTAAGCTAAATCAATGTAATGTAAAATGTTTAGGAGTTTTCCATCCTTTACAGAACTGCTAGGACAACCGTCCGCGTCCCCGCCGCGGCCTCGCAACTGCCACGTCAGCTGATTATATTTTTTTTTTTAAGAAAAAAAGAGAAACACTGGGACGGAGGGAAAATCAGAAATCGATTTTGAAGCTCAGCGCGAAAGCAGAGCTCTGTCGATTGGGTCAAGCCCTCGCCGTCGTCCATGCGTCTCTGGTTGCTGTCGCCGTCCGGGTTTATCTGTCGCCGTCGTCCAATTTTGAGGAACTTAGGTTGGTTTTTGCTTCCGCTTTTTGGTTTTTGCTTCGAGTGCTAGAAGTTCATCCTCCCAGCGTTTCAGTGCTAGTGGTTGAAGTTTTTTTTTCACAGTAATAGTGCTAGCCCTGAAACCCAACGATCAAAGACGAGATAATGGGTTTTTTTTAACTGAACCCAGCGGTTCTGTTTTTACATTTCAGTCTTTTTTTAGGTGAGAATTTCACAATGCTTGATGAGGTCTAGGTTATCGATTTGGTTAGAAAAGCGATGCCCCTTGCTCTAACTTTCAAAGATGATATCACATTCTCTGAATTGATCTTTTCTCTATGTTGGTCATTAAGTAAACCCTATCTTTCCACTATATAGCATAGATGATCTTCGTATATTATCAAGCAATTAGCTAATGCACTAGTTTGCATTTACATTTGAGTTGAGTTGGCTAAAAGCTGAATGTGCATGTATACATCTAATTCTCTATTTTGGTCATTAGGTAAACCCTAGGATGGTTGGCTTTTTAAATTGGTTATAGGACATGGTTGCAACATCGTTTACCCAACTAGTGATTTCTTTAGGATGTATCTGTCTTACTCATTACAGCTTTCATGATCCTTTCGTAGATGATTTATGATATCAGTTCAATCCCTATGTCCGTAATGGTTAGTTTGCTAAATTTCAACATTGGCATGCTAATGCTCTATTTCTAGTCTTTTCTTGCATAACAATTGAATGCCTCAAACATACTGCTTAGCAACAACTAAACAGAGCCTTGGGTGATCATACCATAATTTGTACAAGAAGAGCATTTGATTGTTCTTAATTTGTTTCTTTGTTGTTGTTCCTTGCCTAAATTGTGTTTTGCTTTCAAGCTTTAATGTAAATAACTAATTTATATATGGCTGGAAGGAAGCCCCACAGATTATATTAGGTCAAGAACTAATTTACTACAAATGACTCATATTTCATAATCCATAAAAACAATGTAGGCACTCGCTGCTGCATCAAAAAACTATTGATTGCCTAAAGGTTGTCCATAGTTTGCATCCATATTTTCTCCTTATCGGGGATTTTGACAGTAAGTATCTTATTTGAGCTTCATTGAAGTGTTTGTGCATAATGCTTCTCTCAAATGTTGTTATTTCCTCTATTTCATGTTTAATCCATATTTTCTTTAGTAGGATGTTCCACAAAAGACATGAACTTTCTAAAATCAGTGGATACATATATGCGATTTCCATAAACCATCCTAATGCTATGACATACTACATTTTGCAGAGGAAATTTTTTTATATTTTATTGTGAAAGCCATAAATGATGTTCCCTTCAAAAGCTACATTTTTGAAGATGGACAGACAAGCTAGGCATATTTGCGAATTTGATGAAACATATTTTTTGAGTTTTGCTGTATTTTCTTTTTGCGACTCTTATTGGATGATTATTGGATCCTTTTGGGTTTCCATTTGAATTTTTGTTGGAGCGAACAAGTAAGGCTATCATTCTGAACTGCAAAACTAGGGTGATCTTTTGTGGGAAGGCTATCATTCTGAACTGCAAAACTAGGGTGATCTTTTGCCCACAAATTCTCTGTTTTTGTCTCCTTCTCAGCATAGGAAACGGGACGAACAGCCATCAGAGCAAACATCATCTAGCTCAAATCCCCCACTTATGGTACGTATGTTATATCAGTTAATATTTCAATAACATTGGTATTATTGAGTTTATATTTACTTCCAAAATACATCAATAACTTTATCTAATAACATGTTAGGACATACCATTAACTAGTCCAAACATCCCAAATTACATGTCTGGTTGCTATGGCCCAGTGCCTATGTGGTCACCGGCTTTTCTACCATATCTGGTTGGCAACCAATATCCAATCAACATACAGGTGCTGATAAAATGTTATAATTTATTTTTAATAAGTTGGATTTTTTGGACCTATAAAAAATATAAGTTGGCTTCTTTGCAGGAGTTTAATTGCAAACTTTTTGTGTTTTTTGTAGAATGTTGGTTACCCATTTCAACATGGCATGGAATCTCCGACTCCTATCATCAATACAAGCTCCGCTACAAGCAAAATAGTTGGTTCGGAGGATAACAGGCTTCATGTTGGAGAAACTGAAGCATCATGTGGATCACCTAGAATTGAAGAAAGTGTTGAGGATAGACCAAATCCTAGAGAAACTGATGATGACAGTGTTGGGACATCTCAGAATGTGCAAGTGGGTGATGATACAATTGAGGAGCCAAAGTCAGGGATGACGTTTAATTCCCTTGAAGATTTAATGAATTATTATAAGCAATATGGTAAGAAATGCGGGTTTGGAATGATGACAAAACGAACTGAGAGAGGAGAATGAGATTGTTAAATATGTCACTCTTGCTTGTGCCCATGGTGGGAAGGCCCGAAATATGACGTTGAATGTTGCCAACCCATGCCCGACAAGAAAGACCGAATGTAAGGCAAAGATTAATACCTTAAGGAAAGATGGAAAGTTTCGGTTGACTACAGTACATAATATCCATAATTACGAACTCAGACTAAAGAAATCTTGCTTCTTCCGATGTAATAGAGAAGTTAGTGCTGCGGTAGAAAGGGCTCTAGATACAAATGATTTGGCTAGCATTTGAACGAATAAGAGCTACTGATCTCATGTTGTTGGCGCGGGTGGATTTGAGAACCTCCCATTTTTGGAAAATGATTGTCATAATATATTGACGAGGTAAGACATCTACGACTTGGTGTAGGTGGTGCCGGAGTGCTTCGAGAGTACTTTTTACGGATGCAGTACAAAAATCTTGGGTTCTTTTATATGATGGATATAGATGATGACGGAAGGTTAAAAAATGTCTTTTGGGCAGACCCTCGTAGTAGAGTAGCCTACCAATATTTTGGTGATGTGGTCACATTCGACACCACATACCTGACAAATCGATATGGGATGCCTTTTGTATCATTTGTTGGTGTAAACCACCATGGGCAGTCAATTCTGTTGGGAGCAGGCTTGATTTCCAGCGAGAATACCGAGACCTTTGTGTGGTTACAGGTTATTCGAGACCTGGTTGCAATGTATGGATGGTATTGCTTCGAAAGTTATTATCACTGATTAAGACAGAGCGATGAAAAATGCAATTGCTATTATTTTGCCAAAAATCCGGCATAGATTTTGTCTTTGGCATATACTGAAGAAAGTTTCTGAGAAGCTTGTATATGACACACAACATGTTGAAGAATTTAAGAAATGTTGAGATCAATTGATTACCACTTACAACTTACATGATAATGCGTGGTTGCAAAGCCTATATTTTGAGCATGAGCATTGGGTACTGGCATTTTTTAAGGAGTCTTTTTAGGCTGGAATGAGTATAACCCAGCGAAACGAGAACATAAATTCATATTTTGATGGTTATGTTCATTCTAGGAAAAACTTGAAGGAGTTTGTAGACCAGTTTGATAATGCGTTGAAAAAACATATTGAGAATGAAAATGTTGCGGACTTCTAGTCATTTAATGTTGCAATTCCCTACATATCTAGATCTCTGATTGAGAAGAGGTTCCAAAAGTTGTATACGAATGCTAAATTCGAGGAAGTTAAGCAGCAAGTCATCGGCATCATCGATATGAATCCAAAGTTACATAAAAGTGATGGTGCAATAAAGACCTATCGGATAAAGGATGAAGTTCGTTTGGAAGAGTTCACTAATCTGATTACGCATTTTGTGGACTTTAGTGAGGAAGATGCAGTTGCAAAGTGCTCTTGTGGATTATTTGATATGAGGGGGATATTGTGTCAGTACATCTTGGCCGTATTCAAGTGTAATGATATTAAATTTTTGCCAGATATGTATATTTTAGATCGATGGAAAAATGATATTAAAAGGCGATACACGTTAATCCACAATAACTATGATGCAGGGGAACAACGGGCAGATTCTAATAGATATTCAAGTCTGTTGAATATATGTTATCAGATGATTACTCATGCAGCAAGTTTGAGAAAGCATACTGAGGATGCGAGAACTAAGTTATATGCAATGATTGAGTTGTATCGTGTCAATCAAGAACCCTTATTGATGACTCAAACAGGTTCCAATGTCGGTAGTACGGCAAAGGACACCACGGCCGGTAGTTCTGGGCAAATACCTAGTCCGCATGTTGTGCGAGGGAAAGGCAAATCTACATCTCTAAGGAGAGCATCCAAGATGGAGATAAATATACAGAAAGCTAAAGCAAAAAGGAAGAAAGCACCAGCAAAGAGAAAGCGTAAAGAGGTGCAGATATTTTATTATAAGGATTTTATTTATATTTTATAAATGAATAAATGATTTAATGTGTTCTTATTTGTTACTTAATTATTAGCGAGATGTAGGAGATATCCAAGTAGTGGATAAAGTAGATACACCAGTTGTGGACATTTGCAGGAATTTATTTGGCTCTTCTGAGATGGATCTGTCCAATGGTGGACACATGCAGGTATATTAATAAGTTTATATTTATTATTGAATTCTAATATTTGGCTGTATACTTACGTTTGATTTCCAGCAGGCTATTCCAAAAAGTGTGGCTTAGATATTATTGGAACCAGACCCAAGAAAGTTTGATTAAAAGTTAGGAAAGCATAAGTGGATTCTAACTTTTTTTTTTCGAGTTTAATACTAATATCTATAAGCTAATTAATATTTGGGGTTTATTATTTACAGTTCAATTTGAGTTGGATGGATCACAATCGGTGCACTTTGGGTTGGATGCCTCACAACCGCTGCAATGATGTGATTCGTATTTGATGAATGGGTTCCCAGTAAATAGTTGTGTATTGAATGTATTCCAAGGAATTTTTATCTATTGAATGTATTTGAGGGACTTTGTTGTGGATTGGATGTTTTTTTTAAATTGAATATGGGATGGATTGTGAAAGGATGATGTGAATATTTTTTGTTGTGGATGGAGTAAATACTTTATTGTGTATGGAATGTGTTTTTGTTGTGGATTGAATATTTGCATTGAATATTTTGTTGTGAATATATAATTTTTTCTTAGCTTACTATATCACAAGATTCACAACCTTATATATTCTCACTTTGATCACAATCTGTTTGTTGAGACTTTACTGGGTCTTATACTTTTACTTTGCTTTTTGTGGACATGTGATTGAGAAATGTGTAGATATGTAGCACAGGGAATCCGCTTAGCGCTTTTGGCATTGAATCAAACCATGCATTACTAATCTAGCTACTAGCCAAAAATGTTCTCGCATTTAACTTGTTAAGAATTGTAGAAAAATCTGGTAATTAAGATGAAATATGAGCGGATACAAAGCTGATTTACTAGAGAAATATATATGAGCATTTCATCTACTCTATTACAAAATGAATATTTCTGAACCATGTTCAAGGATAGAACGACTACATATGCAGCATGATACAAAAATACAGCACATCATCAAAGGATCGCTTTATAAAGGTTGGATGATTCACAATGCTTTCAAATAACTTTCTGCTCTGCATCAATTTATTAGTGATAGAACCACTCCGATGAAAAGAAAACTGGTCATAGTCACTAAGGGTAACACAGAAAATTGCCATGCCAACATCTTCAAACATCTCTAGCCACTTGCAGCTTTCTCCCAAGCCTCTGGTCGGTACTCAAACAAAATGGTAACTGAGTAATAACCACAAGAATGTTAATGAATCACAAACAAAAGAAAATAATTTTCAAAGCGTCCATAGTGGATGACTAGTAGTCACTACGTTAATTTCAGATGGAAATAAAGAGCAAGCTATGCAATATACACATTTTCAGACTGGTTGATGGCTAGTCTTATACTAAGGTATGGCCAGGTGAGAAAGAGGAGGGAAAAGAAACCCACAAAACACAAGTATGAAGGCATGAAGGGACATAGCTATGATAACTACAAATATTAACAAAAAAAGTAGCAATAACAAGGGTGGCTATATTAACAACAAAACAATTTCAAATTGAATATATTCGAACTACTTGAAAACCGAGTCAATTTGCTTTTAATTTTGAGTCAAAACCAAACCAAACAAGTTTTTCGCTATTCAATATCGTCTCAGTATTGCAAGCTTAACTTTAATTTTCTTTGGTACGGCCTATTTTTTACCCTTCCCCATGAAGTCCGTCTGATTCTACACTCCTGGGACCTACGACTACAACGTATATCTCACAATTTAAAGATGAAGTATGAAATAGAAAAACCACAAGTAGAGGATTGAAGTAATATTTCTCACCTCTGATTGGTCCGTCCATCACAAATACAAAATCAATGCCTGGATATCACGACTATGTTTGTAAATGTGAAACATAAAAACTCTTTTAAGAGCCAAAGTTCATTATATGGCTCAGGAGAATATTGAGGCTCCCTTCAATAGTTCCCCGAGTCCTATCCTGCAAATATAGCAAAAGTCACACCCGGCATTCAGACAACATAACTTGATTTACCAATCAATGCTTCCGAATTCAAACATCAACCTCAAGGTAGAAGCAAATGAAGTTCCACAAAGAAGCCAAAACAGCCTGATTCCATCTCTGTCCCTATTTACCTCGCTCACCCAAAAAATACTACAGCCCCGTCCGATAGTGAACTCCAATTCTGACTTGGAGTCACAAAAGACGCCATCTTCGACATCTCAACTCCCAACTCCTTTCCTTTCTCC
Source organism: Platycarya strobilacea (assembly GCA_036898215.1). Taxonomy (NCBI): domain Eukaryota; kingdom Viridiplantae; phylum Streptophyta; class Magnoliopsida; order Fagales; family Juglandaceae; genus Platycarya; species Platycarya strobilacea. Next base: position 491,027 of record CM072557.1, on the reverse strand, counting down.
ATCACATATATTTCTCATTTGGGTTAAGGTTTCGGAATTTAGGATTAGGATTTGGGTTTCATCATGTTGAGAAGAATATGGCTTCAAAGAAGAGGGATTCGCTGCTGGGAGAAGACGAAAGGGAGACTTCGTGGGGATGGAGCTTCGTGGGAGATGGAGGTTCGATGGTGATGGTTTCATGGGGGTTTCAATTTCATCCTTTGACATTTCAACAGAAGTCTTTCGTTTCTTTCTTTACGAAGAAGCGCAGAGAATCATTGGCACTTGCAACTTTTCAGATTGACGAAAAAAAAGTACGTTTATCATTCAAAATTGGCCAAAACAAATAAGTGAAGATATATTTAAAAATATTCGAGGGATGTAGACAAAAAATACATGGATTAACAGGAATATTGCTGGAAATCCATACAGACGAGTGAAGTCATAAAGGGAATACAGAGGTCTGGTATGATCAGATTAAGCAAGGATCTATATTTATGAGCTGCTATCTCAAGTAGCAACATCAGAGCATTTGTCTCATTTGCACCATTTCATTACCGTAATAAATCCAAAAGGTTGAATAAATATAGCATTTTCATGGAGAGAAACAAAAAGCTAACATCAGCTCTGTGATGCAATCTGGATTCGAGCACAAAACTACAAACTAATTACCCAAATCATATCTCAAATAACATTTGGCAGGACTCAAAGGATAATGCAAAAAAATTAAACACTCACCAACTTGAAAATACAATAAAATTGAGAAAAGAAGAAGAGAGGGGGGCGGCGGGGGAAGATGCGCTATCTTGACAACTACACCTAAAAACTCTAAAATGCCGACGCTGCTCAGACCAAAGGAATAGAATTATCTGTAGGAGGATTCTTTACAGAAATACTCTTTTGAGGGGCAGGGCAGGCATTGAGGGATAGATTTTTTGTGAGATTGATAAGAGAACTGGGATTGGTAGTTCTCTTGATTCCTCCAGATTCCACCTCAACATTCCTTTCTCCTGCTTTAATATTCTGTTGAGAGAGAAAAAAAAATAGCATCATTAAAATTTCAATGCAAGAGCAAAAAGGGTTTGAAATCGGAGAACATAAAAAACGTCTCGATTCCCTTTCTAATGCATGTAAGAGAAACAAGACATTCATTAACCTTAACATGATTCTGCATTATTGGGTGAAGTTTTTAGCTTTCACAACAAGCCCAAGCAAAGTTCCTTACTATCGGGAAATGACATAAAAGTCTTTTTATAAGTAAAATTTTATGATAGAAAAGAGTTCAACAATTAAAAGGCTAACTATGGTTCAGAAACATAAGAAAATCTGAGATGCAACTGAGGAGAAAGGAACACAGAAGAGAAGATGAGATGCAAATGAGGCGAAATGAGAAGAAGTTGTCCTTTTTTTCTGTAAGTTATCCCTTAAAATATATAAAAAAAACATTCTTGAAATTTATTTTTTTCCTTCTCGATAATTTGAGGTAAAAATTAATCACAAGACCCACCTTCCTCTAAAAATATCCTTTAGGTCTCAATAAAAGAAAATCAAAACTATTTAAAGCATTCATTATTTAACTTTCAAGGTCCCAATTAAAACAAGGTTGGTCCCTTTTTTTTTTTTTTGGCAAGTACACTATGTTGTACCAACAGAAAATAACATATTAGTGCTGCTGCCTGCCATTTTGTAAAAACATTCATGAAAAAAGGAGTCCTCTGCCCTGGGAAAAATTGTAGCATTGGTCAAAAGGAGAGTAACTTACAGAAAAATTGCCGTTACTGTACATATCCATTTGCAGAGTTGCAGGCTTACTGCTCTTGAAATGAAGAGACTTCACTCTACTTTCATAAAATTTAAAATCATCTAACAAAGATGTTTTTGCTGTGTAGCTCTTAAAAATACAAAGCATCTGCAAGCCTTGATCAAGTCCGATCTGCAAAGTATAATAACAAAAACAACAGTCCCTATATATAAGAAGCACAAAATGTTAACAATTCTGAAAGTGGTTCCCTTGGGCAATTGGTGGGTTAAAGTTTCATTAATACAAGGTTTGGTAGCTTAGAAACAAAGTTCAAGATTTAAATAATAACATATCATAAAGGAGATTCAAATTTTTTCCGTAAGTGATAAAATATTGGCATAGGAAAGTACACATGAAAATATACAAGGGGGGCACTTGCACAAAAGATAATTCAGTAACTAAAAGGTCCATGGAATAAACACCTAATACAATTCTTTCATCAACTCAGCTAGGTTCTATATTTTGTTTACTTTTCTTTTTATCAGTGAGTTCTACATGTTAAAAACTACAAGAATGAAATTCTTACTAAATTTTGATATAAAGCAACCGAGTCAACTCAGAATTAAAAGGTGATAGGTTTCGTGCATAAATTTTAATTATAGAAAATATATAGAAGTATGTACATGCAATTAGTGTCCAACTTTTAGTCCTTTAGGTCCCTAGTAGTGTCTCCATTTTAAACTCAGCAAGAGAAAAAAATGGAAGAGATGTGAAAAGCATTATTTTCTAGTAAGTGACGTTCAAAGAATATTACATATAAAAAAATGCTGAATCCTTCCATTCTAGGGAGCTGACTAATGTTTTCTTAACACCATTAAAAAATCGGCAAAAAGAAAAAGAGACCGGGTACACTTTGAAAGCAGCAAGCACTTGTAGAGTGACATAAACAAGGAAAATTGAGTAATACCTCTTGAGTGTCCCGGGTAAAGGTTACAGGCCGATTATCATTGTTCTCCAGGATAATGTGCCGCAACCGACCATTAGGAACATCTTTTATTATATGCCATTTCACTGGGAAGAACCCATTCCACTTGTCAAGTTGCCAAAAGTCCATGTGTTTATTAAAGTCCACCTGCCCAACCATCTCAGCAACGCCCACAAACTGTCCACTTCCATTAACCTACAATGAAGAGAAACGGAAAATGAAAGGTGAAGTGGTCATACAACTTTAGGCAACACCTTTTTTTCACAACTAGAAAATCTTTGTTGATGAGTGCAAAACGTGCAAGTCAAGTACAGAGGATACAAGAGATATACAACTTCAGGCAACAATTCAAGGTATATATGGTCATCTTAAATAGATTACACCTATCTGCCCACTTCCAACAATCAACGTATGCTAACAGTTACACATAATTTAAAGAGAACAAAGAAACACCCAACAAAATCCTAAACCATGACAATAACGTCTACTATTTCTAGTCAAACAATTTTTTTATTCTTCTTAACTCTACCTTCTATCTTCCTCCAAGCATCAACAAAAGACCATACTATAATCTTCTAGCCAGCTCTTGAACAATAAAGTCTCCAATGAAATAGAGGCGAAGCAAGAGCACAGAAGCTAGCTTATTAAAGCATCCTAGTTACAAAATCAAAGAATCGGAAAAATTTGGATTATGCCCCGTTTGGATAATGAAAGTGTTTCATCTCATCTTATCTCATCTCATCTCATCATTACAACTTTCCTAAATTATTTTTATGATAAGTGTTTCAACCTTTTTAAATCTCAAAACAATAAGAATATTAAAAAATAACATTCTAACTATATTTTATTCAACTTTCATCTCAACTCATCTCATATCATATCAACTAACTATCCCAACAACACCTTAATAGTCACACGTAGAATGTGTTTTAAACAATGAAATGACAAAACATGTGATTTACACAGCAAAAAAAAGGCAAGATCTATTGCAAAAGAGTACATTTTCAACTCACCGAGAAGAAAAGAAAGATCGGACACCTGCTACTTTTCTCAGCGGCTTTTGCTTCAGCATCACGAAATGCTGCATCTAGCTTCTTATTTCCATTTGGGGTACTAGACCAAACATCATACCTAATGCTCTTATGAATATCGTCTTCACTGTAAGACTTGATGATGTAGAACTTAGCATTTTCATAGTCAGTTTGAAAATCGTCAAGGTTGTATTGATCTCTACTAACAGCGAACCCAAACGCTTCCTTTTCACCTGATGAGTCTAAAGGAGTGCTCTTGGTGTGTGCCCTAGGACCACAAGTTAGTTCAGTCGAGGCTTCAAGTTCTCCAGTCCAGTTGAATTTGTCTCTTGACTTATACCCGTCATTTAAATTCCCTGCTCTTCCATTTAGTCTGTAGTTGACTTGACCATTATGCGGTAGCAGACCTTGTTTTTGGTAAGTAAATGAAGAAAACTTTCCAATCGGGTGGTAATCCTTCAAAAGGCCTTTTGAGAAGTCAGAACCCACATTAGGCACCTAAAACATTAAATGTTTTTTTTTATAAGTTCAAATAATAAAAAACAATTATATCACATAAGAGAGTCCATGATTGAAGGTAATGCTTCACATATCAATTCCAACAAAAGTAATCTTCCTGATAAATTAAAAAGAATCTTTAATGACAAAGTTTTTTTTTATAGGGATGACTGAAACAGATGTAGGGCAAGTAGAATGCAATAGACTTCTCTAACTGCGATAAATGATGGAGCAAAGGATAGGATAGGTAGAGAGGCAATGCAATAATAATCTTAAATATTTTGCTAAAAGTTCAATTATAGTTTATGGAACAGCTATGCATTCGATAATTTTTTTTATAATTAAAATTATTTATTAAACCACATAATTAGGCAAGCCGAAATACACAGGAAGTATAAAACCTAATTACAAGCTATAGGAGCTGAAAAGAGCAGCAAAGAAATCATGAAAACTAATCCCATCCAATACAGTAGCCCACTCCCGTAGTAACAATGTATGTGAAAACAATCTCTAGTTCCTCCCAATGAAAGTTCTCTATTTTCAAAACAACGTCCGTTCCTCTCATTCCATATACACCACATAGGACATAAGGGCACCATCTTCCAAACAGCCGCAATTTAGCAATTACCCTGGATTCCTCTTCAACAAATTAATAGATCCACAATCCTCCTAGACATCACCCAGGCAATACCAAGTCTATCAAAAATCTCATCCCACAGAACTTTTACCACTTCACACAGGCATTTAATAAATATCATGAATAACAAAGTATTTTTCTTACGAAAAAAAAAGACGTTAGTATAAAGTTATGAATAATAAGCAGGGTCCAATATAATATCCCGGAACATCAAAATTAGTACTTTTATGAGGGTGCTTCAAACATAAAGTACCTTGTTTAGAGTCCTGATAGGTTGTGTATGAGGAAGAGACTTCGAAATTTTGCTAGCAGCGTTGCCATTTGATTTCATAGAGTAAAAGTCATTTGACTTTGCACGAGGAGCAGACCCTGAAGCACATTTCACATTTGTAATACCAGCAGCAGTTCCATTTGGAACATCCCCAACAAATGTTGGGTCCCATGAATAACAAGGCACAGCTTCTGATCCATAGGAAACAGGTTGCTGAAGATATCCTGAGGAAGGAAAATATTGTTGTTGACCAGCACACTGGCCACCAGCACCCACTAGAGATCCAGAAGCAAATTGGTTATAGCTCGGCAGATAATAGACCACTGAACCATTGTCTTGAATACCCTGGAGTAAAATCCAATGAAGAAGGAAACAGACACTAATTTCAATTATTAATGCCATGTTCGCAGTATATAAATCACAAAATATGTGTAACAGAACATACTGTCTGAGAACCATCTCCTTTAAGATTATAATTATCATCCGACTGAGTAAAGGATCCATTACATCCTGCAAAATTACAGAACACACAAAATATTCATATTCCCCTTATAAAAATGAATAAAAGAGCTGATAATTCAGAATCATAATATTTAATACTAACAGTTTCAACATCATCTGAAAATTGAACAAACAAATTCAAACTTCCCAGAAATTTTTCCACATTTGCTAGAGAATTCTGAACAAATAGGATAAAACCCTTTCTGTCCATATATCAGTAATGAGCTGTCTCAGATGTTATATTTGGGCAAGGTATATAGCTAGATATGGTAGATATGGTAATAATGCAAGGGTGCTGAGGCTGGTCCAGCGTTTTTCTAAAACATTCAGATTATACTTCTGCTCTTTTTCTTTCACGGGGGAAGTGGGGGACAGGAGGGGGTGTTAATTAAGTAAAGAGATAATTATGGATCTATCCATCTCTCTCACTTGTTGTTTACATATGATACTCTTATATTCTAGAAACCTAATACTGGGCAGATTCAAGCTTTGAGGTCTCTACTTCTCTATTTTGAAGCGGTCTCAAGTTTGAAAGTTAACCTCCTGAAGTCTGAAATGGTACCCGTGGGGATTGTTCTTAATGTGGCGACTCTAGCCTCTCTTGGGGTGTAGGGTACCTTCTCTACCCATGAAGTACCTCAGACTACCCTTGGGTGCTTCCTTTAAATCAGAGCATTTTGGAATGTAGTCATTGAGAAGATGCAACACAAACTAGCATCTTGGAAGAGATTGTATTTGTCTAAAGGTGGTAGCCTTACCCCAATCAAAAGCACTCTATCCAACTTACCCACCTACTTGTTGTCCTTGTTTCCATTACCAGCAAAGGTTGCTAGCCGTCTTGATAAACTACAGCGTGACTTTTTGTGGAATGGTTTGGAGATGAATTCAAGTTCATTTGGTTAATTGGTCAATGATTTGTACTCCATTCTCAGAGGGTGGCTTGGAATTCGAAACTTGATGAAGTTCAACCAAACTCTTTTGAGCAAATGGTTGTGGCAGCATCAACATGAAAGGTGGCATTGTGGAAGACTATTATAGAGGTACAGGTTGTAGAGACTAGGGGTGGTTTGTGTTCGAATGAGGTACGTGGACCATATGGGGTGGGTTTGTGGAAGTACATTAGAAAACATTGGGAGATGTTCTAGAGACATACATATTTCATAACGGGTAATGGCTCTTAGCTTAGATTTTTGTATGATAATTGGCTTGGTGCACGAAGCCTCAAAGATACGTTTCCTACCATTTTTGAGCTTGCATGAGGGAAGGAGGCAGCAATATTCAAGCTCTTGGTATATTCTAGTGACTTCCCTCAATGGAATATTGATTTCATTATGGTAGCCCAAGATCGGGAGTTAGAGATGCTTACTGAGTTTTATGCGGCCCTTTGTTCTGTACGTATGATGGAGGACACAATGGATAGAATGCTTTGGAGTCCTTCTAAGAAAGGCAAGTTCACTATTCACAAGTCGCAGCCATCTGAAAAATGGCCCCTATCTGCATGTGTTGGTGCATTTGGCAGGAACCAAATGATAGAAGCTTCAAAAACTATGAGAAGACAATGAAGGGGTTGAAAGCTTTTTTTTCTTTAAAGCATTGTTCTCATGGGCGGGAGCTATAGTTTGTAATGGACTTAACGTTCATAACTTTTTATGATCAGTTGTAATCTCCAATTAGGTACTTCACATGTATACTTCCTGTATACTTGGGATTTGCCTGCTTTTATTGAATAAAATACTTTGATTACCAATAAAAAAGAAAATTAAGTAAAAGAGGAGAACTTTCAATATAACTGAAAATTTAAACAGGTCATCCTTCACCCTAATGCAACCAGAGCCTGTTAAGTTCTAGTACCGTTGACACCAGCTGGCAGCTGGACAACACGATTGCCACTGCATAAGCATGATTGATACCACTATCAAATTCAAAATCTAGCCCATACCTACAAGTTACCCTCCCTTCTATCTATTATTGATGATAGTTCAGCTATCAAAATCTTGTCAAAAGCAAAATAGCATCTGGCTGTACTTTTTTTTTTTAGTAAGTAATGATGTCACACATTATTTTTTTTTTAAATAAGATATCACACATTAATGATAAGCTGTCTTTCATATATATATATATATATATATATATAATCTGTCAATAGCTGTTTTTTTTTTTTTAGAAAAGATTTTATTTATCAAAGGACTAGGCACAGCCTATGTGCACAGGAAGCATACAAAAGAGACTCAGCTACATGCTAGAAAGTTGAAAGGAAAGCATCAATAGCTGTTTTCATTACAAGTTGAGTAAAACCCTTTTGAGGCATTATTTATATTCAACCTTATTCAACCTGCTATCTGACCACAAACAGACCCTTATGAGGCAATGCATGTCCAACAATACATCTAATCTGTCATACTGAAAGCAGGGCCATATACACAAAATAACTGCTATCCCAGGATCCACCGTTCAACAAAACCCAGAGATGGTAGTAGGCAGAATCCTTATCCCATCATAACCAAACTGACCTCTTAAGTCCCAATCATTCCATAGGTGCCTCAGCTCCGTACTATTTTTTTTTTTATAAGTAAGAAGTAAGTATTATTAAGGAGAATGAAATAGGCCTAGCCCAGGTACACAGGAATTATACAGCCTCAGCTCCATACTTCAGAGGCTCTAACTATATTTCAAAAGAACTAATTCTAGATATCAATGTTCTTTTTTCATGGGTAATTACAGATATCAATATTCTTTTGAAAATTACATTGAAAAGAAAATATCTTAGTAAAAAACGAGAGAAAAACTTATTTTAGAATATATTCTGCATATAAATATCTGAACAAGCAAACAAATTACTTATTAATTTTTTTGCCAATCCTGATAGAGAACTTTTTTTTTTGAGTTTATCTAGATAGACAATATTATTACAATTATAGATCTTTTACATCACTGGGCAGCACACGATTTGGTTTATAAGACCAATTACATAACACAGAAAATACCAGTCCAAGTGTTCTATGCAGCTTTGTTTTGCCCAATTGCATATAATTTTCCAAAAAACTTCACGAGTTCTAGAGATTAATGTTGTGGATGAAGAACCATTTTGACATCTAACCTGGGTAATAATAATTGTAACAGCTAGTAGGTGGATGGAAAACACCCTGCTCTCCAACTGACTCGCGATCAGTCTCACCTTTGGTGCTAGAGGTAGCATCTGCTGAAGATGGTATAGAGGAGGTTGACTTAGATGGTACCCCGTCATTTCCAGAAATCTGCAAGAAATACATGTACTTACACAGCATAATCTCATTTCTTTTAACAAGTAAATATGCCAAATTATATCAAGGAGTCATAGGGGCACAACCAAAATACACAGTATATAAAGGGGAGCACCTAATTTAAAACAAGTAGGATAAGAATTCACAAAGTCTATAAAAGGAAGAATATTGTACTGAGCAGTGTATAATCATATGGAGAAAAAATAATCTCATTGCATTATAAAACTAATAAGTTCGAAAAAGGATAAATTAACCAATACAAGTAGCAATTACAAACTTCAAAAAAGATTACAAAATGTTTTGAACCTCAATGATTTTCAAATTTGTAGCCAAGCTCTAAGTTGAGAAAAAAGCAAACGAACATAATTTGAAACAGAAACAAAATAGAAGGAAAACTTCGAATAGCTAAATATGACATACCACTTCTTGCTCACGCAATTCTATAACAGATTCCAACTTCAACCCTCCTCCAGCCCCAGGATCAGCTGGAATATGTAGTTAAGTAAATCGTCAAAGCCTAAATGAATTTTTTGACTTACGCCCCAAACAAGGATCTTTTTCCATGAGTCCACAAAAATGAAATTGAATGTCGCAACCGGCAACATGATCAATTCAGGCTGTGGCCATGAGGTAAACTCAGAAAATTAAACCCACACCATCAATCCAAAAAATAAAATCCACGGTATGTGGCTAGTCTAACATCTGAAAAATAAACGCAAATCCACACTACCTCTTGAATAATGACTTGGAAAATCAACTGTTAGTAAGAGAGGGATTAACCTTTTCCATCAAGATCACAAAGTTTGATGCAATTTTCAAATTTACACGTCCAAAGGTTCAATCTTCCAATACCAATAACAGATTTGGTGGATAAAGCCAATTCTATTGCAGTACAAACAGCCCAGATCTTATTATTGAGTTAGTAGCAAGTATATACAGAGACTGAAAAGATACAACTTGGAAATAGAAGCTAAGTTTGTCAAACAGAAGACCACAGGATACATTTCTCGATACTCTTTTCACCAGCCATTGTCTATCTTCAAAATTCGAATTCCCCTACAATTAAACAACAAGAAAGGAAAAAAAAAAGGGTTAGTTAGAAGAAAGCAAGCCGCCAAGTCTTCAAGGAAGTACAGTACAGCTTTGTTTCCCAACAGAACCCTCTTCCAAATAAAGGAAATCCTACCAAGATTTTCGATAGACTTCAAACCGGAGGAATCGCCCAAAAGACTAACGCACGATGCTCATTGAAGACTTATAGGCGGTAAAATTCACTTTAAAAAATTATGACGTTATCAAATAAAAATATGGATTGAGTAAAATAAAAAGCGCGTATAATAATGTATCTAAAGACTAGCGCACGATGCTCATTGCTTACATCAGCGCACCTGTCAATACAGTACGCACAGAAAGGAAATCTACTTAATTTGAATAAAACCCATAAAATGACAACCTAATAAAACCCACAGAAAGGGTTAATTATATGCGTTTATATTTCTAAAATTCTCCAAACTCTCGCACCAAGGAAATGTATCAGATATAATAATTAACTATTTTTAGATATTATTTAAAATTTTCCAAATTTTTACAAACTATTTTAAAAATCCACCAAATTTTATATATCATGAGACAGGCGGAACTTCGGCCAAATTTTTAAAGCTGCGTAACGACTATGGAGAAGTAAGCCCAAATACCGCAACCCCAACATATAGAGAAATTCCGAGCTATCTTTGATTAGCGGTCAAAGAGATCACAAAATAAAACTTTATTTGCAAATTTGAGGGAGGGAAAGAGAGGGAGAGAGATGGTTCAATCAACGAGACGGACAGGAGCTCGAGGACGATCTTTATCACAAAGTAACACTTAATAGTTAAAAGGGTGGAACGAAAGGAAAGCGAATGTAATAACTAAATCGAACCTTTAAAACGAGGATGAACACCGCTCGGCACGATATGAATGAATCGGAAAACCGCTTTTTTGGTTCGAAATGCGGTTTCCGAAGTGCAGGGAGGGAGAGAGAGAGAGAGAGAGAGAGAGAGAGAGCGCGCGCGCGAGAGTCAGTGCAGTAAGGAGAAGGAAAATAGAAACCCTTAGCGGTGAATTGGACGGCTAGGGTTTGTTCAAATTTTAGTGTAAGATGGATTTAGAGCGTTGGATTAGGAGATCAAATTAAACGAGGACCGATCAATGTTTTGGGGACTGGGCTTTGTTTGTATGGACCGAAAACGTCTTCCAGCGTAAAAAATACTCTAATTACTGATACGTGCTAGGAATGACAAATTTTGTGTTGGCACTTACAGCAGGAATTGTCTCAGTGGCACGTGATGGTGATACTCTTCCGGGACGTGCTAGATACAGTCCCGTTGGGGGGCTTGCGCGCGCACGAAATGGGTATTTATGTCATTTTCCTTTATCATTTTAGTCAAATATCAAAACTATCCCTCACCTAAAAAAATCCCAGATTTAGTATATATTTAAGATTACGATAAAAAATATTATTTTTAATTTAAATCTTATAATTTAAAATTTAATATAATAAATTATATTATTAAAAAATTATTTATTATTTGAAATCTATATGTCTAAACTATTTTTAAATTTAATTACGATAATTTTTTAAAATATATAATTATTTGTAGGAATTTTTTAATAAAAATTCTAATGTTATACTTATTAAAAAAAATTAATTTTAATTTTTTTAATTGATTAAAACGATTTTAATAAAATTATCCTAACATATCATTTTTTTTTTAAATATTTTTAACTATTTAAAAACACTTTTCAAACCAAGGTACAATCCCAAATATTCTCTTATCTTTCTCCTTTAACGCACCGCGGCAGACCAATTCAAAGATGCATCTAGTTGAATTTCTTTCCAAAATAGTCTTCGACTAGAAAAGCTTCATTGCCCATCAGCAAAAGAAACATTCCAATTTCTAATATTTTCCATAGATAATTTTCCCATCAAGACTATCATAATATACCCATTTAAAAAATCATCTTGAATCTGTGTAGGGTCTGGAAAGAAAATAAGGGCAAGTTTCGCGTTTTGTTGTTGTTTTCGCTTGGCTCCTGGCAGATGAGAAGCCTATGTTTTCTATTTTTCTTTTCTTCTGGGTGTTTTTTTGACTGGGATGACATCAAGCGAGTTTTGTTTTGTGTGGCGGTAATGGAAGGAAGAACCAATTTCCTGTTTGAATCTTGGGCTCAAAACTTCATCTGGGTCAAATCAAATCCACTAATTTGTTAACTTTCTACAAGACTTGGCATTTTGCTTGGTGAAGATTTTAATATTGCAATGGACGACGAGGAGTTCGGAATCTGATACTGGATATACTTCTTCATACTTCGCCGTCGTCGTCTTCTTCAAGGAGTTTCGTATGTAGAAAACAATGAGATTATGAGAGGCTCCGAAAAATGAGCTTAAAGCCAAGTTAACGACAGGTCACAAATTTGTAGTTAAAAGAAGCGTTTCACTTTCGTGCGCTTACAAACCCCCGACTGGGACTGTATCTATAATTTTTCTACTCTTCCACCTTTCTCTTTATTCTTCCTCTCTCTCTCTCTCAATTTTTTTTTTTTAAAGGAAAATAATAAGGAGTCCGATGATCTCAATTTGGTGCCCCACTCCCAAATTTTTTATTTTGTTTTTTTAATTACTTAATGATTAAGAATTTTTTTTTAATAATATTATGAATTTTTTTTCTATTTTTTTTAATATTTAAGAATATTTAAAAATATATATATAAATAAATAAATAAATAAATATAAGAAAAAAATATATACTAAGTGGGCATAAGAATGAGACTCTAGAGCGAACTTCCTAGCATAGCCCTTTTTTTAAATGCTCCATCAAATTACACCTTATAAGTTCGTATCAGTTTATTCTCTACTAATTAAAGATGATGACTGCAATTGGATTTGGGTGGTCTCCCATAATTTTATGGTAGTGAAGAAACAGAAAAATGGGCGCGCAAGCATGATATTTTTAGAGCATTGATATTGATTATATAAAAAGAAAACAAATTAAATTTTAATAAAAAGTATAAATTTGATAAAAAAAAATTAGCACTTTTATATTCATAATTTTACATTGGATTCATCATTAGATTTTTCAAAATATTAATATAATATACAATTTATAAAACTAATAAACATATTATAATTTATTCATCCAACAAACATGTTAAAAAATAATAAAAAAATATTTTAATAAATGAATAGAAACTTTTCAAATATAAAGAATGATGCAGGTTTGAGTTAGTGAGTTTTTATAACATTTCAACTCAGATATTTAGGATTTAGATACGAATAATTTGATCTTTCTAATTATTATATTATTATATAATTTTTCTTATTATTAATAATAATTTGTTTTTTATCAAATATTATGGCAATTATAAGATCATATTTAAAATGTGAATTTTATTATAGATATTATTATTATATTTTTTATAGAGGATGTAGAATCAAGAGCGAAACTAGGATTTAATATTTAGGGAGTGATAGACAAAATGTGTAATACGTGTGATAATAATACATTGTTTTTTTTTTCACATAACTATATATAAAAATAATAGTTATACGTCATAAAATTGTATACAACAAATACATATCTATAAAAGGAATATCCTGGAATTCGGTTCGATCGAACCTCCTATTGTAGCCCCCGCTGTCCCCAGCGGCGATAGGCGACACCGCCTAATCTATCAGGACCGGAAGGATACAGACTCATTTTCGAGTTTAAAGCTGTCAAGAGTACACCGGAGTTCATCGAAGCTCGTCGTCATAGGGGTGAGGTTGCCGGTTCCGTATGACCTATTTTCGGGTTTAAGGCCATCAGGGGCACACTGGAGGTCGTCGGAGCTCGCCGTCGTAGGGGTGAGGTCGCCGGTTCTTTCCGGTCCCAATGGGATGGGCGGTATCACCCACCGCCGCGGAGGACGGCAGAGGTTGGACTAAGGCCGAAACTCTTAAAAAATTCATCTTCATTTTATTTTTTATTGTATTTTTTGTCATATTTTTTTTATTTTTTTTTATTTTATTGTGTTTTTTAAATTTTTTTTTTTTATTGTATTTTGTAATATTTTTTTATTGTATTTTTATAACAATTATAGGGGTTTAGGGGGTGGGCTGCAAAACGCTTGGGTGCAGCCTGACCGCACCCGAGCATCACCCATCTATAAATTCTTATAAATGTATATTACTCTACGACTTATCCACATCTTTTTTTTTTAAATTTAATTGTTCTTGGTTTGCATATATTTTTTATATATTTAAATATATATATATATATATATATAAATTAAGACTAAACTTGAAAAACACCTAATAAATAATGATATAAAATATTAATTTTTTTTATGTAGTTTGTCAATTAACGATCCAAGCCAATAGGTCATGCACTAAAATTCTAAATCAACATATAATATACATTTTCATAGTTTATATAATATATAAAAAGTCTAAATCAGCATTACAACATATAAATTTAAACAAAATCCTTCTTTTATTTTTTTAGGCTAAAGAAAATCCATTACTTTAATAGATAAGAAAAAAATCTAACAAAGTCGTCAAGTCTATTAGACTATTTTGATTAATTTCTAAAATCTAAAAGAGATTCGAATATTTTAGATTTTTAGTGGAACAATTCCATATAAATCCTTCAACATCAAGAACCAAGATTACTAACAAACAAAATTCTTCAAAGAAAAAAAAAGAGAACTTGTTGGCTGTTACCAATTAAAAACAAAGAGAAGAGATGGGCTGATGGCGATCGCAACCTCCTAGACTCTCAAAGACTAAGCTCCGGAGGACTAGACGTAACCAAGCCACGTATGTCTTTTAAGTTTTTAATGTAGTAGTTTTAGGAGCTGTTAAAATCTTTTTTTTTTTTAATTTTTCAATGGTAGTTTTATTAAAATAATGAAGGATTGAAGGTGTACATGACTATATATATGACAACAAGAGATCACAAAACTGTACTAACTACTGCATATATTATGAACTGATGGATTTTTAATGTATAGACTATAATGGCTTCAAAACTCAACGATAATGACTAATGGGTAAAAAGAAGTTCATATAAAATGGGCTAGTTTCAATTTTTTGGAGACTAAACTTAGTAAAACTTTAATAAGTAGGAGAAAATTTTAACTAAATTATATACTATTTTAAGTTTTCAAAAAATGTTGGGGGCAGATAGCCCCTTTAATTTTTACATTAAATGAATTGGTTTTTTTTTCAAGCATTAAATGCATAGGTAGAGATAAGTTCAATTGGTTTCTCGTAAGTTGGCTACTTTAATTATTTTTGTCCTTGCAGGGTGTCCATGGGAGAATATTAATGATTGGCGGTATGTGAATAAGAAGAGGCTTAGTCTCTTGAACTGGACGCATGACACATGCTTTGATGTTTTTTTTTTTTTTTGTTGAGATTTTTTAAGATTCTAGTGTTCCCAGAGCGGGATGTTTTATTCTTTTTTAATATTCTGATGTTCTGATATAGATGGTCTGCCAACCATTATTTCTAATAAATGTGATTATGCTTGCAAGTACTTTTTCTTGATATTTCTTAATTAACGTTGAGGATATGCGAATAGGAAAAGGCGCATAAGATTTATTTTTCTTTTTCATAAATTCTCTTTCATCCAATGACATAAAAGGTGAAGAGAATTAGTGTATTTTCATAATTCGAACGAAAAACGTAATAGATTTATCGAAACTTAATAGAAAAATAACAAAAATCGTTAAATTAATAACTTTTCGTTAGATAACACTTTATATATATAAAAATATATATATATAAATATAATGTGTAGTGTACTGACTATCATGAATATTATTCTCTCATGCATCCTTATTCATAACCTTGTTTACATATATAAGTTGTTATCATGATATTTTTTCTAGAAAACGATAAACAATACATATTAATTCCTACCGCCAAATCTTAATCTGCAAGATTTTCCAATTTCCTTTTTAAGAAAAATCCTAAAGATATTACATGAACACCTATGCCTAGGATCCTAACAAAATGCTTTCAAATCTTCACAAAATTTATTGTATTGGATGTTGGTCACATTATATACGATGCTGATGCTTAGACTGTTAATCAAGGATGTCATCGCATTGCTGTCGCCTCATCAATTAACAATGATAGCTTTTTGAATAAGCAAATCCACATCTTTGAGAGAATCGATAAAGTGATCCAGGTGGACAATATAATCTGTCACATATGCCTCATTTAGATAGTAAGATTGCTCCAACAACATAAGGTTCTGATAAAGAGATTCTGTGGTGTTTTCTAACTTGAGGCAAGGAAGTTCCGACACTCCATTCTTGAATTTCAAGTCAAATAAGCATTTGGATGAACCCACCTTAAACTTCACTCTTGTAGTTTGCTTGTAGGGTACAGATTATCAATTGATTTTTCGCTTCTTAGTGGGATTCTTTGCAATGGAGGCAACCAGAAAGTTCTACGCAAATCAACAAGTGTTTTATTTTGGTCAAATCAACATGATCATTGAGAGACATTTTCTGATTGTTCTCAACCCAAAAGGTAGTGAAAGGTGAGCTAAAGGAATGAAATAGCAGGTAAGTTTGAGTTTGTGTGAGACTCAGATGCAAGATCGAATAATTTATCAATCACAAAGAAAGAAGTTAATTTTCAAGTAATATCAGGTCAGACCATATATAGGTCCACAACCACGTGTTTAGCAAGTTACGGTAGTCATGACTTTGATCACAATACCAAAATCTCAAAAAAACTCGATAATGAAACTTGCATCCATCAGGATTATTTTTGTCAAATCATTACTGCAATCATCATGTTTAGTATTCACTACATAACAATGACATACACTTTCTTCCAATCCTTTACACTGCTGACTAAAATATCCACATTTAACTCAGTCCGTTAGATGAATCTTTTCAAATATTGCACTTTGAATTTTCCATGGTTTCCAATTTTTCGTTGCCATGGTGAAAAGATCTTATTGATATAACCTCGAGAGTGAAAGCTTGTTCATTCAATTTCCTTGAATTTCCTGATGGTCACAAACAAAAGAGCCACTATCGAGCATTATAAGGTACACATACTGGGGATGTTCCCATCATGCATGATACAGTACGAGTACTTAAATTCTTTTATGTGACTATATATATATGAATTATATTATCAACTAATAGTTAAAAAAATGTTTAGGTTTTTCAACATTTGGGTATATGTTCATTATAGTTTTGACTGATCATATTTTTTGTTTTATATTGGGGATAAAGTGGGATAGAGGCCATGGATTACAAAGATGTGCAGTAGTACGCAATTGTCAAATTTGAAAATTGACAAAAATCAAAGTCTTACAACTCTCAATTCCTTAAATTTGCGGTTATTTACCACATATTTTTAGTAGGCTTGGACTCTTATGGGCCTTGTATCATATTGTGCTTATTTATTTTATAATCTGGAAATTAGTATATGATTTTAAGTTGGTCTTACTTTTACTTGAATAATTATGGAAATCTTGAAACTCTATTTTATAGAAACTTTATTTTCTTATAGGAAATATAAAGTTAAATTATATTTTTTATTAATAATTTCACAATTAGATTTCAATAGTAACTAATAAGTGTTAAACTTTTATTTGAAATACTTTAAATTCAATATATATTATATGAAATGAATATCCGATACTATTATTGTGATATTATTTATGCTATTTTACTTTTAAATGAAGAAACATTTTGAGAATATTTAATCAATGTCAGTATTTATTAAATTTCTTATAAAGTTAAATAATTATATTAACTATAAAAAGAGTAAATGTATTTTAAGAATTTAGCTTTTCACGACTAACTTTAGTAAACTAAATTTAGTCCAAGCATTTTACTATTTTATATTTTAAAGGTGCAATTATATTATTAGTATTTAAGTAAATTTATGATATTAAAATTTAATATTTTTTGTTAAACAGAATATTCACTTTACTATTTCTACAATATAAGTTTAGTTCAATAGAACGTTTTAGCATGTCTTTTTAGAAACTTAGTGACGATTTGTATTTAATATAGACAACGAGTTATGAAGAAGAATGTAAAATGCAGCGCTACGACGTAAGCGAATTTGATCACAAATTAGGATTATCACAGTTAACTAATATTATTTGTAAAGTCAGTTTTTTGATAACCCTTTTCATGTACCTCTCATCTTATGTAAGCATGTCATTTAGTACAGCACAACACAAGATCATATTTTTCAGCATCATATTTAGATTCAGTGAATTATAATTATTTATATCAGTATGTATATTATGTATCTCATGTCACATAAGTCACATAAGTTATGTTAAGTTCAAAAATAAGATTAGATCCGACCATTAATCAAGTATTTAATTAATTAATTCAGTTAATCAGTTAATTCAGATAGTCATTGAGATGCATGGTACCAATGCATATCAGGTTAGGATGGATGTGCAAGCTATAGACCTAAGCGTGGTCTGCTATAGTACGCTAGAGTATTATCAGTGGCTCCCATTGCTATAATAGAACATGATGTCGGTACACAACCTTACACATAAGGTTAAGTATGTTAGACAATCGGATCAATTAAATCAGTCAGATTAGTAACTTAAATCAAATCAATTAAATCAACCAGTTAATCCAGATTAGCCAGTTAAATCAGTTAGTCATTTTAAATTAATTAGTCAGTTAATACATATAAGACAATCATGCATATCATAAATATCATTATGAATAATCATTTCAGGTCTCAACATGAAAATTTATGAAAATTTCCTTTGAATATTATTTTTACATTGTGATGAATCTTTTACTGAGACATCGACCTAAGCGGGATCTACTATAGTACGTTAGAATATTATCAGTAACTTCCCTTGTTGTAGTAGAACATGAGGTCGGTGCACAACCTTGCACACAGAGCTAAGTGTGTTGGCCAATCAAGTCAGTTAATTTAGTCCGATTAGCAAGTTAAATCAAATAAATTAAATCAACCAGTTAATCCAGAGTAGCCAGTTAAACCAGTTAGTCATTTTAAATCAGTTAGTCAGTTAATATATGTAAGACAATCATGCATATTATAAACATCAGTATGAATAGTCATTTCAGATCTCAACATGAAAAATTTATGAAAATTTCTTTTGAGTATTATTTTTACATTGTGATAAATATTTTACTGAGATATCGACTCATTTTAGTTTATTTTTTGTTTCTAAACTATTCAGATGAGGAAGATGATCAATGCGAGCAGACAGACTAGTATTATATGGAGCAGTTAAATTCAGACATTAATTATTTTATTATTTAATTATTAAATCGATTTTTATTAAATCAAAAATCTTTCAGTTAATGTTTGAAAATATATTTTATTAGAACTTAAGTTTTAAATGCTATTCTGTTTTATTATAAAAATGAGATTCTCGTGTCGAATAAAAAATTTTAGAAAAAAATACATAACACTCCTTAACTTATGGGAATTATGTGTTACAGTTTTGATGAGTCAAATTTAAATTATTTTAAGTAAAATCATCAAATTTACATTTGATGAGTTTAATAATGGGTCTATTGACAATACTCTTAGAGATCATAATTTACATATAAATCCAATGCCCAAAACCCACTAAATAATACAAAACAATTGGATTTTCTCTTATTACTATATATGACTAGAAATATTTATTAGATTCCTCATTAATGTGCCATACATTTTGATAAAAATGTTAATAAAAATAATACCTATCTATGAATGTGATCCTACTTTCTACTTAAGTTGTATCGAGTTTGACATCAGCAACAGCAATGGTCACATCTCCAGGGCAGGGTATACAAAATGGGTGCAATCAAATAAAACACCATGTGTAAAATTCATACAACTACAATTATATAATAAGTACAGAGAATAAAATCCCAATTCAAGACACCTCTAGAACTTTAGAATCAAAAAAAAAAAAAAAAATCAAGTCTTTTAAGTCAAAGATCTTGCTTGAACTTAGGGCAATCTATGTCTTTGTCTAGTACTATCTTTGCTTGTTGATCAGGAACATCGATGGAAGAAGATGAAGATTGGGAGTCCAAAGAGTGAGGAGGGAACTCCGATAGCATTTGTACCACCTCTCTCATGGTGGGACGTTCAATGCTATTTTCTTGGGTACATAACATTGCAACAAAGAACAAGTGCATTACTTGGTCTTTGGAATTGGCCAACATTTTTAACTTAGGATCGACAATGCCCATAGCCTCTTCCTTCCGACACCTTGTTACCCTTTTGGTCCATTGTACAATATCCACTCCTTCCCCGAAATCTCCCACTGGTCGATGCCCTGTCAGCAGCTCCAGGAGAACAACCCCATAACTATACACATCGCTCTTCTCATCAACCCTCAATGTGTATGCATATTCTGCAAAATAAACGAGACCAAGATAATGTCAGATTTTCACGTACCTACAACACAAACATATTGGGCACTTAATAATGAAAAAGTTATTAAACAATCAACGACATAATCTCAAATTTAGAGAAAAGAAAAAGAGAAATTAAAAAGGAGATTCAACTTGCCAAAAGAGAACAAAGCAGGCCAAAAGAGAGAATGGGAGTGGGGAAGACTTTCCACGTAAGACCAAAAAAGTACTCGACAAGATGAGTCCAAAATCCGAAAGAAATCTAAAACAAAACAAACACGTCGTGCTGACATGGTTGCATGTCGGTTAGCTTTCACTCCACTCAACGCTCTGTTACGTAAAGCATCACTCAGCTGGAGGCACACTCACACTTATAATATCATTGTTGTTTTGTGTGTCAGAGATTGACTTGTCAGTTACTCATATCAGAGTAACCTGAGTGTGTCCCCACAAAACCCCTCCTCTGATTTGGCAGCTTGGTTACCCCCAAGAAAATCTTCATGGCTCTTCTCTTGTTTGTCTCCGCCTCTAATTGAACTTGAAATTTTGGGTATTTGGTTTCCACAGAACGGATGACGGGATGAGTACTATAATCTTCGAACATTGCAGAGATTTGACAGTTACACAATTCACAAAAATATAAGGTTTGACATATAAAAAGCGGAGATAAAAAAAAATGCAACGTACCAGGCGCAATGTAGCCGTAAGACCCTGCAATTGCCGACATGCATTCCGACGCGCCGCCGTCGATCAAGTACTTCGCGAGCCCGAAATCGGCGACATGTGCTTCAAAGGTCGAATCCAACAAAATATTATGGGATTTGACATCCCGGTGAACGATCAGTGGTGAACAATCATGGTGAAGATAGGATAGGCCTTTGGCTGCTTCAATTGCCACTTTATACCTCAAATTCCAACCCAAAAATGCGCCTTTTTTGCCGTGCAGTGCCTCGCCTAAGCTCCCGTTTCTCATGTACTCGTAAACGAGGAGATTAGTCTCCTTGTTGGAACAGAACGCCAGCAGTCTCACAATGTTTCGATGCCTAATGTTGCCTAGTGTTTGAATTTCTGCTCGGAATCCATGGTCATGGCTGTTTTTTGAGCCAAATCCAAGAAGCTTTTTGACAGCAATCTCGACCCCATTGGGCATTTTTCCGTGGTAAACAATCCCAGCTCCGCCTCTTCCAATCACATTGCCATCTTTCACGCTTTGGAGGATATCAGATACCTTGAATTCAACCTTTTGAAATGCGGTCAACTTCCATGAATCCGGACCATTTGTCTTCCATGACTTGGCCTTGATCATGGCAGCAACAGCGAAAACTAGAGAGCATATCAAAAGGCCAAGCGCGAATACCAGCTTGAAATCTGCAGTGGCATTACTGGGTGTGTTTGCGATTGCAGTGAAGTTGCAAGGATTGTTTATTAGGGAACCGCAAAGTTGAGAATTACCCGCGAAAGAGGAAGCGTTAAAGCAGGTGAATTGGCCAAATTCCGGTAACTTACCGGAGAAATCATTGAAGGAGAAATCGGCATTTGTGAGGCTTTTCATCGCTCCGATTGATCTGGGTATTGTTTGGTTCAAGTGGTTTCTGGACAAGTTTAGGTAATTCAGAATACGGATGTTGGAAATCTCTGGGGGGAGTGAGCCAGAGAGGTTGTTCTGACTGAGGTCGAGGTATGTCAAATGGTAACAATTTCCAATTTCGGGTGGGATTGAATCGGAGAGTAAATTTCGACTCAAGTCCAGTTTTACTACCTGAAGAAGTCCTCCTACAGAAGATGGGATTGGACCAGAGAATTGGTTTCCACTGAGTGAAAGGATTTGAATGGAAGAAAAATCTGAAAATGAATAGGGTAAAGGACCAGACAGGAGATTGTTTGACAAATTAAGTTGGCTTAATTTAGCCGGATTGGAAGAACTATTACCATTCTCTGCCAAAGTTCCTGATAGGTAGTTGTTTTGCAATTCCACAAAATTTAGCTGAGGCAAGTATAGGAACCCATTTGGAATGCTACCATTCAAGTAATTGTTGCTCAATCTCACTCTCGTGAGGCTTGAACATGTCCCAAGTCCTTCAGGAATCGGCCCAAAGAGGAAGTTCTTTAAGAGAATTAGTATTCTGAGTTGATTTGAAAAACACAAGTTCCGAGGGATTGTACCAGTGAACTTGTTTGTGGACAAATCGATCACTTGAAGCTTTCCATTTTGGCCGAGATTCTCGGGAATCACACTGGTGAAGTTGTTCATCCACAGCTCAAGAGTTTCCAAATTTGGAAAGTCGGCGATGTACTCCGGTATAGACCCATGTAATTTGTTCATGAACAGATTAAAAAGCTTGAGCTGTTTAAGATTGACAAACTCCTGCGGGATTTCACCGGTCAATGCATTGTTGGAAAGATCAAAGTTCACCAGGTTTGTCAAGTTGCCTAACTGCTTTGGAATTGAACCCGAAAGCCGATTGCTATGCAAGTAGAGAGTGTGGAGCGCCTTCAAATTCCCCAGTTCGCTTGGAATTGGCCCATCCAATTCACAGCTAGAGAAATCCATGTGAACCAGATTCGCCAAGTTACCAAACACCCCTGGAATCCCACCTTCAAATACATTGAAATATCCGAAGTACATCTCTCTCAAGTTAGTGAGATTGCCCAACTCGCCTGGGATTTCTCCGTGAAGATCGTTGCCAGAAAGTGAAAGATACTCCAAACCTACAAGATTTCCATAGCTTTTTGGGATTCTGCCAAAGAAAAAATTGCCTCCAAAATCCAAGTGCTGGAGCTTCTTCAAGCTCAAAATCCCAAGCGGAAGAAAGGCAGTGAAGTTGTTGTTATAAGCATCAAACAGTTCCAAGTTGGCAATGCTCGAGTAATTCCAATCCAGGCCGCCATTAAACCGATTGTTTGAGATATTTAGCCAACGAAGATTGTCCAGATTTTCAATCTCAATGGTACCTGTGAAGTTATTTCCTGCAAGAGAGAGGTTGGTAAGCCGGTCGAGTTTCGAAATTAGAGGTGAGACAGAGCCATACAGATTCATATCTGTCAAGTCTAATGAAATAACACGTCCCCTTGAGCATTGAATTTCAGCCCAAGAACAAACTGCGCTAGGATCCGAAGAATTCCAAGCGCTCAGAACGGAGTCGGAGAACTCAAATCCTTTTTTAAGTGTGATTAAGACTTGGAAATCACTAGCTAAGGAAGACGCAGAAGAGATACCAAGAAGAGAGAAAAGTGCCACAACAATGAAAGGGACCATGTTTTTTTTTTTTTTTTTTTTTCAGAATATGTTCAAGAAGATTGAGTTTTGATATACTTGAAGAGAAGAGGACAAGATTTAAGCGCTTGGGAAAAAAGAGGATCTTTTTGAGTATGGGATTAAGGAATCAAACAGCTTCCCAGAAGGAACCTTCGAATACATGGAAGAAGCTATGCCTCTCCTTTTCTCTCTTTTCTTTTCTTTTCCTTTTCCTTTATTTGAGAGGACTGGAGAAGATGACATTCTGCAATCAATGGTTCGGTTCCTATCTGTATTTCTCTTTATTAATCTTCTTTAGGCAAAGCTAAGAGGGAAAGAAAAGCAGAAGAAAAAGAGTGGGAGTAAAGAGGGATAGTTCAATTGTTTTGAAGTAAATAAAGTAAAATAGAAAAGCCGTTGGATAACAGAAATTTAAAGTCCAGATTAGGGGGAGAAAAGTAATGTTGGGTGCTCTCTTTCTTTATTCATATGACAAGAATGCCCTTTAGCTTTAATTAAAGGATGCTCTTTATTATTGATTTGAATGAGAGAGATAATGGAATTGCACTTTCCATCATTCAGAATGGCTCAAATGTCCTGATGCTTTTATGCAATGACTATCATGCAGTCCTTATTTTCCAATGAATAAATGATGCAGACTAGAGAAAAAACAAAGAAGACTAATCGATGTTACCCTTATTATAATGCGATTCTGTGTATTGCCCCAAAATGTGACTCAAATCTCAGATTTATTTTGCATGCTGCCTTCTTCCTACCAGAAACAATCAATTTTTGCAGAAATTAAACTTATGGTGCAGAAGAGTGGACTCCTTAAGCCAATCAATACGTTCTAGCAGGCTTGCAACTTTTTTTTTGTGATATTCTTCCCCTAATACAGAAGCAGAAAGTACCAATTTTTGTTTGAAAAATGCAGTTGAAAAAACAGAGCATCATTCCTTTTCTTTTGGGTAGTAATAAAAGGGCATTATTCACTGGCAAGAGAATAAATTCTTCTTAGTCTAAGGCAGAGCTTGCAAAAATGGTTGGCTTGTAATATTTCCCACTTCCTATATAACATCATTCCGAATAACGTAGTTGAAAAAAATAAGAATCATTATCAATTGTAATCTTAGTATTATAATCAAAACAATATATTGACATTAGTGAAGAGAAGATCTAAGCAACAGTAATGGAGCTAACATTAATGTGATCTTTGTCATGACATATAGTATTATATATTATACGCATGAAAAGCATATGAGCATCTTGATTATGCACGGAGGACCTATGAAAAAACATTATGATATACCCTACAAACGGTAGTCGTCTATGCCTCCCTGTCATAATCACATGCCTCCCTTTTATCAAATGGTCCAATCATTTCTGCACACCCTAGATTGTGTATTATGTATACTTAGGTAGATATTCATCAAATGATTTATACAAGCTTTAAATAGACAAGTCTCGTGCAAGTCTTTATTAAAAAGTGGACCATACTGTAAAAAATATATATATAAAATAAATTATTCTATATTAGTAGGATCTACTTTTTTACAAAAAAAAAAAAAAAACTTACGAGATTTGTCTATTTGAGACTTGTAATAGCATTACTCATCTTCATATTCACACAATTTATCTTTCATCCTACGCGAGAAAAAGGAGGGGCATATATATATTTCTACTGCCTATAAAAGATTATTATTATTAAATGTTGAGTCGGAAACAAGTGGCTGCAACAAACAGAGGTTGTAAGAAGTAAAAGATGATGATTATTAATATATGATTACCATGGTGTTGAATGATCAATATATAATTGTGTTGGATTGAATAGGTTGCTTGGAAGAAGGAACCAGTGGAAGCTTTCTCTTTCTTTCTTCAACTTTATTCCTTCACCTTCCGTGCCCTACAGGGGCGGGAAAAGTCTCTATGTAATGCGGCATATTTTTTTAGAGCTTTATTAGAAGATGGAATGGTCTTAAAGAGAGGGCTGAAAAGTAAAAGCATACATAATCTGCTATGATCTTCTACTTCAAAAGAAACACAAGGAAAATCCATGACCTCTTCCTCACATGGAAAAGAGTGCTCTTGTATTGACCTGAACTCATTCACAACCTTTATCTCTCCCTCAAAAGAAAAATCCATGCCCCCCTCTCCCCATACATGGGAAAGAGCGCTCTTGTATTAACATGACCATCTTTCCCTCTCTCTCTCTCTCTCATGTGGGCTTTGTCATAGAATAGTGGTTTGGCTCCACATATGGTCGATGCCCTCTTGGCAGTGACTCGGGCAAGAAGTGCACTTTTGAGGTGTCTCTATCCTGTTATTGAGGGGCAGGCCTGCCCTTTTGAAGGGTCACTGTCCGCAGTCTGCGCCGGAAACCCCCTCAGATGGCCGTAAACTGTTTAGCTTAATTAGTACGTAAGAGCACTACTTGAGGTCCTGATGAGTCTTGTTATGTGTATTGTAGGTAAAGTCCAAAGAGGGAACTTCTCTATTGGCGGAAAGGCCGCAGCACTTGATCAGTTAATTAGGCTTAGTTTACGTGGCAATTCATATTGCAGAGCTGGCAGCTCATCTATGGTAGCTTAACTGACGTTCTGTAAGGATAGAGCTGAAACGTATTAGTTTAGATATATAGTTAGCATCGATTCTTATTGAAGTAATTTTACATTTACAAAAGAATTATATAAAAATAATCAATTTATTTTATTTGTTAGATCTATTTTTATAATAAAAATAATTATATAATTTGACAAATTACATTAAAGTCAATTTATAAAAATATTTTTGTACACTCACTTTATGGCTAGAACATTTTCCTTCTCAGTATGAATGCCAAAAATGGAAAAAACAATGTTATTATCCAATTAACAATGCATGGTATGAACGCCAAGAATTAAGAGTCAAGCTATAGATCAAAGACAAAAGCTTATATTCAGGCCGGAGTCATGCTTGAAACCTTTGAACACCTTTGGCAATGCCCCAAATAGCTTTCCTTCAAAAGATGGCTCTAGCTTGACTTACTTAAAGGACAAAGGAAGCATCTTTAGATGGTGGCCATGGTCCTTCCTTATTCTCCCGTTTATATATAAAGATAAAACTTTAAAAAAAAAAAAACAGGAAAAGGAAAAGAAAAAGAGAAAAGGAAAAAGGGCAGGGGAGGCTGTAAGCGGGGTTGGTTGAAGAGGACTTGTATTATTTGGCTCCAAATTAAGTAAAACTAGAAGGGGTTCAGCGAGCCCCACCACTTACTATTAAGAATAAGCACCACATGCACATCTGGCATCATTATTCCGCATTTCCTGATCTCCGTGGGAGAAAAGATCAGACAGGATTAATGGAAGCGATCAGTTTTCTCTTTCGATTTGTTCTATACGTACATAATTGACCGGCAAGTTTCAGTTCAAACGATCATTTGAATGAAGAAACCAAGCATATATATAACTAGTACTACTACGTACTGTAATATATACCACCATGCATGACCACCAAAAGTGACACCTTTAATTGATATAGAAAGAAGTGAGTGTTTCACTCTGTAGTACAATTATAAGGTTGTTGCAGTTAATTAGCCCCTTGATTCAAGTACTGTGTGCACAAACTACTCGACAAAGCGACCTCACACACACAGCGCTGATTGAAAAATGGAAGCACAGCTCCCCAACTAGCTAGCTCCAACACATAAATGTTGCTCACTTTCCTTTCAATTACTATTTTCTCCCTTCGAGTTTTAAGGCCTCTTCCATGGCCGGCCGGTACCCCTCGCTTTGAATGTTCATTATATGATCATCTATGGTCCAAAGTACCACAACTGTTGCAGGAGAAAAGGTGGGCTCTCTCTCTCTCTCTCTCTCACACACACACACACACACAACCGTTATGTACCTTTTGGGATGATTAATTTGTGAGATGGGTGTAGCACTGGGACATAATTAAATTAAGGCTATTAATTTTCATACGTATGGTTTATGTGTGTCAGGGTTTGTCCAACTCCATCAACAGATACTAAAAGACAGACATTTAATTATGTGAGTGGCCGGGATCTTTAATTAATTGGACATGCAGTCAACAAACCCAACATCCTTATAATTATATGCAGATATTGCTTTGTTTATAATATATTGAAATCTAATTACCTGTCATTTTATTGTAAATTATACCTCCAAGCTGACCAGTATCTCCTAGGAAGATTATGATCTAGGATTATGACACACATTTCTACATAGTGCTGTATTAATGTATGTTCATGCAGGGGAATAATTCATTAAATCGAGTAGGATATTCTTCTCGAAATACATGCAAAAGAAACCTGTTAAGTACGTGAGTTTTTGTCTTCATTTGGTTGTAAAACTCTCATTGCTAATAAATATTCTACCTTTTTGTTTCAGCTTTATTACTTAATATTAAGACACCCCAATACCCAACACCCGCGCAAAAATTTATTTGTTTGCGAGTCTGTCTTTCACATGCATGAGACCCAAAAGCACAAAAAATCTGACAGTACAAATGGAATTCCAACTATATGTATATGTATATATATATATATATTTATATATAATCTCAGTCAGGTCATCTTAATTATTAACCTCCCTTTTTCCTAAACTATTTTATATTATATGTAACAGTACTATGGTTTTGTCAAATGCATAAAAGCGAAGTTCATAAATCTTGACCACATAAAACTTAGGAAAACACTATTATGCCGCCTCTATTTGACTGTTCTATTTGACTATTTTATAAATTAATTTTTTTTACTTAATGATTAAAAAAGTAATTTTTAATGTATTAATATATATTTTTTATTTTTTAAAAATATATCTAAATATATTAAAAAAATATGAAAATAAAAAGACAAAAAAAAAAAAAAAAAACATTTTATACTAGGCGCGCGGCAAGCCCAGCGGCGGCAGCCTAGCATTGCCCTAAAACTTATATATTTAAATTCATGTGAAAGTGAGGATTTGTGCCAAAGAAAAAAAAAACTATTGAAATTGATCCATGCATTGACCCAATTAGAGATAATCATGTAAGTAGTGCAATGAACGTATATTTTCCCTCACAAGCTAGCTAGCTAGTGTGCTGAAATATATAGTACTGCATGAGATCAAGGCGACTAGCTAGCTACTACCATATATTGCATATTGATCACACTTCACTTTTTCTTTTATCTTTTCCTGGTTTGGGTCACAGGAGGAATAAAATATTAATTTACCATAATTAGTGTAGGAATTAGAAGGGGAATAATTTAATATTGATCAGTAGGTTAAGTTAGTGGATTCATGTTGATGATGATGATCTGATCTTTACGTTTCAATTAATTAACATTATAATGCATGATGAGGTGGAAAACTTGTATCCATAGGTCAAAAGATTTTTATCTAATTAATTATTAATGTACTAATTACGTATATTATTGTTGTATTTATCTTAGCTAGCTAGGTAGCTAGTTTCTCATTAATGCGATAGGATTGCACGATCTATATAAAGATATAGGTCCTCTAAAATTATATTATTCTTGGATAAGATCATTGCATGGGGTACGTCATGTTGAACGTGATGATCAACTCCGATCCCTTCACTTTCTGATCAGTAAATTACT
Source organism: Platycarya strobilacea (assembly GCA_036898215.1). NCBI lineage: Eukaryota > Viridiplantae > Streptophyta > Magnoliopsida > Fagales > Juglandaceae > Platycarya > Platycarya strobilacea. The sequence continues at coordinate 461,879 of CM072557.1, read as the reverse complement.
TGGATTAATTGATCAGGCGCTAATTCCTGAAGAATAATTAATATATTACTCAAAAAAAGGGAACACGTACATGTACTTTCAGTTCAATCTAGTAAATCATGAATATATATTCATGTTCAAAGTAATTAATTATAATTAAACTGGATATATATATATATATATATAATAGCTGATAATCATGCAAATACCTTAGATGATCCGGCCGACTGCATAATGTATATATGATATATCGTCCGTGGGATTGACGGACCTTATAATAAGAGACCGGTGTATAAAATATGCACGTGATCTATATATATATATATATATATATATATTGGCCGTGGAAATCCAACTCAGATCATGATATCTAGATGGGTTTGTCCACTTCTTGCGATCTTGTGGATATCATTGTCACTCATCATATATAAATATATCTAGCCTATCATCATTATATATATATATATATATATACACACACTCGCCAATATTGACCTTCTTTATATATATCATGCATGATCTCTATATATAATATCCTACGTGTCAAGCTGGAATTAATGATGGAATCCATGCGTGCTCGTTTAGTATAGTGCATAATTGGGAGATTTAGGGGATGATCACCGAGGACAACTCATATATATGTGTATATATATATATATATATATGAATATATATAATCAATCCAAAGTAATATTTTTCCTACGTCTTGCCGAATCTGCAAAGACCCACATCATGTCCTGGCTTTTGCTCTGGTCAATATTGATCCCCACTGCATGTTGAATTCTTGACCCGAATAATAATAATAATAATAATCATTATCATTCATGTCGATCGAATAAGTCCAGCCATATTTTTATGGTGGATGACTACATTTAACAAATTCAACCCATTTACACACACATATATATATATATATATATACTAGTGTGACCGCAACGTGCGATGCATGTTTGTCTGCATAGAAAAAAAATATCATATTTTTATTTCATATGTTGCAAAAAAAAATAAAAAAAATGTTACACAATAAAAAAAATATTGTAGAAAAAAATTATGAAAAAAAATATTATATGTTACACAATAAAAAATGAGTAATTATCTGTCATACACGAGAAACAAAAAATGAGCAATTTGATGATAGAACAAATCTGCTTGCATAGACCTACACAAGAATATTTTTATTTCTCCTCAGGGTCAACTCATTACCTAAATGCTTGATATCTGCATCAGTCTATGCATTAGATTTATCATGGTTACAAAAAAAAATCACACAACATAATAAGTTAGAAACCACGCACAAGATTTTTCCCTTGTTTTTCCAGCAACCAAACTGATAAACAAAACATAAGGGTAATGAGAAAAATAAAAGACGAATCGAGTTAAGAAATACCATTAACTCAAAAGACATACAGCATAATGTTCAATCTAAAGAACATTATGTTGTATATCTTTTGGTTAACCAATAAAGAAGGTCATCTAAAGCAAGCTGAATAAGTTTTTAGTTAAAAGATTCTCTAATGAGGGCTAGACGAGTCCAAGGAATATAAAAAAAAATGATATGTATATTATTTAGAATAGAAAATCTAAAAATTACAAAAAAAATACAAATAAGATCTTTTTCAGGTGAAAGCCTACCGTCATCAAATCTAATTGAATAGCTACATAAAATTGCAGATGCTAATGTCCCATAATCTTTACTCCCTCTCCTATGACTTGACTGTACATTCTACCACTTATCCACTATATAACCATACCGCAGGCAATACCCACTTTAACTACCAATGCATTACAAGTCACACACACACCCCTAAACTAACATTCAAAGATCCATCATACAAAGTCAGAATTACAAAACCAACACTTGAGAGTAGATGAAACTTCACAGAAGAAATACAATAATAATTTTAAAAAAATTGCATATCTAGGAAACAACTGAGAATTAAACCCTAAATGCAAAAAAAAAAAAAATGTTATCTAACCAAGACTTAGCAATATAAAACAGAACATAGACGAGAAAACCACCCAATATTGTACCTGACTACAGTAATTCCTCAACTTTGCATATGCTCCATTCTCAAGCAACAACACCACAATCTATTCAAACATACACCAACCCTACAAGATACCAAGACAATGGTCAGGATCAATAGGTAAGGACTCATATTCCTGCACTATAACAGTAAAAGAGAAAAGCAAAAAAATCATGAAAATTAATATTTTGCGCTAATCATTCAGGTGCTTTAATCTTGATGACAAAAAATAAAAAATTTGCAAATGAATAAATCATCATGAAGCACTGGCATATTAGAAATTTATAGACTCCATTGTTTGATATAACTTATATCTGAGATAGCCAAATTATTTTTCATAAGTAAATGGATTTTTTTTTTCAGTTTATGTCTGAGATAGCCAAATTATTTTTCAAATCTATGTAATGGCTATCATATTAGTTCTCTGCATTTTTTCAAATGAAGGTATGCTTTTATCAATATTTTTCTATTATTTAGGTGGGGTGCTTGGATGTAAAATGCAATTGATTAAAATATCATCTTGGAGACTAAGATACGATCTTGTCTGAACTTTTTAGTTATAGATTGCACAGGCTTATAAAACTATATTCTCTCATACAATCATCTGCAATATGTAGCAATTATAAGCCCATAACGGATAAAAAAGCACCAAACAACAATTTACAAATATTATTGAAAATAGCAATTTGAGTTTGATGGTATATTGGTATATGTATCTTGCAGAAGTCTAAAAACACAATAACATAAATAAAAAATAAACAAATGCATGGATAAATATTTATCACCACAACAAAAAAAATGAGAAATTTAAGAAATGAGCATAAATTTGCACTATCATACCAAATTTCATTCAATTTGCCCATCTAAAAAGATACCAATAAAGCACCCTCAACACACGGCAAGAGACCAATGAACCACTGCAATAGACAAAAAAAAAATATTTCATTAATAAAATAAACAAATGTAAAAAAGTGTCAGAATACAAAAACATAAATGAAAAATAAACAAATGCGAAAGCACAAGAACATAAATAAGAAATAAATAAAGGCATAAAGAGAACAATTGTTTCATTGATCTGTCAACGTTAAAGAAGTCTCAAAGCATAAAAACATAAATGAGAAATACCAACGAAGCACCCAAAAAGATACCATCGAAGCACCCTCCACGCACGGCAAGAGATCAGTGAACCCCTGCGACAAACCAAGAAAAAAAAATATTTCTTTAATAAAATAAACAAATGCATTAATAAACAAATCTAAGAAAGTCTCTGAACACAAAAACACAAATGGAAAACAAACAAATGCAAAAACACAAGAACATAAATAAGAAATAAACAAATGCATAAAGATAATATTTGTTTCATTTAGCTGTCTTGCACTACAACAGATAATTAAAAACTGGGGAGATACAACAAAAATTGTGGTTGTTATTTATATTACTAACATTTTTGATATCTCCACTCTCCAGGAATCTCTTCAAAAGAATTTTGGAATGAAAACTAGGGAGATGCTATGGGATTATAGCAGAGGAGTTGATGATCGATTAGTTGGGGTGATTCAAGTTTGGCAAAGGACATGATTTTGATCAACCGCATAGCTTTCATTTTAAATGGATATTTTTTTTTATAAGTAAATGGAGAATTTTTTCTTCTTTTTTTCCAGTTTATGCTTGAGAAGCCAAATTATTTTTCAAATCTATATAATGGCTATCATGTTAGTTCTCTTATATAGGGGAACAAGAAAAAGGAATGCAAAAGTTCTAAAATCTATAGAACTGCAACACTACATCAAGGGTCTGGGATTTCAGATTAATTTTTTCTTCTACAACTCATAACCAACAAAAAAAAAAAAAAACAGAGCATGAGACTGATGTTTCAGGTCCTAAAGCAAACAAACTATAACCCAGGAAAAAAAATAAAAATAGAACATCCAGCCAAGAGACCATATCCACATCAAGCAACAACGAAAAATGATCAACAACAAGGCAAGAACACACAATGGGAAGCAACAAACAAAGACCCCAACATGCATTTATTTTTCAAAGTCTTGTAACCAACAAAAAACCACAGAGAAGAACACAATTTTTACCAAGCAAAACAACCCAACTTGGGCCAGATGTCACTACACAAGCACACACAAGGAATATTGCTACTACATATTAAATATATGAACCCTTCCATCTGTTAGTCCTATAGCAAACTCGTATGGTTCTTATGGATGTGCAGCAACCACAAAAGGGTATACTGAAGAACTGTATAAACATGGACAAAAACAAAGACCAAGAAGAGATAAATTATCCACACTACCCATACCATATATTGAATCTGACCAAGATGTCACAGAATGTAGATTCAAAACTCTGTGTGTCAGAATTATTTCAAGTAACCATGCATGCATATGCAGAATTAGAATGAGCTCAAAAACACCAATGACAGATACCACTTTGAAAATTGAAATTAAACAAGGAATGCTAAGTGGGGATTACGCAAAGCTAATAGCACATATATCTTACTAAAGAAGGCCAGGCCAAGCATCCTGACAAATAATTTTCCAAAATATCATTGAATACCTTACATCAAATAAAAGATAAGCTGCTTAAAAAAAATAATAAAATAAAATAAAATAAAATAATATAAAAGATAAGTAGTGGGATTAATCTGACATTGTAATTGGAGATTTGAAGCACCAAATACACACACAATGCATATGTATGTCACTCAAAGTTTCATTCGGCGTAAACAAAGCTGCCCCAAACTCCTTGACAGAGAACTACATAGAGATATTCAAAAGAGGCCTAAATGAGCAAAAACACAAAATAAAACATAAACCCTAAAGCACAAGAAGACAAAAATAAAAGACATTGAACAAATATCATAACTTTCGAAGCCAAAATAAATAAACGACACAGATGAATACCAAACAGTAAATAGTTTCAGATATTTTACCATAGAGAGAAATATATCAGCTTCCACAAAAATAAATGATGCAAGTAAAGAATTGGGCAAAATAATATAAATAGTTTTAGGTATTTTATCATAGAGAGAAATATACCAGCTTTCACAAAAATAAATTATGCAAGTAAAGAATTGCGCAAAATAACATACTTCAATAAACAACTTATGAAGTTGTTGTTGGATTTCTTTGCTCCTTGAATCCCACATGGGAAAGGAGTGGGAGAGGGGGCAAGACCCATGGCCTATAAAAAGAGGCCTAGCCTCCTTGGTTTAAACACACCAGTCAGAAACTTATCTAGTAACTTTTGACTTTAGTAAAATTTTTCTATTGTCCTTTTTGTATGTAAAAGGAAGAGAGGTGAAAGTTAGAGTTTTACTAGTGGGAGAAGTTTTTGTGAATGTCGTTGGGGTGAGGAGAAAAATTGTGTGATTGTAACAATTTTTCACATAGTGTATTTTCTTCTCTGGGTCTGGTGGTTTTTCTCCTGTTTTGGAGTTTTCCACGTAAATTCTTATGTTGTGTTTATTTCTCTATTTTTCTTGTTATTCTGTTAAAAGTAGATCCTGGTGGGGGGAATTTGGAAGACCAGATTCCCAACAAGTGGTATCAGAGCCACTAGGTTCTTTTTGCAGGGTGGAGTTTTGGTGTGGTAGTGTGAATACGTATGATCTAAGGAGGTTCTGTCTAGGAGATTGGAAATTTTAAGTGTGTCCATTGTGACCCTCCAATTTTTCCTGGGAATCTTGAAGTTCTGTTTAGGAAAGATTAGTCTTTCCTGGGAACTTACTTAGTGGGTACTATTCATTTCTACGGTAAAATTCATCGAAGTTATGTCAGGAGGTAGAGTTTCAAATCCTATCAGATTTGATGTGGAGAAATTTGATGGGAGAATCAATTTTGGCTTGTGGCAAGTGCAAGTCAAGGATATTTTGATTCCATCAATTATACAAGAGCAGACTAACCCATGAAGTCAGCAATTTGCTGGAGGTGTGGACAACCTGGGCATGTCAAGAAAAGTTGTCAAGAAGAAGTGGAGTCGGTTCGGCAAGTGGTTCCAAGTCAGTAAATGGAGATACTGGTATGAAGCTAACATTGTGTCTCTCTCCATAGAAAAAGAGACATGTATATCCTTATGGCATGCCGCTAATCCCAAAGTTGCCATGATAGAAAATGTGTTAATGTTAGTTGTTCCACAAGTTTGCACATGGGCATTGGTTTGGCATTGATGCAAGGTGTGTGGTGGAAATTCATGTCGATGGCTGATGAACTTCCAGGAAAGCCAAACGTGGGAGTTGCACCATAATTTTTCAGCAAGGTTATTTTCGTCATGGGCCGAAGTGAAATCCTTGGAATTGGTTTATTCTGAGTGGTTATGCTTTTATGGTGGAGCATGATAGCGGAAGCTATGAAGATCCTCATTGCGGTGGAGCATGGCTGTGGGATCAGTCAAAGTCGCAAGGTGGAGATTGTTGGATTTCTTTGCTCCTTGAATCCCACATGGGAAAGGAGTGGGAGAGGGGGCAAGACCCATGGCCTATAAAAAGAGGCCTAGCCTCCTTGGTTTAAACACACCAGTCAGAAACTTATCTAGTAACTTTTGACTTTAGTAAAATTCTTCTATTGTCCTTTTTGTATGTAAAAGGAAGAGAGGTGAAAGTTAGAGTTTTACTAGTGGGAGAAGTTTTTGTGAATGTCGTTGGGGTGAGGAGAAAAATTGTGTGATTGTAACAATTTTTCACATAGTGTATTTTCTTCTCTGGGTCTGGTGGTTTTTCTCCTGTTTTGGAATTTTCCACGTAAATTCTTATGTTGTGTTTATTTCTCTATTTTTCTTGTTATTCTGTTAAAAGTAGATCCTGGTGGGGGGAATTTGGAAGACCAGATTCCCAACAAGTGGTATCAGAGCCACTAGGTTCTTTTTGCAGGGTGGAGCTTTGGTGTGGTAGTGTGAATACGTATGATCTAAGGAGGTTCTGTCTAGGAGATTGGAAATTTTAAGTGTGTCCATTGTGACCCTCCAATTTTTCCTGGGAATCTTGAAGTTCTGTTTAGGAAAGATTAGTCTTTCCTGGGAACTTACTTAGTGGGTACTATTCATTTCTACGGTAAAATTCATCGAAGTTATGTCAGGAGGTAGAGTTTCAAATCCTATCAGATTTGATGTGGAGAAATTTGATGGGAGAATCAATTTTGGCTTGTGGCAAGTGCAAGTCAAGGATATTTTGATTCCATCAATTATACAAGAGCAGACTAACCCATGAAGTCAGCAATTTGCTGGAGGTGTGGACAACCTGGGCATGTCAAGAAAAGTTGTCAAGAAGAAGTGGAGTCGGTTCGGCAAGTGGTTCCAAGTCAGTAAATGGAGATACTGGTATGAAGCTAACATTGTGTCTCTCTCCATAGAAAAAGAGACATGTATATCCTTATGGCATGCCGCTAATCCCAAAGTTGCCATGATAGAAAATGTGTTAATGTTAGTTGTTCCACAAGTTTGCACATGAGCATTGGTTTGGCATTGATGCAAGGTGTGTGGTGGAAATTCATGTCGATGGCTGATGAACTTCCAGGAAAGCCAAACGTGGGAGTTGCACCATAATTTTTCAGCAAGGTTATTTTCGTCATGGGCCGAAGTGAAATCCTTGGAATTGGTTTATTCTGAGTGATTATGCTTTTATGGTGGAGCATGATAGCGGAAGCTATGAAGATCCTCATTGCGGTGGAGCATGGCTGTGGGATCAGTCAAAGTCGCAAGGTGGAGATTGTTGGATTTCTTTGCTCCTTGAATCCCACATGGGAAAGGAGTGGGAGAGGGGGCAAGACCCATGGCCTATAAAAAGAGGCCTAGCCTCCTTGGTTTAAACACACCAGTCAGAAACTTATCTAGTAACTTTTGACTTTAGTAAAATTCTTCTATTGTCCTTTTTGTATGTAAAAGGAAGAGAGGTGAAAGTTAGAGTTTTACTAGTGGGAGAAGTTTTTGTGAGTGTCGTTGGGGTGAGGAGAAAAATTGTGTGATTGTAACAATTTTTCACATAGTGTATTTTCTTCTCTGGGTCTGGTGGTTTTTCTCCTGTTTTGGAGTTTTCCACGTAAATTCTTATGTTGTGTTTATTTCTCTATTTTTCTTGTTATTCTGTTAAAAGTAAATCCTGGTGGAGGGAATTTGGAAGACCAGATTCCCAACAGTTGTTTCTCACATTCCAGAATCACAAAAACAATAAAAAAACACGAAAGCTAACTTGAGCAGTTCAAAGATCAACAATCCTGGTAGCGATCGATTCAGATTCCTTGTGAAATCAAACGTCTAAAACAAAATAAAGTAAATAAATATTTAAATGATCAAAAAAATCAAAGACATTAAACCCAAAAACCCTAAAATGCAAAACTATCTGAACAAACCCAAATGCACAAAACACGTCCAGTAGAACCCTTATGTCTGCTGTTTGGCGTGCTTTGCAGTTGTTAACGACAGCAAGGACCATGAGGTGGAGAGAGAGAAAAGAGAGGATTTGAATCGAAGTGAGAACTTGGGAGGGAGAGAAAATAAAGGATTAAACCCAAAAACCCTAAAATGCAAAATTATCTAGACATACCCAAATGAACAAAACACAGGCACAGGCCTAGGAACCCAACAGAGTTTCAGTCGAGCAGGCTTCCGTCATTGGCTCATCCACGCCCTGAGCTCGCGATGACAATTCCGATGCCATACTTCCCAGCAGGGCGGAACTAGAATTTTATATTTGAGGAGCGATGCATAAAATAGATAATAACTATAAATTTTATAAGGATAATCATCAATGATAAAAGTATTATGTTTTATTATTATCGAACTCTCTAAATGTATATTAATTTTCGAATTGTTCACGTCTTTTTTTAAAAAAAATTCAATTATTTTTAAGTACTTTCTTATATTTTTTATGATTTAAAAAAAATTATAGATTAAAAATAAATTTGAGAATTTTATAATAAGTAATAATATAACGCTGTTAAGTTTTTAATAAACTATATCTCATAATTATACAAGTTAGATTGAAATTAAATAAATGAATATAATTAATCAATTTTATAATCATATAAATTTATAATCAATTTTTTATTAAAGTTAGACTGTTAGTTGAGTAACTGTAAAATTATGTAAATTAAAATTTAAGTTTAAATAAAATTAAAAGTTCAAATAGATATATATTAAAATTTAGATTAATAATTTTAGTAAAAAAAATTTAGAGGGGATAATTTTTATTTATTTTTAATTTAAGAGAAAATTTTAATTATATATAATTATATATATTTATATTATAAATTAATTTTTTAAAAACTTTTTTTTGGGGGGGGGGGAAGCCCCCAAGCATTAAGCTGGGTCCGCCCATGCTTCCCAGGTACCGCTTCCGATGGATAGATAGATGGAAGAGACAAAAGAGGTGTTTTGGTTCGAGAGAAGGAAAATGAGAGCTGAAAGGTGAGAATAGGGAGAAGCACAGATGAGAACGAAAGCGAGAGACACGGCGAAAGCTGAGAGAGAGAGAGAGAGAGAGAGAGAGAGAGAGAGAGAGGGAATCTTGTGTTGTGTGGTCGAGAGAGAGAGAGGAGATAATATCCCCGACCGAAGCAAATGACAGAACAAGTGAATTAATATAAATAAAAATAATAATTAAGGGGTAAGATTGAAAGTGGAAAACGCTGAATTGTACTGTTCATCTACTATTAATCCGCATTGATACTTATATTATAGAGGTTATATATATAAACTTTCTTACACATAAACTCACACACCACACATCATACAAATTTATTTATTTATTTATTATTTTTTTGTAAACTTTTTCTGAATTTATTCTTTTCAAACTAATTGAATTCTATACTCATTGTTTATAAATTAGTTATTTCACAAAAGAAAAAAAATTTAAAAAATATATAATTTATGATGTGTAGACTTATGTATAGATTTTTTCATATATATATATATATTGTCATTAATTTAACAGTGGTGGCACAGAATTAAGATCTCATTAGTTCGTTAAAACATGTATATGTTTTTTAAATACTGGTGAATTTTTACATGAAGTGTGAATTAACAGATTGATTAACATATACTTTATTTATGGAAGAAACTCATACCGATAACTTATTTATGGACGAAAAGAAGAAAGTTCAGATACGTACGAATCATATGTTTGCTCAAAAAAGAAAAAAGAAAAAAGAAAATAAAAGGATACGTACGATATGCTGAGTATTCGTTTGTTATTAAATGGGCCAAAACCTAACCCATGGCTGTGATGAGCCCACCAGCATCTGGCAAGACATTATTGGGTTGGGTTCAACACGTCGTCGGCTGCTACTCAAACCCAGCACAAATACCAACACTCGAAACTGAACTGCCTTCGGCCCAGCACGGCCCATTCCAGCACATTTCTAAAAGCCTTGATCCTCCTTATCAAAACCCCTATAAAACCAGGACTTTAAAATTTTAAAAATGATGGGAAAAAGTCACGTCCAAAAATAAGTGAGTGAGTGTACTGTTTGTAAGTGAATGTTTTGGAATCACTCACATAAACAGTAAGATATATCGTTCGTATCACTGTTCATATGAGTGAATATTTTAGACTTAGCTTCTCCCTAACATGCCTAATAATTCTATGGAAGACCCACGATTTCGGTGAATCCATTGCACACATTACGTGTAAACCGGGTTCTAAAACACTAAACCGGTTTCCTGGGCGCCACTCCATCTCGTCTCTCAAGCCCTCAGTCATTCACTCTCGTCTTTCAATCCTGCTGTCACCCCTCCCCCCTCTTCTCCTCTCCTTCCCAACCTCACAACCCTCTCAAAATAGAGCCCTTTATCTTCTTCGGCAGCCATCAAAGCCAAGCACAGCCACCGACCTAGCCATTCACAACCTCAGCCCTCCCGAGGAGATCAATCCCCAAGCGGCATCCCTCAGTCCCCAAGCACTCGGTCAATTCAAACCACCGACGCGAAGCAGCCTTCAGTCTACCGACGCAAGCTCGCAGATCTGCGGGAGGGAGATTTGTGATTTTAGGGTTTAGCATACACTTCTTTTTTCTCTCTCTCTCTGTTTACTCCATATCGTTTTTCTCTCTGTATTTTCTAGAAACTAATGGTACCCTCCTGTAGTTGTTGCTACTCATGGCTTTGCGCAACCCTCTTTCTCGACAGCTCTAAACCCTTTCTTTTTAAATCGCGATTTGATATTTTACTGTAATGTACCTTGCTGTTGTGAAATTGTTGTGATGTAAAGAGGGAGAGATGGGTTTGTATCATTGGGTTGCTGTAGTAATGAGAAATGGCTGGAAGATGTTTGAGAAAAGACTCAGGTGAGCCACACCTAAATTGATAGTAGGTTAATTGGGTTTATTACATTTGCCTACTAGTTGTGCTGTAGTCTAGGATAAACCAGTCCTGTTTATAAATCTTTGTTATCATGAGCTATCATATTTGTTGGGTCTCATAAAGGATTGCCTTATCTGGAACTATCTTTTGGCTTTTTATCATTCTAAGCACATATCTAGTTTTGTTTGCTGTGATTATTTTTCCTTATGAATTTTTTATTGGTATGTCTTATATTGGTATTTCTTGTTTGTACCATAGCATAAACTTTTATCTATTCAATGCTATAGCAACCATGAATTCTCTTCAATGTTATGCAGCTACAATAGAACTATACCATAGCATCGAAATGCATTCCATAAGCTTATCAGAACAGAAAGAAAAGTATTCATAAGACATCTAATTTGCAAGACAAATGAGAAATACCGTGATTTAATATACCTCTCTTAATCCTCCTAGACATGTCACTGAATACATAATATTGTTCAGTTCTTCCAACAATTTGGGAAAGAAAGGGCTTGATCAGATTGTTCAAAAAAAAAAACACCTAAATTATTGCAAGACTTGTTTTCTACAGTCAAATTCAAAGCAAGTAGTACTTGAGGCAAGGATAAAGATTTAAAACCAATTCCAGCTTAACCGAGGATAAATGCATAGGCAAAGAAAGATGAGAAAAAAGACAAATAAATACATCTTGTAAGAGATAGATAAGGCATATGATAAGCTTGGTGTTGACTGCTTGGCCTTCACATATATATATTTTTTTACTCCTCCGTTTAGCTATTATAGCATATGCATTCAATCATTTGACTGCTCTTTACTACTTGAACAATATATAATTCTTTTTTTATGAGGTCTCTTGAATTTTGTCAGATTATTTGCTATTTTGAAAGTATTACTTTTTTCTAGCAAAGATTCTTGTCGGGTAGAAATTTTAATACCAATGTTTTCTTTTTAAATGTTACAATACAACAGTCAACTCAACTCCTTGAATGATGAATATATGGAGGTGCAACAAGTATAGTTTCTTCTGCTGAAGTTTGGAAGATGTGAGATGACATACTGCTGCATGAGTATGAAGTTCAAAAAATGGAAGATAAAGTACGAGAAAGAGAGAGAACTCTTCAGAAGGAAAAGCAAAAGTTAACTTCATTTATATTGGATTGTCACACTTGTAATAGTTTTGGCTTCGTTTGGATAAATTGTATGTAAACAATACACTGTATGGAGTAGATCGTTTTCTAATAGTCCAAGTGTAATGGTACTTCTCAAAGTTGTGACCTTTGTAATGACCTTTTGTTCGGATTAAACAATTTTGTAATGAAAAGTTGTGTAATGAAAATTTGTATAAATTAACCTTTCTTCAATTGAGTTCATAATCGTAGAAGTTGAGAGTAGCCCCTTTTATATTACTTTAAAATGTGTCTAACAGCATGACATATAGATCTATTCACATTAATAACAAGGCAAGATTAATAGATACTGCTGCAGCACACTGGATATACAGATCTAAGCTTGCTTTGCATTCATCTCAGAAATATTACAGCAAATGATCTCAATTTGTGTATGGTGTATATATTCAATGTGGATATATCTCCCATATATTTAATCATTACTGAACCATGTTACAATATGGTTTGTTGCCATCTCCACATATATATAACATTGCCATCACAACCATAATGGGAAAGAGGGACAAAAATATATTTGTAGCCTCATTATAAGTATTTTTATTATCCTCCATTGGTATAAATTCCTCGCAAATTTTACTCATCGCAGGTTATATCAAAAGTTTCCTAAATCCTTGTGCGATGAGTATGCATCAACTGGAAAGAAATTTGTGTATCAATCTGCCTTTGCTTCAGTCATGCAGACTCAACCGCTGCAGCACCAACTAATGCAGCTAGTGTGACTGTGCATGTGACTTGAAATTGAAGTTAAATGAGGGAAGTAGAGTTAGCCAATAGGTCTAAAATGGAAGATATTAAAAGGTAAGAATGGAAGAAAGAAGGTGACGGTTTGATGAATGTTATATTGTTCACTACAAAGAATATGACATCGAGAGATTCTTCAACATAAGTAAAAAGTCAAATAACAAAGAGAAAGAAAAGCAGACCCAGATCCAACACTACCTATTCAAGTCATAATATATCCTCAACTCAAACATTCAAATCCAACACTACTCTCACACACATTTGAGCGAAGAGAAAAATAAATAGAAAATAAACAAGATATAAATCATGGGATTTATGAGAGAAAGATTGAAAATAGAAATAGAGGCATGCCTTTACTTGAGTTTTCTAGAAAGACACGGAACCTTTTCTTTCTAAGTAATAGAAAATTCAGTTATAACATAGTTGAACTATGAAGCCCTGAAGCTCAACTTAGGCAAAGACAAGTCAACATAGTTGATTCAACCTAACACCCCAATATCACATTTATTTCTGCACTTTAATATTTACCACTCCAGAAAAAACACTTGGAAGGAAAGAATAAAGAAGCAGACCGGAATTATATGATGGGAGAAAAAAAAGGTTCACTTCACGTCCTAACATTCCAAAACTCCTAATTTCAGATATTACAACATGGATAAACCAATTTCATATATCCCAAAACTCCTAATTTCAGATTTTACCTTCTCTACGGTATTAAGTGGGTTGTGGTTTCTACCTCTTTCTGAAATTAGGGAAGACCCAGTCGGACAACTCAACACTAGTAGAAAGAGCTATTATGGCTGGTAAAAATGAGAAATACAAACCAAAGTCACAGAAATGCAGTCATTTCAGGATACGAGATCAATGTATATTGAGACTGCTTTGTATTTCCGACAAGTTCAATGTCAAAACTTCATTAATTTTGAATTGGAAAGTTATAATAAGCCAATACCTGTACAAGGAACACATCCAATGCAAGAACAGGACTGTACCCAAGAGTTATTCTCTGGTAATAAGGATTTGCTAAAGAGGTAAGAGCCTTGGCAACCAACACTACAAATTTGGCTTGCATACCAAGATTGGCAGCACCCAATCCAAGTGGCTTGCATACCAGACATTCTGAGCTACCAAATGGCGCACACTATGTAAACTCCTAAATTCAACCATGCCCTAAGCCACAATACTCCATCTCACAAAAAGCAAAAACCACATCTCTCATTACACATGAAGAACAAAATAACATGGAAGGAAAAATGCTACAATATTTACCAACGAAGCTAAGCAAACCATTTGGTGAAACAGAGCCATTGAAATTTATCGCCGGTTTGGTCCGTTCAATTAGCTCGTGGGAAGTGGTGGTGCTGGCAGACGTAGGAGTGTCATGAGGTGGCGCTGGGAAGAGAAAACTGACGCGGGTTATTGGCGAGGAAGGAGGGTGGGTTTCGCGGGATGAAAATCGGGTTTGCTCCTTTCAACGATCTCGCGGGCAGGGCAGCGTTGGGAAGACGGAAGAGCGTCACTCGGTGGCGCTAATGAGAGAGACGGTGTCGCCGGGCGGCGTTGGGTGGAGAATCTGAGCGGGTTGCTGTTCAACAAGAGAGGAGGGTGTTTCGCGGCATGAAATTCGAATGGGATGAAAAGAGGAACTTTCAGATTCCATCACAACGCCCGTTTTGGACAAAAATAACCACAGAGAGCCACGTAGTGAGTACACTGAGTGCACTTCTACAGTGGCTGCCCTGTAGAATTACTCAATTTTTAAACCCTAGTGTTACTGTTTCAGAGCAAAGCCGGTGCCTCCTTTCCCTACTCCCCTTGCTCGTTCATTTCCATTTTTCGTCGATCTATTGGTAACTTTGTTCGTTTCTCAATCTTTCACCATGTAGGATGCTCTAAAACTGTTCTGATTTTGTTTAATATGGATAGATCCGTGCTCATCTGGGTCTGACTTTACGTTTCTGTGAGTTTAAATGTCTATTTATCTATATTTCTCAGATGTAAATTCCGTTCTGGAAAATAAAAAGAACTATTTAGTTCCCATGTTGTTTGTATTGAAATTCTTTAGGTCAGTGTATAAATTTGATGATTTTATTCTCTCACGTGGAAATAAATCTCCATCAACATATATGTGAATTAGTATATTCGACTGTGTAATTAAGCGTATACAACCATTTATATGCGGTCATGTATGTAAATTGTAATCTGCATGTGTATAACAATTTGTGCAAAGAAAAACGTTTTATCCAGTATCTGAGTTGGATTTGAGGTTCAATGTAATTGGCTTTGAGTTTTGACTTCTATCAGACCAATATCTTTTGTGCTCTTATATTAAGGTTTATTGGTGTTAGTGAATTTGTGTTTTTGGGTTCCCCTCACGTTGTGGGCATAGTGATATTTCTCATCTCCATGATGTGAATTTGAAGACTACCCCTAAAAAATCTTGTTGAATAATCAAGGCTGGAGTCTCAAAGGGGTTCTTTTTGCCAAAACCCTACAGTGGGAATTTGGAAAGAAACACTAATGAGCCCGAGAATTGGCATATTCTGATGCCATAGGCCTTTGGTTGGGGAGTTTTTATACTCATCTGTGGTGCTTGTGGTAATATCATGTGTTTACATCTGTAGGGGACCTATATTATTAGGTGTGTTAACTGGGGCAATGAAAAAAATATTATTTTAACTACCAAATGTCACTCTATGCATTTAGTTTTGGAAATCTGGACTTGTTAAGCAACAAAAGACGTTCGTTTTCTATTTTTTTTTACGGTTTATGAAAGTTTGGATTATTTTCATTTCTGAAGATTTTGTTTGGAGTTCTTATCTTAGTTTTTTTTTTAAGTTGGTCCAAACTAGATTAATTTATCCACGTGTGCGATCATTTGTATTTGACTTTTTGTAATTTTGTTTGTTGGAAAATATATAATTGAGTTCTTGAGCTTTGCAGATAGTAATACCAAAAAGAAATCATGTCTCATCGCAAGTTTGAACACCCAAGACACGGTTCTCTGGGTTTTCTTCCAAGGAAACGAGCCTCCCGTCACAGAGGAAAAGGTTTTCTTTGATATTCAACATATAATTTGTGTTCATGTGATGTGTTACTCCATTGATCCACTTATGAAATTTGGAAGTTATTAGGTGTCAAAATGTTGTGGGAATTTTGTACCTCTTGTAACTTTGTTGTTCTGAATGAATTTTTTTCGTTGGGGATTAAATATCTTCTAACATTGCCTGCAACCTGAAATTAACCATTTCTTCATAATTTCTAGTCCTTGAGGCGGAAAATTGTTGATAATAACACTTGTATCTATAAGCCAAAGTTTGTGTTTCATTTAGTTGTGGCTCTCTTGCAGGCAAATAATCAAGAACATTTCCAGTCCACAATCCTGATCCCAATCTTCCATTTCCTTGCAGAGTTGTCAATAGCTATGCCATTGGGTTCTAACAAGTGATTGTCCCTTGGTTTCTTTGCAGTGAAGGCCTTCCCCAAAGATGATCCAACTAAACCTTGCAGATTGACTGCTTTCCTAGGCTACAAAGCTGGAATGACTCATATTGTCAGAGATGTCGAAAAGCCAGGATCTAGTGAGTTTTCCTGTCGTTTGTTTGGTTCTTAAGAATAGAAGTAGAATGTGTTTATTCCACTAAGAATTCAGTAGAGACAATGTAGTAAATGTAAACCTATGATAATATGTAGATCTTTTTTTCCACTTTTCTTTTCACTTTTTAAACTTTGTTTTGTATACCGGAAATGCTTTGAAACTTAAGTCAAACTTTGAGCAGACAAAATATCATGTTTTTGCTGTCTAGAATTTTGTTGGTTCTCCCTGTTTAATTTGTCTGAGAGGTGAGCAACTTGAGACCAATTAGGAATTTCATCAAACATATTTCAAAATAACCATATATTTGTTTTCTTTAGAATTGCTTTTTGTTTCATTAATGATCTGCATTGTATTGTAGCTTGCTTTTCTTATCTCCCGTTTCAAGTATAAATTCCTGTGCTCTTCTCTTGCCAGTTGCTTACGTTTCTCATCTATTTTACTTGTAAACTCAGATCCCTGAGTCATTTTATTAGTATATCTCCTAATGTCAAAAGATCAATTTAGTCTTGTGGAAAAAAATCATTTAAAAATGCCTTTTCTCTTCAGAGCTACACAAGAAGGAAGCGTGTGAAGCAGTAACTGTTGTAGAAACGCCACCCATGGTTGTAGTTGGTGTTGTTGGTTATGTCAGAACACCACGTGGTCTTTGTTCTCTAAGTACCATTTGGGCCCAGCATCTTAGTGAGGAGGTTAAGAGGAGATTCTACAAGAACTGGCGCAAGTCCAAGAAGATAGCTTTCACCAAGTATTCCCAGAAGTATGAAACTGAAGATGGTAAAAAAGACATTCAGGCACAGTTGGAGAAAATGAAGAAGTACTGCACTGTGATTCGTGCTTTGGCTCATACACAGGTACATTTATATTTTTTTCACATCTGTTGATATCACAAAAAATCTTCGACTCAAGTGGCTTAATCTGACTAATCTCTACGAAGAACTATTAGGTACTCTTGGAGTACTGAAAATGTGGTACTCCCATCCTAGCACATACATCATGTAATTGAAATTTTCTATCTAAGCATTGAATTTAATTGGCTTATCCTATGATAGGGTGGGAGTACCATGTACATAATAATTACTCCTATTTTCCATTGATGCAATTCGCATGTAGGTACCCCATTCAGAAATAAGTCTCTAAGTCTCCTATGTATTTGTTCTATTTGTTTCTGGATGTCGGTGGATTTCTTTAATTTGATTTTATGTTAAATTGCAATCGATCTTTTCCCCTTGGCATTTACAGTCCATGTGCGACCATTATAAGCTCCAGTTATTCTGTTTTCAGTAGTATTTACATGCAAATTTTCGAACTCAATCTCATGGATGCATTGTCTTTCCGTTCTTATGTTTTATTTTTTAGATAAGAAAAATGAAGGGACTGAAGCAGAAGAAAGCTCATTTGATGGAGATCCAGGTGAATGGTGGAACTGTTGCCCAGAAGGTTGATTATGCTTATGGTTTATTTGAGAAGCAGATTCCAGTTGATGATGTTTTCAAGAAAGATGAGATGATTGACATAATTGGGGTGACCAAAGGGAAAGGTTACGAGGGTGTTGTGACCCGTTGGGGTGTCACCCGTCTGCCCCGTAAGACCCACCGTGGGCTTCGTAAAGTAGCCTGTATTGGTGCTTGGCATCCTGCTAGGGTTTCGTTTACGGTTGCCAGGGCTGGACAGAATGGTTACCATCACCGTACTGAGATGAACAAGAAAGTTTACAGGCTTGGGAAGGCCGGCCAAGAATCTCACTTGGCCATGACTGAGTTTGACAGGTTGGCTATTGGTTTTTCCCATCTTTCCCTGAAATATCAAAATCCAATTTTAAAGAATCTCTGTCCAGATTTTGTTGACTCCATGTTTTATTTGCTTGATGGCTATTTATATATTTTTCTTGATGGCTGTTGGCTCCATGTTCCTTCTAGTGACATCTAGTCTTCATGTTTTATTTGCTTTAGGACTGAGAAGGATATTACACCAATTGGAGGGTTCCCCCACTATGGTGTTGTGAAGGAGGACTATCTGCTGATAAAGGGCTGCTGTGTTGGCCCTAAGAAGCGTGTGGTCACCTTGAGGCAGTCGCTCTTGAAGCAGACATCTAGGCTTGCCATGGAGGCGATTAAACTCAAGTTTATCGATACATCCTCCAAATTCGGGCATGGTCGGTTCCAGACAACGCAGGAGAAGGACAAGTTCTTTGGCCGGGTCAAGGCTTGATTTGCTGGCTGATAGAAAGAGATCTATTTACCCTTTATCCATAAATTATGAGTTTCAGTAGGCTTTATCACGTACCCGTTGGTTTGAACTCTTATAGGCATTGGGATTTTGTGACTATGACATCTGGGAGTCATTGAGCTTGCTTTTTGCCACCCCTATCAGCAATTCTTATTAATATTAAGCTACTAATATGCTACTTGGTCTGTCTTTAGTATGACTGTCCTTATTTTCAATTGACACCTTGAGAACATGGGTTGGCTCCCCCCATGTTAGCTCAAGAGTTATAATTTATGATTACTTAGGTAAAAATAACTGAAGAAAGGCATTAATAAATATCAATTCTCCAAAGATGGTATAAAATCTTAGATTTGGATTTCTTACTTTACATTGTAAGATTGAAAGTTAAAACATCTAAATCAGGAAGAGTCAAATTTAAAAAACATCTAAATCCGAAAATCTCGTTCAGGTTTAAAAAAAAAAAAAAAAACACTGAGCAGGGACGAGATATTATCTACCTACCTACAAGCTATTGTAGGACTCTCGTGACATCCCTGGCCCCTCTTATTTTGGACGGTGCTACCTCTACAGTCTACTGATACTCCACGGATCAGTAATTTTTTTCTTAAAACATTTGTGTATTTTATTTTTAACTATCGTATTTGAATGGGACCGCATAAAAACAAACACCAAATGTGACGGACAACACTCGATCACGCTAAAGGCACTCGAATTCACTTTTCCAAATGAGCATCAAGAGCGGAAAAAAGAGTACTTGAGATCATCTGAGAACTATATATTTACCGTAATCATTGCTATATCAGCCAATATCTTCTATTTCTTTCTTTCTTATTCGGTTTAAGAAAAACAATAATAAAACTAGTCAATGTTCTTTATTCAACCAGTGAACCACAACCATCATTTCTTCCAGCAGAGAGAGAGAGAGAGAAGAGAAAGAGAGGGAGGGGGCACATGCATAAAAAGTGAAGGGTCATTCGTAAGTGAGCCAAAAAAAGAAAAGGCAAAGCCATGAACGTGGTAAAGAGGTAAGAAAAGCATGGAGTTTTAGTACTGCTACCATTTTTCTTCATGCAAATATCATCAACTTGCTCACTAAATTTGCTTGAAACTCTGAGAAATTTGCTTTCTAAATTGCTGGGAAGGTAAAAGGTTGCTTGGGGTGGATACCGGGGTTAAAAAAAGAAAAGAGAAAGGAAAAATATATGCTTCAATCAAATCTATTTTCAACCTCTTCTTTAGCGTGCTTTCTTGTCATGGGTCCCTTCTCTTTTAGAAAATGTCTTACATGGAAAATGGGGAACAATCATCTTTTTTGAGGTGACCCTTTTGTATGAAATGGGTATTGTTTATGCGAAATTGAAAATAAAATACCGGTTCATATATCTTGTAAATGCATTCTTGTTATTATAGAGCATGTTCTTAGATGCTCCTTTTAAAGTGAATTTGGAGTTTGCTTTTATCCTTTAGTTGAGGGCTGGCTGAAGAGCGAAGCCGTGAAGGAAGGGTCTCAATTTCATCTGTTTCTTTTGTGGCTTTGGAAATTTCTTTTTGGTGTTGTATTCTTTCTAGTGGCCGTGGCCGTGGCTATATAGGGTATCAATTTAGCATTATGGACTCGAGTTATTTTCCCCACTGATACTATGATCGATAGAAGAAAGACAGATTATGTAACATAAAATGATTCTTGGATGAAAATGATGTTTCTTTCAGAAATTAAGAAGTAACTCTTTTCGGGGTAGTTCAAGAGGAGCTTTCATATCATTCTGAGACACGGTGATTGTCTTGTTGAATAAAGAATCTTACTCCCTCTCTCTTTCTCCCTATAGGGTGGTTTTAATCATTCATATTTTAATTATTGCCCATTTGTTTATTAGATTACTCAAATTTTTATGGTAAATGATTCCGGTTTATTGGAAATGCTGGCCAGAGTGTGTGTGTGTGTGTGTGTGTGTGAGTGACTAGTGAGAGACAGTGAGGCAGCATGCGTTTAATTGCTAATTTGCTAGAAATTTAGTTTCGCAAATAGCACAGTTGCTGGCTTTAGTGTTCCTGACAAAAGTATTCCTCTGAACAGGTTATTTTAAAAGGAATATGAGAATAAATGTGGTCTATTCCATACCCTTTTTCTATCCACGTTCTTTCTCCGCAGACCAATTTCTTTCTTCTCTTGAATGATGGCCGTTCTGTTACTGCATAGCTGTAAGGCGTCTTACATTCTTCTCTCTTTCTCTCTCTCTCTCTCTCTCTCTCTTTCTCTCATAATTATTCTACGTTTTCTTTATTGAATTGGTGATTTCTTATTGTTGTCAGATGTGTAAGGATCAATACTACAATACCTAATTCCATGTGTAGGGATCAATCCAATACCTATTGAGTGCCACTGTCGAGGAATTCTATATGGATAACTGATCTGTATACCTTGCATCAGCCTTTGAGATTATCCTAGTCTAAACATTATGTAGCGGCTTTTTCTTTCTTTATGGCTTCTTTTCTCCTGGTAGATTCTATGAGATTTATGTGAGATACTGCCACCTTTCCCATGATTACAACTGAATGGTTATGTTGGATATGAATTGGCCAGGCTCTAATGCTATAAACGAGACCTTTAACCCTAACATTGCCTACGTAACTCGTGTGTACCTTATAAAATGTTTTAAATTCCACTTAGAGATAATTATTACCATATTTTTTTGTTAAAAAAGTAATAATGCATATAATAATGTTTTTCCTATTTATTTGCAAGTGTTGTTCATTATTGAGAAGGTTTAAAAATGATCACATAAATTAGTCCCTACCAAGAGCTAGATGGGTTAATGTTGGTTGATGGTTTGGGCTGGAAAATACCACCTCAACAAAATTTAGCACCTAAAGGTGCCTACTTTTAAAAGCAAGAATAGGCCACCCTTGTTTTGGCTTCGTAGACAGCAAGGTCCATTCTTTTGATTTCTTTAAGTTTATTTCTTCAGACAAGGTATAGTATTCATTAAGTTAGGCATCAGGGTCATGAACATCAAAACGAAAAAAGAGAAGTGCCACTGTGATTATCATATAACTTTGTCTTTACATTTTCTATTGGTATAAAGCTAGCTGGGTTGAACTGCATTCTCTAAATAAGGCATTGAGAAGTGTAGAAGTCTTGGTTTTTCCATGGCATGATGGCAGGACCAAAATTAGAGGCTTCCTTTCTATTAACAGGTTAGCTTGCATTGCAAAGGTTGTGATATGTGAATCCATACATCGTTACAACAAAAGAATACTACCATCAAGGATCTTGATGCAAACTCTTGGTTAGTAATCCATTGTCTCAGTCGTGTTCTAGTCTACCTTCCATTGGCTATTCATTTTTTGCTTCCGATGAATTTAAAGCTAGATCCTCATATTCTCCATTCAAGTTTATTAGTCTGTTACATCAACTGCCAGTGTACTCTCGCAGTTCATAGCATCTTGGAACAATAAACTGGGGATATGTATATCAAATGGTACTATTTAAAGTTATAGTCATTTGGAATCAGTTAAACTTTCTGAACTTCTGAAACTTCTATTATAATTCATTTTTAATCATCCTCCTCCCCTGAGAACAATTTTATCATTGCATGAAAATAAATCCTGTTATATTTTTTCCTACATTGCATTTTGATGTGAAGTCATGAACAGAGATCAACATAATCCCAAAGCGTTAATGTGAGTCCAAATCTTTCGCTAGATTGCATCATTTACATTGGTATCATCATTTTGTGAAAGCAGCTACTCTTGTGGGAAATGTTGTTTTAAATTGTCTGATGATGAAATCGACTTAAAAAAGTGGAAATTAATATGAAAATTTCTATATTTTATGGGGACATTGGAGTGATCTCTTAACAAATGCTTCAAGCTTCTTGATTAGAAATTCTGTCTAGCATATGTGATATCTCTCTGTTTTTTTTTTTTTTTTAAATGTCAATCTTGATATTTTTGCTTTATCATTTGTTTCAGGGCTAGTGACTATTTACATATGAGCAAAGTTACTTTTTATCAAAGAATCAACAGTTGCAGCCATGATTGAATTAGCTTCAGTCCCAACAATTTAGCTCCTTAGCTGTATTTCCTGCCCCCTTTGGCCCTCTTCAGAAGAGGAGAGAAGAAGAATCAGATATTCCAACACGGTAAAACTATGGCTGAATTTGGTTCTGAAAGATCAAAGCCATGGAACATATACACAAGTTCAGACCCAAGCCCATCTCAAACAGGAGGGAATCAGGAAGCTTCATGGAAAAGCTTTGGAACATCCATGAATGCCATTTCTTTTGGTTTTGTTGCCACTGCTATCTTGATATCAATGTTTCTTATCATGGCCATTTTTGAACATCTGTTTAGGCCAGGTCCTTTTTCTTCATCTGAAAGTCTGGCCAACGATTCTCCTGAATCCAGACCTGTAGAGAAACTTTGCAAAGAAAGAGTAAGTCTATCTCTATCCCATCATGCTTTCAATGAATTTTTATGCAAAGCCATTTTATGTTGGCTTTTCTTTCATGATATATCAATAGGCCAAGACTCCAATAGGTCTTGTTGCATTGCCTGCATTTCTTCTCTTTTCTAAATAATCCTTGAATTAAATGACAAGTTGTACTTGTCATTGGAAGATATCCATATATCTTCTATGCTCTCCAATCTGAGATGTGAGAGAACTCGTAACAAAAATTTTTTGGTGAATTTTGTTAACAGGTTTCTGCATCGTATGCATCTGACTTCTCAGTGTTGATGCCAGGACAGCATTGTCCCACCTACATTGCACAACCTGCTCCTCTCCCCTGCACAAGGGAAGGAATCTATTGGCCTCCCCATGAACATAATTTTGTACATCCTTAAGTATATATTATACCTGTGCCCAAGCATCACAAAGGTCCAATGTATATTTACAACTTTCATCGATTCCTTGATCATCTAAGTTGAGATGTTATTATATCTCCAAGTCTGTTTGTTGGTGAAATCAGATCTTTCTCCTCTTGTCTACCTCTGAAAGCTGAAAACCCCCCTCAGGTTAACATATCAAGCATGAGCCAAGGCTAAATAAATATCACAACTTGCTTCTCCATCACGGCATATATGATTCTCGAAGCACAAAGTTTTGATTCTGTTTAGCCGCATTATTCACCCTTTCCTTGGATATGGTTTTAAAAGAAAACTTAAAATTATTAAATGAAAAGCGTTATACCCAAATTAAGTGGGTAGTTTTCATTTCAAATTAAAACTACTAGTCATTTGGTTTACAACACGTGCCTTTAATAATTCATGCACATAGCACGCGTCTTCAACTAGTTTGTTCTAAAAGAGACGTAAAAGATTTGTGAGAACGATAAATGACTTGATCCGTAGCATTACATTTACTTGCAATTTTATTTACAAAAACCTAACAAGACTCAAATATTATAATCTTCAGTATTTTAATAGTTAACACGTGAAAATATAAACTTTTTATAATATATATTTTTTTAAAAATACATTTAGAATTTATCAAATGTGTAGCTAACGCAGTCAATACAGCATGAGAAAAAACCCCTCCTGCCATCCGGTCGGCTACGCTACGTACCACCATCTCGAGTGTAATTTTAGATAACATGTTTTTTTTTTTCAAAATAGAAAAGACGAAAGAATAAAGAACGGCTTTCTTGCACATTGTCGATTGGGTTTTTCTGTCTGACCCCTTCATTTTAATGTGTTCTACTAACCCGGGGTAGCTAGTATGCACATAGGCCATCACATATAGCCACCCCCCCCCAACTTTTGCAACACCTAATACTCGACGTTGAGCCCTTGCCCGTGTGATTTTATGCCGCCTCTGCCTTTTCGTAATTAGCATCTACAATTAGAGAAAAATATCGTAGGTGGAAATAAAGAACAGGCGCCTCTAGGCTTCAAAGCTTCTCCCGTCACCTCCATCCATCCATCCATCTTGATCTTCCCCTCCCTTTTCCTTCAATCCCATCCATTTTCTAAGATTGATGGAGGATGCTACCTAAGTTTCGCTGTAACTCCATCTCTACATCTTTTTTCTTCGTTCATCCCACTATGGATCCTCAACCACTTCTTCATCCGCTAATATTACAGTCAAAAGAGAATACTTAACCCGGAGAGAAATCCTGCCCTTCTCAACAACAAGTCTGGCCCCCGAGACCATCCAATAACCAGGAGTTTCCTGAGGCCCCCTCACCATTTCTGTTGCATCAACAAATTTCAGTAGCTTTGGAGCTTGAACAGCCAAAGGAGGGCCTCCAGGATAAACAGCAGAGTTTATGTTCACATCGGCTGGCCGCGGAGGTGCCTTCTGAGCTGTTGTGAAATGATGGCTGATCAGTGTTGATATAAATCCTGACTTTGGAGACAATCCTGGAGATCCATCCCACTCTGGACGTTTTGCAATCATAGCGCCCACAACGGTTGAGAAGTGGAGTCTCAAGAAGAGTATATTTTTAAATCCATGGTTTTCAACCTGTAACTGGGCCCCAGTTACTATTGATAGATCTTCGTCGGACTCCACAGGAGCAGTGCAGACATGAGAGAAGCTCTTCCATTGAACTTTCTCATAGTATCTATGATTAAAGGAATCTTGGCGGAAGCTGGCACTCGGATCATCCTTGAGTTGGAAGATTTTGGGAAGAGACAAGAGGTGCTGCAAGTGGATAGCCAAACGGTTGCTCCTTTTACCTTCTAGATAAAGCCGGAGACCCGTCACTGGTCTCTTTCTGACATCAACCTTCCATGAAATAAAGGGAAAAAAAAATACAAACAAGTTATGGTTTTTAACAACACAAGAAATGAGTGCGGAACTTTGCACACTAAATTTGAATTGTTTGTTCTTTAGGAGAATTCTAGGACTTGTCTATGAGTGCAGTGAAATATGGATTATCCACAACAGTCTTCATTTACTCCATCAAACCAAACAACAACCCAGATTTGTTCCTTCTCTTGGATTTAAAGATGGTATAAGTTAATAACATGTGCATAGTTGCTCAAGTCAAAGGGGAAACAATATATATAACTTGTATGTGCAGCCAATGGAAAAATAGAAATTTGACAAGAGAAGAAGCTTTACTGGAGCGGTGTTCACATAAAGCTTCGGGCCCATTAAGCTAAACTGCAAAGATGGGCTACTTTGATGCCTCCGTTGTGGACCAAGTGGAAGGTCGCTAAACACAGGTGCCCATTGCCTTGGCAGCTGAAACTCCAGAAATTGGTGGAGCTCTTCAATTGGT
Organism: Platycarya strobilacea; assembly: GCA_036898215.1. Classification (NCBI taxonomy): domain Eukaryota; kingdom Viridiplantae; phylum Streptophyta; class Magnoliopsida; order Fagales; family Juglandaceae; genus Platycarya; species Platycarya strobilacea. Next base: position 435,586 of record CM072557.1, on the reverse strand, counting down.
GGTTTATCTGCAAGAACAAAAGCCAGACAGAGATAAGACAGACAACTAAGAACAATGCTTTCCTAGTTGTCCAGCTACTGTTTCAGGCAGAACGTTTATTGAAGCATTGCTTATCGATTGAAAATACCAAATAAAGAAAATAACCCGAGTTTTTTATTGGAAGAAGAACATAAAGGATGGATCAGATCTCAAGAAGAACAATATGTTAATTAATTTATTAAACAAGTTAATCAAAGAAAACTCGTGTCTGAAGAGCTATCAGGAAGAGATACAATTCCAATCATTTAAGAAATCATAAACTAAATAGACACTTCTCTGAAATAAGATAGACCAAACTACTAGAGAAATGGCATGTTAATATGACTCAGTTTCTTGAAAGCAATAATGCAAACACAAATGCAATACATAGACGGAAAATTTAGAAGGATCATGTTTACATCGTAAATAAAGATTTATGGCATGGCTCAAGAATCCACTCCCTGGGACTCCATTCAATAGAGAGGTAATTGGAATGAAGGACATTGAGATGACATCAGGCCCGGACTGGACAGTTTGTAACCACTCATTATGAGATAGGTGTCTACTATCACTTCCACCTCTTCTCTTGCAAATGCTAAGAATATCCTGTGATTAAACTCATTAAACAAACACATGCAAATATAAACAATACCAAGAGAAATATTGTTTCAGAATTCTTTAGCAGAGTTCTTCAACTATGCTATCAAGAACATTATATGGTAACAAACCTCCTTGTGTGAATAGGAACTCGATGGACTGATATCTGCAAACCTCAGACGCTGTTCCCTAATTTCAAACTGAAAATAAAAGTGATTAGTGAGTTACCTGAAAGGAGAAATCTCCAAAATAGGACTGATACGGCTGAAAAAGTAGTTTGCAAAAGAACAGACAGCATTACCAATATGAATCAGCATTATAAGGTTCTTAAGTGCCAGACAAGACAGATATTCCAGCCACAACTATAGCATACATGAGCAGAGACTATGAAAGGCCAAACTACAGTCATGAAGATGAGTATTACATTCTTAAATATGCATCATTCATGTGTGCATTTGTGCCGCAGGGGTGCCTAGTGAAGAGGAGAAAAAAGCGGGCGGTAAGATAGGGAAAGTGATGATCTTGATGTTTGTTGTGGTAAATAAAGCCTTTAGGATTCATTGATTTAGGGCTTGAAAAATTGAATCTTGGTGGCTAAAGGAGGTTTTATAATTTCATTCACAAACCTTTTCATTCTGGTAAACTTGTTCAGAAACCATGCCATTTTTTCCATTAGCATCTGAAAATCTTTTATCTGCCATCTCCTTCAATCTTTTCTGTACATCAGCAGGCTGCAGAGTAGATGAATGCTGCTGCTTCACATATATTACATCCTTCCCTCCCATCTTTATGCTAACAACAACATGGGTACCGAATGTGTCAATAAACCTGGAATGATTGAAAATGTCAAAAATGCATTCCAGTTCTTACACTTGTATATGGTGCATTAAGATCAAATAAAAAAGAAACGGATCAGAATGAAAATGAAACAGATCTTAGTGTACTGAATATTAACAAAAGTTAAAATGAAATTTACATTCCTTCTGCACTTGTATAATCTTACTTTTCTTCTCCTTAAATCAATTTCACTACTTAAAAAGAAATTATTAAGGCCCGGTTTGGATTGGGAGATATGATGAGCTGAGATGAGTTTAGTTTATTTTTTAATATTATTGTTGTTTTAGGAATTGAAAAAGTTGAATTGAGATTTGAAAAATATATATTAGAATTTGAGAAAACTGTATTGAGATTTGTGTTTTGTATAAAATTTAGAAAAGTGTAATGATGAATTTGAGATGAGCTCGTCTCGTCTACGAATCCAAACCGGCCCTAAGTCAGTTACACTACACTACTTTACTAACTGTAGTACACTACACTACTAAACCGGCAATATGGAACCAAACAAACGGCTAGATAGAACTTGGCTATACAATTTGTTATCCTACTGATAGCATCATGTCAAAATATGATGAGTTTTAAGGTTGTAGAGCAAACATAACCTCTTGCTTGCAAGCAACTGCTAACTGTAGTAGACAGTCTTTATTTATATATTTATTGGATATTTTTTTACTTGTTGAAAAATGTCCAGTAACACTGGCTATCACGGCCTTAATTCAACAAAAAAAAAAATCAGAACTGCTCTGGATACTAATTCAGAAAATAAAAGCTTGAATTTTAGACACAGCCAAGAATCATTTTTTTTTTTTCAGAAAGAGATGGCTTTCGATGTAACTAGACTCTCTTGCTCCATAGAAAATCAAAACTATGGATAGTGAGATGATGAGATGAGATGGTTTTAGATAAAAGTTGAATAAAATATTCTTAAAATATTATTTTTTAATGTTATTATTATTTTGGAATTTAAAAAAGTTAAATTATTTGTTATATTTTGTATGAGAATTTGAGAAATTTGTAATGATATGATGAGATGAGATGAGATGAGATGGTTTTTGTGTTAACGTATCTAATTAAGATTGTTAGCTGTCCAGTATCTTATCATTATTTTTCTGTTATTCATATTTATCTTTCTGTTATATACTAGCTGTATAGATAATTTCCTTCCTTGTAAATGTAACGTATGGGCTGACACCCAAGATACATAAGTTATATGGTTGCACCAAAGGGCAAGCTTTTCCAAAAATTCTCTCGAGTACCTTTTGGTTTCTCAGTATTTTGACATTTTGTATCCGAATGGAGCCTTAGAAAAAGTAAAGGAAAGAAAAATATTTATCAGGGAATAGAAAAAACTTAAAAAAGAAGACTGCTTTGTACAGGTTTTAAGCAGGAATTCAGCCTTCAGACAGTAAAAAAGTGTTACTAAATTTCTCAGATAACAAACCTAATTATTAGTTGGGTAAAATTATATATAAATGGATACACATTGGCTCTTATTATTTCAGAATAACTATTCAAGATGGGATATCCACAAAAATTAATTTAATTATTAGTCCATGTTATTGAGACTAGTCAAAACCAACCACTGTGACACCAACTCATTACAATATCAGTAGAATAATCCTCTATAATCATTGTTGCAGAGGAAGAGAGAGCTACTGCTTTTTGCTCTAACATTAATGCATAAATGCCTGTCCAAACACATGCATTATAAAGTGGTCACAAAAGCAACACATATTACCAGATGGGAAAAGAGCAATAACCTCGCCAAGACTTCTACTAACAAAGGAAAATATATTGTAACACTTTTATGTCTTTCTCTGGTTGACATTGGTAGAAAACGGAAAGAATGATTAAAATCACACGTTCTGAACCATGGTTCTATTTTATTGACCATTTCATTTGACTCTTAGACAATAAACTTCCTCCTCCATAATCAAGAAATCAAATACTAGCATTCAGCGATAGAAAGCTTTAAGAGTAAGCTTCACATCGGAGCAACAACAATGCCATTGTTTGATTAAAAACAAAATTAGGTAAAATCTAAATCTCACCTTGCCAAGGCAGATGGATCCCATGATGATGGGACGGCTTTCATAACATGATCACAGAATACCATCTGGGATTTTTCCAATGCAACTGTATAGAGTGTGATGAACACCCCATCAAAAGCAAGGGCCTTAGTATTGGCAGCATCTTTCTGCCAACAACCCGAGAACTCAAACATGGCATTGAAGAGGCCCGAAGGAATTTTTCCAGTCAAATTTATATCCTGGTTGAACTGCTCTGACATCTGTCACAGAGAGGGAGAGAAACGTGTCAAGACACCCTACAATGGTCCCCTACAATTGTTTTACACAAAGACAAATAAACGTCGATTCAGCAACATATTTCTCAGGCGGCTATGCTATCATGGTGAATAACAGGGTTTAAATCGTTCAAATAAGAACCTCAGGGGCCAAATTCACAGGAAAAATAAAAAATAAACTTGAAAGACCAACAAAAAAGACAACTGACTTAAGAAACCACGAATCAACTAGTTTTAACCAGTAGTGCTGCATAACTTATCAAGAAGTTAGTGAGGGAACTGCATAACTTATCAAGAAGTTAGTGAGGGAACAATACCTGTTGGAAAGAGAGGACGTCAGACCTGAACCGTGCGCGTTCCCCCTTGTCACATTTTATTGATTTGGGGACATTTGGGAGGACAAATCCACCAGGCAAAACAATCTCTCTACTCCCATCTTCATCTATCTCAATCAACCGTGAACGTTTCGAATCGCCTTTACAGTACTTGAGCCTCAGGTCTTCTGATATATCATATCCACATCCGATCGACCCAATTGCGATTTCAGCAGCTTTTGGGGCTGGAAGCTTTAGCGCCATTTACTCTATCATCCCTATTCTTCTTCACTTAAACACGATTCAACCTGCACTTACGATTCCGATAAAAAATTTCAGCTCAAATTACACTACTTGTTAAACATTTTAAAAAATAAAACAGATCCAAACCGCACGAAAGAGTTGAAGACATGCAGTTTTAACTGAAATTGTGGATATATCATACAAGTTTCAGTATGAAGCGGATCCAAACTGAAGAAAAAAGTTCAATTTTCCCTGTTCAACTCTAATTACGCAGATTTCAGGAAAAAAAAAAAAAAACCCAAGCTCGAGGCATAGTTCAATAATTGTCTATTCAGCACAAACTAGCAAATTTCACACATTTAAAACACATAGATCAGATCTAACTTCTTTACCAAATCAAGGAAATGCGCGTTCGGCTCAAAGTTTTTAAGAAAATGCATACATTTTTTTTCAAACATGTAATTGAAGCAGGAACGTCAATCGGTTCATCACAAATGGCATTACGAAGCACCGAGAACCTTGGCTCGAGGTCTGGAAATTTCGAGGCGAGTCTAAAGAGAGAAAGAGCACTAATGTCGCGAAGAGACGGGGAGACTGTGTTTGTGTGCCTGAGAATTTGAGAGGTAAATACATGAGGTTTGGTTTGGTTTGACCAATTCATTTGAGAGAATGGGGTGTGTTTGACACGTGCGAGAATGTGACTTTTCACATAGAGTAAAGTCAAAAGTGTCCCAAGTTTCAACGCAGACCACTCTAAAGTCACCCAGCAACTAAAAGAACGCTAAAAGACTGCCAATCACGCTGCATAACAATGTTTTATGTTTGAAAATATATATATATATTTTATGTTTATTACCTTTCTTAGTTTGTGCTAAATGAGATTTTTAAGGTAATAAGTTGAGAGGAAATAGATTGAGATAAAATTTAAAAATTGAATAAAATATATTTTTTATTATTTTAAATTTTGAAAAAATAAAATGATTTAGTATATTTTATATAAAAGTTTGATAAAATTATAATGATTAAACGAGATGAATGAGATATTTTTAGATTCAAATCTAGTCTTATAGCACACTATTTATATGATTTAAATAATAATATTTATTGTATGAAATTTACAAATTCAGAATCTATCCTATAAATTAAATTAAATTATATAAGTATTTTACTAAATGTACTTTACAGTTTACACACCGATTTAATAATATAATTTTTAATAATTTAGTGCATATTACTCAATCACGGTTAATTATTTGGTTTGAAAATGATATCATTTTTTCAATTTGAATACATTAAAAATAAAATGATGGTCAAATAGATTTTTTTTTTTTGAAATTTGAAATTTTATTATATCGAAAAATTATGTGATTATATGTACACTGCCATGAATCTTTATATTTTGTTAGATTTATATATGTATGTGTCAAGAACATCGATATCATAGCAAAATTGTGTGTTAATTGTAATCAAACAACGATTTGATCTATTATCTATATATATATATATAATGTTTTATAATAGATGTTAGTTAACGATTACTAACTATATGTAATTTCCGATTTTTGACGTTTATAATAGACATGCATGTGTAAATGGCTAATAAATGTTAGAATTAGAAAGGAGCTACATACTTACGTAGATGGAAATCCCGGGGCCCCTTGCCCATGGATATTGATCCATCAGCTTGTTTTGCTAATATAATAAATGTATTTCGTGTAGTACTTAATTCTTTGATATTGTGACTAGAAATATGGCCATTAATATAGCATTCACATGTCCTAAGGGCGGGCTTAGTAAATTAATCTCGATTCTATTTTTCATGCACATGCACATGCACAGATATATATATATATATATATATATATAATACTTTCGACGATCGATGGCTTGCACATTCAAATTTCAATATATAGTCCAAATAGAGGATCAGACGTGTTATAACTTGCTACATGTGATGTGACGCATAATCTCACATAAAGCACGTGGCTTGCCTAAAGCTAGCTACTTCAAAATAATTCAATGGCTAGCTTTGATTTCAAATAATTTTTTTTTCTTTTAAGATTTCAAATAATTAATTAATGAAGTGATGAATTCATTTGGAACGCATCATCTGCGAGGGGACACGTGCATTTTAATTTACTACCAATTACAATATTTCTAGATCCACAAACTCCGGGTACCACATTTGGATTATATATTATTTAAACAAAAGAAAGGACTTATTTAAAAAAAAAAATCAAAATAATATTTCTTATGATCAGATTTTGCTTTGATTTAAAGAAAATAATACTAAAAAAATATATAAAAAGCATGTTTAATTAATGGTGTATTTATTTACTGTCGTTATTTTTTGGATTAGAAAAAATATTTGTTGAAAAAACAATAATAAAAAAAAAGTCTTCCACTATTATTATTATTATTATTATTAAATCAATCCTTCCACATCTACTACGTTGCCCATCCTAGCTAGGCCTTTCCCGTTGGTATCTTCATATAAATTTGTAAGCATAAATGTCTTTCAGATATATAGTAGAGATTAGTAGCCTTGCTCAATCTATGACTACAGTGTCAGAGCTAGCTAGTTGATGCTGCTCAAACCTCGCGTTTAAACCCCTCCCCCCCCCCCCCCCCCCCCCCCAAAAAAAAAAAATGAGGGGTTATTCGAAGATCAAAGTGATAGATGAGACCCAGAAATCCAGATCCATGGAGTCTTGGGATGTTTCAGTATCATTTCCTCATCCTGATCAAACCTTAAAACCCACCAAAAACGTCATGACTAACTCATCTGAAGCCCAAGAAAGCAATCAGATCAGCAACAGCAACAGCAACAACATGACCAACAACCAAAAGTGTTTACCAGATCAGCAAGTTGATCATCAAGACAAAGCCGGTAACTATAAGCTGGAGAGGTTTGGCGCTGTACTGAGCAGGAACTGCTCTGTTTCTTCAAACTCTGGATTCCAGTCTGCAGTTAAGAGGGCATTGTCAATGAGAAGATCATCATCAGTTTCCGAGAGGTACTGTAGGATCCATGACCAGTCTATGACACTAGCATCCCCCACTACTGATGATGATCATCATGATGCTGCTGATGATGGGGACAGTACAGCGAGGGCGTCAAGAAGAAGAAGATCATCAATGGATCCGAAGAAACACGGGCCGGGAGGCAAGATCCTTAAAGCCTGTAAGCGCCTTTTTGGACAATAGCTTTTCTTTTTTATGTAATATTTAATTAGACAAACCAATCAAGCTGAACACTACGGTGTTTCATACCTTGATCATGAGGTGCCTTTTTTTTTTTCCTTTTCTTTTTTAAGTTTTTGTACTTCGATCAATGAGTTCTCGTGAGAGTTTTGTATGGTTTAATGAGTTCCTTTTTGTTTTCTTTTTTCATATATATATATATATATATATTCTAAAACAGATTTAGAAATAGTGTCATTTGGTTTGCATTATTATTAAGTGTTGCATGTTTTATTGCAAGTGTACTTTTAATTGATAATGTAAAACGTCTAAGAAATAGCTTTTGAATGATACCATATCTTACTTTCTCACAGTTTAATTTGAATCTCGATCGATAAGTAAAGTTGTTTAATTTAGTTCTCTAGCTAGGAACTTGAAATTTATAATTAGGAAATATTAAAAAAAAAAAGGCATTACCAATTGTGGGTAACCTTTGGAGGCATTAATCATGCATTATGAAGAATTAATATTAAAATGAATAATGAACCATCCAAATTAGTGAGATTGTATGAGTTAGCATATGTATTATTCTGCGTTTAAAATGGCAAGATGTCCACTACAATCATTACTACTATAAAGATTATAAAGTCTCTTAATTTGTCAATTTATAAGGAATCGTTTCACTTTTATTTTCTTATATTTTGTTGTAACTTTGGGACGAGCCATCATTATTACATTATTATTATTATTATTATTATTATTATTATGAAGAGAGAGAGAGAGAGAGAGAGAGAGAAAGAGAAGGGGGAAGGGGAACAAGCAGAAAAAATGGATGTTGGGCGGCTACCTAAGATGTTGGGCCATAAGATGTGGGCGGCTACCTAAAAAACACAAAAAAAAAAAAAAAAAGGATGTTGGGCGGCACTTAAGGCCGAACAAATACAAACAACAGCCCAAGTGAGACCCGCTGGACAACGGCCTGTTGTTGTTGTTTGTTTGTTTTTTTTAATAATAAAATAATGGTAGCTTCTAATAAAGCCACAAAAATATTCGCTCTGGCAGTTTCTTTCTCGGTTGTTTTTGGTGTTTGCTTCATTCCCTAATTACCTAAATGACCTTCATTTTTCTTATTATTCTTCTTCTCTCCTTTCTTTAACAATTGTCGTTCTTTTTTTTTTTTTTAGGAACAATTGTTGTTCTGTTAATTCCAAACATTAATGTTTAAAAAAAAAAAAAATCAAACATTAATTTATATCGTAATGACTTGGAATAATAATGATTCGACCAATGTGATTGATAGGTTGATATTGAAGTTTCTTTTTTTTTTTTTTTTTTAATTTAACTCGAACTTAACCTAATTACTTCATATTTTATAATAATTTTAAAATTAAGACTACAAAAAATTGTGTTTATATCATTTAGCAGTATAAAAAATTATACTGTCGGATATAGACATTGGCATTGCAATTGGTATCCATTGAAAATACAGTGGCGGAGAGACAGAGAGAAAAAGATCAGGAATTGAAAACATGAGGCGTGGGTGCATGAATGCCTATGGAAACAGTAAACATTATTCTTCCAAAACAGACCCCACTTTCCTATTTTCGACTCCTAAAAACCATCCTTAATTCTCTCTTTTTCTTCCTCTGCTATTGTTCGTTTCCATCTACATACTATCTTTCATGCTTTTAATCTTCTTCTTTAATCTCTCTCTCTCTCTCTCTCTCTCTCTCTCTCTCTCTCGTCATTGTTTGTTTTCTTATTTATCAGTGATCTTTACTCTCACACCTTTAGGTACGTACTCGGGATTTTTTTATTTTTATTTAAACTCAAATATAATTGAAGCATTTTCATTCTGTCCAAAATTTAATATTGATTGTGTGTGTGTGTGTGTGGTTTTTTTTTTTTCTTTAATGGAATTGCAGATTTGGTATAAAAAAGGGGTCTGATTTGGGATCAGTCAGCAAGAGCGAGTCTGATATACACATAATAATGGAGGGTGAAAGTGACGGTGGTTGTACTGATATTAATGGAGAAGGGGTAGAAGAAACGACATCACCTAAGAACAGGGTAAAGTTCTTGTGTAGCCATGGCGGGAGGATCCTCCCTAGGCCCATCGATGGCCAGCTCAAGTATGTGGGTGGAGAGACACGTGTTATCGCCATTCCTCGCAACATTTCCTTCTCAGGTTTTGAATGTGATATCATCATGATCGCCTCAATCCAATCTATAACATATCTCATGAACTGAATGAATGTGTGCAAAAATTTGCATTTCAGAATTCATATGAAAATAAGATTCGCATGTTGGTGGTATTAAATTTGTCTTATGTCGTCGAATAACATAAATGTACTCTTATTCCGCAATGAATGGTGGTATGGTTGTTAACAGAGCTAATGAAGAAGGTGGCTGCAGTGTTTGATGCAGACACGATCCTCAAGTACCAGGTAATCCCAGAGGATCTTGATGCATTGGTGTCTCTTAGATCGGATGAAGACCTCAAGCATATGCTGGATGAATATGACCGCCATGAAAGCAAAGGAACTCCGAGGCTCCGAACCTTCCTGTTCCCATCCAACCCCATCACGATCGACGACCAAGCCACCTACCTTGAACCCCATCATGCACTGGAGCAACGTTATGTTGATGCCATCAATGGGATTATCCGCACAACCACTGCTTCTACACTCACCCCTATAAATGCAAATCGTGTTACATTTACCGTCTCTTCCGCTTGCTCTTCTCCCCATTGTTCTTCCCCAAAAGCTCAAAATGTTGATCCTTTGTATGACAGCATCTCAGCAAATGGTTACAGGCAGAATGATCTGGTTTCTATGCACAAGGTCCATAGTTCCCCTAGCCTTTGCAGCCTCAACAACTTCCTGAACCAGAGCAATGGTCTTGGGAACCAACACTTGTGTCAGCACCACCACTGCAAAAACCATGCACACCAACATCACCATGGCTATCATCATCACAGACCACCAATCGATCCTCATAATAAAGGTATTGGTGGTGAAATGTTAGCTCGAACTTTATCATCGGGCAGGGCTGATACAGGGAGGAGCCTAATGGGTTATGGCATAAACAACTATTACCCATCAATTAGGCACAGAAGAGAGGTTAGAGGCTGCAATGTGTGTGGATATGAATGTGGCTTCTATGGGTGTTGCGGGCTTGAGATATCAGGTACCAGGAGTGTTCCTCGGAGTCCTAGATAAACCATTTCGAGAGATAAGGCATGATGAAGATAAAGCTATCAGAAGTGAGTGAGGATAGAAGAACTCGTAAATATTCTTACAGATGATTAGAGCCATTGGTCAGGGTTGAAACTCAAACAGATTGTAAGCTACATGAAGATATTACAGACATGTAGGTAGATATAAAAGAACAAACATTAAACGAGAAGCAAAGATGAGTAGCTCCTATGCAATTCTCCCCCCTTCTCTCTCTCTCTCTCTACAAATATATATATATATATATATACAGACATGAAAATCATCGGCAGAATCATCAATGACATAATGCATGACAATTTCTTCCCTCAAGTCCGTCATGTTGCATTTATGCAATATTTCTTCGAAAAGTAGCAATTGCACCAAGATTTTGCGACTGAGGGAACTTTAAATAGTCTTTAAATAAATCTCTATTTTCAATTGCATTCTTTTCCCCAGAAGGCAAAATATAACTCTATGTAACCCTGACCAAGTTAATCCAATCCCCACAAAATCAGTTCTTATACACATTAGCAAAGAGTAAGCGTTGAGCCGCAACAACAACATGGGTACCAAATGTGTCAATAAACCTGGAATGATTGAAAATGTCAAAATTGCATTCCAGTTCTTACACTTGTATTTATATGGTGCGTTAAGATCAAATAAAAAGGAAACAGATCAGAATAAAAATGAATCATTAACAAAAGTAAAAATGAAATTTACATCCCTTCTGCACTTTCTATAATCTTTCTTTTCTTCTCCTTCAACGAATTTCACTACTTCAAAAGAAATTATTAAATCATTACGATTGCCATACGGAATCAAACAAACAGCAAGACAAAACTTGGCTATTCAACTTGTTATCCTACTGATAGCACATGTCAAAATATGATTGAGTTTTAAGGTTATAGAGCAAACATACCCTCTTGCTTGCAAGCAAATGCTAATTGTAGTAGACAGTTTTTTTTTTTTTTGGATTTTTTTTTATTATATAGTTACATGGCCTTAATTTAACGAAAATAAAAAGTAAATCAGAACTTCTCTGGATACTAATTCAGAAAATAAAAGCTTTAATTTTAAAACACAGCCAATAATTTTTTTTTTATTTTCTATAAATAGATGATTTACATGTAACTATAGAAAATCAAAACTATGGACAATTTAGAAAAAGTAAAGAAAAGAAAAATATTTATCGGGGAATAAAAAAACTTAAAAAAAGAAGACTGGTTTGTACAGGTTTTAAGCAGGAATTCAGGCTTCAGACGGTAAAAAGTGTTACTAAATTTCTCAGATAACAAACCTAATTATTAGTTGGGAAATTTTATATATATGGATCGATACACATTGGCTCTTATAGTTATTATTTCAGAAGAAGTATGCAAGATGAGATAAATCCACAAAAATTAATTTTAACTATTAGTCCATGTTATTGAATTTGAGACCAGTCAAAACCAATCACCATGAAACCAGTCAATAATTAATTAATGTATATAATCATTGTTGCATAGGAAGAGAGAGCTACTGCATTTTGCTCTAACATTAATGCATAAATGCAAATGCTGGCCAAACACATACATAATACATTATAATTATAAAGTGGTCACAAAAGCAACACATATAATTACCAGATGGGAAAAAGATCAATAACCTCGCCAAGCTACCCCCCCCCTCTCCTCCCTCAATAATTGAGAAATCAAATACTAGCATTCAGCAACAGAAAGCTTTCAAGAGTCAGCTTGGCATCGGATCAACAACTGCCATTGCTTGATTAAAAACAAAATTAGGTAAAAATCTCACCTTGCCAGGGCTGATGGATCCCATGATGATGGGACAGCTTTCATAGCATGATCACAGACTACCATCTGGGATTTCTCCAATGCAACTGTATAGAGTGTTACGGGCAGCTCTGGCCAGCCAAGTGAGAACATAGATGAACGGGAAAGAAAGAATAATAAATATATTTCTTGTAAAATAAAAATGGTATTATAAACTTTGACGTTTTAGAGCATTATGATTGGATTTATTATTACATCAAATGTAAATTTAATAATTTTATTTAAAATAATCTTATATTGAACTCATTAAAATTCACCAACTCAAATTTTATATTATAATACTTGAGTATCATCTATTATATTTAAAAGATTACCATTCACCCATAAAAATATATTTTTTATTGTATTTTAATATGTTTGTTAAATAAATAAATTAAAGATGTGTTTATTAGTTTTTTAAATTGTATACTATATTATTATTTTGATGAATTTAATAATGAATCTAATGTAAAATTATGGATGTGAATATATTAATTTTTCATCAAACTTATACTTTCTATCAAATTTTGAGAGAAGTTTTGATATAGACAATGTCAATATTCTAAAATAATACTCTTTGAGTAAACTTTCATCATATCATCGTTCCTCTCTCACAACTTTCTTTTCTTTGAAAACTAAACTAACAATCACCAATCATTCCATCACGGCCACACTGCAAATAATCCAACCACGTCCAACAATTAAAAAGACTAAAATCACAACAAACAATCAAACATGCTGTATCCTTCTTTTTCCTTGTTTTTGGCTTACACATCTCTTCCAATTTAAACAAGAGAAATGCTCAGCTAAAATGCCATTCAATCCATGGATACAAAGCAGATAGAGGTCTTGTGACATGGAAGATCAGTAAAGAAACTAAAACGGTTGTGATCCTCAAGAGAACTCACCCTTTCTCTCCTCTCTTTGGAAGATGTTGTTAATTTATACTATGAGCATTTTTTTTTATATTCACCCATGCTGTGTTACAATACAAAGCATTTGATATTTCACCCTCTTGTAGCAAATTGTTTCAGGGGAAGTGCCCTCCAACCAATATCCCGCCTGCAGAATCCTCCTGACCAGTTAATTTCATCAACAGCCTGGTAAGCTCGATCCCGTGCCTCTTCAAGATCTCTTCCCTTTGCAGTGACCCCAAGAACACGTCCCCCAACTGCAATGAAGTTACCCTCCGAGTCTTGGGTTGTTCCTGCATGGAATATCTTAACACATGAACTAACATGCTCTGCTTCTTCAAGGTTTCTAATCACAGTTCCCTTCTCATAGGCCCCAGGGTAGCCCTTACTTGCCATCACTACCACCATGGCCGACCCTGGGGACCAGTTCAGCGATACTCCGCTTAGCTCTCCTCTACAGGCTGCAAGCAGAACTTGTGCCAGATCAGACTCCAACCGAACCATCAACACCTGCTTACCATCAAGATCAGAAGTTTAAACACCATATAACACACGCATACACACACACACACACAAATTAAATAATAATTATTAGAGGATCAATAATAAAGAGTGAATTGGGATATGCTACACTAATGTATTCTAGCCTAATATGTAGTCTTAGATCAACTCATGACACGACAAGCTCTTTCAAAATGCAAATCATAAAAGTTCATTGAAGATCAATTTTATCAGACTTCTTAAAAGACTAAAAGAAAAGCAAACTTCAACAACTTCCAAATGATAACAGCACCAAACCAAACTAAGCTGTGAAGTTAGATATTTGATTGTGAGTTTTGAAGGAAAAAACTTATGATTGTGCTTCTTGAAGGTCAGCTGGGCCATTGGTATTTTGATTTTTTGAAAGAACATATTATAGAATTAATTCAGTCTGTCCACTGACCTGACACTCTGGATCTCCAAAACGCACGTTGTACTCAATTAGCTTCGGTAAGCCAGACTTCTTCTCAATCATGAGCCCCGCATACAAAACCCCAACGAACTTGCACCCCTCTGCAGCCATTCCTTTTACAGTAGGGAGAATTATGGATTCCATGACTAATGACTGAAGTTCTCTTGTTAATATGGGTGCAGGGGAATATGCCCCCATCCCACCTGTATTGGGTCCTGTATCACCATCCCCAACTCGTTTATGGTCCTGAGCAGACTCTAGAGCAATCGCGTTCTCTCCATCCACCAAGGCAAAAAAAGACACTTCTTCTCCTTCCAAATATTCTTCAACAATGACACGACAACCTGCAGAACCAAAAACACCCTTAACAAGCATTGAATCAACAGCCTCATATGCTTCCTCCAAAGTTGTAGCAACAATAACTCCCTTTCCAGATGCCAATCCATCTGCTTTGATAACAATTGGGGACCCTTGCTCTTGGATGTATTGCTTTGCGGCAGATGGACCAGTAAATGTTTTGTACTGCACAATTAACTACTGAATTAGCAGCATATTGTGTGAAAATGGTGACATGCTAATGAAAAAGCAACTATTGTAAACCTGCAAACTTTGCTTCCAAAAAAGTAAAAAAAAAAAAGCCAAAATACCAAAATAAGTACACATAAATTTAAAAGGGCGGACAGGAATGCTACTTAAAAATAAGACCAAGAGTATAGGGATGGAAACATCATAATGGAGAGTGAGACTATATGCAGCAAAGTCGTAATAATATCAATTGAAGAGATGGTATGAAGAAGTGCCTAAAACTAAGAAAAATGGGAAGACCAACCTTAGCAGTTGGAATTCCATACTTATCACACAAATTCTTCATGAAGTTCTTGGAACCTTCCAAAGCAGCAGCCTCTGCTGAAGGTCCAAAAGTAGGGATTCCAGCCTTAGATAGATCATTTGCAAGGCCTGAAACAAGAGGAGCCTCTGGTCCCACGACAACCAGTCCCACACCCCATTTGCGGCAGAAGGATATTACAGCAGAGCTGTCAAAGATGTCAAGGTCTGAAATACAAGTGGCACTCCCCGAGTTGGAAATCCCAGCATTACCAGGCGCACAGAAGACTGCATCAACAGAGGAAGATCTCTGCAAGGCATAGCAAAGTGCATGTTCTCTTCCCCCTCCACCAATGACCAAAACCACCACCCTCTCTTCTTCTGCAGCATTTGTAAACATAGAGTGCAAGTGAATGACCACACAAAAATGGGTGCAAAGTTTTATACTTTCTAAATGGTTGCAACAACATACAAATTAACAAGATAAGACATATTAAGGAAGCATAGGGATCTTCTAGAGGTGGTAAATGCAGAAGAGTAAACTTGTTCAAAATAATGACAAGATTTTGAAAACATCACAGAGTTGTCCTAGGAATCTAAAGAATACTTTTTTTCTCAGGGAAAAAATATATTTTTTAAAATAAGGTATCTAAAGAATACTAATCCAAAATTATATGTTTTAAACCATTGCTTTCTATCCTCAATAATATCTAATAATTTAATGCATAAATTACTAGTCACTTAGTTGATGTCATGGCATTTCCCTTAACAATGAACGCTTAAGAAAACACATCCAACTATATCATTGCTTATGGTTAACTATTCCAATTTTTCAAACCATCCTGTAAAGACATTCTCGACTGCTTTGATCAAGAATAATGCTAGGATATTGTAGTTTCATTTTTAAATATGTTGTAATAATAAGTCACTAAATGTGACTACAACAGCGACATGACCGTGAACAAGTGGTACCATTGCCTCAGAGGAAAAAAAACCACTATAAAGCTTGTATTAAAGGAAACCTCAACTACAAATGGGCATTGTACTCCGACAAAAATTTCTGAAAACACACTTGTAATAGCTTACGATTTCTGAAGCTGATCAACCATTCAAGCCGACCAAAAAAACATAGTAATTATATTCGGAGAAAACAACAAACAAAACTATGTGGTAATTTTGTGCCAAAGCTATATTCATTAAAGTAATAAAAAGTGTAATAACTTACTGGTTGAAAAAAAATTGTAATAACGTAAATATTTTCAGTCAAATAACGGGAACATTTAGGACTAAATTTAGCAAAAAGATCAAGAATTTAAATGAGAAAATAAATCACACTGAAAAACATACCGACAATACAGATTTTGTATTCAATTTACGCAAGTGATAATAAAAATCACACATATAAAAACAAAAACTTATTTTGCGAATGAAAACAACCAAACTGAAACACATGGAAAGAAAAAATAGGATTAATACCAGAAGCAGTATTGGTTTGGGCACCAAGTGAAACGAATGAGTCAGATTTAAGAGCATAGCAGTTGAAGAGAGTGGAAAAAGAAGGCCGTGAGCCATTGAGAAAAAGCGAGTCCAGGGGAGAGAAAGAGAGGTGATTGCCGGAGTTAGAGCGGGGGGATCTCACGGAGAACGACGTGGAGGAGTTTCCGAAACGGCAGCTTGCGAACGGAATCGGGAGTCTAAAACTGTTGGTACTGCTGCGTGGATTAAAAGCTGGTCCGAGGTCGAAGGTGGTGATGATGGTGGCGCAAGACATGTTCCTGTCTGGTTTTTCGTTTCGGAAATGACTTCTGAGGGTTTAAGGACCAAAGCCTCTTCTCTACGGATGGGCTGAAGAGAGGCCTTTTACAGCCGGCCAATGAAAAGAAGCCACCTCATTCACAAAAAAAAAAAAAATTATGATAGTCAGTCTAACTTTGGGAAGTTTATTCCACGAGACTTGTTCATTCACTTCATGGATTTCTTCGAAGAAAGCTAACTCCAACGTGAAGAGGGGCGCTATAATGGGGGCTTTCCTCGTTTATTCCAAGTGGTGTTTTCCTACCGTAACAACAATGAAATACTTACGTGACATTAAATAAATGATAGGTTGAATTCTTGTTAAATACAATCGGATTAGATGGAAGATATTCTTTTTAAGGTTTGAGTTTATTTTTATTTTATTTATTATATTTTTGATACATTTCACTCAAATATGATTATTTTTTTAAAAAGATTGAGAAAGAGGGAAAGATTCCTTTGGATATTTTAAGATGAACGGTGATTCTCATGTGGATATGAAAAGTATAAACAATAATAATAATAGTTTTTGTCAAGCAACCTACATGCACGGGCGGACCCAGCTTATGGGTTGGGGGCGGTAAGTTTTTAAAAATTAATTTATAATATAAATATATATAATTATATATATATATATAATAAAATTCTCTCTCAAATTAAAAATAAATAAAAATCTCCCCTCCTCCCCCCAAAATTTTTTTTACTAAAATTATTCATTTAAATATTAATATATATCCATTTATATTCTAACTTTTAATTTCACTTAAACTCAAGTTTCAATTTACATAATCTCACAATTATTCAATTAACAGTCTAACTCTAATAAAAAAATTGATTATAAATTTATATGATTGTAAAATTGATTGATTATACTCACTTATTTAATTTTAATCTAACTTGTATGATTATGAGATATAGTTTGTTAAAAATTTAACAGCATTACATCAATACTGATTAGAAAATTCTTAAATTTATTCTTAATCTATAAATTTTTCTTAAATCATAGAAAAATGAGCAAGTACTTAAATATAATTGATTTAAAAAAAAGTGAACAATTCAAAAATTAATATATATTTAGAGAACTCGATAATAATAAAATATGATACTTTTATCATTGATGATCATTCTTATAAAATTTATATTTATTGTATATTTTATCAATCACCCCTCTCAAATATAAAATTCTAATTCTGCCTTTGCCCATATATAAATGATTTCTAATGACCATAGAAAAAAATGACATCGAATTAAGTTATTAACTATGTAAAGAAATTAAATAAATAAAATATCAATGGAAACAAAACCAAAAGAGGGAATCCTATTATATTCAAAAAAAATAAATGGCTTTGAAGTGTGTGCAAGAATATCCTTTGGCATTTTACCATATCCTTCATGTTGTAATTCGAGCTACATGATTGACGCCTAGACGGCCACGCTGGCGAACCATCAATAATGATTAATGGCAAATGCAACAAAGAAAAGAATGTTTGGTTCAATTTTATTGGAAAAATGAGATACCAATTCTGCTTCTTTTTGTTTCCTTGTTTTTAAAGGCGTTTTTTTTTTTATGGATATATATTAAGATTTAAATGAATAATTTTAATAAAAAAAATTTAGAGAGAAAATTTTTATTTATTTTTAATTTGAGAAAGAATTTTAATTATATATATATTTATATTATAAATTAATTTTTAAAAACTTACCACCCCCCAACTCATAAGCTGGATCCACCCCTGCATATATATCTCTATTTTTTAAAATAGTGATTTTTTTTTGTATTTTTAAAAAATAATTTGTGATATTAAAAAATATTATATAAAAAAATATTTTAGAAACATTTTTTAAAAGGGGCTACTAGAGCCACCACTAGTTGGGTCCTATTTTGGGTCCCGCTAATTATAATTTTTTTTACATCAATTTTTAATGCTTTTAAACATTTTAAAAAATATAATATCATTAAATAATATTTCCTCAATCAATAAGTCAAAAGATGAAAAAAAAAAAAACGAAACTCAGGACTCAAATAGCGGTGTCTTTATTATTATTATTTATTTAAATGCAAAAAAATCACAATATTATTTTAAAACACTTACTTAAAAATCATGTAAAAAAATTTTTAAAAAAAAAAGATATCGGGATGCAATAAAATGGGGATCCCTTGGATTCCCTTTTGGCATGATTTACATCACGCATTTGTATTGATTGTTATAATACAAGAATAGTAGAACGAAAATGAAAAACAAACAAAAGCATATGAAGATAACTCGTCCAACAAGAAAAGAGAGAGGCATGCCTGCTTGAATTTGAGCTCTTACCACTTTAAATTCTAACAATTTTCCTGTTTGGCATTCACCCACCATATTACACCCACAATTTTCCTGTTTCCTCAAAAACTAGCCGTGGACTGCTACCATTTGATTCACAAACAAATCTTCATCAGTCATCAGCATGCATAATCTAAATGGGAAGCTGCACAAACAAAGGAACCGACGAGCTCGAGAAGAAGAGTGGCTAGAAGAATAACCTTGTAACAAAGGGGATACATACACATATGCTGACACTTTCATCTCACTAAATTCTCCTGCAAGAAGGGTCACAAGAAATTTACATGAAATTATATCCGTCTTGGAATTAAAA
The DNA here is from genome assembly GCA_036898215.1 of Platycarya strobilacea. Classification (NCBI taxonomy): domain Eukaryota; kingdom Viridiplantae; phylum Streptophyta; class Magnoliopsida; order Fagales; family Juglandaceae; genus Platycarya; species Platycarya strobilacea. The sequence goes on along the minus strand of CM072557.1, from coordinate 415,938 downwards.
ACTCAAAAGCACCTCCATCAGCAAGCAAACTCAAAGCCTCAGGTTTCCTATATTGTCCTAGGAACTCCTTTGCAACTTTCTCACAGTTAATAACAAGGGCGAGGAATTGGCAGATGCCAATAAAAGACCGTATATAAAGTGAAAATGTCGAGTAGAAGTAAGATACATAAAAGTAGCTACTTGTGCAAAGCCATAAACAGATTCTGCTTCCGAGAGTGTTCTGGAATTAATTTATTAACGATATCAGGTGGTATGCCTGAGAGCTCTGCAATAAGAACAAAAGAAAAGCATTGAGAGGGATGAGAAGATAGGGCAGAACCAAACCCAAATATTAACAATAGGTTTCAAGAACGCATTGATGAGTACTAAAACATGGTAATTAGTGACTTCTAGACTTGTAGTCCTATTTTTTAAAATTTAGTGAAAATGTGAAGTGCATTTTGTTTCCCAATACAATTTACCGATCGACTTGTCTTTTTTTTCCCCAATTAGGTAGAATATTGCATGGCTTAAAGTAGGAAAAGTAGAAAATACAAGATCAAAAAGCAAAACACTAATTCAGTATCCATATTTCTACCACCCAAACTCTTTTTCCCTAAAGCGAGCATTTTTTAATCTATTTCCTTTTATTATTTTTTTAAATAGTAAATTACGATAATGCTGTTTTGAGGCTTGTATGTTGGTGAATTGCCTCAACTAAAGCTTTTTGCTTTGATAATACTAAAGAGGAGTTTTTTTTAATCATAAAGAAGAATCAAGCAACTTTTTCCTTCAATATTATTCTCAATTCATCATAATGGTGAATTTTAGAATTAACGATGCAGAGAAGGAATTTAAATTTTCTTCACAGAGAACACATCGGCACTATGGTCTATGATGGCATGATGTGCTTATTTATTTGGTATTTACCCTGGGATTTAAAATTAAATAGAGGAGGAAGAGGACGGCCATTAGGAAGACGTGTGTTTGGGTCCCTCAGCTCATCAAAGAAAGGGTGAATGCAAGCTTCCAACTGCAGTACCACAACAGAAAATGCATGAGCACCGGATAATACCTTATGACCAAATGGAAAGAAAACAATAGAAATTTACTTACAGCAGTGCATCGCAAATTGGGAGAGTACTGAAAAAATCTACAAACAAGATCCACTGCTTCTGGGGGTAAACGTTTTTGGAAGACCTGTTGGAGGCAAATGATGTCAGTCCAGATTTCTTTGGTGTCCATAAATGCTGATTGCTTACTAGATTCACATAATAGTGAAACAATAGAAACAAAATTGTAACAAGCAATGCCCATACAAGGATATAAACAGATTTCTTACCCAATTTTTCATGACTAAAAAAACATATTTAGATAAAGAAAAAAGAAAATAAGGGGAAAAGAGAAAATCTTTAGTCAAACACTAAATAAAACTAAAGCTAAATGCTGTGACCCAAAAGGTAAATTTGGTCATACACTCTCCGTGCCATGGCTCACTTAGGATCAGCATCATGTGGTATAAGTTATTAGAAATTAGACACCCTGTCAATTGTTTCATCATCATTAATCGAAAACGCATGACCCATCACAAGCTGCCATGTGCCAAACTTAATTTAAAAAATAAAACACTTTAAAGAAATTAAAAAAATAACAGTTATAATAAAAACAGTTTTCTAGTGGAAAAATATAAAATAACATTATAAACAAAATTGAGGATGGGTAACCACAAGGGTGGCTACTAGCTAGAACTGGCTAACCCTTGTGCACTGGTGTCCGGACACCTCCACATGCATCGAGGCCCACCTGGCCTCCACTGGCCATTTCTAGCCACCACCTGGTGGTAGGGGTAGCAATATGTTACACGACCCATTAACTCAATACGAACATGACACGATAATAACAGGTTAGGATTTAGTCTTAACGGTTTTCGGGTCAAAACGTGTTGACTCGTTAAGACACAATTGCTTAACGGGTTGATAGCGAGTCAACTTGTTTTGACCCGTTACGACATGTTAAAAAAATTAAAATTACAATTATACCCTTATACCTAAAAGTAAAATTATTAGAATTTTAATTTTGATATTTTTATTACTTAAATTGTAATTTCAGACTTGCAGTTAGTATTATACTTTTTATAAATATTGTGATTTTAACATTTACATAAAATCATGTTAAATTTAATAAGTCAAATGGGTTAATCTCGAGTATACTTAACTCATTTACATAAACAGGTTGAAACAGCTTAAAGGGTCAAGTTAGGGTTGACCTATATAGTATAATATATATGTCTTGACACGACACGAACACGACCTATTAACACGGTTTGACACCCCTACCTGGTGGCCATCCTGAACCTTTTTTTTTTGAAAATTTCTATTTTTAGCCCCCATTCGGAGACTGCATATGCAAACCTCACTTAAATGAAAAGCCACATTACTCTAAATGTTGAATATATTAATATTTACTATTTTGTCAATCAACTACGATTTTTCAAAGCTTTGCTTTTGGCTCTTATTTCAGTTTCTTAGGTAGCTAGAATGCTAATGGGTGGAGTGAGGGTGGTTGGCATCCATATCAATGATGCTTTTAAAAATTCAACTATAATGCTTTCTCAGTTATTTCATTCCATCTTTCATTTTTTTTTTCTTCTTATTAAACTAGTTTTAGAAATGGGGCAATTTAGATTCAAAAAAAAAAAATGGGAGCAATTTAATCAAATGATAGGACTGCAAAGGAGTCCCAACAAGGGAATGTATGTAGCAGCTCTCAAGCATAAGAGTGCACGCCCATGGCAATGAGCAAGCCCCATTATGCTACCTCTTAGACTTCTCAACAGCTGCAGCCCATCTTACATTTTTTCTTTCTGTTTTACCAATTATACCGCACTTAATTACCCACAAACTGTGCACAGTGGCAATTCAGAAAAATTGAAATTGAGACCTCTGGTTCCTGAGGCAGAGCCCTGCACAACTGTACCACCTGTAAAGGTCTCCTAGTCACTTTTTACATACGTAGGATCTCAGTCATACAAAACATCCTGAACTTGCCAGACAATGTCCAATCCAGTATATAAAATCTGGTGGTCTTGATGCTTTAATCAATAAAACATACTCCAACTATTGTGAAACTTCGCCCACAATAAAAGCACCGACAAATGAAGACAACTGATGGCATTGTACGCATGGTATGAGTAGGGAAAAGGGAAAGAAAACGGACATACCTTGTGCCAGGGATGAGGCTTTATCTGGGGGAACTTAAATTCTGTATAATTTGGATTCATGCACTTTATCTCCTCCCTGGTTGGAGTTCCCAAAACCTTATACAAAATTTTTAAATCCACGAAATAATTATTTAAGACTTGCTTAGGGGTTCTTGATATATTTGACAGCAGCAAAATTACTTTAAAATGATAAATAATATATGATGGATCATAGGAAACCAAGTGGTTGGGAATCTTTTCTTAACAACAAAAGAGTCTATTCTATAGACTCACAATGGTGAAAGCACTTTTACTCATTTCCTGTTTCCGTTTGCCAAAAAACAAAAGGTGAAAAATATTCTGCTAAAATAGCAAGATTTTATATCAGTGCACAACAGTCATCCACAAGTTTCGTTAAAACAAAAAGTATCAAGAGATAAAAAAAAAAAAAAGACTTTCTGTAAGTCTACTTTCCTATTCCCAAGCTTGTATTTAGGTGTTTTTGCTTGTATACTGAGTGTATACTTGGGCTATGCCTATTTACTTGCATTAATAAAATCTCTTATTACTTATCCAAAAAAAAAGAAAATTAGAGTTACAGAGTCAACCCCAGGATAACAAATTCAACCAAAATATAAAGTCAAAAGCAATATTCAAAACCCAAAGCCGTTCCTCCTCCATCTCTTCCTTCTTTTTTCCTTGTGCATATTTTTTTTTTTTGGTGAGAAGTTTGGAAACTTTATATTAATAGTAGTCAACATCTGCATCCCTAAACATTCACGTAGATGCTGAAGAGTGGCCAAAGTCTTCTTCTAAAATAATTGTAGTAAAAAAGAACGTTCATGTACCCAGGTGGAAAATAATAGAATAAGCTCACCTTATTTTTTTTTTTTGATAAGTAGAATAAGCTCACCTTAATGATCTCAACTAGTTGGTCAACTCCACTTTCACCAGGAAACAAAGGCTGAAAGAAAAGTTGGATTAAAATTGTAAGGGCAGATTATTCAAGGCAATGGTAAACAGGGCCTAGGATACATAAAGATTCAAGTATCAACCCACCTGTCCAAGAAGTAATTCAGCCATCACACAGCCTGTAGACCATATATCTATAGCAGTTGTGTACTCAGTGGCACCAAATATTAGCTCTGGAGCGCGATAATATCTTGAACAGATGTAAGAAACATTGGGTTCTCCTTTCACCTAATAAAATGCAAATGGGACTAAACAAGCAAATAAACAAGAAGCAACCACCATTGGCAAGAGTGACAGGAAAAATTTACCAACACTTTTGCACTCCCAAAATCACAGAGTTTCAGTTGATGTGTATGCGGATTGACCTGGACAGCAAACAATTAGCATTCAAGTGTGAACAACAAAAGGAAAAAATTTATCCTAAAATGAATATTTGAAGGTCACCAAGAGACATCTCATTCGATACATACACATAGAATCATGAAATGCAGCTCAGCATATAACTGAACTCATTCCGAGAGGGAAATCAAGCAGCAGACTTTTTAGCTAGACAGGGAGAAGTCGGTTATCTTATAAGGCATATGGAGAATAGACGGTTGCCACATTTGCTTAGAGGCATTTTACGCATTGATTGTTCTGGTCTTCCTAGTATAAGAGTTTCATGGTTTGGTTTTATTTGTTTATTGTTGGATTAGCTTTGCTGTATACAGAGACGTTAGGCGGTGTTTTTTAGGTTTTCTTATGGGTGGGTTTCAAGTTGATGGAATGTTGGTTATTATTGGATTGGTTTCTAATAAGTGGTTTTGATGTAATCATGGTTTTCCTCTGCCATAAGAGATATTAATAAAGTGCCAGAGGTACCGCCCTCCTTTTGGCCAAAAAAAAAAAGTCCATAGAAACAGAAAACTCTAATATCTGCCAGTAGGCCTGTTCATCCAGGTTCCAGAATCCAGATGATTAATTTTCTTAAATCTCTTTAAAAAAAATTGTCAAAACTATCAAATATTTTGAGGTTTATAACCATAACATAGGTTCTGAAGGAAATTCCTCAAACGATCATCTTTGAGGAGAATAGCCGCTTCTGAAATGAAAAGCAACCGACAGCACTGATCAGAGGCATAATTTTCATCAAGCGAAAAGGTGTTGATGGTTTTGGGAAAGGTGTGTGGGGTCAAGGGGAGATTGCACACCGATATATGTGGCACACAGACAATTAATGGTCAATTGACTCAATTCGAACTACTTTAGCATATCAGGAAAGCAGGATCACCATGCTAGCACTTCCATGTAAAAGAGTTTCCAAGGAAGAGGACAATATTAATGAGCACGTATGAGGTTAGAGAATTATGGACATTATATTCATGAGACGCATAAAAAGAGGCACCATGTGCATGCTTATATACATACAGGTACTAATGTGAATATAAATGTATCCTAACAAAGAAGCCATATAACCTTCTTAGGATATAATCATTAGGGTAGCATGTGATCATGACATGTCCATATTATCCCTACAGCACTTCTCGGAATTTATATAGGATTGTCAATAATGTCCCCAGATATGCTAAAGATTACACCAAAACAATACATCCCAAGAGAACTTGAAAATGCTAGCAGTCAATGAATGATGGGATTAAGCAGCCTTAGTGAGAAACCCATGGAATTAGTATAACAGCTATTGTGCATTCACACGAAGTTTTTTTATTTTTATTTTTTATTATAACAAGAAGCTAGCATTCATGCAACTCAATGCAGTCACATCCAAAATGAGTCTCAAGATACAGACACTGAATTTTTCAAAAAGAAGAATCTTACTAATAAGTTTTGAGGCTTGATGTCACGGTGACATATACCAATACAATTGTGTATATAGGCAAGCGCCCTGCAAATCTGCATCCCAGTTAAATAATATTAGGTTTTTTTTATAGGTAAGCAAAACATTTATTGATAATGAGAAGCCAATAAAACCGTGAACTCCCCATCCCCCCTGGGGGCTAAAAAAACCCACCCAATAAGCCCAATTCTTATGAGGGAAGAAATGCCATTTGAACTAAAGCTCATTGGCTACATAACATTTGTACTTACAGCAAACAAGTCTAATGTCTCTTACAAAAATCTCTTCCATGCACATATAGCAAGAGGACAAGCAATTACAAGATTCCTTTGAAACTCTAGAAACATTAGACTACACACAAAACGGATAGAGGGGGGACCGGGGGAGGAGACTCATGTACAGAGAACACAATATGGCAGTAAGGTCGGTCGTTGCAAAATAAAAATTCTGTAATAACCATAAACTGACTATGTTTTGTAATATCCCAAATTGAATACAGAAGGTGATAAATGGAATCCCACACTGCTTGGGAGGAAGAAATTACTTCCTTACTATGATTCAAGAGGACTCCAACTATAACTTTGATTAATCCTTTTGAAGTACAAACCCAAATGTGGCTTGGACTTTCAGTTGGTCTTTACATGTTTGCCATTTTCATCTAGGATAAATTAATAACCCCCCACCCCCCCCCCCCCCCACCACCCCCCAAAAAAAAAAAAAAATTCCATAACCGCCAGTTTTCAACAAAAGGTTATGGCATCATTGGAAAAGATTAGCCAGGGCCGGCTCAATACTTAGGCCATTGCCTAAGGCCCCATTTTATGCAAGGCCCCCAAAAATAAAAATGATTAGATGTTTTTTTTTCTTAAAAAAAAAAACCATCTCATTAAAAAAAATTTAAATAAATATATTTTTCAATATATGCAAGGCCCCAATAATACTAAATCTAATATTTAATACAATGAATTATTTATTTTCTAAAATAATTTTAATATTTAATACAATAAAGAATTCATATTTTTAAATATATATTTTATAAGATCATGCTAAACTGAGGCACAAAATTTACATTAAGGCCTCATTTTATACAAATTGTTGTATTAAATATAAATGTAAAAACTATTTATTTATAAATTTAAATAAAATCTCATTTATTTTTATATAAGAAATTATATTTTATCGTATTATATATAATTATGAATGACCAGCCCTGAGATTAGCTTCTACATTCAAGAACCCTTGTGGTTTTGCTATGTTAGACATCCCTGTTTTCATAAGCACTGTAAAAGATGTCACTTCATAACATAAAAGGCTATGCTTCAACAAAATAACTGTTCTACTTCATATAATAAAATTGCAGCAGGGACACTTCGTATATTTCAGTAATGAAGGCAAAATCCGTCCAATTAAAGCTTTGGTTGTTGGAAACAAAATCAAAAAATTTAGAGAGCAATAGAAAAATTTTACCAAAACAATAAGAACAGTGGAATAGAAAAGAATCTCATGTACCTGGTAGGTATAAAGTTTAACGTATATTAAGGGCATTCGTTGGTTGATTCTGCTATAGTTTCTTGCAATACGGTTAACAGTTTCAGGGACAAATTCAAGTACAAGATTCAAGTAAAGCTCTTCTTTGTCTGTAGTTGAAAAGAAACAGTGCTTAAGGGCAACAAGATTTGGATGATCCAACATCTGCATTATCTGTAACTCCCTATTTTTATAGCGCTTGTCTTGGAGAACCTTCTTTATAGCAACAATCTCTCCAGTTTCTCTACATTTTGCCTGCTCAAAGATGACATAATTATTTCAACAATGTGGAATACCATCAAAATGAGAAAAATGCAGATTAACAACAGTATACTACAGCACCACTTACTTGGAAAACGACACCGAAAGAACCAGTTCCAACCACATGTTCTGCAATATAACTGACTGTCTGTCAATGCAAGTACAGCATGTGGAAAATGTAAGATACTCTCAACTGATCACATCACCGCATTAAATTTTCAAAATCAGTGATTAGATTTATTCCAACCTGCCGAGATTGACCATTTCGACCACCAATGGTGGTTCGTATTACATGTCCTGTTTCAGCACCTACACCATCAATTATATCTGGTTCACTATCCTGCAACAGCTTAAACGGTAAGGAATAGCAGCAGGCACAGCAACTAATAAATTAATCTCAACATGTTTTTATAGCTTGCAGAAAAGAACCAATAAATTCTCCAATGGTGTCAAGTGGCATTGCAAACATCAAACTTTTTCATTACCACTTTGCCACTTGCCAGCATGTTGCTAATTACAGCAGATTCTTAGAAGGAATAAAAGCAAACTATTGGATACTTGCAAGAATTGACAAGTAAGTTTAAACACCAAAACATAAATGACTCTTTATTGAAGCTTACTCTGTCCTCATCATGGTCAACATTGTCCCTCAATCTCATCTCGAGCATCTCTCTTCCCAGCCAGTCAACTGAACTAGATGAACCCTTGAAGCCATTAACAGACCTGGAACTGCCTACTCCACCATTTCCTAGGCCGGCAGACGCCATAAATGTGCCTGGTAAATATTAAAGATGCTAGTATGTGCTACCCTCGTAATGCTCTTGTATTCTGCCTCCCATACCATCCAAGCACCTTTCTTCCTACAAGAATTAATTGCAAATTTTAAAGCCAGAAACAGATGTTAAGCATAAAAACATGGTAGAGACTTGTAATTATGTTCATTATTGACAGCTCTAAATATCTGAATCGATCCTGTCCCAAATTACTTCATCTAATTTAAAAATCAGACAAAATATGCTTTATTTTTCCTGGTGGGTGAACAATATGGTAGAATCATGTTAAAAAGAAATAAAAAAATACAAAGCAACTCATTATTGTCAACAGAAGGTTAGACCATAAAAAATAATCAACATTTACAACCATCTTACAAGGATCCAACAATCACATAATCATGTGAACACATTAGCAATCACGTATCATACAACCATATCAGTGTGTTATCATGGAAGAAGCATAGGACTGAGAATATGGTATCGTTATCATTTTTGTGCATCAAATATACATATGATCACCAAAAAATACTATTAAACAGGAAGACATAAAGAAATGGCTCTCCTTTCCTCCTTATACATGTAACGGTGAAGGTTATGCGTCAATAATGGTGCAGCTAAGCCCCAAAGATCGAAAAGGAGGATGAAACCAAGTAAGAAATGCATAATGGAAGAAAGCTTGCTCAGAAAAAGAAACGCAGCAATTGTACGAACCCTTATTATGAACATGCTATAATTTTTCATGTTACAATTTCAGAGCTCCTAAACCAACACATCCGAGTAAAGAGAAAAAGGCAATGGTTACAAAACGCAGCGACATCGCAATTACATACCCTACAGCAAGCGCAGCTCCAAGCATGAAGCACGTGGATAACAGATAAACAAAGACAGACAAGCAATTGAGTCGTTGTAAGATTGGAAGAATAATCACACTTGGTTCTTACAATTTGCATCACCACATTACCAAACACAGCTATGTCAGTTCCTATCGGACTTGCAAAAGATTTATGGTATAGTCTAACAAGAAGATTTTAGAAGCCAAATTAAGAGTTAAATAAACAAATCGTAATCGCCAGAAAATCGACCAGATCTAGACCTAAAAATCCTGCCAACCAAATCAACAAATAGATTTCCCAAGAAAAAGCATCAAACACTCAAAAGTCAGGTCCTATTTTACAAATATCCAGAAAAATTTCCCTGATTCGACTGAAATTATATAAGGAACCAGGAAGATGGCTGTACTAGGAATTAAATTCGTTTCGTTGGCTTCCGTTGCATACCGACTTGCAAGCGTCTCGGAGCGAAGAATTGGAATCGGAGCTCGGGCATTTTTTTTTAATTTGAAGATTTTTCGATGCCAAATTCTGAATCAAGTTTTCTTCCAATTTTGTTTTTTGTTTTTCCTCACACACTCCAAAACTAAACTATAAAGAGTGTCAGTATGAGAGGAGAACTAACAAGAATAGAACTAACAAGACTTTTCTTTTACGGTTTCTCTGACAAACACTTCCTTCAGTTTCAGAAGAAATACGCGAGTGACAATATACAATTTAAGCATATGCTTATTAGACGCTGACGATCTCATAGCATTAGTATTAGTGTCGTTGAAATAAATTATCAAAATTTAATAAAAATATAAATTTAATAATAAGTTAATATCAAAATAATTTTATATTAGATTTATTAAAAATAGTTTTATCATATTAAATAAAAAATGAGATTTTGATAATTTACTATTTAAAAAGTCAACTAATTTTTTTTTTATCAAATATGATAAAATTATTTTTAATGAATCTAATATAAAATTATTTTAATATTAATTTCTTATCAAATTTATATTTTTTATTAAATTTTTAATAATTTATTTTAATAAAATCAATACTAATATTCTCATCAAGATTATAAGTAATTTCATTAAATGCGGATCTCCTTTATCGTGGAACTGTTAAATGTTAATGATGAATGATTAACTTTGCTCCAAAAAAAATCTTTAAAGCTTAATGCCAACAAATTTTGAATTATTAATCTTTTTTTTTTTTTGTCTGTAATTATTAACCAAAATTCTACGTTAAGGATTATATGAGCATATACTAAGATGGAAAAAGAAAAATATAGATAAGGTGAGTGTAGGGTTCAATTGATACAGCATCATGATGGTGACATTTTTATTCTGTTGTGTCCTGTCTTGTCTTTTCCAAAGCTTGAAAAAATAGTTACAGCCACGTGGCGTCAGCTTCGCTTTATTTAAAAAAAGAAAAAAGAAAAAAAAGAGGCAGTTCTTAACCTCACGTCATATCCCATAGACCCGTACTAACAATTACAAACAATCATGCAACAGTTCTCATGCTCAAAATTCGACATGTGGCAGATAATGTGATACATAACTTCCACCCTGGTCCCTTATGGGTCCCATCTAAAACGTCATGATTCAGTACAGCAGGGGTCAACATCTTCAATAATGGGACAAATCCATAGCATTTGGTTGACCTTTGTTCTCCCTTAAACAATTGAATGGGCCTGAATTATTTGCTTTATTTTAAAAGATAATTTAATTATTCTTTGATCTATAAATGCATTTACAAAAAATTCGAAAATAGTAAAGTACCCAAACCCATATAGAAAAGTTTATATAATAGGGTTATAATTCAGGAACAGAAATTACCATTAATTTTTCATTCATCTCAGTCTTATTTACCATTTATTTTGAATTTCCAAAGAAAAGTTGATTTTGGTGATGTTTGCAAAAAGCTTGAAAGGTATGGGAATAATATAATTTGAGACCATAAGGTGGTGGTCCTTCAATTGAATGGTCTTAATCAATCAAACCAGTGCTCATCAATTTTAACACAAGGCCTAGTTGGCTAGTATCTATCATATATGTATATCGGGGTCCGTCCACAAAGCAAAGGATCAAATTCATATATATAGATGCATAAACATGGAAAAAGAAGAAAGAACTACATCAAATGATGATGGTAAAGCTAAAAAAAAGGCCCATGCCAGGCTGCTGCATCTTAACGATGACGCCTCTTCAAGATGTCAAATGGTCATTATTTCATGGATGGGGCTCTTCACCACATCATTAATTAAGATTCAAGATTCAAGATAGATAGGTTCACTAAAATGCTTTAAACTAACATAGAAGATAAATTTTACAGGGATTCAACTTTTGTTGCAGCACTAAATTCTGATAAATATATCTCCTTTTTGGCATTTCCATATATCGGACAATAGAGAATCTAAAGCAAAATGCTGGGAAACAAGAATATTTAACCACTCGGCGAGTAATATATCAACGAAGATACAACCAAATAATGGGATCTAGTAAGAGTAGTTTTTCATTCTTTTTCTTTTTTTTTGGGGGGGGGGGGGTGGGGAACCTCACCAATACGTTCAAATACCAATGGCATCAAGAAGTTGGGAGTGTTGAGACACAGAAACTAGTGAATTGGCCACAATAGCACCACTAGCAGCAACTGCAGGGACTCCAATGCCGGGAAAAGTAGAATCTCCACAACAATAAAGCTGCGGGATGGGAGTTGGATGCCCAGGAAATGCGTCTTTACCAGCTTGTATGGCCGGGCCATATGTTCCTCTATGCCTCCTAAGAAACCTTTGATGCGTCAATGGAGTTCCAACTAACTTCACCTCACACTTCTCACGGCTGAAGCCAGCGCCAAGTGCCCGCTCCACAGCTCTCCACATAACCTGACATATCAGTACTGAATCATACAATTGCTTTGCAATAACTAACTCAGAGAGTTCACTTGTCAACGTGAACAATAGTAGCAAAGTAGAGATATAGAGACTAGGTAAAGACACAAAAACGATTTGACACTTCAAAAACCGGATAAAACATCAGAAAAATTAGTCGATTTTTACCCAATCTAATATGAAGGGAAATACGATTCCTTTTTGTAGACAACACTGCATTGCCTGAAGTGTTGAGTAAACTATGATGATAAAAATGCATTTTATTCATATTACTGTATTACTGCTGCTTATTCCACTTTTTGTATTTTATATTTTTGGAGTAAGCTGACTTGACGCTTTTTTGGCATAGTGATTTCATTCTGGAACTTGATCAATAAACTTGGGATTTGGTCAAGTTCGTTCAAATGTGTTCAGGTTCAGTTATTCAGTTTAATGTGGTTTTAAGAAACCTCAATAGATTGTTTGTACTTGGTTATTAGTTTTCCCTCTTCGTGTATATAAATATCTAAACATTATTATTCGCAAAACAAATAGAACATAAATACTAAGTTATCCAGTTAAGATCATAATTGATGGAAATACCTCTGATCGTTCTGCTTTGAGATATTTGTATTCAGTGCTTCTGTGATCAAGTCCTTCCCACATTCCAAAAGGTTCGGTTCCTGGCATATAGGCATGTAATACATGTTTGCTAGGGGGTGCTAGATCTGGACTAAGTACACTAGGTACAGATATCAAAACAACATTCTGATCGGCATCAACCCCTCTCTCCCAATCATTAACAACTATATGATGTATTCCCAAGTCCTTGCTTATGCCCTGGTCAATAAAAAATTCATTGAACACAATTATTTTGACATGATGATATCTGAAGCAGTGTACAGTGGCATCTGGTTTAAAGGTTACTGAAAGTGTGGTATTAAGAGAAAAGCAAAATTGTTGAATATTCATCCTTTAATAATGGCACAACTATTTATAATTATATCATAACTTCACTTACTAGAACTAATTTGAAACACAATATATGAAAACAAATATTGGTTCTTTTTTTAAATCATAGGAACTAAGAAAATTTGAGGATGTTGTCATTTAAGTGAAGCAAAAGGGTGAGTTTTAACCATATTTATAATACATATTCCAGTAAATCAAACCTAAACCCTAAACCTTTTAATAAATTAAAGAGAAAATTTTACACTTAGAAGATCACCCACAGAATCTTGAGAAAGTTGAGCATTTTTATAGCTTCTAAAAATAGCCCTTTGCTCAGTGATCATAACATGGCATTTACTTCATCATATCTGAAAGTGAGATTGTTGAAAGAAAGAGGCAATAACAATAAAGGTGAGCTGGGACAGTAACTAGTAAAATTGAATTAAGTAGCACTGATCTCAGCAAGATTAGAGAAAGTCAGCTAATGTATAGCACAGAGAAGGAAGAACGACTGCACCAGGCAAACACAAGAAGGCACAATATAAATCCACGAAGACACTATTCTATAAGTTTGGCACTATTCACCTCTGAGGCAAATCCCAAATGGAGATGCATGAATGATTCACATTGCTGGGTCATGTTGATCCTGTCCAGGTATGACTTTGGAACAACTTCCTTAGGTAGCAGCTTTAAGGTGTCCCACATACTTGCATTGCTCACAACAGCCTTTTTAGCTCGAACAAACTGCATCATTCATAAAATATCTTCAGCCACCGAAATAAAAAGTACATATAAACTTTCATGTTACTCACTTGTCCACTTCTCAACTTCACTCCAGTGGCACAACCATTTTCAATGACAATCTTCTCCACATGACTTCCAAGAGCAAGCCGTCCACCAAACTTATTCATTCCATTGACAAGAGCGTCAACAATTGCCCCACTTCCATGAAGGGGGTACTCAAGACAGCAACCCGGCTTGTACCATTCTGCAAACATGTAAACCTGAAAAAATTGGAGACAAAATATCAAGTTATCCATAAAAAGAAATCTAACAAGAAAAAAGCATATGATTGGATTTGAATTGAAGTACCCATATATTACATGACAGGGTATCGCATAATCGCATTGCAAGATGGAGAGTTTGATGTATATTTATAATTTTTGACACCAGAATTTTCGTGGATTTCAATTGACTGCCAATCATGAAATTACATAACTGCTAATCTCCAATCTCATAGGCTTGTTGTTTTGGCTGCTAATAATGAAATTATAATCATGGAATAAGCAAAGCTATAATGAACACATCATCTCCCTGATTATGATTGAAAAAAAGTATGCAAAGTTTTGCTCATGACACATTATACTTTTAAATAAAAACAGTTTTAACTAGGCTAGCGCAGATTGTCCTCCAAATGGTTAAATTTCCTCATCCATGTGAATATTACAGATCAGACAGCTTTAGAGACTGAAGTAGCAGTACAATAATTTGACATATGTTCAGATTAGCTGTACCACAAAACAATAAAAACTATAAATCATTAGGTAATTTGTTGGCACTTTTTATATTGTTATTTTGTCTATTTCCACTTATCACTGGTTGCGTATCAAGCACATAATTTAAAAAAAGCATATAGGAAGGTATGCGCCAAGAAAAATCTAAAAGGATGTCTGTAAGACTGAATACATGATGGTTACCATCTCTGCTGAGAGTACACCATTAGCTTTCACCCCAGCAAGCAAGAAAGACAATAGGTCCACCCAATTCCGAATAAAAGGGTCTTTTAGTTCCAATGAATCAATAATTTCTGAGAAAGGTCTGAGAAGCTTTGTAGCGCCAAGGGCTCCCTGGGGTCCCATTTGTGCAAAAGATTTAAGGAGAGAGGGGGCATATCTAACTGCAGCAGTAGAAAGAACTCCAAAATCGCCTCTGATAGATAGAGGAGGCAGAGCCATTGCTGCAGCAGACAATGGAAGAACTGCATCCTGGAGGCAAAATGTATTTTTCCATATGAGAGATGATTACACAATAGAGGAAACCATGGAAACAAGGAAATGTAAACACATTATGTGATGCAAGGAAAAAAGGGGTCTTTTTTTCATTTTTTTTTCCAAATAAAAAAGTGGTCGAGCTCCTCAATCACAAGATGTGATAAAATAGGGTAACTTCTTTATCAATTTTGAAAGTTAAAATCAGAATGATAACACATATCTTCAAAAATATAACCAAGATAATAATAATAGTAACTAATGATACACACAAGAAGTTTTTGCCATTCCCGAACAGCATCTGGACTTGCATACTTCTCAAGATCCTGAAAGAAAATCAAAACAAAACAAAAGCTCGCTGAGTAAAGCCCTATAATAACTTACAACTACATAATCGGAAAAATAGTCCATTCTGGCCAAATTGAGATGTCAAAAAGCCTACCAACATGTGTGATTATTGATTTAAGGTTAGCTAGTAAATATTCTTCATTACTCCAAGCACCTGTGAATTATCATGGTTAAGAGAATTTGTTTCCTGGTAGAAGTTACAAGGCATCAAACACATGATAATTATTTGACAAATTAATATGTTAATTTGTCTGTCATTGAAAATTTCAGGTTAATGCTGATTTCTCAAATTCTTATATGAAAGAAGTGGATCTCAAAACGAGTTCACCTTTGCATTGATTTGATATCAAAGAACTCAAAAAACATAGTTGAAGAAGAATCTTCAACCATGATGTTACTTCCTAACTTCCTCAAAACCAAAACATTGAAGATTCAATTTAACTTGACAGGAGATGCACTTTAATGATTGAAGGACCCACCATATGATAGGCCGAGCAAAGATAACACTAATAGCCAAAAGTTAATAACTTTGGATAAATTGAATCATAAATTCTAAAAACTTCTCCGCTAACATTTTTTCATGGGAGAAGAAAAATGCACAAGAAAAAGGATGGCTGCATAAAGTAATCAAGAAAAAGGATGGCTGCATAAAGCAATCAAAGTGCCCAGCCACCTCCAGACATGAATGTACTGGCTGACCACCTATCTAAACAGACTAAAGTGACAAGGGAGATTCTCTAAACAGACTCCCTATTCCCAGTCGGTAGAGTGCTACTATGGTCACAGCCAGGTAAGAAAGCCACTTGCTTCTCCCCTCCTACCTTTTTTTCTTCATAAAAGAATTAGAAAAAAAAACCTTTTGACTCTGAATTTCTTTAACCTTAAGCCAGCATGGTAACTTGTGATGAACCAAGCAGGACATCATGGTAGTCTAAGCTTATGCAAACCTTCATATTAAATTCTCTCTTCTCCGATCAAATAGAGGATGCATACATATTATGGATAACCTAGACTTAAAACCGATAAACAGATCAACTAGACAAGTACCTAATAATGAACCCCAGCATATAACATCTCCAAGAACCGGATTTCACCTTGAAGAATTCTGTGGGGCCAATGCGTGATAAGAATTCACCTTCAGGTATGTAGACCTTCCATGAATCATATTTGGCACATGGCAGTGATTCACCCAATGCGTCCAGAACCTAAAAATTTTTCAGAACATGGTCATTAGACTCATTTTACATGCAATCATGAAACAGAAATCATGAGGGTTAGATTTTAGTACCATTTACCTTAAACTACCGCTCAAAAGCACTTATTTTGATAAAAATGGAGAAGTGAAGAGCACACCTTTTTAAAATTAGAGGAATATAATCAAATGAAGCATTCATCAGTTACAATTGTATCCCATCAGAGTGACTGCTAGCTGGATTCGAAATTTTAAAAATTGAGTGTTTTTGGTCTTCTGCCCGGACCAATTCTAGAGTAAATGCTGGTTCTTAAGGAGGCTAAAAATGTCTGCAATCAGCGGCAAGAAATCCAACTAGCATTCAAACCAATACTTGACTGTCACAACCCAGAAGCTTAGATCACACTATCATATAATAAAATAATAGTAATAATAATAATAATATAGAGAAAAGAGAAAACTACTTGTGCGAGAGGATTCGCCTGTGGACCTCTTGACTGAAAACCAGAGAACAAAGATGGACCAGAGTCAAATTTGTAGCCTTTTATTTCAAACGAGTGAGCAGCACCCCCAGGTAGATCATGACTTTCCAATACAAGAACGTTTTGGCCATACCTTGCCAAGAGCCCGGCGCAACACAACCCACCAATACCACTCCCAATTATAACAACATCAGCCTCTGGCTTCCCTTAACGCAAGAACAAAATGTTATTAAGATCTTGAAGAATATAAAATATGATAACCAATATGCCAGAACCTTAAGCAGACTTTGCTTACTAGGGGACAGCCGAAAAAAGAAAAAGAAAATTAATAATAATAATAATAATAATAATAATAATAATCATCATCTTGAATCTCGGCTTCCATACTTTAGGACATCATAGAAGCAAAATTATCACATCAAGTGTGCCTGTTTAAACAAGCTGGTATATTTTGATGCAAGTAGTTCAGTTCATGCAGTGGAAAAATGGTTGCAAGGGGTGAAATATCTCAGCAACTAATTCATACAAAAGCCTCGAGTTTCCAACACATCAAACTTAAAAGCCACACGAACAATTACAGAGAGGGTGTACCTGGAAAGGTTTTCTTCTCTTGGACAGAGACAGAGCCATTGGAAGAGGGCCTCTGACCGTTGGAGCTTCGCGCCAAAAGGGTTTTTCTGACCGTTGAGGACTGGAGACTGGGGCAAAGAGTATGGTGAAACTGAGTAAAACTTGGGAAAACACGACCCAATGCCATTGGATTGCTTATGCGTTCTTAAAAAATGGGAACTGAGAATCACCCAAAAAGTAATTAAGAAACAGAGGGAAAGATTGTCAAGAGTGAAGTTGAAGACTGGCACCAAGCAATATGTCTGTTCCATCTGTGTTTTTGTGTTTCCCCGGCTAACGTGACTTCTGCAGTTCTAAAACTAGCCACGTCAAACACATTTTTATCCCCTCCTTTCATCTGGCTGAATTGTTTAAAAATTAAAGGTCCCAAAAAAAAAAAATATATCATTTTAAGTAACTTCACGTAATTAGAAAATCATTTAAATCTAAGTCATCGATTATAATTCGAGATTATAATAATTCAGATCAAGGGCAACAGTCCTTTTATTTTTTAATTAAATAATATTCTTGTTTTTTAACCAACAAAATACATACCTGATCCCTTCTCTTATAATTTTTCTTGTTTATTGATATTATAATAATATGAGTTATTTTATTCTTAATTTGGTACTAAGAACACATCATCTATATTACTTCAACTGTAAAATTTATTTTATTAAATCTAAATTTTCAAATTTATTTTCTAAATAAAAATGCCAGATAAATACTTTATATATATACTTTATGCATGGATTTAAAAATACATATTCAAGAATACCTTGGCTTTGTTTCATGCACGTACTGAGAAGGTGAAAATGTTTCAGAGGGAGAGGGAGAGGAGATGCGAGGAGGGAAAGGAATCATTTGGACGACAAATTACATCTCATTGGTGAACAATTGTGCAATGCCTAAAGAATAATCGATAGTTTTAAGAGACGAGAGAAAGAAACGATGTTAAAGAGTGGAGATGTGTTATGTGCCATGAAGACTAACCCTAATTCTTAGGGTGTTGTCTTAAGTCGCACGGGCCGGGTCAAGTAATGGGCCTTTGGGCCTCTTATAAACCTCAATCCTATTTTTATTTATAGAGTCAGTATTTCTTTAGTCATGTCTGTTTTAAGTTCCGATATTGGTTGGTTCCAGATTGTATTTACATGGGCTACGTTTCAGTTGGTTATTTCAAGTGGTTCCAGACTATATTTACATGAGCCACGTTTATTGAGTTAATTTGTTATGGAGTCATGGGTCAGTAAGTTGTTATTGAGTCCGTGTCTATTGACTCAATTAGCATATGGAGTCTTTAAATATCATTCCTGTTTATGAATGAATTACAAGAATTTATCTTGAAATCTAAGTATTACATTGAAGGCCAGGCCCCCTCAAAGAGCCTACCTACTACCTGAATCAAAACAGTGGTATCAAAGCCGCATTCCTACTCCATGGCTGAGGGTACACGCCAAGCTCTCTTGTCTGATGTTATCTCCATGTTGAAAGAGTAAACCATTCACCTGCGTGAAGAACAAAACAAGCAGAAACTCATGCTAGAAGCCGTGTTGCAGCAACTTAGCAATTTGGCCCCGTTATCAGCAACACAAAAAGAACCAGAATGAAGGAAATGAAGGAGAATGGCATCCAACACTAAAGGTCAATTTATTCCTAATACATTGTTTGAGGGAAATTGAGGAATACAAGTTAGAACTCTTAGGCTTGATTTTCCCAAATTTGATAGGTCGGAACTTATGGATTGGATCTTTAACGCTGAACAATTTTATGATTACTTTAACACTCATGATGATCAAAAATTAGATATTGCCTTTTTCCATATGGAAAGAAAGGCTCTATCTTGGTTTAGATGATTAAAAGACTCAAGTCCTATTAGTGGATGGGATGAATTTGTTTCAGTCCTTAAAGTGAGATTTGGGTCATCTGCATATGAGGACCTAATATGGGATTTCACTAAATTAAGGTAAACATCTATTATTGAAATTACCAAACTAAATTTGAAGTGTTATATAACAAGATAAAGGGACTCACAAACGAATTCAGGATCTCTACTTTCTTTAGTAGCTTAAAGAATGAACTGAAAATTATGGTGATCATGTTTAAACCTAATACAATTTTAGTTGTCTTTGGCTTAGCAAAATTGCAAGAAGAAGAAGTGACAAGGAGGTATAAGGCGGTCTCGAGTAAGCCCGACCACTTAGCCCTACCAAGCACACCATAAATTCCCAAAGTGCCTACTCATATTCCCTTACCAAGACTACCACCTCCACAAGCCAAACTAGGAAATAAGACTTACCCAAATACCTTTAACCCCAATAGAAAACCCATCTTTCCCATTAAAAGAATAATCCTAGCTCAAATGCAAGAAAGAAGGGAGAAAGGGCTATGCTACTATTGTGATGAAAAATATCAATTTACTCACAAATGTAGTAAGTCTAAAATATTTCTATTGGAAGGCATAAAGGAGGAAAAAAATGCTGAACTAAGAGAGGAAGAATGAAACTTAGCAATTATTCAGCCTGAAACAGTGTTGGAAGAGGAATAGGGTGAATTGTTGGGCATCTCATCGCATGCCATGGCAGGGTCTCTTTCATTTAAAACTATGAGAATTGAAGGTACTATTAACCATAAAAAAGTTCTTATTCTCATTGATATGTGCAACGCGTAAAGTTTTGTGGATCCATATGTAGCAAGGAAAACACAACTATCAATGAGAGAAAGTCAACTGAAAGTTAAATTGGCTAATGGGAATAGCCTACGTTGCCAAGGTTTATGTAGGGCAATTCTTATTCATCTACAAAATCTAAAAGTTGTGGCTTATTTATATCTGTTAACCCTTGGAGATTGTGATGTGATTTTGGGGGTGGATCGGTTGAGAAATTTGGGGTCTATTTTATGAAATTTTACTGATCTCACTATGGAGTTTAATTTCAGGCGTAGCAAAGTGATATTGCAAGGATTATACCCTTCCAATAAGCCCTTAGAAGAATTGGAGCATGTTCCTAACCTTAACAAAGGCTAAGTGAAAGGTCTTTGGTTGCATTTAATGGAAACCAAATTGAAAAAGACAAAAAAGAAGTTGGATCTTGCAGTAGAGCAAATGGTTCAAGGATTTGAAGGAGTTTTTGAGGAACCACATGGGCTACTTCCACTTAGGAGTCATGACAATAAAATAAAGTTGCTGGATGGGACTCAACCAACCTGTGAGAGACCTTATAGGTACCCATATTATCAAAAAACAGAAATTGAGAAGCTAGTCATTGAGATGTAGAAAAGTAGCATTGATGAGTTAGTTTATAAACTCCATGGAGCCAAAAAAATTTCTAAACTGGATTTGCATTCTGGTTATCACCAAATCAGAATGCATGAAGAGAATATTCATAAGACAGTATTTAGAACCCATGAGAGTCACTATGAATTTATGGTATACCTTTTGGGCTTACAAATGCTTTATCAACCTTCCAAAGATTGATGAATGAGGTATTTAAGCCTTATTAGAGGAAATTTGTATGAGTTTTCTTTTATGATATCCTAATTTATGGTAAATCCTTAGAGGAGCATTTGAGGTATTTATACATTGTTTTGGATACTCTAAGGTCACACCATCTTTATGCAAAGAAGTCTAAATATGTTTTTGGATGTGATGAGATGGAATACACAGGTCATTTGATCTCTTATGAAGGTGTTAAAGTTGATCCCTATAAAATATCAACTATGCAACAATGGCCATTGGCCAAAAATCTAAAATTCTTAAGAGGATTTCTGGGTCTCACTAGGTATTATAGGAAGTTTGTCAAAAACTATGGATCCATAACAACCCCATTAATTGCTCTTTTAAGGAAAAATGCATTTGCATGGACAAACAAGGCATATGAAGCATTTAGAAAGCTTAAGGCGACAATGGTAAGCTCTCATGTTTTAAGGTTATCTAATTTTTCTAATATATTTGTAGTAGAATGTGATGCTTCAGGTGAAGGATTGGGGGCTGTTCTCATGCGAGATGGGAGACCTATAGCATACCTCAGTCAAGGTTAAAATGTAGAAGTCTTATGCTATCCACCTATGAGAAAGAACTACTAGCTTTGGTTATGACAATTAAAAACTCGATTTACTATTTGGTGGGACAGCATTTCAAGGTCCGTGCTGACCAACAAGTCTTGAAATATTTGTTAAAGCAAAGAGTGGGCGCCCCTTCTCAACAAAAATGGGTCTCAAAATTATTAGGGTATGATTTCTTAGTTGAATATAAAAGTGACAAAACCAACAAAGTTGCAGATGCCTTGTCCAGGCTACCAACACAAGCCACCCACAAACACCAACCAGAACTTCAATTCCCTTCCAAAACCCAACCAAACACAGCAACCAAACAATTTCCACAACTCATAAATGACCCACCCACAAATACAAGCTATAAGTATTCTACAAACACAATGGATTGAAATTTTAAAGAAGGCTTACCAACAAGATTTCTTGTTGCATGAGCTTTTAAGCCACTACCATCAAGGAACTTTGGACCCATCTTTTTATCAAAACCTCATTGGTCTGCTCTTTTACAAAAGTAGACTACATCTTGATAACTTGGTGACCTTCTAGCAAGAGATCTTACATCAATTCCACAGCAGTCCATTAACGGGTCACGCAAGAGTTTTCAAAACATATGCAAGGATAAGAAAGGAGTTTTTTTGGCCTAGGTTAAGGAGAGATGTAAGGGCTTTCATTCGAGAATGTGATATATATGCTAAAGGAACAAGGTGGAAAATATTCATCTGGCAAGCCTGCTCCAACCTCTACCCATTCTCACGAGAAATTAGACTAATATAAGCATGGATTTTATTGAAGGACTGCCACCATCCAAAGGGAAGACCGTGATAATGGTGATAGTAGACAGGTTGAGCAAATATGTTCATTTATTGTCCATATCTCACCCTTACATAGCAGCCTCCGTGGCTAGGGTATTTCTCAACAACATCTTTAAATTACATGACTTTCCACTAACCATTGTGAGTGACAAGAACTCGGTATTTACCAGCCAATTCTGGAGGGAGCTATTCAAACTCAGTGGCACTAAACTTTTGCTAAGTTCATCGTACCACCCTCAAACCGATGGCCAAATAGAGATCATGAACAAGGGTTTGGAGGGATACCTACGAAACTTCTCAAGCGACAGACCCCCGTGACTGGGCACGATGGTTGCCTCTAGCTGAGTTAGCCTACAATACATGGGAGCACACCTTAACCAAGATCTCACCCTATGAAGCTATCTATGGACAACCACCTCCCAAAATGATGCCATATGAACCAAGAGCCACTAAGGTACAAGCCGTAGATGAGGAACTCAAAAACAAGGAGTTCATCAACAAGCTTATTCATGAAAACTTACAGAATGCACAAAAAAAATGAAACTTTATGCAGATCAAAAAAAGACAAGCAGAGAGTTCGAACCAGGGGAGAAGGTATACTTGCGCTTGCATCCATATTGTCAAATGTCAATAGTAGTAAGAAGAAATATAAAGATCTCACCTCATTATTATGAACCCTATAGGTGATGCACAAAATAGGAAAAGTCACATAAAGGCTAAATCTGTCACCGGAGTCACAAATCTACCCTGTCTTCCATGTCTCACATCTTAAAAAAGCATTGGAAGAATAGGTGCGACCACTGGTGGAACTTCTGAAAGTCAAGAACGAGGAAACCCTTAAACCCAAACCCAAATACATCCTCAATCGACAATTGCTCAAAAAGGGAAGGAAAGCTGGAATAGAAATGCTAGTCCATGGAAAGGGATGGCCGGAGAAGATGCAACTCGGATGGATCGTGAAGAGCTGAAATGGTGATTCCCAGACCTTGAGGGCAAGGTCTTTTGATGGAGAAGGATATGTTATTTTCATTGAAGACTAACCCTAATTCTTAAGGTGTTGTCTTAAGTCGCACAAGCCGGGTCGAGTAATGGGCATTTGAGCCTCTTATAAACCCCTATCCTACTTTTATTTATCGAGTCAATATTTGTTTAATCATGTATATTTTACGTTTCGGTGTTGTTTGGTTCCAGATTGTATTTACATGAACCACATTCCAATTGGTTATTTCAAGTAGTTCCAGCCTATATTTACATGGGCCATGTTTATTCAATTAATTTATTATAGAGTCATGGGTCAATAAGTTGTTATTGAGTCTGTATATATTGACTTAGTCAGCATATGGAGTTTTTAAATATTGTTCCTGTTTATGAATGAATTACAAGAATTTATTCAAAAATCAAAGAATTACATTATTGGCAAGACCCTTCGAAAAGCCTACATATTTTCAATATTCTCTACTGAACCATAACAAGATCCCCTCGAAAGCTATAACAAGATGATAGAAATGAAGAAAATGGGAGAGACTCGAGTTAAGGCTTCAACCATAATCCAAATGACACGATTTGGTTTATTAAACCAAATGGCATCCTTTAAAAATCTTTTATAACCGTTATATAGAATGATGTCATTTTTTTTAAAATTTAACTAAGTTAAACGGTGTCATTTTGTGTAGAAATAAATAATATACAGTTGGATCACCTTGACTACAGTCTAAACTAGAACCGAGCGACATCACCACACGATATTTGGACCGTCTGCTTATCGATTCTCTATTAGTTTCGTTCAATTTCAATAAGAAACGATCAGTTTCTACGGTCCCTGTTCATAGTTTTCTTTGTTAATGATAATAGTACATGCCGAGATAAATTGTTGGCAAGTGTCAAATTTAAAAACCTGTAACTTCATAATAGAAAATAGAAATCAAACTTCAAGCACTACAATATTTCTACATGCTACGTGTATTACTATAAAATGTCCTCAAACCATATTCATTGATAATTACATTTTTAATGAGTTCTTTGAACCTAATTCTGTTTTCAGCCCTAAAGAAAACCCTTTAAATAGTTAATAAAATCTGAGTCATCTTCCTGAAAATTCAAAGAACACGGTTCTTCACAACGAATTCTTGATTATTAGAAGTCATGAAAAACCAACAATATCAATAATAAGCTATTTGGGTGGTGAAAACATGACAAAGAAGAACAAGGAAGTGCAAAGTAGTAACGTACTCAAAAAAGTTTGAAAAGGCTTTATATACCCATATGCCTACACCGTCCACGAATCATTTGTCCCTTTATTTCTGGTATCAGATCTATCGTGCAAACAAGAAGACATTCAAAACCTTGGGTAAATTTAGCCTTTCGAAACCTCATCTGCATCCTCGGCATTATTGCTGCACTGGTAAAGCCACCATGCATCCAGTGTAACAGTCACAGCAATGAAAGATATGTGTGAAACACATTAAGATGCTTTGATAGATAGCCATAAGAAAGCTGGAGTTACAGATCATCACTCCGGGACTATATATACATCTATACCAATTGGAGACATCCCATAAAACCACAATAACCCGATGCGCAGTCGAGTCAAAAGCAAACATGAGGACCTCCTAGCTCCAACAAAAAGCAGAACCCCAAAGGGGAGCACTGCCGTGAAAACCGTGTAATAATACAATCATAACAATGCCATCTAATGCTTTCTTTTCTCCTATTCCGAGCTGCCGCCTTTGCCCAAGTGAATTCAGGATCTTCAACCAACCGAATGTTAATTATGTCGGTATCTGCATCATTCAGATAACTGTACTTTCCCCTAGGGGTTTCTCGAAAGGAAACCATTGCTGATACTGAGACTTCATTTACACCCGATCATCTGTATAGTAAGAGGAGACAGCCTCCAGCCACAAGCAAATGCAGGTTCCAAAATTGTGTGACCAAGCATTTAAACTGCCGGAGTAATAAAATAGGTAACCATAATAAAAATCGACAATCTAAACAGAAGCCTGCTCAAGACAGTCGTGACAAATAGTAAAAATGCCAAGGCCCAAGGGATACACAACTTAAAAGTGCATTTGACGTGGCAATTTTCATCCAAGAGCTTTTTCCTCTTCACTGTTCCTCTCTCTTAAGTACCCAAAAAAGAATATTTTCCTTCATCAGAGTCAAAATGGTACGGACTCCATGAAGAACCTACAGTAACAAAGAATATAACAGGGCATTTGCACGTTTCGCACTAAACATTTTCTGTCATATATGAGAGAGACTATATAACTTCTTCAGCATATTTAAAAATGAATGACCAGCGACAAGATACAAATCTCTTCTCACATTGGGCTGAGGGGTATGCCCCCTAAGTCTAAGGTTTAAGTCTCCTTGGATGCAAACAATCTCTAGGGACCATCAGACTAGAAGATTTTTCCCTTATAAGAGTTAAGGGAAAAGGCAGATATTCATCTTAAAATAATAATAAATAAAAAAGGGTGAAGGAGAAGATATTCACAAAACCTTTTTGATACAACATCATGAACCAGAACTTGATTTTTGAACCCAAACTTGTTTCTGCAGATTCATTAAAAAATACCTTTAACTAATTAGCACATGATGATCGAAAACACACAAAAAGTAGGAACCAAATTAGCCATCCAAAGTTTCAAGCCCAATCACCTCATGGGAAATATATCCAGTGCCCTTCCTCGAGTGCTTCCCCTCACCAACAATTGATGAGACATCAGTATCCTTCACAGCATGTGATGGCCCACGGCGACCAAAATGTTTGTGGGAGCCTGCATGTAATACAAACATTGAAGTTGCAGCTAGAAAATAAAACATATGCCAAACACAGACAAAGGGCATCCATATTCAGAAGCAATAATGAAGATACAGGCTTCCAAACTAAAATCTACCATTATCCATGGAAGAATGACTAGTACGTCCAGTTCCGTGGTTTTTAACCTCCCCACACCTAGCATTTGCCATGTCAACTTGCGTATCTCCCAGGGATCCTGAAAGATGACAAACAGAAGAAATAGTAAACCACATTCCTTGCCTTTAAAATTTTCTTTAAAAAAAAGCCACACAAGCACTTTCAGGCTTCCAGCAATAAGATCCCTCCCTCTTCAGTGTATTTGTTTGTACACATAATCTGAAGTGTTTTGATGGAAAGGTAAAATGATGATTACAAATTAATAGTGCTACCACTGATGACTACCAAATCCTCATATTATTAACCCAACAATTACATTATGAAAATGACACACCTTCAAAAGAATCTGCAAGTGACTGCGAAAGTTGGGAAGTTGAAGATGACAAAGACTCATCACTAGTATGAGATCCATCTGAACGACGAAGAGAAGTCCATACACCACGATCAGGCTTATCCTTATTTCTTGAACGTTTTTCCTGCTTCTCGCTACAAAATCCATGCAAGTTATTACCAGCTACCTTGTCATCTGGGGCTGGAATTGGATCCTTCAAAACCAATTGTGCATGTGGCGGACGGGGAGGTCTCTTGTCCTTTTCTAAATTTGTAGCCTGGATTTGCTGCTCAGATAGGCCCACAAAAGACTGACTTTGACGTGAATCCTTGTTTAAAAGTATTCTTTTGACTATCCTTTCACTACCTTGGTGTGGCTGGTTCTGCTTGAGAGCAGCTGAACTGATTGTGTTTCCAACTGAAGATGTTATACCCTTTGACAAGCTGCCAGACACCTGCAAAAGGATTAGAATACAGTGTTTTAACATTGTACAGCCCTTCAACTAAAAAGTCACATGTCTACCTTTAAAACAAAATCATGGGGGAAAACACTGCAGTGAGACAAATCTTATTAGAAATTGCAAAGAGGCAAATAAGTAATCAGCACACACAGAATCACAGAAATCTGGTTTTTTTAAGATTGCCGACACATAAATGAAGCAGAGAACTTCTTTTTCTAGTAAGGTAAGGTTGAAGAGAAGAAATACTTGGGTAAAGAATGCACCTAACTCCTTACACACCATTTATTAGTGGCATTGTCTGAATAAAACTTGGAACTCAATTTACACTGCCAGAACGCATGAGAACAAATTGTGTTCAGCACCCATTTATTTAAGGAAAATAGGTTATTTTATGTGATAGCCAATGCACAGAACTTTGGATTTCGAAAGTATTTCAAACAGAATTAGATTACTTAATCTGTCACAAATAGGACAATCACAAAACTAAAACATCCAAAGTTTTTTTGATGAGTAACATAGGAATTCTATTAATGACCAAAAGGGATGATACACAATACAAAGGACATATAATAATCTACCAAGTACCAACTATCAAAAGGAAAGGGTTAGGAAATCCTGAAAGTTAAGAGCTGGAGATGGTAACATCCTGTTGGGCTATTAATCAGAGATACAGTGGAAAGGCAAATGGTTCCATGGTCAAGTGGACAGTGAAATACAATGTGGGACCATCCAAAGTCATTACTTGGTGAATGTAGAAGGTATTTGATAAGGCCTAGCAAGTTAATTGGACGGCCACATATCCTTCTATGAAATATGCTAAGGCAAATAATAGATCAGAGCTCGCACTGCAATTCACAATAAGGAAGAACTGCTTTTGGAGATGGAACAGCTCCGGTGTTCAAGTAAGCCTTTGAAATGAGTCCAACATTAGAAAAGAGACATATTATAATCAGAATCACACCCAAAAAATAAATAATCGTAAACTGTCTGACTGGTGGCAAGCTGTCCAAGTTGGGCACATGCTCCAGTATAAGCAGGACTTCTTTTTTTTTTCCAAGTAGTCTAAGCAGGAGAAATCTGACCATTATATAGATTGCCACTTTCCATTTAAAAAATAATAACTTAGAACGTTGATAAGTAAATGGATATATTAATCCGCGATTATTTCACTGCATTTTCAAATTATCCACATCAGAACAAGAAAACATATTTTATCCATACAAAGCAACACCATACATTATATATGCTTTGAAAAGTGCCCCAAGTAATATATATATATATATGTTGGTAAGAACCGAAAAAACTTACATGCAAAATCTCTTTCTCTTTCCCTTTCAGAAGCAGGAGCTTCTTTTTCCCAGATTCGTTAGTTCCAGAAATTCCTGAAAATTTATATTAGAGGTGAACAAGCACCTAAAGTATAGATATAATATTAATAGACCCAGAGAAAGAAATAACTATTCACAAAAAAATGAATTGATCCAAAAAGAAACAATCTAAAAGAAATTAACATATGTATTGCACTGAATATTCCAGTACCATAAACCCCAAACTGGACAATGTGAACATCTATCTTAATCAAGCATACTGCAAGGAACAAGCACACAAAATCATAGACATAAATGGTAAAGATAAATAAATAGACACCCGTGCAACCCACTTGTTTTGGATATATAATCCTTTTTCACCCTGAACACTATCCATTTTGGCAAAAGAGGGGTATGATATGTAGGCATGTTGATAAATTAGTGGCCTAACAAACAAGCGTTGAAAATTTCAATGTGATGTTAATAAGAACTTTTTGATAAGTATGATGTTAATAAGAACTGAGCAAGGTAAATATATCAAAGTGAAAACTGAATCAAGCATATGACGACCTCTAAGATACAGATTCAAACAATGCCAATATACAAGCATTAAACTGGAGAAAAAGCTATCTAAGTTGTTTAAATAGTGTCCAAAGCCCAAGTATAATTTGAGAAAATTTAAATACAGCAGACGTAAAGTCTGAAGAAATGGAAGTGAGAAAATAAAAAATGGCTAATGCAAGGCAAAGGACATCAAAATTTTTTGTGCAATCCTGTAGCAAATTTTCTTTTATGATCGGAATCCCACAGCAACCAAGTAGTCCAAACCTAAATTGGGGTCCTGAAGTGTGAGTGCACATGTTTTCCTCAAGATACCATTAAAAGAAGACAGAAAAAAAAAAGATCAAATCATCACTGAACACTTCATTATTCCATTTCCAAACATACCACTTTCCTCTGCCAATACTTCAGTCCTAGCAGCAGAAACCAAAGTACCAGACTTATCAGAAAGCTGCTCATCACCTCTCTTTGGAACCAGAAGGTGCATTGACTTGTCTTTGCCACTCATGTTCTTTACATTGTCCCTCAAAACATACTGTCCATCAGGGAGGCAACAGCATTAATAAACTCCTAAATTTCCAACATCTTGCTTTGAAATCAAGTCTGGATGTCTGGACGCTCAAACACAAATAAAGATGGAAAACAAACACTATATAGCATATACCTCAATCCATATTCCCTATAAGTACAATGTAACCCAAAAACCATGTTTAACATAAGAAGCTCCAGGAGCAAGAAAATCACGTCAATGGTCTATTTAAACCAGTTTATGTTCTTTCTCTCTCTAGTCAGCCTTGGGCCTATTAATAAGGTCAGTAATAGAAGAAATCTTTAATTCATCATTCAGATTTTGGATTTACAAACCATAAAACCAACGTCTGTATGGAAAATGATACACATACAACTCTTTACACAATCTTGTTTTAAATGAGGGGTATTTTTGTAAAATCACTTATAAAAGTAACATCATTTTACAGATATACCCTCAATTATTTTTTATAAGTAAGAAGTTTATTGATCTCATAAGTAGGCAAAGCCCAAGTACATAGGAAGTATACAAGAAAGAAGCCTAGTTACAAGCTACATGCTACGGAATGCTACGGAAAGTAGCATAAAAGTCACTTAAAGTTGTCCCATTTAATACAATAGATGAGGCCCAAAGCAACAAAGTATGATATAAAATAGCCCTCAATTTTAAACACGGCCTTATAAAGAGCTGTAAAAAAGGTTGTATGCGCAACATGTAATTGTATCCTTCTAGAGTCTCAACGGCCCTATACGCACGAATCACACAGAAAATATAAAATATGACCATAATTATCATACAAATTTTCTGTTCATTTTTTTTTTGAAGTAAAATATAAAGAAAGAAAACAGAAATCAGAAAAGAGAGTATCGGTAGGTCCATTTGACCCCAAGGCAAAAGACTTGAGAAGCCTGCAAATGGGCTGGTAAGCCCATCTCTCCCT
Organism: Platycarya strobilacea; assembly: GCA_036898215.1. NCBI lineage: Eukaryota > Viridiplantae > Streptophyta > Magnoliopsida > Fagales > Juglandaceae > Platycarya > Platycarya strobilacea. The sequence goes on along the minus strand of CM072557.1, from coordinate 385,224 downwards.
CTCTCGGCACAAGGAATGATTTAAATTTTACTAGACAAACCCAAAGTGGGAACTTTTATGTCTGTACTTATAATGGTGTAGTGACACCATGACAGGGACTATCAGAACAATGAATGTAAAACGTGTAGGTTTTAACAGATTTTTATATCCATAATTATTAAATCAGAAAAGTTATTTTGGGTGCAGTTCCAGTATGTATAATGCAGACAATTTGGCGCAACGAATAATTGTTCTATTAGTAGCATTGATCCTGACAGGAACATACTTAAATTTATGTTTCTAAAATTGCGGTACACCCATTATGGTACAGCTTAGTGGTCAAAGGGCAGACTTAAAATGAGACGTAAACCCAAACATCTTGGGTTGATTCTGCACTAAAAGTAGCCCTTAATTATCTAATACACGGTTACGGGAGGTCAGGTTGTATACCGGAAGTATACTTTCAAGGGTGAGTCTGAAGAATCACGCCTTGGTGAGGTTACACACCATTTAAAAAATTGTGGCATGTCGCTGCATGCTTTAGGCAGCATAAAAATGTTTACAAGCAATCAAAACCTTTTTTGGGGGCGACTTTGTAATCAGAAATGCATCATGAACATTACTAGTTTTTTTTTTTTTTAATTTCATAAAGTATTATAGAAAGATGTGTACCATAGCAGAGGATATCCTTCTCCTCTCAGAGCCTCGCTTTGATGAGGCACCACGATTTCCAGTTGATGATCCGACAGCTCTTCTACTCGGTTTCCCATTAGATAGTGATCGCTGTCATTAGATAGGGATAAGAACTCAGGATTCAGTTATAAATAGATCTTTTGAGCATAATACACACTATAATGGAAGACGAATAATGTTCTTTTTTTTTTTTTGATAAGTAAACAATTGTATTGATAATATAGGCCAAGCCCAAGTACACAAGATGGATACAAGAGTCAAGACCTAACTAGGTCGTAGAAGGATTGTTTGCTACAAGGAAATCATGAAGATGGAGACCATTGAAATCTACAGCTATGGCCCATAAAAATAAAGTACTAAAAAAGAAAGAAACTAGCTCCTCCAAAGTCCTTTCCTTATCTTCAAAAGTTTAATCGTTTTGCTCACGCCAAATGCACCACAAGATACAAAAAGAAACCATCTTCCAAACTTGTATGATGGGAGTAGCTCCACCAAGTGATGACCAACAAGCCAATAAGTCTAATACCGTAGCTGGCATTACCTACTACAAACCTACTCGGTTGAAAACTTCAATCTACAGGTGTGTAGCTATCTCACAGTATAGTAGGAGGTGATCCACAGATTCTCCAGATTTCTTACACATGCAACACCAATCTGTGATTATGGAACAGTGCTTTCTCAAATTATCAATAGTTAAGATCTTATCTCGGGCGGCTGTCCAAGAGAAGAAAAGGGCTTTGGAGAGTGCCTTATTCCTCCAAATTTTCCTCCAAGGAAAGTGAGTGTTTGTTGAGGGCATTAAGATTTTATAATAGGACCGAACCGAGAAAATGCCCTTACCTGTCAAGTTCCACCAAAACTTATCATCTCCCCTCCCAATCAGCCTCGTAGAGTAGATATGAGTAAAAAAGGTCTCAAAGTTGTTAACTTCCCAATCTTGAGCCGCCTAAATGTTACATTCCACTGAACCTGATCAGCCGAGCGAATCATAATGTTAGCCACAGAAGCTTCTTTATCAAAAGCCAGTCGATAAACAGAAGGAAAAGCATCCTTGAGGGCTTCCTCATCACACCACTTATCCCTCCAAAATTTTATTCTCAAGCCCTCACCTAGAACAAGTTTCGTATGGCGATGGAATATCCCCAACCTTGTCTGATGTGTTTCCATAACCCCACTCCATGCACCCCTACCACCTCTCTAGAACACCACTGCCCCCACAAGCTTTCATGTTTACATTCAACCACCAATTTCCAAAGAGTGTCCGGTTCCAAACAATACCTCCATAACCATTTACCAAGAAGGGCCTGGTTGAAAAGTCTTATGTTTTTTATGCCCAAACCACCAGATGTTAAAGGCCTGCACACCTTATCCCACCTAATAAGATGGAACTTGTTTTCTTGTCCCATGCCACTCTATAAAAAGTCCCGATAGAGTTTTTCAATCCTCTTTACCATAGAAGCGAGAACGGATAACAAGGACCAAAAATATGTAGGTAAGCTAGATAGGGTACTCTTGATGAGAGTAACCCTACCTCCTTTAGAAAGATACAATCTCTTCCAACCTGCCAATCTTCTTTCAATCTTCTCTATCACTTTATCCCATATCGCTATAACTCGTGAAAATGTCCCCAAAAGTAACCCCAAGTACTTCATTGGAAACGAGGCAACTTTACATCCCATAGTATTTGCCAAAAGATGAGTTGGTGACATTCTCAATTGGCGCTAGTTCTGATTTTTCAAAGTTAACTCTCAATCTTGAAGCAGCCTCAAAGTACAAGAGAAGTGCCCTCAACACCCTGAGTTGGTTCTAATCAGTCTCGCAAAAAATTAAAATATCATCTGCAAAAAGTGAGTGAGAGATAGAAATAGTGTCTCTAGAGGGATCACCCACTGAAAAACCCCTCATAAAACCATTATGGACCACAGCCTCCAACATCCTACTTAGTGCCTCTATGATAATAACAAAAAGAAGAGGAGATAAAAGATCTCCTTGCCTTAGACCCCGGGAACTACTGAAAAAACCAGCCGAACTACTATTTATCAAAACTGAGAATTTTGCTGTTGAGATGCACCATCTAATCCATTTACACCGTCTTTCCCCAAAATCACATCTCTCCAACAAAAAGAGTAGGAAATCCCAGTTGACATGATCATATGCTTTCTCCATGTCTAGCTTGCAGATGATCCCTGCTACACCCGCCTTAAGTCTACTATCCAGGCATTCATTAGCTATAAGAACTGAATCCAAGATCTGACGACCCTTCACAAAGGCATTTTGTGGCTTTGAGATGATTTTACCTAAAACCTCCCTCAACCGGTTTGCAAGAATTTTAGAAATGATTTTGTAGACTCCATTTATTAGGCTAATGGGTCTAAAATCTTGTACCTAAAATGCACCACTTTTCTTTGGAATCAAAGCAATGAAAGTGGTGTTAAGACTTTTCTCAAACTTGCCTTCCAAGAACAATTCCTGAAATACCTTCATAATGTCCGCTTTCACAATCTCCCAACAAATTTAGAAAAAACCCATCGAGAAACCATCTGGTCCTGGTGCCTTATCACTTGCCATTTTCCTTACAACCTCAAATATCTCGGTCTCCTCAAAAGGTCTCTCCAACCAAGAAGCTGTCTGTGGTTCAATTGAGTCAAATGCAAGTTCATCCGGTTTTGGTCTCCAATCCCCTTGTTCTGTAAACATCTATTTATAGAAATCCACCACATGATCCTTTATAGCAAAAGGCTCTATGCACTTTACACCATTGATGTTAAGCAAATCAATGGTGTTATATCTCCTGTGAGAATTAGCCACCCTATGAAAAAATTTTGTGCAACGGTCTCCTTCTTTAAGCCATAAAACTCGAGGGATAGTACTCTTTCCAACTCAGAAACCAGCTCTGACTTGTGATTAATTTCCTCTTGGGAAAAGGCTCTAGCCTTGAAAATTCTTTCAAGACCTTGAAGTTCTTCCTCCAGATTTTTCTTGTATTCCCCTATGTCTCCAAAAGATTGTAGATTCCAAAGTTTTAAATCAAGTTTGAGCGCTTTTCATTTCCCTGCAAGAACAAATGATGGTATACCTTGAAAATGATAAGTAGACCACCAATTTCTTACCATGTCCATAAAGCCTTCGGATTTGAGTCACATGTTTTCAAACTTGAAATAGCGGCACCCACTTTGTATGCCACCGCCGTCCAACAAGATAGGAAAATGATCCGATCAAGAGCGAGGCAGTCTCCTTTGGCACACCTCGGGATAATGAGATTCCCACTCTGACGAGATAAGAAATCTATCCAACCTAGACCAAGTCTAGTTGTTGGACCATGTGAAAGAGCCACCTATTAGGGGAAGATCCACCAAGTTCAGGTCGAAAATGCATGAAGCAAAATCTGCCGAAGCAAAATCTGCCATAGCAGGGTGCAGTCGACCTTCTCCAGACCTCTCACTAGGGAACTTGGTGATGTTAAAATCTCCGCCAATGCACCAAGGGAGGTCCCACCAACTGTGTAAAGCAAAAAGTTCATTCCATAAAAGGCTTCGGAGGCTATCAACATCAGGCCCATAAACACCTGCGAAAGCCAACAAAAAGTTATCCACCACAGCTCTAAAAGAGACGGCCACTGAATATTCCCCGACAAAAACCTCAACTTTCTCTACCACTCTTTTATCCCACATCGATAGAATTCCACTCGATGTCCCTTTTGAAGCCAAATACACTCAATCAACATAAAAACAACTCCACACCCTTCTCACTAAGTTTCTAGAAATCTTTTTCAATTTTATTTCTTGCAGACAAACAACATCCGCCTTCCACACCCTAAGTAAGTTATTAATACACCTACACTTATTAGTATCATTTAACCCCCTCACATTCCAAGATACTAATTTTGGCTTCATAAAGACAAGATAGTTCCCTTCCCTTTTGAGCGGCTTCATTCAAGGACCATATTAATCGCTTGAGCTCTCTGTGTACCTTGGGCTCCGCTTTCTTAGATTTATTGTGTCCCGTGTCTATGGCAGTGAGAAGAGCTATAAATTGGTCCTCGTACCCAGCACACTTCATACCAATACAGTGTTGTATCATCTTAACACTGCTAAGAACCCAATCTAATACCTCAAACACAAGGGGTACCTCAAAATTAAGGGGGATGGGTTCGCTGACACCAAAATGCCCCTCCAAGGTAGTGAAGCCTCCCCACTCAACCATAACACCAGAACAGGCCACTTCATTGGCGGGGAGTGGTGTTAAAGAAAAAGTCTTTTGGACCACAGTGTCAAGACTGTCGCCGGATTGGAACAGCCTTTGAGGGATGTCTTCGCTTGAAGAATTGCTACGCCCGTTGCCTTCCTCCGATAAGTCCTCCAGATGTGCGACAATTGAGGGGGATGCCTCATCCTGAGCCTCTGCCCCCTCCTGGTGGTTATCGACACTGTCTGGCCACAGAAGGAGGACGTCGGCACAATCTGGGCATCGAGGCTTAACTTCAGCTTCAACGGGGTTGAGAGCGCCCATATATCCTTGATCTGCGACGACGTCGGAGCTTCCTCCAGCATCGCCGGTAGTTTCTGTCTCACCAGAGAGATACCCAACTCCGGCGGGTGAGATCCCACTGGTTTCTCTTGCACTGGGTTCCGGTAAGGGGAGTTCTACGCTGCGTGAATAGAGGCTTCGGGCCCCAAAGCTTGGGTTACAAGCTCAGGCCCATTGGTTACTGGCCCATTTGATCCTGCTCCAAGCTCGCAAGAGCCTAGGTCCAACACAGCGTTTAAACCCCCCTTCACGTTCATCTCTCCCAGGTCCAACACACCGTTTAAATCAGAAGCCTCAATGCACTGTTTTAAATAGAAAGCCATATGTTGTAATTCAACTATCTGTTCTTCCATTGTAACTATCATCCCCACCAAAATTCCCTTATTTAGGCAGGCAAACCTGCCATCCTCCCCTGCCCTTTGAATATCGACCTCAATGCAGTCACCCTCCGGCGCAGGGAGTACTCGAGCCCCATGCCCCACCTTTGGATGTTGCAACGCCTCCCTGTAAGACCTAAAAGATCAATATGGGACTTCCATCACCTGCAACGACCTGGGAAGCCTCCACGAAACACTGCCTTGCAGAAGATTCCCCGCCGAACCAGAGAGCTCCAGAACAGTAGCTTCGAAATCTCTCCACCCCACACCAAACCTCCCTTCTGGCACCACCAATAGACCCCGACGCCTCTCAGGACCGAAAATCGAGAGGGAGAAAAACCTCCCATACGTGTTCTGTTGTCTCTACAGCACCAACACTTGAGACCATTTTCTTCGTGTTTTGGCAAATTGAGAGGAGCCCTCCGAGGCTATGCCTTCCTTCATCATGGCTGCTAGCCACCCCAAAGCATCATGGTCAATGATGAGATATTTCACGACCCGGGGACTACTCTTTGTTATTCTCCACCATTTATCATTTTCCTTCTTGAACTCAAAACATTTGTGTTCAATGATAACATTCCTAATCGACCCCATTATGACCACCTAAGAGAGGAATCTAAGGAAAACTGAAAACTAAACTCCTCAAAAATCACCAACTGCAGAGTTGATTCACACAAAGACGAAAAACTAAAACATGTTTTTTCTCAAGTGTACGGAGAGAAAACATGGTTACCAAGCTCCCTTAATAAGCTCCTTCACTTCTCCTTATGTTCTTTTTTTATATATAAGTAAATAAAATTTTATTAAAACAAGTAACTAAGCATAGCCCAAATAAATGAAGTATGCAACAGAGAACACCTAGTTACAAGTTAGGAGCTAGAAAGTGATACAAAAAATTCATACAAGATGGCACTGTTAAAAAGGCTAGCAAAAGCCCCGAAGACAATAAAGTATGGAGGAGGAAAATTTTAAGCTCATCCAAAAAGCATTCCCTATCTTCAAAGCTCTGGCCATTCCTTTTGAGCCAAATTCACCAAAAGAGACATAAAGAAGTCATTCTCCATACATCAGCAATTTGGGAATAGCCCCGAAGCCTTTTCCAACTAGCGAACAAGTCCACCACCCTCTTAGGCATCTCCCATGCAAGTCTGGCCCAGTTAAAGATCTCAGCACATAAGATCCTTGCCAGCTCAAGTGAAGTAAAGACAATTCACAAATTCACACTCTTCTTAGACATGTAGCACAAATCCATCACAATGAGTCCACGCTTTCTCAAGTTGTCCATAGCCAATATTTTCCCAAAAGATGCAGTCCAATCAAAGAAGCAGTTTTAGGCGGCACCTTACTTCTCCAAATGCACTTCTAGGGAAAGGAAATATGATTTTGACATGACAAAGCCTTTTACAGAGATCATACAGTGATATTCCTATTCCGGTATTCATCCAAAACATCTTGATTCCTACCTCCTCAATGCTTCCAATGTTCGAAGCATACAACAAAATGAAAAATAAAAAATAACGCCAATTTCACAATCATGGGCAGCTCTAAGAAAACAAACATTCCACTGTGAGGATCCGCTAGAGCTGTCCAAAATATCCGACACCGATGCCTTGTGATCAAGATCCATCCGGAAAAGAGAAGGAAAAACAATCTTTAGGGCAGAATTACCACACCAAGTATCATGCCAGAATATGACCCTAGATCCATCTTCAATAGTGAATCTAATAAAACAAGCAAATACCTCACATCCGTTTCCAATATTCTTTCATAAGCATAAAGGATGCGAACCCCTCACTTCATTAGAACCCCCCCCCCCCAAAAAAAAAAATACACGAGCTCCATACTTTGACTCAATAATAGCCTTAAAGACACCCCTTCTTGATGGTACCACCATAACTATTTCCGAAGAGGTGCCTTATTAAAGATCCTCGGATTTCAAACTCCCAACCCTCCACTTGAAATGCATCATGCAATGAAAACTGCTATATAACCATGAAAAAGGAGTATTCAAGTAAATTTTGAGGCATGTATAGCATATAAAGCATGACAATAACTCCAGCTATTCATAACCAGAAACTCTAGAAATGAATTCTGCAACCCAATTAAATATAATAGCCTAATAGGACATGGAATAAAAATCCATTTAATGAGATTTCATAAAAAAATTCTGTCCTCACGAACTCATGAATTAGAAAGATACCCGAGAACCACCCTTGGCAGCTCTTTTCTGACGAACAAAGTCCATCAATGGTGTAACCACAAGAGTGTCTTTTGCAGCACCTGCAAGATCATAGTGAACAGAAATCATTTGAAGACATGCTTTATCCTTAGAAACTCCCAAGCAGCCCAAGATAATTCTCTCATTCTACTTGTATTACTGTATTTTTTAACCTTTTGTCTTACCATTTTCAACAGCATGTTCTACAATATGAAATCTTTATGACTTACCACCTCGTTCTGAGTCCCTTCTCTCCAATTGTATCTCTGCACTGGGGAGATTCTCAACAGGCTTTGCAAGATATTCAAGAAACTCCAGATACTCGGGATCTAGATGTTCATCAATGAAATACTTGTATTATGAAAAAGTAAGTGATTGCACACAAAAGTCACAGGTTAACGATCGCATTTGAAAATGCTCCTTAAATTTCCATTTTTTTTTGTCAATTACCTTTTAATATTGTTCCTTCACGACCATCTTTTTTAGACCACTGTTTTGGAACACGTTGAGAAGGAGCATACTCGACAATAGTTTTAAACTGAGTGCCTGAAAAACCAAGGAATAGTCTAGTTAAAACTTCGTGTCAATATTATATCCTGCAATTCCTTATTCAAACAAGGATGAAATAGAAAGATAGACATAAGGAGACCCAAATAAATTTTCCAATAAGTCACCCAGTAGCTCGATAATTTTCTAAGCTGTTACTAACTGAAGAGAAAGGACTTCATTACCCATCTGAATCAAAACTGTGGATTAAATAAAAATATAATCACAGAAACACTGGCAACAAGATTGATGTGCCAATCAATCTCTTCAAAAGATATGAGCAAAGATTTACCCTTCTCACTAACAAACAAATGCCCATCAAAGAACTCAGCAAACTCAATAACATCCTCAGGTTTCTTGAAGTCAATATAGGCTCTAGTATAGAATTGACGCTTCATGCTGCAAAACCGTTTAAAAAAAAACAATAAAAATATGAGAAGGTGTGCAGCAAATGACTTGACTAAATCATAAAAACTAGACCACAGGAACCTGTATTAATATACGAATTTAAAATCAGAAGTGATCCATATACTTCCTGTGTACATGGACCAAGCTTATCATTATTCATCAATAAAACCTTCATTACTTGTAAAAAAAGATGGAGGATCCACGTACAAAAAAATGTTTCGGAAAGAACTAATGATATATTAACTGGGTTAACAGCCCTCTGTCCAGTAGGCGATTACCATGCAGCTAGTTTCCTTTATCTCCCGGAAACATTGCCAAGAGGCAATATCATCTCCACAAATAGATATATTTTCAACAGTATCACCAAATGGAGACAAATTTGTCCTTTTTAATTAGCTTGATGTGGAAAGAAAACCTTAAGTAGCGTAAAAGGGTTCTCGTACCCTGTATCCATAAGAAGTAGCAAGGTGCATAACCATCCTCACGCTTCCAAGTAACATGAATCTGAGTATTTGTTGACCATGAACATGTAACTGGATAATTATCAATGATCCAATAAAAATTTTACTTATCAAAAAAAAAAATTATCAATGATCCAATAAAAAATTGGATCAATGATTAATATTTAAAAAAAAACAAATATAAGGGCCCTATGGTGATCGTGTAAGCTTTTTTTATAATTCTAGCAAAAGTAACCATTCATTATTTGCTTCCAATAAGTCCACCTCTTGATGCCACCCGGCTCAGCAGCTATTCAGATAATTTACTCATTTTTTCCAGAACTTGAAACAGACCTACAGATAATTTTCCACATGCATATTTGCATGTCTTGTGCATGAAATATATTATAAGCCCACTCAGTTTCAAAGACCCATTAAGTATGAAAAAATGCGAAGCTTACTCAATCCAAAAAGATTTCAAAACCCCTACAAGCCACAGATTCATACTCCATAAACCTGAACTTAATGGCTCCCAAAGTGTACAATCAATGGAAATTTTAAAGTCTATTCTACTTATTCCCACGCATATAAACCTTAGAAAAGCAGACATATAACCAATTGACAGAAAATCAAGCAATTAATCGTACATTAGATTCAATGGTCCAAAAACTATCAAAAACCCAAAGATCAGAAAGTGGACAACTAAGAAAATTGATAGCGTTTTTAACTGACATCTACGCATATACCTACACCCACGCAAATTCCCGTTACTAATTGGACGTATTTTCCGAAACTGAAGTGTCTTAAAGCAAATTAATTGACAAAAACTAAAACACACAGAACATATAAATTTCACCCAAAGCATAATTGAGAAAAAAAAAAAAAAAGAAGAAGAAGAACAAATCCTAACCTCGATTTCCCTGGACGGAAAGCGACCCAGTGGTAGCGACCAGCGAAGGCGGCGTCGATTTGGTCCATCAGCGTGGCCTGAGAAATCGCCGGAGGCAGGTGCCGCAGAACCACCTTTGTCCGATCTGACAAGCCCTTCATTTCACACCCAATCAAACACGAAAGGGAAAAAGGGAAAAAAAACCCTAGAGAAAAATGTAGTTGAACTTTTACGAACTGTACGCTTGAAATAGCTTCGGAACAGAGAAATTCTTCGTTGTATTACATCTTCACCGTAAAGATCGAGGCCTAGTCCGCGCCCTACTCCTCAATTTCTTTCCCAAACGCCATGCGAGGGAGATTAATGAAAAAAGAGTATCTCCAGCGTGAAGAAACGCGTAAGGTTGGGCTTTTTGCGCTTAACAGACGTTAACCATATAAACTCAAGCGTGAGTCTGCGCGCACTTGGGTTTTTTTCTCGGGTCAGGTTGTGGACCTTTTTTTTTTTTTTTTTGGCTTCGTTTTTTTTTTTAATTATTTTTTAAGTTTTAGTTAATTATATAATCAGATTCTATATGCTTATTAAATATTGCGATGATTTAGATTTCATTTGTCTGTTGAGATGTCTCAACTCATTTTATAATTATTTTAAATATATATATCTAAATATTATTTAAATATAAATATTATTTGATTTTTAATTTGTATTTTTTTATATAATTATTACAAATTTTTCAAAAATTTAAATAAAATAATTTAATTTTTTCAAATCTTAAATAAATAATATTAAAATTAATCTTTTAATTGTATAATTTTTTATTTTCGTCATTTTTTAAAATCTCGTAAAATATTTTAACTCAAACTATTTTACTACTATTAATATATTACTTTATTATAATTCACAAATTTTATGTTTTTAGTTTGTCTTATTTCAACGTTCAAATGCAAGCTTAAATACAAATTATGATGATCACCCTTCTTTCTTTGAGATTATTCTTTCTTTGACAAAGTTTTTAAATTTGAAGCAAAAATTCTTTGTTTAATTTCCAATTAAAAAACCTTCATTTACTTACTTGCGCCGTGAATCTTCCACCTTGAACATTAGTAAAAGTAATATCTCCCATTTGTTACTACTTAGATATGGACCGCAGAGTGTGTCAATTTTAAATGTTTCCAAAGGATGAATACCGAGTCCTGCAAAATTTAGGAATTAGGATGCGCTTGACTCAACAAATGATTTTTTTTGCGGATAAAACTGAAAATAAATATTTTAGTTATAAAAATCAACAAATTAATCACGATAATTTGATGTAATGCTTTAAATGATAAACTAGAGTCATGTTGATTTAATACTAGAAATACAGTTATCAATAATATCAAGTTTTATCCTCAATTCTTTTAAAAATGGAAAATAAGATAAATTTATTGATCCTTAAGTCAATGCGGACATAATCTAGCATAATAGATAGCGATAACGTAAATCATTAATAACTTTTTATTATTATTTTTTTATGTAATTTTTTCATAGTAAAAATGATCCTCCCACTTTTATTGTATAATATTTGTACTAAACTTTGTATCTTTACTTTGTATTAATAATTTTTCAACTTGTTCTAAAAAAAAAAAATACTAGAAATACAGCACAGCAAAGGATCCATTAGTCCATTCTACTTGCTCCTATTTAGAGTAGGGCTTTTCTTCTCTCTCCCACTCCCTTCCCCATTCATTCACTCCAGCCAATAAGGGACAGATTCGACAGAATAGACTTGAATCTCTCTGCCTCTTCAGTCTTCACCTTACACCTCCCACCCTCTCCTCTCTCTATAACTCTCTCCCCGCTTCCATTCAGTAAGTCCTCCTTTTCTCTCGTTATTTTTGTGTGTGATCAAAATACATGTATCTTTTGGCGTTATATTATTGGTATTGATGTTATTGTACGAGGTGTTTTTTTAATTTTATTTACTTTTTATTTCTGCTTATTTCATGTAATGGTTGTTTACTGGATTTTGTATTGTAATTGGTGTTTTGCGTTTGTGTTGGTATATTCGGGGATTTTCTTACTGGATTTGCTTCTGATCAAATAAACTTTGCTTATTTGTTGATTTGTTAATTGTTCCAGCCTTTTGGGTTGCTGGGTTTTTTGTATGTACTTGTTGTGTTGGGTTCTAAGTTTCTAACTGAGTTTTGTTGCTTGTTATTGAACTATGCAGTACATCTCGTATGATGGGAGATAGAATCCCACCTGGTAGTTACTTCCAGTATCCTCCTGGACTCCCTGCTTCTCCTATCAGGTCTTCTACCCTTCCATCAGATCGAGAAAGGTGTGTTCAACACTTTGAGCTCTGCGTTTTCTCTGTTTTACCCTGGGATTTGTTATTTTTGTCCCCCCCCCCCCCCCCTTCTCTTAACGGGCTATCATCGATACATTTAAAAGCTGATGCATTAAAATTTGATATCCCAGTCTTGGTCAGTAGGTTTTATGGTTTTCTTATGGCCTAGTCTTGTTATTTAGATTAGTGTATTTAATTTGTTTTAACTCTGGAAACAAAGGTCACGTAACTTTGGCAGAAAGGCCTCATTGGCATGGCACTATAAGCTTGGAGATGAACCACCTTTCATGCTAAACCATCGAATGCCTAAATATGGAAAAAAGGAGAGAGATTAAACAAACAGAAAAGAAAAGGATGATGCAGCATACAGACTATATAATTTTGAATTAAAACCGCCTCTTATTTCCAGACCGTTGCTGGTGAATTCCTCTTTATATGCTGCTGTTTTGTGGATTTTTTTATTTATTAATTTTCATTCAGTCACTGTTTTGCTTCGAGAAGTTTAGTAACTTCAATGAAAACTTTCAGGGCTGTGTTTTCCTCTCTAAAATCTGATAAAAATGAAGACTCATTTTTTTTGGTGGTCAAAGATCTTGTGATTGTCGATTGTTATTTACTGTGGTGAAACTAGTCAGGCTTTTACTTTGTGGGGGTGTGATAATATGTTTATGAGGGTATGAAAAGATGTTTATGAGCGTATGATAAGATGCGTATGATAAGATGTAATACACGTATTCACCTGTGTCACAATGGCAGATACTTGGCTGAATTACTGGCAGAGAAGCAAAAGTTGGGACCATTTTTGCAAGTTCTTCCCTTGTGTAGCAGACTTCTAAATCAAGGTCAGCGTATCTGCACTCTATCATTGCCACAATGTATGCTCCAATCATCAGTTGTTTATTTACATCATCACATCTTTTGTCTCCTTTAAATTCCAATGCCAAGAAATCTTTATTTTTAATTAGGGCTGCAAATGAATTGAGTTTAAGCAAATTCAAGCAAGGGTTCTCGAGTTCAATTAGCCTATATATGAGCTAAAACTTGGCTCAAGCTCGAGAAAAATTGAAGACCTCTAATCGAACTCAGCTCGCCTAACATATATGAAAGTTGAACTCGACTCGCACCTGAATAAAAAAAATAAACGAGTTTATCATGAGCTCGAGTTAATTCTTTTAATTAATTTTAACTAACACAAAACTACAGAATGAGTGAAATTAAGGAACTAACAAAATTTGCCACACACAAAACTACAGAATGAAATTCTGCTGCATTTAAGTGAACATCTGTTGGAGAAATAGATATAAAAAAAAAAAATTGAACCTATGACTTGGAGAGAATAAAAAAAATTAAGATTTTGGATTATTTAGAAGAATATAAACACGAGAGGAGCAAAGAGTCAAATACATACGGAGTGAGGGTTTGGAGTGTTTCAAACTTCTGAATAGAAGTTTGAAGCTTAGACAGGAATGCACATAAAGAAGAAGAAGAAGAAGAAGATTGAAGCAGAAACTGGAAGTGAAGGGTGTCATCCTGTGTTTGGGAAGGAAGAGAGGAATTGTGACTAATAAGTCCAGAGCAAAACTAGAAATTGGAAAAGTCGAAAGCCTTATGGTGGGAAGCTGGGAACTGAGGTAAATAGTGTTAAAGTGATGTCATACATGTTGGGAATTGAAGTCTTGGGAAAAAGTTGAAAGGCTAATATTGGGAACTGAGAGCCCGAATATTAGACTTGAATCCCTAGTATAAATAATTGTTGATCATGATTATAAAAATTACATAATAAAGTTACTAATCATGCTAAATATGATCAAATAATCAAAATAGAATAAGATAAGAGATTGTTGTAATCAAATTAGAGTTGCATACTCTTTATATAACATTTGGCTTAGGACTTCTTTTGTGAACTTAATGCATTATTATACTCAACATTGTTCTTTTGTAATTTAGTTATATATAAAGTAACGAAGTATATTATTTATACAATGTATCTAAAATAATACATATAACACAAAAATATAGACTGTAAAAGAATAAATGTAAGAATATATATAGACATGTATGAGTATTGTAAAGAGCTCAAAACAAGCCGAGTCGAGCTTATATGAGTTTTGTTCACGTACTTAAACTGAGTTGAGCCGAGATTACACAAGTTTGACTCATTTAATATTCGAACCAATATCAATGGTCACGAACAATTCAATTATCAAATTAATCAAGTTCGAAATGAATATAGATGAGATGAGTTCAAACTATTCACGAGCGGCTCTATTCATTTGCAGTATGAAGTGCTGAGATGGCTCGAAACCGACCGTTAGAAACCCTAGGAGTGAAAGGAAGAAGATGGATGTGTAGGACACCTCGAGCCTTGCCTGTGTCAGGTCGAAAGCCTGGGAATTACGCAAAATTCTGAGGGAGGTACAAAGCAACTTACGGAAGCTGCAGAAGGATATGGATGCGGTGGTGCAGTTTGTCGGGTTAATTAAGGAAAGTGTTGACCTAGGGTTGGGCCAGGCTTCTGGTGTTAAAGCCAAGGGTGTGGAGCAGAGTAAGGGGGCTGGGCTTAATTCGTCCAAGCCTGTGCCCCAAGCTCAGACCCAATCCAAGAAAGGCAAGGGTAAGTTTGTTTGGAGTCAGGCAACCGGGGTTAGGCCAAGGTATAAAGGCCCCCATAGTTTCAAGGCCTGTTACGGTGGTTTCGGCTGAGGATGAAGGTGAGCTTTCCAAGCCCAAAGACCATAGCGAGACTAAAGCTGCTAAGGCTAGGTCGTTTCAGCAGGTGGCCCAAATAGGTGTTAATGAGCCAGGGGTTGGGTCGGTTCAGACCTAGCCCTGAGAGAAACCCGATACCCAGGGCTCTCTCTTCAGCTTCGAACATCCTCGGGGCTCAGCTTTGTGCCAGAAACCATGCCGTCCAAGGCGCTGCCAACGGGATATCTTGACAGAGCTAGATCTTCAAAATGAGATGGTTGAGTTTGACAGGGGCAACTCGAATCCCGCGAGTTCGACAGGAAGGTCCGTTCCCACACCAAGGGTGGTCCAAAAACTGTCATCTGGGGGTGGTGGCGAGGCTATCATGCCAGCAAACTTTTCTAGGCTTCTAGAGGTCGATTTTGAGCTTTCTGAGGATGACGATTTCTCATATGATCTGAAGTATTCAATGGCAAATTTCTCGAATTCTCTGCAAGGCTTAGAGGACATCTTGGTTGATGAAGAGTTCCAAAATCCTAATCCATTAAACTACTTTGTTTTGGACCAATCTAATTGGGTCTTACATATAGCTCAAGGGATTCACCAATTGATTGGGGTTAGGTGTGTTGCGTATGAAGAGCAGTTCATGGCCTTGCTTATTGCTATTGACTCAGGATACAATAATAACCGCAGAGAAAAGTCAAGGCAAATCAGACAACTTGATCAGTTGACATGGTCTTTGAACTTGGAGGGTCCCCCTAGTAAGGGAAGGGCCAAAGAAAAGGGGCCAGTCATTTTCCAATGAAACCAAAAATTGTGTTTTGGAACGTTCAAGGTCTCAATGAAGTGAATAAGCATCTCCGGATACAAAACTTACTTCGTGAGTGGAAGGCGGATATTGTGTCTTCAGGAAACTAAACTAATATCTGTTGATAGGAGAATGGTGAGAAGTCTGTGGAGCAGCACTCACGCGGATTGGGTCTATATGGCTTCCTCAGGGACGTCGGGAGGAGTCATAGTGTCCTGGGACCAATGGGTGATGGAAAAAGTGGATGAATATATTGGTAGGTACACGGTAGCATGCTTGTTCAAATGTGTATCTGATAACTTTATGTGGGCTTTTGCAAGTATGTATGGGCCAAATCTCGATGCTGACAGATGACTTTTTTGGGAAGAACTAACAGGGCTTCACAGTTGGTGGAACTTTCTGTGGTGCATAGGTGGAGACTTCAATATTATTAAATTTGCCAGTGATAACTTTGGTAATCGAAGAGAGAGGCGTGCCAGTCAGGAATTTTCGGAAAGTATTTCAGACTTGAATATGGTAGATTTACCGCTAGCTGGGGGTCCAGCCACTTGGTCAAATAATCAGACCTGGTGTAGGTTGAATCGTTTTCTCATTTCTTTAGAGTTGGAAATTCATTTTCCTAATATTTGGTAGAAGCGTCTGGATCGGATATCATCAGACCACTGGCCGATTTTGCTTGATTGTGGTGGTCTCCGAAATGGGCGGCGTAACTTCAAATTTGAGAACATGTGGTTCAAGTTGAAAGGCTTTGTGGAAAGGGTTAAACAGTGGTGGTATTCTTACCAGTCTAATGGCTTTCCCAGTTTTATCTTCACTAATAAGTTGAAAGCTTTAAAGAGAGACTGGAAGTTGTGGAATTTCCAATCGTTGGCAATCTAGGGGAGAATAATAATGCTTTATGGAAGGATATCCAGGACCTAGAAAGGCTTCAAGAGGGACGGCCTCTCACACAGGATGAACAATTGCAGAAGACAAAGTTGGTAGCAAACCTTGAGCGATTGATTTTAATGAAAGAAATTTCTTGGCGTCAAAAATCAAAGGCTTTATGGTTACGAAAAGGAGACTGTAGCACGAAGTTCTTCCATAGAGTTGTCAATTCCCATCGTAGAAATAACAACGTTGAGGCTCTAAGGATCAATGGGGTGGAATGTAAAGATGAAAGAATTATCTGGAATCACATTGTCAATTTTTATGAGATCCTTCTAACAGAATTGGAGGATTGGAGACATAACCTGGATGGTCTAGCTTTTGATATGATTGATCCAAATGATGTAGCTTAGCTGGAGCAAACATTTGAGGAAGATGAGGTTTTAAAAGGTATCTGGAAAATGGTTAAAGACAAAATGCCCGGACCAAATGACTTCTCGATGGGCTTCTTTCAGGACTGTTAGAAAGTGATAAAAGAAGACCTTATGAGGGTGTTTCAGGAGTTGTTCACTTTCGGAAAATTTGAAAAAAGTCTCAACTCTTACCTTTTTGGTACTGATCCCTAAAAAGGCTGGGGCCATTGATATCAAGAACTTCCTACCCATTAGTCTAGTCTGTGGGGTCTATAAAGTTATCTCGAAAGTGCTTGCCAATCAACTCAGCAAGGTCATTGGGAAGTTTATCACTAAACTTAAACTACTTCTGTAAATGGCAAACAAATTTTTGATGGTGTTCTTATAGCTAATGAATGTATTAACAGTAAAAGAAAAGAAGGCGGTATCAGGATTCTGTACAAACTAGATATGGAAAAGGCCTATAATAATGTCAATTGGGATTTTCTTTTATATCTTATTGGCAGATGTGGTTTTGGAGAAAGATGGAAGTCTTGGATAAGATGGTGCATTTCTACGTCGAGATTTTCAGTCCTGATCAATGGTTGTCCCAAAGGGTTCTTTCCTAACTCCCATGGCTTGAGACAAGGCGACCCATTATCCCCTTTTTTGTTTGTTATAGTTATGGAAGCGCTTAGCATAATGCTATCGGCCTTGGTGGATAATGGTTTGGCAAGCGGGTTTCCAATTGGAACAACCACTAGAGGTTTTTCTAACATATTTCGTTTGTTATTTGCAAATGACACACTTGTTCTTTGCGAGGCGGAGCAAGGTCAGGTGCAAGCCCTAAAGGCTCTCCTCTTTTGCTTTGAAGCAGTGTTGGGCCTGAAAGTGAACTATAACAAATCTGAGATGGTTCCGATTGGAGATGACTGCAATATGCCAAAGTTGGCTGGGACCCTCAGGTGCAAGATTTTTACGCTCCCTCCAACTTATTTGGGACTTTCTTTGGGTTCAGTCTATAGGGCGGCTAGGATATGGGACATAGTGATTGAAAAGGTGGAAAGGAAATTTGCAGGATGGAAGAGGATATATATGTCTAAGGGGGGGTGGCAGGCCGTCTTGAGAAGCTACAACGAGACTTTCTGTGAGGAGGGTTGGGGGAAGAGTTCAAGTATCATCTGGTCAAGTGGGAGAAGGTGTGCCGTCCCTTATCAAACGGCGGTTTGGGGGTTCGTAACTTGAAGATGTTCAAATGAGCTTTGCTTGGCAAATAGTTGTGAAGATATCATCGAGAACCAGAAGCACTTTGGAGATTGGTGATTGATCACAAATATGGGGGTGCATGGAGGGGGGGTGGAGCTCCAATGAAGTTAGGGGGCGGGCTGTGTAGGGGTGTGGAAAAACATAAGAAGGGGGGGCATTTCATTAGTACGCTAGGCTTTTATGTGGTGCAAGCTCAAGAATTAGATTCTAGAAAGATCTTTGGTTCGGTGATAGGACCTTGACTGACTTGTTTCCTTCTCTTTTTCAGATTGCTAGTGATAAAAATATCACTGTGGTGGAGGCCTTGGAGTCAGCTAGGGGACGTCTATATTAGAACATCAACTTCAACCTGGCAGCACAGGATTGAGAATTAAGCAGTCTTGCAGACTTTTGTGGGCTCATCTATTCCCAAAGACCAAACATCCAAAATAAGACAATCTCTGGTGGACCCCTGCAGGGAGAGGAATTTTTACAATCCATTCTTTCTATAAGGTTCTCAACCAAGGACCTGAGTCGCAGTTTCCGTGGAGGAAAATTTGGCACCATAAAGCACCCCCGAAAGTGGCCTTCTTCATTTGGACCGCCTAGTTAGAAAAGATCCTCACAACGGATAACTTAAGGAAAATGAGAGTTATTATAGTAGATTGGTGTTGCATGTGCTGCTGGGGGGAAGAGTCAGTAAATCATCTCATCTTACATTGCGAGATAGCCAAAGCTCTTTGGAATGAGGTCTTTGGCAGATTGGATTTAGCTTGGGTCATGCTTGAGACTATTACGACAGCAATGACTTGCTGGATTTTCATAAGGGGTGAGCAACATATCATAGTTATATAGAAGATGATTCCCATCTGGATTATGTGGTGTCTCTGGCAAGAGCAAAACGAGTGGACTTTTGAAGACAATGAGAGATCCCAGGAGGAGCTATTGGTTTTTTTTTTTTTTTTTTTTTTACAAAACTTTATGTACTTGGACTATTGCCATAAACTTCAACGACATGGACCTACATAATTTCCTTGTATTCAATATGCCTAATTAATAGGCCCTTGGAATTTTGTAACTAGCTTTTGCCCATTGATTAATACGTTTTACTTATAAAAAAAAAAGTGCTGAGATGGTCTTAAAAAAGATATTGAAATGTAAAGGCATGCTTGTGCAATACTGACAAGTTTTCTGCTGACCACAAAATTAATTGCATATTGTCTTTTCTTTTCCTTCAAAGTATTTACACAATTTTTTTTGGAAGCTGATTTGTCTTAAATTTTCTTGGCAATATATAAATCATACCTTTAGAAGTTTTGGGTATCTTGCTTGGTGTACTCAACTTAATTTTGTCTTTCATCCCTTTGCAGAAATCAGACGGGTTTCCAGCTTCAATCAAAGTTTTGTAGGTCATGAAAGACTTGAGCATGAGAACCCCCTTAGGTCAATAGGTCAACCCCTTAATGGCAGAGCAATGGATTTAGAAGGATGGCCTGCAATGCACTTGGAGGTAATTTTAGCTTATTGATATCATGGGTTTTTATTGCTGGGATTTTTTACATTTAATTGATGTTTAGTTCACGGCTTCAGCATAACTTGGGTACTAAGGCACCTATTTCTTATGATATCATTTAGCGTAAGCCCATGCTTTCTGGTAAGACGGACTATCAGCTTTTTGTGTGTACTACTAGTGTATATGTTGTGATTCATTTATTTTGTGTTCTTCTGTTAGTGACAATTGAATAAGACACTCTTTTATGGGAGAGTCGGCAGGCTGAGCTTTCACGAAACATGGTGGAAAGAGAGTTTGTGGTGTACAATTGTGATTGGTGCTCTAATCATGTTAATTTTTTCTTTAGGAAAATGGACAAGTTCAAAGAATGGGCCCAGCTCAAAATCCTCCAATCAGTTGGCCTGGATTGCAAGGAGTTCCAACCACTCCTATTGTGAAGAGGGTTATTAGACTTGATGTTCCTGTGGAGAAATATCCAAACGTAAGTTACCCTGTCCCTTTGTGGTTGATTTTAACGCCTTTTTTTTTCATTCCAGTACGTAGCGGTTACTAAAATAAAGCTTGGCAGTTTAATTTTGTTGGTCGAATTCTGGGACCACGTGGGAACTCACTGAAAAGAGTTGAAGCCATGACAGAATGTAGGGTGTACATAAGAGGAAGGGGCTCTGTTAAGGATTCTTTAAAGGTATCATGAAATGTTATTTTTTCTTCCCTTTTCTCCTACCACGTAGTTTGATAAAAAAATATGAAAAAAGGTACTTTGGTAAAGAAGTTTACTTGTCAAGTATATAGAACTGTAATATAGAACTTTGTCTGTCTAGACTTGTTCTTGCTTCCCAACGGATTTCATGTTGCTATATTCACTACTGTTCTCTGTTGAAATGATTGGAAGTGGGTCGTCCTTGTGATCCATTTTGCTCCTTCTGGGCCAACCAAATCACTTTGTAGATTATCAGTTTTAGTTCAAATTTCCTCTGCTTCCCATTTTTTAAACAAGGACTTGTTAATTTGTAGGTGATGCACCAATCGTCCTTCATGTTTATCTAGCGATGATGTTTGTCTCCCTCCACACTATGTCAAAACATCTGAAATTTATCCTTTGGATTCATTCTCCCTCCACACTAGCGATGATGTCCTTCACTTTTTCTTTTTCTTTTTTTGGATGGGGGCTTGGGTTGGTGGGGAGGAGGGGGAAGGGAGTAAGACCTGGATTCATACAAGTTAAAAACTAATTATGCTTATGGTTTAACTCCAATTTTACTTTCAACTTAAAAAATTGACTTCAATGAAGCATCAAATGAATATTAGAACAGTAACCCATGTTCATGGACGTGAACTTTATATGACAAAGACTGTCGGCCAAACTCAAAAACCAAGTGATATATACAGTATGAACCAGCATCATCAACCAGTTAGTGCTCCTTAAACGCTTTGCATCTTTCAGTTGCATCAGACCCATACAAGGGAAGGGGAAAATAAGGCTTGGGAAGTGAGTACCTACACTTGTGTAGTTTATTGGTCTGATGGACCTCCAATGGATCAAAAAGAAAAGATAAAGAACTTATTCGAGGAGAGCTATCTGTTATATGAGGTGGTGTCAGGTGTTAAAGAACCATTTGTGCATTTTAATATTCGGAGTTTAATTTTTAATTTCCAATCTAAGAAAGCCTTAGTTAGACACTACTTGTATTTGCTTTTTTTTTTTAATTAGTACTTGTATTTGCTTTCTTAAGACTTTATTTTTGGCTAGCTCGTATAATGGAAAAAAGTGCACGTACATTTGAAAGATGTTGTCTCCAAGTGTGACTATTGATTAAAAGATGGTCATAAATTTCCCTTGCCGTTTTATGGTTGAGTGCCAATCTTCAAATGACACGATAAGACAATATCTAGCACACTATGAAAAAAGGGAAGAGGAGGAAGTGTTCGGTAGGCGCGGAACATTCTATGTTGTGAGTATTGCAGAATTGACGATATTTTATTTATTGGCACTTGGTGTCCGAGATCAGCATCTTGACTAATCCCGGGAATGAATAGGACCTTGGCAAGCAGTTTCTCGCACGTGCACCTCCGGATAATTTAAGGAGAAAATCCCTCAGTCCAATAGTCTTTAGAGATTGTTTGCACCCAAGGGGATTTGAACCTTAGACCTTGGGGAGGCATACCTCCAAGCCTGAGGCTTTATCACTTGAACCAACCCCTTAGAATTGACGATACTAAAAAATAAAAGTATTTAAAAATAGATGAAACTGCTTTTCCATTGAAGTGGTAATGAGTGAAGTGAAATGCACATCTAAAAATGACACTGGGATACTTTTAGGATAGGGGAATCGTAATGCTGCTCTCTTTATTATATTTATATAATATATATATATTGGCTCTTTTTATATGACTATGAGTGATTAAATATTTGGCGATCCTCTGTTCTCTATTGAGATGTTATGTTTGTATTGACTGTTTCATTAAGTTATACTGTCTCAATCAGAGTGAGTTGAAGTCATGATATAATGCAGTGTTGTTTTTACTTGCCTGACACATTTTTGAATGACCGGAGTTGATTTTAGTTAATAATTTGTGGCACCACAAATGAGGAAGTTAATATTGTGAAAAGAAAGTAGTTTTGTTCTTGACTGTCATGGTTCCATATAATCCTTGCATCTTTTGTAATGCACATTGGGTTTATGTGTTTAATACTTTCCCGCATTCTCATGATGGACCTCTGTTTTTCTGTAGGAAGAGAAACTGAAGGATAAAACAGGGTACGAGCACCTTAATGAGCCACTGCATGTGTTGGTGGAGGCTGAGTTTCCAGAGGATATTATAAATGCCCGCTTGGATTATGCAGTGACAATATTAGAGAAACTTTTGAAGCCTGTGGTATGACCAGAAACACACTTGTTTACATCGGCACTAGCTGAATTTCTTTGCACTTGGCTAAATCTCTCTCTCTCTCTCTCTCTCTAGGATGAGTCCTTGGATCATTATAAGAAGCAACAATTAAGGGAGCTGGCCATGTTGAATGGCACTCTAAGAGAAGAAAGCCCTAGCATGAGCCCCAGCATGAGCCCAAGTATGTCACCTTTTAACAGTACTGGAATGAAAAGAGCAAAGACAGGAAGATAACCATAAAATATTAATGATCATGTGACCTTGTTTAGTTAGTTTGGTGAATACATGCGATTTGTGTATTGGCCTGATGGCAGAACCTTGGGATGGGGAAGCTGACCGGCTACTTTGAACTCCTGAGGTAATTTTTGGGCTCTGTGATCGTTCAGCATCACAAATGGATGACTGCTTCAATGATTTCTCAAATTTTGCTTCACGTCTGCCATGATTTATATTCTTTCATGTATCACTAATTTTGAACACGGGACAATAATTTTATTATTTAACTTGTAGTCGCCCGCCCAAAAAAAAAAAAAAAGGGAAAAAAATCTAAAAAAAAAAATCACCTTACTTGTATCCTGCTTGTTTCAGAGTCCCGTATCTTAAGTGTACTTGCAGACGATTCTTTTACATCGACATTTATCTTTACATTACATGCGCATTCTGATGCATTCAAGCTCAACATGAATCCCCAAAGTGTTCCGTTAAGGTGGCGAAATTAGGTCTTCATGGCCTCTTTTTTGAACCGGATGGTATTGAATGCATGACAAGAACTTGTTCCCCCGTACAAACGTTTTACTTGTCTGTCTATACCTCACAAATTTCCCAGTAGATTGCGACATCTCTAGAGGTTAGCAATGACTCAGCTGAAATTGAGTATCTCAACGGGGCAAATTTCTGATAAAAGCATGTCCAGCTTCTGTATTTTTACCCAAAATTAGTATGCCGCCTGAATTATGCATCCGTCTCGAGCGTAAAAGTTTTACTTATGTTTCACATATGATGATCCACTAACCGAATTCCAACCATGTTTGCTACCCGTTAAAACATTGATACGAGCGTCTCTAGGTTACTATAGTAACGCCCATTTTTTCAAGGTTCCAATCATCCCCAAGTAAACAAAGTAATCAAGATGATAAATAATCGGCCGCTGAAAGACAAAAAAGTCTAGCATACTTCGCTCTTGTTTTAAATTCAAAGACGAAAAACTCTACCAGCTAAAATAAAAATTAGGCACAATAAAAGCACGACTTTCTAGCCAAGGATTGGGATCATTCACTTGAAACACTTGGCATCCAGAAGAGGTTCCCCCTCAAAAGGCTCATGATCTTCAATCATCTGTGATTAACACGCTCCTTCTGGGCTTCATCTGCAATATCTGCCTTGCTCCACTCGTAGAGCTCCCATGTCATAGCACTCAGCGAGCACAAATTGTGGAATTTCTTGCCCACGGAAAAGCCACAGCCCCTTCACCTTAAATGGTGGCCCAGAACCTATCACTAACATCTTTCCAAAAGCATATTTGCGGCCTAGATCCATTCTCTGAAAAAATCCACCGACCTCGTTCGGTGTTACAAAGGAATCAGTGTTCTCATCATTGTATTTGTAATCACAGAACCAAAGAGAGTATTCCTCAGGGTCGTACATATCCCAAAACCCTGCAACAAAAATGAAACAATGAAGTTAACCTTGTTCACAGGCAAAAGAGATGCAATTTCATCTAGAGAAATGTCTACTATTTGTGGTATACCTTTAATAGCAACCTCGCGGAAGTTGGTTTTAGTGTTTGAGTAAAGCCTCTTCCAGTCATCCAGGATCATCTTACTCGGGGGCAGCAGATCTAGAGGGTTCTTAGGTTTGGGCTTTGGGACCTCCTCTTCCTCCCCAGCTTCTGGTTTGGGCTTTGGCGGCTCCACCTTTTCAGCTTCTTCTTTTATTCATCCTTAGGCTTTGGCTTAGCAGATTCCTTTGGTTGAGAAGGCTTTTTTGCAGATGCAACAGGTGGAACAGACTCGGTCTGCTTCACCTCACCCAGAATCTTCTTGAAATTTGGTTGATTAACCAAGGTCCAGAAGTATCTCTCCACATGAGGGAACTCAGAGGTAAAGCTCTTAATCATGAGCCGGGTGAACCCAGAGTATAGTTACACGTCTTAACAATATCAGCCAGGGTCACAGAATGCCCGACGAGGTATGTATTGGAAAGAAGATGAGTGTTCAGTGCACGAAGTGCTATCTTCAATGCAGATATTGCAGCTTCCTGGGCCTTCCCAAAAATATAAATTAAACACAAAATATGGGGGACTATGTTTTTAATAAGGGGGTAGGACTTTTATGAGAGGACGATGAAAATCTTTACTAATAAGCACAAATTATAGATAAAAATAACAGAGTGAAAAAGCATATATAAAAGGAGTACAAAATAAAAACTGACATGCTCGTCAGCCTTCAGGCGAGTAACTGCAGCAACAAACAGAAATCCCATGAGTTCCGATATAACAAGCTTCAGAAGATCCCCAAGCTTAACAGATGGATGAAAAGAAAAGTCTTCCGAATTACCATAACGAGCTATAGCGTTGCTCTCGAAGACGGGACGGACCATCAGGTGTTTCCATCACAGGAACCTAGAAGAATATAAGTTTCAGTGACAGGAACTTCTATCAAACTTGATGTACAGATCACTATAAATGCTGCATCATAGAAGTATACCTTCCCGATAGGGTTCATCTTGAGAAATTCTGGAGTTTTATTAGAGACACCCATCTCAAAATCTAGGACCAGTTGCACTTCCACACCAGTGTACTCCGCAGCAATGAGTGCCTTGTAAGCATTTTTGTTCCTGTTCCCAGTATGCAAGATCTGGAACATATATAAAACAGCCCTATTAACAAAGAAATATTATCGAATAAATTCCATTTTGAAACAAAAGTGATTATGCACTTGTGATGAGTGTATTCAAACAGGATTTCTGTAAATGCATACGCACACATAGGGCCATTCACATTAATCATCAAAAGGAGCCAATGCAATTTTGGGGAAACTCTAAACAAAGAAATTTCAATTGAACTCAACAGAGCCATGGCTTCACGGAAAAACGTTTCCCGCACCGATCTCCGATCTGATAAAAAGAATACAAAACTGAATCCTTGAAAAAGCTAACGGTGTGAAACAACGCGATCGAATCAAAAGGTAAACATTTCCCTAGCGATCAAGAGAGAGAGACCGACCTGTGAGTGAGAGCGTTATTCCGAGAGCAGCAGGAAGGGCGAAAGAGACAGAACAAAGTTAGGGTTTTTGTAGGGCGGAAAGAAATTAGAGTAAAGCTTCAGTCCGGTCTGTCTTCAAAAACAAATTTTGCACACAGCCAATCTCATTTTGTCAGGTAAGCATCCCCAAATTGCACTGTAAACCCGCATGCATCCTAATCTTTCCCTAAATTTGCTAAGAACCCCAAATAGCTTTGAACCCGAGCTTCGAGTCCCAGCTCTGCAAACGAACCCATTTGGGCAAAAATAGTTGCCGACGAATCCTTGCTGTCGTTCCCTTCTTTCGTTTTGCAATCTGAGTTTGCGAACAAAGCAGAGTTATTACGCCCCTTGAATTCATCTGCAACTAACTTTAAAACATTTTTAGGTTCCTCTGTCGCCCGCGACGCTGCACTTTCCTTCTCCGAGATTGAGACTAGGGTTCGTACTTAAATTTGCTCATCCTCTCACATATATATATATATATATATATATATTGAGAATCTAAACCATCTAAATTTCTTATACGAAGATTTATTTTTGACAGAAAATAAAAAAAAAATAGAGATTTAAATACGATATAAAAATTTACATAAAAAATTTCAAAATAGAAGAAAAATCACCAGACTAAGAAAAGAAAATTCACCATATGAAAAATTATTACAATCACACAATTTTTCTCTTGACCCCAACGACACCCACAAAAAATTTTCTACTAGTAAAATTTTAATTTTCACCTCTTACTTTTACATACAAAAAGGATAACAGAGGAATTTTTTTAAAATAAAAAATTATTAGATAAGTTTCTGACTGGTGTACTTAAACTAAGGAGGGTTAGTCTCCTTTTATAAGCCTATGGGTCTTGTCTCTCTCCCACTCCTTTCCCATGTATGAATCAAGGAGTAAAAATCTAACAATTTCCACCTTGCAACTTTGACTGCTCCCACAGTCACGCTCCACCGCAATGAAGATCTTCATAACTTTCGTTATCATGCTCCACCATAAAAGCATACTCACTCAGAATAAATCAATTCTAAACATTTCATTTCGGCCCATGTCGAAAATAATCTTACTGAAAAATTATTATGTAACTCATACGTTTGGCTTTTCTGGAAGTTCGTTAGCCATCGACATGAATTTCCACTACACATCTTACATCAATGCCAAATCAATGCCCATGTACAAACTTGTGGAACAGTTAACATTAACACATCACTTATCATGACAACTTTGGAATTCGCGTCATGCTATAAGAATATACATGTCTCTTTTTCCATGGAGAGAGACACAACGTTAACTTCATTGTCAGTATCTCCATTTACTGACTTGGAATTATTTACCGAACCGGCTCCACCTCTTCTTGACAACTTTTCTTAACGTGCTCATGTTGTCCACATCTCTAGTAAACTGCTGACTTCATGGGTTAGTCGACACCTTGTGTAATCCTGATGGAATCAAAATATCTCTAACTTGCACTTGTCATAAGTCAAAATTGATTCTTCCATCAAATTTCTCTACCTTCATTCTTGACATTGTCTCGATTAATTTTACCGTAGAAATGAATAGTACCTACTAAGTAAGTTCGTAAGAAAGACTAATCTTTTCTAAACAGAACTTCAAGATTCCCAGGAAATATTAGATGGTCACAACGGACACATTTAAAATTTACAATCTCCTGGACAAAATCTTCTTAGACCATATGTATCCACTCTACCACACCAAAACTCCACCCCGTCAAAAGAACCTAATGTTTCTGATACCACTCGTTGGGAATTTGGACCTCCCAAATTCCCTCCACTAGGATCTACTTTTGACAGAATACCAAAAAAATAGAGAAATAAATACAACACAAGAATTTACGTAGAAAATTCCAAAACAGGATAAAAACCACCAAACTTAAAGAAGAAAATTCACTATGTAAAAAATTGTTACAATCGCACAATTTTACTCATCACCCCAATAATACTCACAAAAATTTTCTCACTAGTAAAATTTTAACTTTCACCTCTCTTCCTTTTACATACAAAAATAACAATATGAAAATTTTTTTAAAATTAAAAATTACTAGATAAGTTTATAACTGGTATACTTAAACTGAGGAGGGTTGGTCTCCTTTTATAAGCCTATGGGTCTTGCTCCTCTACCACTCATTTCGCATGTGAGATTCAAGAAGCAAAAATCCAACAATATATATATTTATATATATATATATATATACATGAAGATTCCAATTTAATTATCGTATTCGCCATGCATGCAAACAAGCAACTAAGAACAATTATAATGGACTCTTTAAAATATTGTTTTTTGTAAAATATAACTAAAACCATCTAATTCATGCTCCAATGGAGCCTTTAAAATAAAATAAAAATCACATTCATCTACAGGGATTGCGTTACATGTAATGCAAACATGTTCATGAATGTAAAAAAAAAATTAATTTTTTTTATTTCTGCGTTACAGTCATCTAGAGCTCGTGGCCTCCGTTTGTCTTCAACGTTGACCCACCACCGGCATCACCAGAATCCCCTCACGTCGATGACCAAATTACAGTTGATCCCATCGCCGATAAGTCTGCTGAAGAATGTCACGCGTCTCTCCAACGCCAAAATGGATTTCAACGTGTGTGAAGATCATTTGACCCACCGCCGGCCATTTCTGGCCACACCGCCCCTTTACGGGAAACTTCTCACACCGACGACCAACCTCCTGAAATTTGAGTTTCGGCAAGCTGACGGTAGTCTCCCACGCACAGCTCCAGCTCCCACGCCGACTGTAATTCAATTTTTTAATTTCTGAAATAAATAATATTATAATAAAATATAAATATTTTAAAATATATAGAGAAAAAATAAAGATATTGATGGATGAGTAAATGTAAAAGTGAACAGGTAAAATAAAAATAAATAAATAAATAAGTTTGTTTTTGATGATGTATTTTGAAAGAAAAATAAAGAGGCCGTTGGGAGTGCTCTAAGGATTTCTTTCTAATTTTTCTTTTTTGAATTTAATTTTCCAGGTTATTTCAAGTATTCTCTATAATTATTTCAAATCTCTTATATTGGATCGGATGGTTTATTTTTCTCATATTAGAGTAAGGATTCGTCGACAACTTTGGGGGAAGTTTAGGGTGCATGTGAATTTACAATGCAATTTGAGAGATATACATGGCAAAATAGGGTTAGCTGTCCCAAAATTTTTTTTTGAAGATAGATTGGATCGAAACTTTACTCTTGAGATAAATATGGAATTGTAGAGAATGCTTGAAACAGTGCAGGAGCAACTTGAAAATTTTAATTCAAAAAAAAAATCAGAAAAAAATACTTAGCTGTTTGTTTTCATGCATGGCAAATCTGATAATTAAATCAAAATCTTCATGTATATATGAGAGGATTAGCAAATATAGATACGAAACCTAGCCTCAATCTAAGAAAAAGAAAGTGCAGCTTCACCAATGATGGAGGAACCCATAAATGTTGCTAAGTTCGTTGTAGATGAATTCAAGAGGCGTAAAAACTCTGCTTTGTTCGCAAACTTAGATTGCAAAATGGAAGAAGGGAATGATTGCAAGGATTCTTTGGCAACTATTTTTGCCCAGATGGTTGATTTGCAAAGTTGGGATTCGAAGCTCGGGTTCAAAGCTATTTTAGGTTCACAACAAATTTGGGAAAGATTAGGGTGCATGCGGGTTTACAGTCCAATTTGAGGGATGCTTACGTGGCAAAATGAGATTGGCTACCTGCAAAAATTGTTTTTGAAAACAGACTGGACCAAAGCTTTACTCTTATCTTGAATCTCTTATATTAGATCGGGTGGTTTATTTTTCTCATATTGGAATAAGGATTTGTTGGCAACTTTTGGGGAAGTTTAAGATGCATGCAGATTTACAGTGCAATTTGAGATATGCATACATGGCAAAATAGGGTTGGATGTCTGCAAAACCTGTTTTTGAAGATAGTCTGGACCAAAAATTTACTTAATCAACACGAAAAATGAAAATGAGTGGGCTGTTATAAAACTAAAGAAAGAAACTACTATTGCAAGAGAGAAATATATAAGAAACTCTCTGAAACTCTTAAGAATTGAAACTTTCTTTCTCTCTCTATATTTTTTTATGAATTTCATTACAACTGAAACTCTTATTTATAGGTCTTGAAATTACTATGCAAGTCACTATGTAAGATTTAAAATAATAGTGGTGGGGTCATTCACATAATTTTAGTGGTGGGACAGGGGGCGGCAGCCGTCCCACCAATACCGATTAATTTTGTTACACTCCCCTTTGAATGACCACCCATGAAAAATCTGCCTCGTTAAAATCTTACTAAGGACAAACCCAGTGGGAAGAAAAACCAATGGCGAAGGAAAAAAAATACAGTCTTCCTATGTATCCACAAGTGCTTTAATATTACCTCATTAAAACCTTGCAGAGGAAAATTCAGTGGGACAAAAAGAGTACAATCAGCACAAGTCTTTTATTCCCCCTGAAAAGTGCATGACTATAGATTTTTAAGTCTTCACATTCCAATGTTATGCACAATTTTCTTGAATGTCGAAGTTGGTAACGCCTTTGTGAATAAATTTTTCAGATTATCACTAGATCGTATCTGCTTGACAACAATTTCACATTTCTCTTGAAGTTCATGAGTATAAAAGAATTTAGGTAAAATATGTTTGGTTCTGTCACCTTTGATATATCCTCCTCTGATTTGAGTGATACAAGCAGTATTATCTTCATATAAAATTATTAGGTTATTATTGATTATGGGAAGTCCACACTTTTCCTGGATATGTTGAATAACTGATCTCAGCCAAATACACTCTCGACTTGCTTCATGAATAGCAATGATCTCTGAGTGATTTGAAGAAGTAGCAGATAGTGTCTGCTTAACAGATCTCCATTATATGGCAGTATCTCCATAAATAAATAAATATCCAGTTTGAGATTTACCTCTGTGTGAGTCTGAAAGATAACCTGCATCTGCATACCCAATCAATTGTGAACTTAATCCACGTTGATAAAATAATCTCATATCAACCGTACCATGAAGGTAACAAAAGACATGTTTAACGCCATTCCAATGCCTTCGAGTTGGTGCGGAACTATATCTTGCAAGCAGATTAACTAAGAATATATTATCTGGTCGAGTGCAATTTGCAAAATACATCAAAACTCCAATTGCATTGAGATATGGTACTTCAGGACTAAGAATTTCTTCATCTTCATCACGAGAACGGAATGGATCATTCTTCACATCAAGTGTTCGAACAATCATTGGAGTACTCAGAGGATGAGATTTGTCCATATAAAAATACTTCAGGACTTTCTCAGTATACATAAACTAGTGAATAAAAATTTCATTTGACAAGTGCTCGAGCTGCAGGCCGAGACAAAGTTCTGTTTTGCCAAAATCTTTCATTTCAAATTCATTCTTTAAATATATAACGGTTTTTGAGATCTCTTCAGGAGTTCCCACAATATTTAAATCATCAACATAAACCTCAATAATAACAAATTCGGATTCTGATTTCTTAATAAAAACACATAGGCATATAGGATTATTTTCAAATCCTTCGTTCAATAGATATTCGCTTAAGCGATTATACCACATGCGTCCGAATTGCTTCAACCCATATAAAGATATTTGTAGTCTGATTGAGTACATATTTCTAGATGTACTTGTAGATGCTTCAGGCATTTTATATCTTTCAGGGATTTCATATATACGTCATGGTATAAGGATCCAAATAAATATGCAGTGACCACATCCATCAACCGCATTTCTAATTCTTTTGTAACAACCAGACTAATCAAAAATCTAAATGTGATTGCAATCATAACGGGAGAATATGTTTCTTCATAATCAATCCCAGGTTTCTACAGGAAATCTTGTGCGACAAGCCGTGCTTTGTACCGCACAATTTCATTTTTCTCATTACGTTTTCGTACAAATATCCACTTATATCCAACAGGCATTACACCCTTTGGTGTTTGGACAACAGGTCCAAATACTTCTCGCTTTACTAGCGAATTTAATTCAGTTTCAATAGCTGCTTTCCATTTTGGCCAATAATTTCTACGTCGACATTCTTCGACGATTTTTGGCTCACTTTCTTCATTATTTCTGGTAATGTCAATGGCCATTTTATATGAAAATATGTTGTCGACAACAATTTTATTTCTATCCAGAATTTCTCCAGTATTCATGAAATGTATTGAGATCTCATTATTTTCAGGTACCTGTTCCTTTTCAGGGGAAAACATTTCATGACACACCTCTTTAGAAGGTCCATTTTTAAGAGATTTATACTCTTCAGGAGTTTCCTCTTCAGGAGGTTCTGGAATAGAAGATTTGAACTCTTTAGGAGCACCAATTATATTTGTAGCCTGTATTGTGGGTACGTGTTCTTCAGGAACGCCAAATTCATTTTGAATTTTTTTCTTTCTGGGAATTTTGTCTTTTGCACCAATAGGTCTTTCACGCTTGAGGCGTGCTTTAGACTCACCTATTGCTATTTTGACAATTTGTCCTTCAGGAATTTCAATCCTTACTGGAGCATTCACAACAAGAATGTAAAATTTTACTACACCTTTAGTGTCAGTAAATACATCCGGTAATTGATTTGTAACATTTTTTAAATGAATAATCCTCTGAACTTCCTGTTTACATTCATTTGTATGAGGATCAAATTGAGACAGGGTCTTATTATCCCAAGTAATATCTTGTCGTGCTTTAGGCACAGACTTTTCTTTATCCATTAATGGAAAATTGGATTCGTCAAAATGACAATCCTCAAAACGTGCTTTAAACATATCCCATGTAAGGGGTTCAAGGTATCTAATAATAGATGGAGAATCAAAACCAACTTATATCCCAAATCTATATTGATGGCCCATTTTTGTACGCTGTGGAAGTGCAATTGGAACATATACAGCACATCCAAAAGTACGAAGATGAGAAATATTTGGTTGTTGACCAAATGCAAGCTGTAATGGAAAATATTTATGATATGTATATGGTCTAATGCGATTAAAGATGTTGCATGAAGTATAGCATGTCTCCAAGCAGAAACAGATAGTCTTGATTTTATAAGTAAAGGTCTATCGATTGGTTGAAGCCTTTTGATCAAAGATTCAGCTAAACCGTTTTATGTGTGTGTATGGGCAACATAATGTTTAACATTTATTCCTATTGACATACAATAATCATCAAAAGTTTGAGATGAAAATTCACCTGCATTATCCAATCGAATGGTCTTAATTGGATACTCAGAAAATTGTAATCGTAGTTTGATATCTGAGCAAGAAGTCTAGCAAATGCAACATTTCTAGTGAAAAGCAGACAAACATGTGACCATCAACTAGATGCATAAATCAAAATCATAAAGTATCTAAATGGTCCACTTGATGGATGGTAAAAAGGATGGAGATTCAATAGTGACTTTTGAGGGAGATGGTCTGATAATCAACTTACCTTGTGAACATGTAGAACACGGAGATTTATTGGGTAGAAATATCTTTTGATTCTTTAAGGGATGCTCATGCGAATTTTCAATAATTCGTTTAATCATTACAGATCTCGAATGTCCAAGGTGATCATGCCAAGTCATAAATACTTTAGGGTCAATGCACTGGTGTATTACCACATATGATTCAATTGTTCTCATCTTTATATAATACAATCATGAACATAAAGCAGGCAGTTTTTCTAATACGAGCTTCTGGCCCGCTATTGTTTTAGTAATAAGAAGATACTTTTTACTGCCTTCATTAGTCGTTTCAATATGGTAATCATTACGACGTATATCTTTGAAACTCAATAAATTTCTTCTGGATTGTGAATAGAATAGAGTATCATCAATACAAAATTTGGTGCCATTAGGCAACACAATATAAGCTCTTCCGGAACCCTCAATTAAATCTGATGAACCTAATATGGTATGGACATAGGCTTTACTTAGTGTTAGATTTTAAAAATATTTCTTTTCTTTGAGAATTGTGTGCGTTGTAGCGCTGTGAGCCAGACATATATCTTTATCATTCAACTCAGGGATAAAAAACTCATCAATGTAATCTATGATTTTATAAAATATACAAAACTTTTATTACAAACAATAGAAAGAAAATATATTAATTGAGTGGAACACTTCCATCTCCAATTAAGTGGTCAATACTACATTCAGGATGATTAAAGAAATCAGAGACATCAAGATGAGTAACGTCTACATCTACTGAATCTAATAAATCATCTGATGGTTCTACTAAATTTGTTTCATACATTTCATTCTTTCCTTTAATTGATACTTGATATAAATCAGCTAAGTGCATGGCCGTACGATAGGTACGTGACCAATGTCCAGTCATTCCACATCTATGGCATATCTCTTCACTTTTCTTTGAAGAATTATTTTAGGGATTTTTACCCCTTTCTGAATTGTACCACTTCTGGTAATACCGTATATTATTATCCATTTTAATGTTGTCACTTTTAGGACCAACATTTCTATAATTTCTCCTACTACGTCCATGCCTCCGATTTCTTCTAACGAATGCACCATTCACTTCTGGGAAAGATGCAAACCTATTATCATTCACTTAAGGGAATGATATTGAGCCAGTAGGGCGTAACTGGTGGTTTGCTAGCAAGAGCTCATTGTTCTGCTCAGCTACTAGAAGATATGATATAAGTTCAGAATATTTCTTAAACTTTCTCTCTCGATACTGCTGCTGCAAGAGCACATTCGAGGCATGAAATGTAGTATAAGTCTTCTTTAGCATATCATCATCGGTGATTTTCTCACCGCATAATTTTAGTACTGAGCTTATTTTAAAAAGTGCAGAATTATACTCACTAACACTTTTATAATCTTGCAACCTCAGGTGCAACCAATCAAAACGAGCTCTTGGGAGGATGACAGTCTTCTGGTGTTCATACTTCTCCCTTAAATTGTTCCACATAATATAGGGATCTTTTATTGTAAAATATTCAGTTTTCAATTCTTCGTGAAAATGGTGGCGAAGGAAAATCATTGCCTTAGCACGATCCTGCATGGACATTTGATTTCATTCTTTAATCGTTTCACCCAGGTTCATCGCATCAAGATGAATTTCAGCATCAAATATCCAAGACAAATAATTTTTTCCAGATATGTCAAGAGTAACAAATTTCAATTTTGTAAGATTTATCATTTTCTACGCATATAAATAACAAAATAAATATGTGTCTCTCATAAAATATATTTATAAATTCACACAAATAATCATCAATAAAATATGTCAAAGACCGCAAATAATATATTGAAAAACTTACAGAAGAATAAGGCCACTAGTTTCAGAATTGATAGAACTTTCGTACTGATAACATGTTATAAAACTAAAAAAAAAACTATTATTACAAGAGAGAAATATATAAGAAACTCTCTGAAACTCTTAAAAATTGAAACTTTTTTTCTCTTTCTATATTTTCTTATGAATTTCATTACAACTGAAACCCCTATTTATAGGTCTTGAAATTACTATGCAAGTCACTATACAAGATTTAAAATATTAGTGGTGGGGTCTGTTAAACTCAAGGTTTCAAGTTTCGTGTAAATCTACACATGGATTTTGATGATAACAAATAAATTTAAAGAATAAAGGATTCTAAAACTCAAGTTGTCCACACAATACAATCAAGCACATCAAGGAACCAAGTATGAGCAAGAAGGGAACAAGTTCACATTAAAGTCATAGAATAATATTGTAAATCTTTTAAAAATTCGAAATTAGGATTAAGGTTCAGAATTAATATTTTATCATAAAGCATTAAAATATATTTTCCACATGTGCATGAATATTTTCAAAATTAAAATTGAAAATTTTGAAAGATCATCTTTCACATGTGCATGTTTTATTTAAATATTTTTCAAAAGTGATTGATACTTTTCTTGACTTATGCAAAAGGTAGATGTCTTTGTTTGAAAATTTTGAAAAGTAAAGTGTGCTCCTTTTTTCATATGCAAAAAGTAATAAATTAGATTCGAAATTTTTGAAAAGTAAAGTGTGCTCCTTTTGTCACATGCAAAAAGTAAAAAGATTAGGTTTGAAATTTTTGAAAAGTGAATGATGATGTCTTTGACATGTGAATTTTTTTTAATTTGAATATGAAGTCTCATATGCCTATAAATAGATCATTTGAGAGCTTCACATTTACAATACCAAGAGCATACAACATTCATTCAAAACTTTCATTCTCTTTTCTCTAAACATTGAGCCTTAACCCTTATTTATTTTTAGAGATATAGTTTGCGCTGTATTGTTTTTATTTCACTCATTGAGGAGTGTTTTTCTGATAGCCTACCCATTATCAATTCTTGTATCAGTAAAAGGGTGTGTATAACTCTTGTATGTGTAGAAGGTGTTCTACACGGGGAATAGTTAAATCACCAAGTGTGAGGTGATTAGAAGTGTAGAGAGTGTTCTACACGGATTCTTTGAAGCGGTGCTGCTCAAAAGTGTAAT
This sequence comes from Platycarya strobilacea, assembly GCA_036898215.1. Taxonomy (NCBI): domain Eukaryota; kingdom Viridiplantae; phylum Streptophyta; class Magnoliopsida; order Fagales; family Juglandaceae; genus Platycarya; species Platycarya strobilacea. Next base: position 348,674 of record CM072557.1, on the reverse strand, counting down.
AGGTTTCTATCTCCACCTGAAGGAGATTGAATAGTGAATTCGGGAATTCTCAAGGGGTAGCTTGAGGCGAGGACGTAGGCAGTGGGGCCGAATCTCGTTAACATACTGAGTTTGCTTCTCTCTTACCCATACTCTTTATATTTATTATTATTTCATATTTTGTTTATATTTTATATTATATATTTGATTTATAATTGTTATTTTCTTAAATACAACTCAATTCACCCCCCTCTTGTGTTAGTCATCTGGGCAACAATTGGTATCAGAGCTAGAGCTCTATTATAAGATTAACTATCTTTTGAGTTAAGATCTTATGGCTAACATTGCAGCTTCATTTGGTGATGGTCAATCTAGCAGTCGGCCTTCACTCTTTTGCGGAGACAATTACTCATTCTGGAAAGTTAGAATGAGAATATTCCTTCAAAATCAAGGTCGAAAAATCTGGAAATGCATTGTAAATGGACCTTATATTCCAACAAAAGTAGTTGATGGAGTAAAGGTCAAAAAGGAAGAAGAAGAGTTTGATCGTGAAAACGATAGACTTTATACTTTGAATTTAACTGCTATGAATTTATTATATAATGCTCTCAATGGTAATGAGTTTAATAGAATAATGACTTGCACTACAGTAAAGGAAATTTGGGATAACTTGGAAGTTACTTATGAAAGAATTTCTCAAGTCAAGGAATCAAAAATTTATATTCTTACTCATGAATATGAAATGTTTAAGATGAATGATGATGAATCTATTTCTAGTATGCACACTCATTTTACTAACATCATAAACAGCTTGACAGCTCTTAGCAAAGTTTATTCCAAAGTGGAGATAGTAAGAAAAATTCTCAACTCTCTACCAAAACGTTGGGAATCAAAAGTGATAGCGATTCTTGAAACTAGAGACCTCAAGAAGCTCGAAGTGAATGAACTCATCGGGTCACTTATCACCCATGAGTACATATTGAAAAGAGAAGAAGAAGAAGGAAAGCCAAAAAAGAGGTTGGCACTTAAAACTGTTCCACATAAAAGTAAAAGTGATGAAAATGAGGAAAATGAGGACAAAGATGAAGAAGTTGCGATGATAACAAGAAGAATTCAGAGATTTTTAAAGAAAAATAAAACTCCTTCAAGGAAATCCTTCAAAAAGTTTTCCAAGAAAGATTCAGACAAACAAGCAATGAAAGCTATATAGGATGATGATTTAAGTAGCTCAGATAGTGAAGCAAGCAATGGAGAATCAGCAAATCTTTGTCTTATGGCTAAAAATGACATTGAAGTAACAAATCTTGATAATATTGAAGATCCTTCATATGAAGAATTACAAAATGTTTTAGAAGAGGTATATGAGAAATTTGAAAAATTGGGTATCAAGTATACTGCTTTGAAAAAAAAAATATTTTTTAACAAACGAAATTGATATTTTAAGAAAAAAAAAATATTGTTTTGAAAGATGAAAATCTTGAGTTGAAGAAAAAGAAAACTGATTTAGAAAATATTATTGAAAACTTTACGAATGGAAAAAGAAATTTTGAAAAATTTCTTGATAGTCAAAAATGTGTTTTTGACAAGGCAGACTTGGGATATATGCCGAAACAAAAATACAAATCTTATAAAAACTTTTTTGATAATTCTTCTACATCAAAGTCCAATATTCAAAATTCTTTTCATAAAAATAATTTTGTTAAAAAATGATACTATTATAATCACTCAAGTTCTTCATATATGTCACATGCTATTTGCAATTTTTGTAATAGAAATGGTTATAGTTATCATGCTTGTCCTATTAAAAGAAAACATACAATGACTATTAGGGCCATATGGGTACCTAAAAATCTTATTTCTTCTAATACTAATAAATAAAGGACCCAAAGAATTTGGGTACCAAGAAAAATAATTTTAATTGTTTTTATAGGTGTGCATGAAGTCCTCCACAAAAAAAAAATAAATGGTTTTTAGATAGTGGATATTTAAGACACATGACATGAGACAAGACTAAGTTCTTTGATCTTAGATCTAAAGAAGAAGGACACGTGACATTTGGAGACAATTTGAAAGGGAAGATCGTGGGAATAGGTAAAATTGGGAATAAGTTTTCTATCATAATTGAATATATTTTACTTGTTGAAAATCTAAAATATAATCTTTTGAGTACAAGTCAATTATGTGATAAAGGATTTACAGTTACTTTCAAAATGGATAAGTGCATTATTTTGAATGATCATGATTGTAATATTTGTTTTATTACTTTTAGAAGCAACAATGTTTATACAATTAATTTTGAAAAAATTACCTCACAAGATCCTATTTGTTTTTCAGCTCAAAATGAAACTAATTAGTTATGGCATAGAAGACTAGGTCATGCCAACATAGAACTTATTTCCAAACTTTCAAAAAATGATCTTATGAGAGGTTTATCAAAGACAAATTTTCTTAAAGACAAAATTTGTGATGCATGCCAATTTGGTAAACAAACAAAAAACTTCTTTTAAAACCAAGAAACATATTTCCACTACTAGACCACTGCAACTGATACACATGGATCTTTTTGGACCAAATAGAGTTGTAAGTTTAGGAGGAAAATATTATGCATTTGTTATTGTTAATGATTTCTCTAGATATACTTGGGTCATCTTTCTTACTCATAAAGATGAGGCACATAATGCCTTTACCAAGTTATGCAAGAGAATTCAAAATGAAAATGGTTATACTATTTCAAATATCCGAAGTGATAGGGGAAAAGAGTTTGTTAATAAAAATATTGAAACATTTTGTGATTAAAATGGTTTTGTGCATAATTTTTCTACTCCTCGAACTCCTCAACAAAATGGGGTAGTAGAGAGGAAAAATAGATCTTTTCAAGAGATGCCAAAAATAATACTCAATGAGAACAACTTGCCTAGTTATTTTTAGGCCGAAGCAGTAAGTACTGCATGTTATGTTATAAATAGAGTTATGCTAAGGTCCAAATTAGATAAAACCTCCTATGAGCTTTGGAATGAGAAAAATTCCAACATTGGTTACTTTCATGTATTTGGATGCAAATGTTTTATTTTAAATGACAGGGATAATTTAGGCAAGTTTGATGTAAAATCTGATGAAGGTATCTTTCTCGGGTATTCTACTAATAGTAAACCTTATAGAGTATTCAATAAAAAGACTTTAACTGTACAAGAATCTATGCATGTAGTATTTGATGAATCTAATTCTCTACTATCCAAGAAATCTATTGATGAAGAAACAGGAGGTATAAATAATACAGAAAGTCTCAATCTCAACAAAGAGAACACAATAGAGGAAGTCCAACATGGAGACATCAGGAAAAATTATCAAAATTTAATACAAGATGCAACCAAATAGTGGAAATTTGTGAAAGATCATCCAGTGGAACAAATTTTGGGACAACCTTCACGAGGTGTAAGTACTCGATCATCTCTTAAAAATATTTGCAATCATATTATTTTTCTATCTCAAATTGAAGCTAAAAATATTGATGAAGCACTTCTTGATGAATCTTGGATTCTAGTTATGCAATAAGAGCTTAATCAATTTGAAAGAAATGATGTTTGGACATTTGTTCATAGACCCAAAAATCATACTATTATTGAAACAAAATGGGTTTTTAGAAACAAGAAAGATAAATCCGGAGTCATTACTAGAAATAAGGCTCGACTTGTAGCCCAAGGTTTCAATCAAGAAGAATGAATCGATTATGATGAGACATATGCACTAGTCGCAAGATTAGAAACTATTCGAATGCTACTTGCATATGCTTGTTATAAAGATTTCAAACTTTTTCAAATGGATGTTAAAAGTACTTTCTTAAACGGTTTTATAAATGAAGAGGTACATGTTGAGCAACTTTCAGGTTTTGAAAATCATATTTCTCCAAATCATGTTTTCAAACTCACAAAAGCACTATATGGACTCAAACAAGCTCCTAGAGCGTGGTACGAGAGATTTAGTGGTTTTTTGATTGAAAATGGCTTTTCAAGAAGAAAAATTGATACAACTATTTTCATTAAATACGAAAATGATGATATTATTTTGATTCAGATTTATGTTGATGATATAATATTCGGTGCTACTAATGAAAATATGTACCAAGTTTTTTCTAAAACTATGCAGGAAGAATTTGAAATGAGCATGATAGGAGAGCTTACATTCTTTCTCGGATTGCAAATCAAGCAAGCAAAAAGTGGGACATTCATCAATCAATCAAAATATATTAAGGAATTTCTGAAGAAGTTTGGGATGGAAGGTGCTAAAGAAACTGGAATACCAATGAGCCCATCCACTAAACTTGATAAAGATGAATCCGGTAAATCAGTTGACTCGAAGGTATATTGAGGTATGATTGGTAGCTTATTATATTTGACAGTCAGTAGACTAGATATTATGTTTAGTGTGTGCTTATGTGCATACTTTCAATCATCTCCAAAAGAATCACATTTAATTGCAGTTAAGCGCATTTTTAGATATCTTAGTGGTACAATTAACTTAGGATTATCGTACCCTAAGTACACATCTTTCGATCTAATCACCTACACAGATGCAGATTATGCTGGCTGTAAAGTAGATCGAAAAAGTATTAGTGGAGCATGTCACTTCTTAGGTCATGCACTAGTTTCCTAATTTAGTAAAAAACAAAATTCTGTTGCACTATCTACTGCTGAGGCAGAATATATTGCTGCGAGTAGTTGTTGTGCTCAAGTTCTTTACATGAAGCAACAACTTAATGATTTTAAACTTATGTACAATCACATTCCAATCAAATGTGATAATACAAGTGCTATAAATCTTTCAAAGAATCCAATACAATATTCTCGGACCAAACATATTGAAATTAGATATCATTTTCTTAGAGATCATGTGCAGAAGGGCGATAGTGTATTAGAATTCACTAGTACACATAATCAATTGGCAGACATTTTCACAAAACCCCTACCAGAAGATAGACTATGCATGATTAGAAGAGAAATATGAATGATGCATGCCATGAATATCTGCTAGATACTTTTATTTCATTATCTTAAAAGACCTACAGAAACTTAAGACGTTTAGCCTCATCATTCAAATGCATTTGCTCCTTATAAATCATCATGCCATCCTTGTCTAAAGGATTAGGCAATCGAAATAAAGAGGCAAGCAAGGATTTCAAATCCTTATTCTGTTGCTTTAACTCTACTATCTTTTTATTTGACTCATAAACAAGTCGTTGAAGTACAGAGACAGTCTCGCTAAACTTCTCAATTTCGCGAGTTTTGTACTGTAACCGAGCATAAAACGCGACGATGGATGATGAGTATCGATTTTCGAGACCCACAAGCTCGTAAATGGTATCATGATCTGATTTATTAGCCAAATCAATCTCTTATTGCTTCATGGCACCCACGACAGATGCAGAAATAGATTGAGACTGAGGTGAAGGATACCTCAAATCTTGATCAAGAGAAGCACTGAAGGGAAATCTACGAGCCATTGAAAATTTGTAGAATGAGAATGCAAGCAAATTGCAAAGATGAGAAGAAAGCTTGATGCGAAATAGATAAAACTAAGGATTGCTCTTATAGAAACGGAAATAAGAACAAGATAAGCTTACAAATCACGATAATATCTTATTTTTCAGCAACATCAAGCGGATCAAATATCTGCACCGAATTGCCAGAGCTACGCCTCTAGCCTTTACAGGTTTTGTCGGGCACGGGTGGTTTCAATTATTTAGCTTTTTACAAAATCTTCTTCCGTACCAAATTACCAGAACTAGGCCTCCAGCCTTTGCAGGTTTTGTCGAACACGTGTGGCTATATACCGAATTCTCTACAGTTTCTACTAATGCAGTGTTTTATTTGTCTATTGGTTATTGTAGAAATATATCTTATTGAGTTAATTATGATTCCTTTTTAATGATGTCAAAAGGGGGAGAAGTTTTAAACTAGAATATTAACATTGTCTAAATTGCTAAACTTGTTATATATACTTGAAATTATATTTATATTTATGCTTGAAAAACTAATGCACATTCTCAGGGGGAGTTTAAGTATTAATACAAGTTTCAAGTTGTATCACGCATTTGTCATCATCAAAAAGGGAGAGATTGTTGAACTCAAGGTTTCAAGTTTCATGTAAATTTACACATCGATTTTGATGATAACAAATGAATTTAAAGAATAAAGGAGTCTCAAACTCAAGTTGTCCACACAATACAATCAAGCACATCAAGGAACCAAGCATGAGCAAGAAGGGAACAAATTCACATTAAAGTCATAAAATAATATTGTAAATCTCTTAAAAATTTGAAATTAGGATTAAGGCTCAAAATTAATATTTTATCATAAAGTATTAAAATACATTTTCCACATGTGCATGAATATTTTGAAAATTAAAATTGAAAATTTTGAAAGATGATTGATTGTCATCTTTCACATGTGCATGACATGATTAAAGGTTTGAATTTTGAAAATATTAAGATGATTGATTATCATCTTTCACATGTGCATGACATGATTAAAAGTTTGAATTTTAAAAATATTAAGATGATTGATTGTCATCTTTCACATGTGCATGACATGATTAAAGGTTTGAATTTTGAAAATATTAAGATGATTGATTGTCATCTTTCACATGTGCATGTTTTATTTGAATATTTTTCAAAAGTGATGGATGTTTTTCTTGACTTATGCAAAAGGTAGATGTTTTTATTTGAAAATTTTGAAAAGTAAAGTATGTTCCTTTTTGAAAATATCAAAAAGATTAGGTTTGAAATTTTTGAAAAGTGAATGATGATGTCTTTGACATGTGAATCTTTTTAAATTTGAAATGAAGTCTCATATGCCTATAAATAGATCATTTGAGAGTTTCACATTTACAATACCAAGAGCATACATCATTCACTCAAAACTTTCATTCTCTTTTCTCTAAACATTGAGCTTTAACCCTTATTCATTTTGAGAGATATAGTTTGCGCTGTATTGTTTTTATTTCACTTATTGAGGAATGTTTTTCTGATAGCCTATCCATTATCAATTCTTGTATCAGTAAAAGGGTGTGTATAACCCTTGTATGTGTAGAAGGTGTTCTACACGGGGAATAGTTAAATCACCAAGTGTGAGGTGATTACAAGTGTAGAGGGTGTTCTACACGGATTCTTTGGAGCGGTGCTGCTCAAAAGTGTTATAGGTTTCTATCTCCACTTGAAAGAGATTGAATAGTGAATTCGGGAATCCACAAGGGGTAGCTTGAGGCGAGGACGTAGGCAGTGGGGCCAAATCTCGTTAACATACTGAGTTTGCTTCTCTCTTACCCATACTCTTTATATTTATTATTGTTTCATATTTTGTTTGTATTTTATATTATATATTTGATTTATAATTGTTATTTTCTTAAATACAACTCAATTCACTCCCCCTCTTATGTTAGTCATCTGGGCAACAGGGTCATTCACATAATTTTAGTGGTGGGACAAGGGATGACAGACGTCCCACCAATACCGATTAGTTTCATTACATGGGCATCGTTTTGGGTTAGAGCTCCGTTTGGGTTCCTACCCGATAAAGGAAAAAAGTCCGCACTCTTCTGATTATTTGGTATATGTTATGCATAGGTGCATGACCATTATTGGTCCATACATGTCATGACTATATAAACTTAACTTTAAACCATGAGTGGTCCATATATGTCGTCCCTCTAAGTTAACTTAGCCTTGAAGCATCTTATAATGTGAGTACAAAATTGACATGAACATCTTATAAATATGGGACCAATTCATTTGTACAAGATCATATATAAGATATTCAGCACTTGAGTCAATAAAAGTGTCCTCTTGAAATTTTACTTTATTTTTTAGTTTTATAATACGTTATCAATAGGAGGCTCTATCGATTATGAAACTAGTGGTCTTATACTTCAAGTAATTTTTTAATTATATTATTTACAGTTCTCGAAATAAATATAAAATGTTATATTGCTTATTATTAATTGATAAAACTTTGTTATTATTCTCATGATTTTGTAAATACATTTTTTAGATATACGTATTTATTTTATTATTTATATATGTAGAAAATGTAAAATCTTACCAAATTGAAATTTGTTGCTCTTGACATGTATGGAAAAAAAATTATTTATATCGATTTCTTGATATTAAGATCCATTTGGATGCGATGAACTTGAGAGATATAATAAAAGAAGGAAATCACGTATCCCTGCAGGATTGTGCTAAGGTAACAATTTTCTTTCGCTACCATCTTCACGAAAAATTAAAAACTGAGTATTTCACGGTGAAATATCCTCTTATTTTTTGGAATAATTTAAGGAAGAAATATGAATACCAAAAGACTGTCATCATTCCAAAAGTTCATTATGACTGGTTGCACCTGAGATTGCAAAATTTTAAGAGTGTTAGTGAATATAACTCTGTACTATTTAAAATTAGTTCAGTATTAAAAGTATGCGATGAAACAATCACTGATAATGATATGTTAGATAAAACATAACTATTTTTCATGCCTCGAGAGTGAAAGTTAAAAAAATATTCCTAACTTATTTCTTGTTTTCTAGTAACAAAGCAAAATAATGAGTTTTTGTTAAAAAATCATTAGTCACGTCTTACTGGTTCAACATCATTTCTTAAAGTGAATGGTACTAAATTTATATCATTCCCACAAGCGAATGGTGCTTCCTTTCAAAAAAATCAAGGATGTGGACGTGGTAGAAAAAATTATAAGAATATTGGTCTCAAAAGTGACAACACTAAAATAAATACACCATATCACCAAAAGTGGTACAATTTAAATAAGGATAAAGACCCTTAGAATATCTCTTAAAAAAATGAAAATGTATGCCACAGATGTGACATGACCGGATATTGATCGCATACCTATCGTATGATTAGATATTTGGTTGATTTTTATCAAGTTTCTATAAAAAAAAAAATAAATAAATAAGTTTAAAGCAAATTTTGTTGAACCATTAGACAATTTATTATTTATAGATAGAGAAGATATTACCCATTTTGATATTTCTGATTTCTTTGAGGATTCTGATGGTAGAATTGACTATTTGATTGGAGATGGAAGTGTCCCTTCCAATTAGTATATATTATTTATCTTATATTAGAGCTTTTTAATATTTTGGGACGTTTTAAAGTAATAGAAGTTTTATATATTTTGTAAAATCATGAATCCTATTGATAAATTTTTTGTCTCTAAGATAAATGATAAAAATGTATGTTTAGTTAACAGAGCTACAACTCACACAATTTTTAAAGATAAAAAATATTTTCAAAATCTTACACTAAATAAAGCCTATGTACATAACATATTAGGTTCATCGAATCTAATTGAAGGATCCGAAAGAGTTTATATTATGTTGCCTAATGACACTAAATTTTGTATCAATGATACTCTATTTTCTTCACAATTTAGAAAAAATTTTATTAAATTTTAAATATATATGTCATAATGATTATCATATTGAAACTATCAACGAATGCATTAAAAAGTATCTCCTCATTACTAAAATAATTTCAAACCAAAAGCTCGTATTAGAAAATTTGTTTGCTCTCGCTTCTGGATTGTATTATATAAAAATGAAAACAATTGAATCATATGTGATAATGCACTAGAAGTCCATTGACCCCAAAGTATTTATGACTTTGCATGATCATTTTGGACATCCAAGATCAATAATAATGAGACAAATTGTTGATAATTTGTATGGATATTCCTTAAAGAATCAAAATATTATTTTACTTAATGAATATATGTGCTCTTCTTATTCTCAAGATAAATTGATTAACAAACTATATCTATCAATTGTTAATGTTGAGTTCTCATCTTTTTTATAAATGATTCACGGAAATATCTGTGAGTTTATTCATCTATCAAGTAGACTATTTAGATATTTTATGGTTTTGATTGATGCATCTAGTATATGGTCACATATTTACCTACTTTCCATTAGAAATATTTTATTTGCTAGACTTATTACCCAAATAATTAAATTACGAGCACAATTTTCTAATTATCCAATTAAAATAATTCGATTGGATAATGTAGGAAAATTTTCATCTCTAATTTTTTACAACTATTGCATATCAATAAGAATATATGTTGAATATCATGTTACCCATACACACACTCAAAACGGTTTAACTGAATTATTGATCAAAATATTTTAGTTAATTACTAGACTTTTACTTATGAAATCAAAACTGCTTGTTTCTGTATAGGAATATGCAATATTTCATGTAACATCATTGATTCGAATTAGACCATCAGCATATTATAAATACTCTCCATTACAGTTTGCATTTGGTCAACAACCAAATATTTATCATCTTTATACTTTTGAATGTATTGTATATATTCCAATTACACATTCGCAATGTACAAAGATGAGTTATCAACGTAGACTTGTGATATATTAATTATTCATTTATCATTAGATACATTAAACCTCATACAGAGGACATATTTAAAGCATGTTTTTAGAATTGTCATTTTAACAAATCTACTTTTTCATTACAGGATAACGAAAACTCAGTACCTAAAGTATAACAAGAAATTACTTGGAAAAATAAAGTCGTGTCTCAATTTGATCCTCCTACAAATGAATGTAAACTAAAAGTTCAGAGAATTATTCATTTGCAAAGTGTTAAAAATTAATTATCGGATGTATAAATTGACACTAAATGTATGGTAAAATCACATATTTTTGTTGTTAATACTCCAGCAAAAATTGCATTCCCTGAAAGATAAGTTATCAAGATAGCAATAGATAGGTATAAGACACGATTGAAGCATGGACGACCTATTGATACAAAAGACAAAATTTCTCGAAAGAAAAAGGTACAAAATGAATTTAGTATTCCTGAAAAATCTATACCCACAACACAGGCCACAAGCGTAGTTGATACTTCTGAAGAGATCAACTTCTATTTCAAAATATTCTTTAAAGAAATTTCTTGAATAGATATTTCATGAAATATTTTTTCCTAAGGAAGAATAGGTACCTAAAAATAATGAGATCTCGATACATTTTATGAGTACTGGAGAAACTTTAGATTGAAATAAAATATTGTCGACAACATATTTTCATATAAGATGGCCTTGACATTACCAGAAATAATGAAAAAAGTGAGCAAAAAACTGTCGAAAAATGTTGACGTAAAAATGATTAGCCAAAATAGAAAATAGCTATTGAAGCTGAATTAAAATCGCTAGCAAAGTAAGAGGTATTTGAACATATTGTCCAAACACCAAAGAATATAATGCCTATTGGATATAAGTGGATATTTGTACGAAAACATAATGAGAAAAATGAAATTAACAGTACTAAGTACGTCTTGTAGCACAAGGTTTCCTGCAAAAATCCAGAATTGATTATGAAAAAACATATTCTCCAGTTATGGATACAACTACATTCAGATTTTTAATTAGTTTGGTAGCTACAAAATGATTGGATATGCAATTGATGGATGTGCTCACTGCATGTTTATATAGATTACTAGATCATGACATATATATATATATATATGAAAACTCCTGAAAAATATAAAATGCCTAAAGCATCTAATCCAAGTACATCCAGAAGTATGTACTTTATCAAGTTTCAAAGATCTTTACATAAATTAAAACAATCTGAATGCATGTAGTATAATCGCCTCAGTGAATATCTATTGAAAGAATAATTTAAGAATAATCATATATGCCCATGTGTTTTATTAAAAAAAATAAGAATCCAGATTTGTCATTATTGCGATTTATGTTGATAATTTAAATCTTGTTGGAATTCTTGAAGAGATCACAAGAACGGCTACATATTTAAAAAATGGATTTGAAATGAAATATTCTGGCAAAACGAATTTTTGTCTCGGCCTACAACTCAAGCATTTGCCAAATATAATTCTTATTCATCAATCAATGTATACAGAAAAAAATCCTAAATCACTTTTATATAGATAAAATTCATCCTCTGAGAACTCCAATGGTTATTCGATCTTTTTTATTACGGAAAGATCCATTTCATCCTTGTGAAGATGATAAAGAATTCATTGGTCCTAAAGTATCATATATCAGTGCAATTAGAACCATGATGTATCTTAACAATTGTACTCAATCTGATATTGCATTTTCAGTTAATCTACTTGCAAGATATAATTTTGTACCAACTTAAAGGTATTGAAACGTATTAAACATGTCCTTCATTATCTTCAATGTACGGTTAATATGTGATTATTTTATTAACGTGGATCAAGTCCACGGTTGGTTAGATACATTGATACAGGTTGTCTTTTGGATCTACACAGAGGTAGATCTCAAACTGGATATGTATTTACTTGTGGAAACTCTGCTATATCATGGAAGTTTGTCGAGTAAACACTATCTGCCACATCTTCAAATCACTCAGTGATTATTATAATTTACGAAACAAGTTGAAAGTATAATTGACTAATATCAATTATTCAACATATTTAAGAAAAATGTGGTCTTCTCATATTCAATAATATTTTATATGAATACAACACTACTTTAATCACTCAAATCAGAAGATGATACATCAAAAGTGACAGAAATAGACATATTTCATTAAATTCTTTTATACTCACAAACTCTAGGAGAAATATGAAATTGATATCAAACAGATACGATCAAATAATAATCTAGAAGATCTATTCATTAAGGCATTACCAAATGTGACATTAAAAGAAATTGTGCAAAATATTGAAATACAAAAACTTAAAGACCTATTATCATGTATTTTTTAGGGAGAGTAAATGTCTTGAAAACTTATACTGATTGTACTCATTTTCTTTTGTTAAGGTTTTGTCTCGTTAGATTTTCTTTTGTAAGATTTTAATGAGATAATCCTAAAGCATTTAACGATACATTTCAATACTATACTTTTTTTCTTTCGCTATTGATTTTTCTTCTTATTAGATTTTTTTTTGACAAAATTTTAACGAGTCATATTCTTTATAAATGGTCATTTAAGAAAGAGTGTTGTATATAGATATATGACCATTATTGGTCCATGCATATCATGACTTTGAACCATGATTAGTCCATATTTGTCATCCCTATTAGTTAACTTAGTCTTGAAGTATCTTATAATGTGAGTGCGAAACCGACGTGAACATTCTATAAATATGGGACCAATTCATTTGTATGAGATCAAGTATAATATATTCAGCACTTGTGTCAATAAAAGTATCCTCTTGAAAATTTACTTTTTTTTCTAAGTTTATAACAGCATATAAATAATAGAAAAAGTCTATCCCAAACACGAGCTAATCGCATTTGTTCATTTAGAAAAGTATATAATTTTATTTTATTTTATTTTATCACATGCTGTTGCAATTAGAGTAAAAAGGCTTAGTTTTAAGATAAATAATTTAGTCAAAAAAAAAAATTACAAATTGTCATAATTTATTATGGTAGATTAGATTGTAAAATTATTTTTATTATATAATAAATTATATAAAATCATATTAATTTAAAATTTTATTTTTATATAATATTTTTATGCCTATAGCACTTCTTTATATTAAATTGTGGTGAACATCACATAGTACACAAGTTAACAATGTAAATAGTTGGTATTTGTGTGTTGGACTCAGCAAACACAATTCAGATGTCCTGTTTACAACCCTAACAATATGAACATCACAGAATTTTCCTGAATATTGAAAAAACAAACGAGGACTTTTCTCATTCATTATTCCTCTTTAAATTTCATTGAAAACTAAAAATAATATACCTTTTTTTATTGACTTGTATCAGAAAGGCAATCTCATAAAGACTAGACAGTTCTGAGGCAAAATCTTGTGCAATTTATTTTGTGCAATTTATAGACTTTTAACAACTTCATTATCCACTTCACATATTCTGTGCAAATTTTGATGATGATTTTGATATGTTAAATGATGCAGCCCACAATACGGTTTATATATTTATTTTTATAAAAAAAGTTGTGACTAAAGATTTGTTTTAGAATAATTATACATATATATTTTCTCATAGTTATAATATTGTCTATGAATAAATATCTTTATTATTTTTAATTATTTTTTACTTATTTTATGATGTGATATTAAATAATAGATTAATAAATATAATATAATAAATAATATCAAATTATTTAATATTATATTATAAAATAATGAGAAGATAATGATAACCATTAGTTATTATCTATTGTCAACTTGTTAGGTACAATATTATTTAAAAATATTTACTTAAAATTTATATATAAAAAATTTCAAAAAAATAAAAATTAAAAATGAGATAGACTCGGGGGACTTATTGTCGGAGTGAATAGTACATCCATTGTAATAAATACCTTTATATTTATGTTAAATAAAGGCACCACAAATATTCAGTTTTTTACTACGCCAGATTGGTTGGAGATTTCCATTTTCCACCAAAACAATGTAAAAACTGTAATGAATCAGTCAGCAGCCGCCTCTGTCCCACCACTAAAATTATGTGAATGACCCTACCACTATTATTTTAAATTCTGCATAGTGACTTACATAGTAACTTGCATAGTAATTTCAAAGCCTATAAATAGAGGCTTCAGTTGTAATGAAATTCATAAAAAAATATAGAGAGAAAAAAAAGTTTCAATTCTTAAGAGTTCCAGAAAGAGTTTCTTATTTCTCTTTTACAATAGTAGTTTCTTTCTTTAATTTCATAACACGTTATCAGCACGACGGTTCTACCAATTCTGAAGCTAGTGGCCTTATTCCTCTGTAAGTTTTTCAATATATTATTTGAAATCTTTAATATATTTTATTGATGATTATCTATGTGAATTTATAAATATATTTTCTGAGATACACATATTTATTTCATTATTTATATGTGTAGAAAATGGCAAATCTTACAAAATTGGAATTTGTTGCTCTTGATATATCTGGAAAAAATTATTTATCTTGGATACTTGATGCTAAAATTCATCTTGATGCAATGAACCTGGGAGAAACTATTAAAGAAGGAAATCAAGCATCCCTGCAGGACCGTGCTAAATCAATGATTTTCTTTCGCCACCATCTTCATGAAGAATTGAAAACTGAATATCTTACAGTAAAAGATCCCTATATTTTGTGGAACAATTTAAGGGAGATGTATGAACACCAGAAGACTGTTATCCTCCCAAGAGCTCGTTCTCAATGGTTGCACTTGAGGTTACAAGATTATAAAAGTGTTAGTGAGTATAATTCCGCACTTTTTAAAATAAACTCAGTATTAAAATTATGCGGTGAGAAAATCACCGATAATGATATGCTAGAGAAGACTTATACTACATTTCATGTTTCGAATGTACTCCTGCAGCAGCAGTATCGAGAGAGAAAATTCAAAAAATATTATAAACTTATATCATGTCTTCTAGTAGCTGAGCAGAACAATGAGCTCTTATTAGAAAACCACCAGTCACGCCCTACTGGCTCAATATCATTCCCTGAAATGAATGGTAATAGGTTTGCAACATTCCCAGAAGTGAATAATGCATCCTTTAGAAGAAATCGGGGGCGTGAACGTGGTAGGAGAAATTATAAAAATGCTGGTCCCAGGAATGACAACATTAAAAGGGATAATAATATACCATATCACCAGAAGTGGTACAATTCAGAAAGGGGTAAAAATTTTCAGAATAATTCTTCAAAGAAAAGTGAAGAGGTGTGCCATAGATGTGGAATGACTGGACATTGGTCACGTACATGTCGTACGGCCAGGCACTTAGCTGATTTATATCAAGCTTCTATTAAAGGAAAGAATAAAGTGTATGAAACAAATTTAGTAGAACCATCAGATGATTTATTAGATTCAGTAGATGTAGACATTACTCATCTTGATGTATCTGATTTCTTTAATCATCCTGAAGGTAGTATTGAACACTTTATTAGAGATGGAAATGTTCCACTCAATTAATATATTTTCTTTCTATCAGTAATAAAAGTTTTGTATATTTTGTAGAACCATGGATCACATTGATGAGTTTTTTATCTCTGAGTTGAATGATAAAAATATATGTCTGGCTGACAGTGCTACAACTCATACAATTCTCAAAGAAAAGAAATATTTTCAAAATCTAATACTAAGTAAAGCCTATGTCCATACCATATCAGGTTCATCGGATTTAATTGAGGGCTCCAGAAGAGTTTATATTGTGTTGCCTAATGGCACCAAATTTTGTATTGATGATACTCTATTCTCTTCACAATTTAGAAGAAATTTATTGAGTTTCAAAGATATACGTCATAATGATTACCATATTGAAACGACCAATGAAGGCAGTAAAGAGCATCTTCTTATTATTAAAACAATATCGGGCTAGAAGCTCGTATTAGAAAAACTGCATGCTCTATGTTCTGGATTGTATTATACAAAAATGAGAACAATTGAATCATATGTGGTAATGCACCAGAAGTGCATTGACCCTAAAGTATTTATGACTTGGCATGATCGCCTTGGACATCCGGGTTCTATAATGATGAGACGAATTATTGAAAATTCGCATGGGCATCCCTTAAAGAATCAAAAGATATTTCTACCCAATGAATCTCCGTGCTCTGCATGTTCTCAAGGTAAGTTAATTATCAGACCATCTCCCTCAAAAGTCATTGTTGAATCTCCATCCTTTTTACAAAGGATTCACGGAGATATATGTGGTTCTATTCATCCATCAAGTGAACCATTTAGATATTTTATGGTTCTAATTGATGCATCTAGTCGATGGTCACATGTTTGTCTTCTTTCCACTAGAAATGTTGCATTCGCTAGACTTCTTACTCAGATTATTAAACTACGAGCACAATTTCCTGAGTATCCAATTAAGACCATTCAATTGGATAATGCAGGTAAATTTTCATCTCAAGTTTTTGATGATTATTGTATGTCAATAGGAATAGATGTTAAACATCTTGTTGCTCATACACACACACAAAACGGTTTAGCTGAATCTTTAATCAAAAGGCTTCAACTAATCGCTAGACTTTTACTTATGAAATCAAGACTACCTGTTTCTGTTTGGGGACATGCTATACTTCATGCAGCATCTCTAATTCGCATTAGACCATATGCATATCATAAATATTCTCCATTACAGTTTGTATTTGGTCAACAACCAAATATTTCTCATCTTCGTACTTTTGGATGTGCTGAATATGTTCCAATTACACCTCCACAACGTACAAAAATGGGCCCTCAACGTAGACTTGGGATATATGTTAGTTTTGATTCTCCATCCATTATTAGATATCTTGAACCCCTTACAGGGGATATGTTTAAAGCACGTTTTGAGAATTGTTATGTTGACGAATCCAATTTTCCGTTAATGGGTAAAGAAAAGTCGGTACCTGAAGTACGACAAGATATTACTTGGGATAATAAGACCCTGTCTCATTTTGATTCTCCTATAAATGAATATAAACGGGAAGTTCAAAGGATTATTCATTTACAAAATGTTGCAAATCAGTTACCGGATGTATTTACTGACACTAAAGGTGTAGTAAAATCTTATATTCCTGCTGTTAATACTCCAGCAAGGATTGAAGTCCCTAAAGGACAAATTGTCAAAGCAGCAATAGGTGAATCTAAAACACGCCTGAAGCGTGGAAGACCTATTGGTGCAAAAGACAAAATTCCCAGAAGGAAAAGAATACAAAATGAATTTGGTGTTCCTAAAGAACACGTACCCACAATACAGGCTACAAATATAATTGGTACTCCTAAAGAGCTCAAACCTTCTATTCCAAAACCTCTTGAAGAGGAAACTCCTGAAGAGTATAAATCTCCTAAAAAGGGACCTCCTCAAGAGGTGTGTCATGAAATGTTTTCCCCTGAAGAGGAACAGGTACCTGAAAATAATGAGATCTCAATACATTTCATGAAAACTGGAAAAATTATGGATAGAAATAAAACTATTGTCAACAACATATTTTCATATAAAATGACCCTTTACATTACCAAAAGTAATGAAGAAAATGAGCCAAAAAGCGTCGAAGAATGTCGACGTAGAAATGATTAGCCAAAATAGAAAAAAACTATTGAAGCTGAATTAAATTCGCTAGCAAAACGAGAAGTATTTGGACCTATTGTCCAAACACCAAAGGGTGTGATACCTGTTGGATATAAGTGGGTATTTGTACGAAAACGTAATGAGAAAAATGAAATTGCGCGATACAAAGCACGGCTTGTCGCACAAGGTTTCCTGCAGAAACTCGGGATTGATTATGAAGAAACATACTCTCCCGTTATGGATGCAATCACATTTAGATTTTTGATTAGTCTGGTTGTTACAAAAGGATTGGAAATGTTGTTGATAGATGTAGTCACTGCATATTTATATGGATTCTTAGACCATGACATATATATGAAAATACCTGAAGGATATAAGATGTCTGAAGCATCTACAAGTACATCTAGAAATATGTACTCAATCAGACTACAAAAATCTTCATATGGGTTGAAGCAATCTGGACGCATGTGGTATAATCGCTTAAGCGAATATCTATTGAAAGAAGGATTTGAGAATAATCTTATATGCCCATGTATTTTTATTAAGAAATCAGATACCGGATTTGTCATTATTGCGGTTTATGTTAATGATTTAAATATTGTGGGAATTCCTGAAGAGATCTCAAAAACTGCTATATATTTAAAGAATGAATTTGAAATGAAAGATTTTGGCAAAACAAAACTTTGTCTCGGCCTGCAGCTCGAGCACTTGCCAAATGGAATTTTTATTCATCAGTCCATGTATGCTGAGAAAGTCCTAAAACATTTTTATATGAACAAATCTCATCCCCTGAGTACTACAATGATTGTTCGAACACTTGATGTGAAGAATGATCCATTCCATCCTTGTGATGACGATAAAGAAATTCTTGGTCCTGAAGTATCATATCTCAATTCAATTGGAATTTTGATGTATCTTACAAATTGCACTCGACCAGATATTACATTCTCAGTTAATCTGCTTGCAAGATATAGTTCTGTACCAATTCGAAGATATTGGAATGGCATTAAACATATCCTTCGTTACCTTCATGGTACGATTGATATGGGATTATTTTATCAACGTGGTTCAAGTCCATAATTGATTGGGTATGCAGATGCAGGTTATCTTTCAGACCCACACAGAGGTAGATCTCAAACTGGATATTTATTTACTTATGGAGATACTGCTATATTATGGAGATCTGTTAAGCAAACACTATCTGCTACCTCTTCAAATCACTTAGAAATTATTACTATTCATGAAGCAAGTCGAGAGTGTATTTGATTGAGATCAGTTATTCAACATATCCAGGAAAATTGTGGACTTCTCATGATTAATAATAGCCAAACAATCTTATATGAAGATAATACTGCTTGTATCACTCAAATCAGAGAAGGATATATCAAATGTGACAGAACCAAACATATTTCACCTAAATTCTTTTATACTCATGAACTTCAAGAGAAATGTGAAATTGATGTCAAGCAGATACGATCTAGTGATAATCTGGCAGATTTATTCACAAAGGCGTTACCAACTTCTACATTCAAGAAGATTGTGCATAACATTGGAATGCGAAAACTCAAAGATCTTTTGTCATGCACTTTTCAGGGAGAGTAAATGTGCTGATTGTACTAGTTTTCCTTCGCTGAGGTTTTGTCCCACTGGGTTTTCCTCTGCAAGGTTTTAATGAGACAATCTTAAAGCACTTATGGATACATAAGAAGACTGTACTATTTCTCCTTCGCCATTGATTTTTCTTTCCACTGAGTTTTTACTTGGCAAGGTTTTAACGAGGCAGATTCTTTATGGGTGGTCATTCAAGGGGGAGTATAATGAATCAGTTGGCAGCCGCCCCTATCCCACCACTAAAATTATGTGAATGATCCTACTACTATTATTTTAAATTCTGCATAGTGACTTGTATAGTAACTTACATAGTAATTTCAAAGCCTATAAATAGGGGTTTCAGTTGTAATGAAATTCATAAAAAAATATATAGAGAGAAAGAAAGTTTCAGTTTTTAAGAGTTTCAGAGAAAATTTCTTATTTTTCTTTTATAATAGTAATTTCTTTTTTTAGTTTAGTAACAAAAACATCACTAAATTATTAAAGCACCTGCAAATCCTTGCAATAATCCAGGGGCCTTTTAGTCACATCGTCCCCAACCTTCAATGGTAATTTGGGTAATATCGAAGACTACGAAAACATTTGAGTTGTCCAAGGCTTTACGATTCAAACTGCTGCTCCTACTACTGCTGCTTCTGCTACCGTCTCTTCTAAATTTCTTCCTCACAGACCGATTTCTTTGGACTAGTCTGAAGTTCTTTGTCCCTTTTCAAGTTAGTTTTCTGGTACATATCATTGATATCTTCTTAAAAAGGAAATGGCGAGGAGAGCAGACGAGGAATACGATTACTTGTTCAAAGTGGTATTAATCGGTGATTCGGGGGTTGGTAAATCAAACCTCCTGTCCCGATTCACTCGCAACGAGTTCTGCTTGGAATCCAAGTCCACAATTGGCGTCGAATTCGCCACCCGTACCCTCCAGGTTTCTCTCTCTTTTTTTTTTCTCTCTCTCTCTCTCTCACACACACTACTATAAAGTATGTCTATATGTTCGTGCACATGTATGTTTTGGATCTGGGTTTGATTGAATTTTGAACTTTTTCCACAAACAATGGCGGATCTGCTTCGATGAGCGATATCTGTGCTGGGTTGATTGGGTTTTTCTTAAATTTGGTTTGAATCTATTTTTGGGATTTGGGATTGGGTAGATGCTAGAGACCTTAATTTATTTCCCAATATTAAATTTGTGTTTATACAGATTCATAATATATTGCGTAGATTGTATTGGATCCGTTAAATGAGGGACACTTGTGTGTTTCTGTTTCTGTTTCTGTTTCTGTGTCTGTGTCTACTTCCAATTTTGAGTGTCTATACACCGACACATTTTTGAACTCTTAAAGTTGGTTTTTTTCCTTATTTTTTGCCTCAGCAAAAGGATCATTACATGTGTTATAATGTGATAATAGATGGCATATTCTCTTCTTGCTTTTCATGCACATTTTGCAACTCTTATTCTTCTCTGCATTTAGTGATTCAATTTGCATAGACGAGCATATAAAAGATGATACAAGGGTATATTTGTAGAAACAAGAAGGCTTAAAAATACATACATGCTATGTTAAGCCTGTTTTTATAAGTTGAAAAGGGCTCATATGATATACACGCTTCCTATCATTAGATTATATGGTTCTAAAAGAGGCTTCCTAAAACTGAACAACTGGAACGTATCTGAGTGTTTATCATCATACACATTCCTAAAAATATGATGCTATATCTGGAAATGGATTTGCTATGTACAAGCGAATTCAAGGACCGATCTGCGTATCAATGATGCTACCTTTACATCCAAAATTCAAATCCACACCATTTTCATTAAAATTTGACTTTCTAACCAATCAAGTTGAATGGGTACCCGTATTAGTGCGCAAAATCACTTACAACCAGATTTTTCCTTTTGGTTTAATTCAACTTCTCCATCACTCGACACACCAACTCAGAGTTCAATAAGTTCGTACTTTTATTCACCCATGATAACTATTATTAAACAAGTAGTAGCTACAATTTTCATTCCGATGAACACTAGTGCAATTCAACTTTGGTTTTTATGGATTTCTGATTTGCTGGGATTCCAGAACATTATTTTTAGGAGAGAGAAATTTGCAGTGCAGCATACCAATATTGTGCACTTCCTTTACATGATTTTGCTCCACAATTTTAACACACTAATTGGTTGCAGTTAGGGGTGTTCATCCGGGGCCTTTTTTTTTTCCGGTCTGAAACCTGGATATCTGGATATCTGGATACCTGGTTCTATTTTTCAATCCATATTAAACTAGATCTGGAACCCATATTAAAAGTAGTTTGGACTCCAACCCAGATTCACCCGGATTGAAATCCGGGTTGGACCCGTATCCACCCAGTTTTTAAAAACTAGAAATCCGGTTTTTGAATTTTAAACCATTTTTTTTAGTTTGTATTATTACTTTTTTGTTGAGAAATTTGTTGATAATAAAATAAAATATTTTTTATAAATATTTTCAAAACAAATTTCTCAAAAAAAAGTAATAATACCGGGTTTATAAAAAATTAAAAAAAAAGGTTTGAAATCCGGAAACCGGATTTTTGGGTCCAACCCGGATGAATCCGGATTAGAGTCCAAATCGCTTTTAGCCATTTGGTTTCGGGCCGGGTTGACCTGGATTCCCGGTCCGGAACCCACTTGAACATCCCAAGTTGCAACCCTATTAATTTAAACTGAGGCCTCTGTGCTTGCATTTTTTTCACTTCTAGTTGTATCTAGGCTTCTAAATGTCTTCATCCCACTAGATGCATCTGGTGAGGTGTTTTATGTTTTATAAGAAACTGACTTTAATAACTCCCAAGGCTTGGCTCAAGCGGTAAAGGCCTTGGGTTTGGGGGTACATTCCTCCTAGGTTAAGGTTTAAATCCCCTTAGGTTCAAACAATCTCTAGAAATCATCAGTTTGGGGGCTTTTTATCTTGAATTATCCGAAATGCACTTGTGAAAAACTCCTTGCCGAGGGGCCTATGCACCCCCGAGATTAGTTGGAACATTGTTCTTGAACATATAGCGCCAATCAAAAAAGAACCATATTTAATGGACGTGCTAGCATAAAACAAATCTGCCCTTTTTTCTCAGGTTGAGGGAAGAACTGTGAAAGCTCAGATATGGGATACAGCAGGACAGGAGCGGTACCGGGCAATAACAAGTGCCTACTATAGGGGTGCCCTTGGAGCACTTCTTGTGTACGATGTTACAAAACCAACGACCTTCGAAAATGTGAGCCGGTGGCTGAAGGAACTAAGGGATCACGCGGATTCCAACATTGTCATCATGCTCATTGGGAACAAGACTGATCTGAAGCATCTTCGAGCAGTTGCAACAGAGGATGCTCAGGGTTATGCTGAAAAAGAAGGTCTTTCATTTATTGAAACATCTGCTCTTGAAGCAACAAATGTAGAGAAGGCTTTCCAGACAATTCTGGCCGAGATATATCGGATAATTAGTAAGAAGTCGCTCTCTTCAGATGAGCCAGCACCTGCGAACATCAAAGAAGGAAAGACTATCGTAGTTGGGGAATCGGGGTCCCCTACAAAGAAGCCTTGCTGCTCTTCATCATGAGGATGATTGTTACTTATATCTCTTCTCTTTTAGTTTTCCATGCTATCGTTTATTTTATTTTTTTTCCCTATCTTGATGGCGGTTGTTGCAACCATTGTCTTATGTTTTTATTTTTGTTTCTTATTTTTTGGCTTTCAAAATATATTTTGAAGTGCGTTTTGTTGTTGTTATCAAGACTGATTCGGATTTCCTAATGGATTCGCTTGATGAGGTGTATTACTGTTTCCAATGGTTTTTGGGTGGACTGTACTCCTATTCATTCGGTGGACAATATGATCAAGTGTCCAGTTGACGAATCTCATGAGCATTAAAGTTTTTATTTCTTACAGAAAAATAAGGGTTTCCCTTTCACCATTTTTATGACAACTTGTGAACTGGAATCAGATTTTAATTTTCGCTTCTGTCGTAGGTCAGCTATCAGCTATCAGCTATCAAAATTCCATTGTGAGAAATTATTTTTTTACCAAACACAAGGATTGAATTAAGCAGCCATATTTCACAGATTCTGATAGATCCACAAGAGTAAAGTGTCAACAAAGTTTCAATGTCTTACATATTTATAACAGAAACTAAAATCTACAACGGCCATGCTCATCCACAACAGTTGCTGTTCTGCTGGATTGGCTGCCCCTTCATTTGAACAGTTCCTGTTGACTTGTTTGCAGTTGGTTGGTTGCCCATTCTATAAAAAAAGAAAAAAAAATCAAGACAATAGATAAAAGATAACGAAATTGTGTTCAATTTCATTATATAAGCAATCAGAAAATGGACAAAAATAGAAAACGGTATTCAGAATGACTCTCCATTATCCACAGTAAATAAATCTAAGAATCCTATACAGCAGTGGAAAATACATCACAATAAGATATTTGAAAAGACTGTTTCTCTATGATCTCAGCAGCAGTAATTTTATATCATCCTATTTTAGTAAGAAAAAATTAGGAGCTAAAAAGGGCAACAAGAAGTTGGAGGGATCCACCTAACCCAAAAGTAGGAAACAATTAGGAACACTACAATATTTCACAGCTTGTAAAAACCTCCCATGACATTTCCTTTCAGGGTTGTTTGTAATTAATTTGTCAGCCAGACATTTACTAGCATGCTTTAAATTAGTATTTTATATGGGAGTTAAATAAGAAGCAAAGTGGGAGGTTTCATGTTTCTGATTTTGCATTAGCTGGTAAAAAAACTAATAAATCTGGAAAGGGAAGCAGGAAAAAGTTGATCCTGGTTTTACTTCTTCTTGATCTCGCCAGCCATGGTCAAGAAAGCTTGTTCCACATTGATAGAGTCTTTAGCACTTGTCTCAAGGAACGGGATCCCAAGCTCATCTGCAAATGCCTGCAGTTCATTTAGCCACAGGGTAAAATGAGGTTAAACCTGACTAAAAAACAAGGAATCAAGATGAAATTAAGTTTGTTTGTTGTTTTCAGATCTTCTGAAAAAATATTTGTACCCTTTCATCATGCCTGATACATGGAAAATACAGTGTAAAATACGCACACATCATCTGTCACATTGAGGGCAAATCAAAACAACGACATATGACCTATGGGATAGGTTTCATACATTTTTCTGCAAAAACTCAACTTGTTTATAAATTAACCAAGACTTTCCGTTCAGTAAGCTGAAACTGAGCATAAAGCAATGCAGTCGATACTTTTTTGAAGTAATAATGAATTACGGCAACTATTGTAATACATACCTTTGCTGTTTGTGTGTCCACAACCTTGTTCTCAACCAAATCACACTTATTCCCAACTAGAAGCTTGCACACACTGTCATTTGCATATCTATCAATTTCATTCAACCACTGCTTGACATTATTGAAACTTTCCATCTCGGTAACATCATAGACAATCTGTTGCAGCACGTACATGTGAGAATTTGCAGTCAAGCACATAATAACAGTAATTAGAAAGGAAAACTACGTTAACCAAATAAACCATTTCATGCTACTTCTCAAATTGGGATCCTAAAGTGCCTTAAAGGTTGCTAAGTTTGAAACTACTTAAAAATAAAGGCTCACAATATAGCCTCAACTTGACTTCTCTTAATGTTTACTGTCTTTTAACCAAAACTGTTATGGAAAATGTCCAAGTTCATGAAATTCTTTGCTCTAGGGTACTGGAAAAATGAAATAGGAATGCCACTGAAGCGTCAGCAAGATGTGCAGAAACAAGCATGATTAACAGAACAAAAGAAATGCTAAAAGCCTAAATGATGAATGATCACATGGTCAACAGTCAAAAAAATATTAATAAAAATAGTCCACCCAATTCAACTCAATAAGTCTTAATCCCAACCACTTGGCCATATCTAGGGCCATGTATAAGACATGACAAAGGTTTTCTGCTGGCTGCCTGGCTATCAACCTACCACAACACTACTCTATCTGGGCTTAGGAAATGACAGGAGAAAAGGGGTCTTGACACTATAATATGACATAGGTGGAGCTAAAATCAAAAGGTCATTTACAAACATACATGCATATGTATATATATATATATATATTTACAGGTAAACGGTTATATTATATTAATACGAATATGCATAGCCCAAGTACACAAGGAATATACAAGGGATAAACCTATCTAGAAAGAAAAAATTGAAATACGAAAATCATGAAAATCGAGGCCATTGAAATCTACATCTGTGGCCCAAAAAGAGATATATGCATATAATATATATGTGTGTGTGTGTATTTGGAACAAGAGCAAGTAGCATATATGATATTAATGTACAAGATTGAAACGTTCATTAAAGTGCCAATTACTGTACGTCAATGACTCACCAATTATAGTTACTTATCCAACCTCTGTGAGCTAAAAAAATCTAATGCTTTCCATCATGAAACTTATAGCCACCCAGAATGATTAATTGGCAGTCCCACTCATTTTACTATAGAATGAATGTACTGCATATAATGTATCTTATCCAAGAAGGGGAAAATGCCTTACAATTATCCCATGTGCTCCTCGGTAGTAACTGCTTGTTATAGTCCTGAACCGCTCCTGTCCAGCTGTGTCCCACTAAAAGTACAGGAAAATAAATTTAATAATTATTATGCAGAACGAAGTTTAAGCTCCATAGACACCATAAAATGATGCATGGATCTTGTTCTGTAATCCTTGAATTACCCTTAACATACAAAAGTCAGCCTGCTAGTGAACCAAAAAAGGGGAGGTATAGTTCTATAGAAGCTGATTGATTTTATCCTTATTGCTTGATCAAGGATTACACATTCATTCACTGACACAGAACTTACATAGTAGTAACTGAACCCACAAAAAATGTCTGCAGAATTGTTTTCCCTTTAGCAAGTTGCAGAAATTGTTATCGCTGTACAAATTGGTATAGAGAACAATTTGTAGAGCGATTGGATTTATTTGGATTTATAGATTTCTATCAAAATAATTCTGCTTCGCTGCCTAACGATTGAATCAACTCAAAACATTAACTGTCGAAAATAATAACAAAGATAAGAATTTCAACTCACAATCTGCAGCTTGATTGTCTTCCCATCCAGTTCTACAGTTCTGATTTTCTGTCCATCACAACAAAATTTTTAGTGCTAACCCGTACGCAAAAACAATACGTACACACACTCACACACACAGAAAAAGAAGAGAGAAAGAGAGAGGAGGGGGGGGGGGGGGGGGGGGAGGTACTTACAAAATCAACTCCGATGGTACTTATGTAGCTGTCAACATAGGAATCGTCCTAAAAATGAGCGACAGAATTTAAACGTATAATCTTGGAGCAATAATGATCGTGAAACCAAATACTTTTTTGTTATTTTTCTTCATTTTTGTCCAAATAGTTGAAGTTAACCTAAAAAAAGGGAAAAATAATAACTTCAAAAATATGGAAAAGGAAAAAATAGCAAGTACACCAGAGTCAACTAACCGCGAATCTGAGGAGCAAACAGGATTTTCCGACAGAGGAGTCCCCGATTAGCAAAAGCTTGAACAAATAATCGCTGAGAAAAAAGAACCAAGGATTTAAAACGGTATTTGGAATGCAGGTGGAGGGAAATCGAAGAGAAAGTTGGGGGCGCGAGAGAAGGAAAATTGGACATACTAGTCGTTGCTCATGATGATTGTTTGCTGGGTTGGTGATGGAAACGGCAAATGGAAATTTCTCTGGGCTCCCTCCCTCTCTCCCTCTCTCTCTCTCTCTCTCTCTCTCTCTCTCTCAGAACAACAGATCCCTGTCTCTTTGACAAAAGGGAGGGGCGAATAAATAAATAAATAATGAAGAAAGATAAAATGCGAGAAGTGGTTTGGACGTGGTTGCGTGCGTCCAAATTTCTCCAAGCAACTACGGATTACGTTACAACTTTCATTACACGAAGCAATCTATGTACGTGGGCACGTGATAAAATATATTTATGGTTATAAAACTAAAACAAAATAATTATTATTATAAAAAATATATAAGAAAAAATATTTAAAATTTTTTATTTTTCAAGAATTTTCTTTCTTTCTTCTCTTTCTTTCTTTTCATTTCTTTTGTAATTCATCTGTGTGTATAAACTAGATTCAAACTCTCTTTATAGAGAGTTTGAGACGGAAATGAATTATTTATATAGAAACAATGGGGAAACAAGAAAAGAGAGGAGAAAGAAAAAAAAAACAGAGAGGGTGGAGAGGAATACATGTCGGGGAGTGGTCATTTACTGTCCCCCGTTATATTATTATAACACTCCCCCTTAAATCATCACCTATAAAAAATCTGTCTCGTTAAAACCTTGTCAAGAAAAAATTCAGTGAAAGGAAAAACTAATGGCGAAGAAAAAAGAGTACAATATTCTTATGTATCTCCAAGTGCTTTAAGATTGCCTCATTAAAACTTTATAAAGGAAAACCCAGTGAGACAAAATCTTAATGAATGAAAAAAAAGTACAATTAGCACAAGTCTTCAAGACATTTACTCTCCCTGAAAAGTGTATGACGATAAATTTTTAAACTTTCACATTCTAATTATCTGCACAATTTTTTTGAATGTCATAGTTGGTAATGCCTTCTTGAATAATTCTGCCAGATTATCACTTGATCGTATCTTTGATATATCCTCTTCTGATTTGAGAGATACAAGCAGTATTATCTTCATATAAAATTATTGGGTTATCATTGATCATGAAAGATCACATTTTTCTTGAATATACTCTAAACTTGTTTCATGAATTGCAATGATCTTTGAGTGATTTGAAAATGTGAAAAATAATGTCTGGTTGACAAACTTAATAGAAATATGAGACATGCAGTAATATTTAAACTCCCCCTGATAATATGCGTTAATGTTTCAAGTAACAAGCAAACATGATTTCAGCATATATAACAGGTTAAGAATTCAAACATGATTTCCATCTAAATAATGTATTAGAGAGAACATAATAATATTTTTATCTAAAATTTTCTCCCCATCATTCAGCATTAATAGGGATAATTTGTTTATGTATGGCGGAAAGAACATTGGAAACCATCCATGTATGATAAAAACTGTAAAAGTTTGAAATATAATTTTATCGGTTCAGCAGAAAATCAAATACGCCTTACATTGTTGACAAACGAGATCTTGAAGATATTTGAAAGTTTCGGGTTGCTATTTAAATATAACCATTTTACCATTAGTTTACTCCAGCAAAAAAATATCTCACATTCTTCATAGATCCAATTGTTGTTCATCTATAACGATATTATGTCTGATAGAAATTCTTTTGTTAATATCCCAGATTTGAACCATGAACTTTTTATACCTTAACTACTCATCTTTTCTCCTAAGGCTGTAAACACCATGATGGGAGCAGAGATATATCTTTATAGTAAAACTGATCCTGAAATTATTGCAGCATCAAAAACCCTCAGTGCTCAATATGTTGTTTCTCTTACAACCATGTCTTAGAAGCTACTGGCGAGAACGAGTGAGGTTAATCATCTTAAAAATCAAATATCTGAATTACATCAAACGCTTGCAACTAAAAATATAAAAAAATAAAAATTTAAGACAATAAAATAAGGAGCTGAAAAAATTTGTAAACTGGTATTTTTGTGACCTGAAAACACGAATAAAAGAGGTTGAACGAGAGAGAGCTCAAATACAAAATCAACAACAGCAGCTAACGGCAGATGTTCAGCGTTTACAAGAAAATAGGGATAGCTGCAATTAATCTCGCTGACTTTTGAAATTATGCATCTAGCATATCTTGCGATCTTGATTAAGTAAGATTTGAACATGATTTGTATTGTTTTTGTTTTTATTTATATAAGAATCATCTTTAGTTTCATTTAGTTCGCATCAAATTTTCTTATCATATTTATAATTCATCTACATTTACATTCTTATTCTACAAATTTTCAATGACTCATCAGTTTCCTTTCAATATTTCTCACGATCAATATATGAGGTATCATTCAGCTCAGTTACAAATTATTCCTACATCTTCTGTGACTGTCATGTTGCAGCAAGCGAATGATTTGGCTAATAAGTCAGATCGTGAAGTCGTATATGAGCTGGTGACCCTTGGAACTCGATACTCCTCGTCTATTGTCGGATTTTCTGATCGGTTACAATCCAAAAATTGTGAGATTGAGAAGTTTAATCAGAAGGTTTCCATACTTCAACGACTCGTTCAAGACTCTAACAACAAAGTTATAGAATTAAAGTAACAAAATAAAGATTTAAAATCTTTGCTTACCTCTTTATTTCGACTGCCTAATCCTTTAGATAAAGATGACATGTTGCTTTATGAAGAGCAAATGCATTTGAGAGATGAGGCAAGAAGTCTCAAATTTTTGTAATTCATCTAGCATTTGAATAATAAGATATTTATTTTTCAAATGTATTTCTTGAATTTATAGTAGTCCTTGTGATCTCTTCATGAGTTCTAATAAAGTAAATCCTCAACGTAAACTGTAATAATGGCAAATTCGAGTTTTGATAAAAACACATGGACATATAGGATTATTCTCAAATCCTTTTTTCAATAGATACTCGCTAATTCAATTATACCATATGCGTCCGGATTGTTTTAATCTATATAAAGATTTTTGAAATTTTATAAAGTATATATTCCTAAATGTACTTAAATTAGATGCTTCAAGCATTGTATGTCATAATCTAATGATCCTTATAAATATGCAGTGACCACATTTATTAACCGTATATCTAATTCTTTTGTAATAACCAAGCCAATTAAAAATCTGAATGTAATTGTATTCATAACGAAAAAATATATTTCCTCATAACAAATCTTGAATTTCTATAGGAAACTTTGTGCGACAAACCGTGCTTTGTACTACACAATTTTATTTTTCTAATTACGTTTTCGTATAAATACACACTTCTATCTTACATGTATTACATCATTTGGTGTTTGGATAACAGGTCCAAATACATCTCGCTTCATTAGCGAGTTTAATTCAGCTTCAATAGTTGTTTTCCATTTTGGCCAATTATTTCTACGTCGACATTCTTCGACGGTTCTTGATTCACTTTTTTCATTACTTCTGGTAATGTCAAGGGCCATCACATATGAAAATATGTTGTCGGCAACAGTTTTATTTCTATTTATAATTTTTCCAGTACTCATGAAATATATTAAGATCTCATTATTTTCAAGTATCTGTTCCTTTTCAGGAGAAAACATTTCATGAAAAGTCTCTTTATAAGTTTTCTCTTCAAGAGGATTATACTTTTTAGAAGTTTCTCTTCAGAATGTTTGTACTTTTTAGGAGTTTCTCTTCAGGTGGTTTGTACTCTTCAGGAGGTTTGTACTCTTTAGGAGTTCCATCTTCAAAAGGTTTGTATTTTATACATAATGTTTGGATAGTTCTTATTACTTATTTTGTGGCTACGGTCTCTTCAGGAGCACTGATTTCTTTTCTTTTACACCAATAAGTATTCAGTACTTCAGGTGTATCTTAGATTTATCTATTGTTGTTTTAACAACTTGTCCTTCAGAAATTTCAATTTTTGCTTAAGCATTAACAACAGTAATATATGATTTTACAATATATTTAGTGTCAGTAAATACATCCAATAATTGATTTGCAACACTTTACAAATATGTAACCTTCTGAACTTTTGGTTCATTCATTTGTAAGATGATCAAATTTAGGCAGAACTTTATTATCCCAAGTAATTTCTTGTCATGCTTTAGGCACTGATTTTTTGTTATTTCAAAACATGATAAAATTTTACTATAATGTATAAAAGTTTAGTATAAATAAATCAAGTGCTTGATCGTACAACAGGTACGTGGCCACTGTTCAATCATACCACATCTATGACAAACATCTTCATCTTTTTATAAAGAATTATTATGAGGGTCTTTACCTTTGTTTGAGTTGGATCACTTCTGGTAATACGGTATATTATTATCATCTTTAGTGTTATCGTTTCTAAGACCAACATTTCTATAGTTTTTCTACCACATCTATGTCATTGATTCATTTGAAAGGATGCACTGCTCACTTATAGGAATTGTGTAAATCCAATATTATTAATAGGACGTAAATGATGATTTATTAACAAAAACTCATTATTTAGCTCATTCACTTAGAAGACAAAATAAAAGTACATAATATTTGTTGAACTTTTACTCTCGATATTGCTACTGCAGGAGCACATTTGAGTTATGAAAAATAATGTCTTTTTTTAAAATATCATCATCAGTGACATTTTCACTGCATAATTTTAATATTGAACTGATTTTAAACAGTGTAAAATTATATTCACTACTACTTTTAAAATCTTACAATTTTAAGTGCAATAAGTCATGATGATCTTTTAGAAGGATTACATCTTCTGGTGTTTATATCTCTGCCTTAAATCATTTTACAAAATAAGATGAATTTTCACCATGAAATACACATCACAGTCCTACAGGGACATGTAGTTTTCTTCTTTGATTGTATTTTTCAATTTCATCATATCCAAATGGATCTCATTAAGGATCTTGGATAAATAATTTTTTCTATAAATGTCAGTAGTAATAAATCTCAATTTTATAAGACTTAACATTTTCTATATATATGAATCATAAAAATAAATCTGTGGATCTAAAAAATATATTCACATAATCATCAGAATAAAAGAAAAATTTTATCAAGTAATATTTAGCAATATTACCTTTCATATTCATCTCGATGACTGCAAATAATATATTTAAAAACTTACTTGAAGTAAAAGACCACTAACTTCAGTATCAGTAGAATTTCATGCTGATAACGTGTTATAAAACTAAAATAAAAACTATTATTGTAAGAGAAAATAGATGAGAAAATATTTAGAACTCTTTATTTTTCAGGAACTTCATTTATTTGATAACGTGTTATAAAACTAAAATAAAAATTACTATTATAAGAGAAAATATTTAGAATTCTTTATTTCTCAAGAACTTCTTTTCTTTCTTTTGTTCTTCATCTGAGTCTAAAAATTAGACTCAAATTCTCTATTTATAAAGAGTTTAAGACGAAAATGAATTATTAATACAGAAAAAATGGGGAAACAAGAAAAGAGAGGAGAAAGAAAAACATAAAGGGGGTGGAGAGGAACACATGTGGGGGGAGTCATTCGCTGTCCCCTCTTATATTATTATAACATTTATATATATATATATAATGAAGCTCAATTTATTACAAAGATTTAAAAAATAAATACTTAAATGTATCTTATAATGATATTATATTATTACTACATTGGATGATAATCCCGTTTTATCAATATTTTTTTAGTTTAAATCTTAATTTTTTATCATTTTCAATAATTGAGACATTAAAGCATTCTTAGTAGGCTAAACCCATCGTATATTTAATTATTAGACTCCTAAAAATCATCGCAATAGATTAATTAAAGTTTAAATATTTAAATTTTAGTTACGATAAATGTTAAAATTATTTTCAAATTTGCAAGTTATTGTAGATATACTAAATGTATATTTTATCAATTATTTCTCTCTCTTATACTCCACATCTTTTTTTTTAAAGAACTCCACATCAATTATTTTCCTCTCTTTTAACCCATAATTTAATTAGAATATAATTACTAAATAATATATAATAGGTAGAATGGTAAAATATGAGAAAATTAAATTAATTAATAATAAAATTAATTAATTTTTTAATTATTAATTACTCATTATTATATAATGAATAAATTAATAATCCAACATGAGAATTTGATATGAATAGCTTGAACAAATAGTTAAAGTAAAATATAAATAATATTAGTTAATCTGTTCTTAGCATGTATGGTTATATAAGTAAAATTGTACATATAAATAATAATTTTTTAAAAAAATAATACACATATAATTATGTTATAATGATATTTTAAATTAAACACATTTTTATATAATACGAATAACATAATTTTTATATAAAAAAAATTAATTAACAATATGATTATATAACAAATTATAAAAAACAATTTGTACATGTATCATTAGTAGCCTCACCCTCAAGCCGTCACGTGCTCCAATCGAAGCCAACCTTCGATGAACATCTATGCTTCTTCTTCTTCTTTTATATTTATGATTCTATAATTTGCGTAATGTGCTAATTATTATGTATGTTGTATACGAGGAAGAGAGATCTAGAGAAAAATAAATTTTCTAGTGGATAAATTCAAAACAGTTTATAAGATAATTTATTTTGATAAAATAATTTAAAAGTTAAAATAACATCTTTGAGAAGAGTCTTGAATCAATTTATATCTATTGTTAAATATTTTAACATGACATTAATAAAATGAATCTTTGATTTTCTTATAATCTACAATAATAAATTAATGATATGAGAAACGTACCTTTCTCCATCTGTTTGATGAACAATTAATCTGACTATGAGAGAAGGATCGCTCTAACAACGTTTACCTCACAAGTGTCTCCCGATGGCTAGAGGCACTCTAATGTTGTAGGTGAGAACCCTTGAACCTCCCAGTGCTATTTATAGACTTCTGACCATCAAGAAATCTATGAGTTTTTATTTGACTATAATTAGAGATATAGAATTTAATCCTATCTCTTAGGAGTAATTTTTATCCCTTCATAACTCAAATATTATCCAATAAAATTTTGAACTATTTCAAACTGATAAGATGAGTGTATGGGTCACAGAGTTTAAATAAAACTCTTACATTCTCTCACTTGGCCCATATGACCATAAAACAATACTTTTCATTTACGGGTTTATCACAGGAAATTAACCATACTGCGCAAATTTATTTCCTGAACTTTTCATAGCTCAAAACACATTTTATGAGTTCCATAATATCAATGTCAAATTAATTACTAATGCGAGTCATGGCGGTCCTCTATTATATAATCAACAGATTCATTTCCATGTACTACAACACCAGTAACCAATTTAACACGCGATCTTTAATTGTGATAATTAAGGCTAATACAATAATGCCTTTGGGTTCCAATTCATGTATGTTGTAGATATTATCTTGTCATCATTCATCCACACCATTCAATGTACATATAAGTGGAAAGACAAGAAAACAAAAACAAAATAACCATAATTGATATCTTTAAGTGTCAAAATAGAATCATAACATCCATGAGCTCAACAACATGTTTACATCATAAGGCCCATATTGTTAACATGTTCTTTAAACCGTTTCGCTATCAAACCCTTTGTTAATGGGTCTGCTATCATAAGTGAAGTCCTAATATGTTCTATGGACACTGTTTGTTTCCGTACTTCCTTCTTGACGCTTAGGTATTTGAGCTCCATGTGTTTAGCACCTTTAGAATACCTATCATTTTTGGAGAAAAAGACTGTTGAGGAATTATCACAATAAATTCTCAGTGGCCTGGCTATAGAGTCAATAACCCCAAACCCTGAGATAAAGTTCCTCAGCCATAAACCATGCACTGTGGCCTCAAAGCACGCCACAAACTCAGCCTCCATTGTTGATGAAGCAATGATTGTTTGTTTCATACTTCTCCATGAGATCGCTCCACTGGCCAACAGGAAAACATAACCCGAAGTGGATTTCCTGCTATCAGGACAACCGGCAAAATCAGAGTCTGAGTATCTAGTTACCTCCAAACTGTCAGTTCTTTTGAAAGTAAACTGGTAATCCTTAGTTCCTTGCAAGTATCGCAATACCCTCTTTGCTGCTTTCCAATGAGACATCCCTGGGTTACTCTGGTAGCGCCTAAGCATGCCAACTGCAAAGCTAATATCCGGTCTCATGCAAATCTGTGCATATATCAAACTTCCCACAACCGAAGCATAGAGAATTTTTGTCATCTTTTTGCGCTCCCACTCAGTTTTAGGACACTGTGATTGGCTAAACTTATCACCTTTTGACATCGGAGTATCCAGTGCCAACAACTTTTCATATCAAATTTCTCAAGAACTCTTTTCAGGTAACTTTTCTGAGACAATCCCAACAGTCCTTGTTTTCGATTTCGAAAGATTTCGATTCCGATCACAAATGATGCCTCACCCATATCTTTTATTTCAAAGTTCTTAGAGAGAAAACCCTTGGTTTCATAGAGTAAGCCAAGATCACTACTAGCCAACAAGATATCATCAACATACAAAATCAAAATTATGAACTTACTCCCACTGACCTTTAGGTATATACATCGATCAATGATGTTCTCTTTAAACCCAAAGGCAGTAATGGTATC
Organism: Platycarya strobilacea; assembly: GCA_036898215.1. NCBI lineage: Eukaryota > Viridiplantae > Streptophyta > Magnoliopsida > Fagales > Juglandaceae > Platycarya > Platycarya strobilacea. Next base: position 312,808 of record CM072557.1, on the reverse strand, counting down.
GTTGAACTTTAAGTACCATTGTTGGGAAGCTTGTTTAAGCCTGTATATTGATTTCTTAAGTCTGCACACTAGGTGATCTTTGCCCTTTTCTGAGAAGCCCTCTGGCTGCTCCATGTAGACCACTTCATCCAAACTTCCATTTAAAAATGTCATTTTCACATCCATCTGATATAACTCTAAATCATAATGAGCTACCAATGCCATAATGATTCTAAATGAGTCCTTTTTAGATACTGGAGAAAAGGTCTCTTTGTAATCAATGTCTTCTTTTTGAGTGAAACCCTTAGCAACAAGTCTGACCTTATGTCGTTTGATGTTGCCTTTTGAGTCGCGTTTGGTCTTAAAGACCCATTTACACCAAACTCTTTTACTACCTTCAGGCAATTCAACGAGGTCCCAGACTTGATTTTGATCCATGGATTTCAACTCTTCTTTCATAGCATCAATCCATTTACTAGAATCACTTCCCTCTATGACTTGTGAAAACGTTAGTGGATCTTTTCTTGTCCCAATGTCAAATTCAGATTCTTGGAGATACACCACATAATCTGTTGAAATGGCAGGTCTCCGATCTTTCTGAGATCTGCGCAAAACAATCTGTTCTGGTGACTCCGAACTTGGTTCATCAATGGTATTTTCATTCTGAGATGGGTAATCATTTACTTGTTCCACGGTATCATCGTGATGATCAATTAGAGGAACTATTATCTTTTCTAAGGATGTAGGTATAGGGACATCTACCCGTATTTCCTCAATGATCACATCTCTAGGTTCAATTTTCCCACTGATCTCGCCAAGTTCAATGAATTTGGCATTTCCTGCTTCCACTATTCTCGAACTGTGATTAGGACAGTAAAATCTGTACCCTTTGGACCTCTCTGGGTAACCAATAAAATACCCGCTTACTGTTCTAGGATCCAACTTCTTTTCATGTGGGTTGTAAAGTCTGGCTTCGGCTGGGCAACCCCAAACATGCATATGTCTCAAACTTGGTTTCCTACCAGTCCATAACTCGAAAGGAGTTTTTGGAACTGCCTTACTGGGAACTCGGTTTAAGATATACATTGTCGTCTTAATGGCTTCACCCCACAATGATTTGGGTAAGGTAGAATTACTTACCATACTTCTGACCATATCCAATAAGGTCCGATTACGCCTTTCAACAACTCTGTTCTACTGTGGCATCTCGGGCATCGTATACTGTGCAACAATGCCACGATGTTCAAGAAGTTTGGCGAATGGACCCGGATTACAGCCCGATTCATCATACTTTCCATAGTATTCTCCACCTCTATCCGACCTGATGCTTTTCACTTTTCTATCTAACTGTCTTTCCACCTCCATGAGAAATACCTTAAATACCGATACAGCTTAAGATTTCTCATGCAACAGATAGATATATCCAAATCGTGAAAAGTCATCAATAAAAGTGATGAAATACTTTTCTCTACCAAAACATTCTATAAAGAATGGTCCACATATATATGTATGAATTATTTCAAGAAGCTCTTTACTTCTTGTGGTGCCTTTCTTAGTATATTTGGTTTGCTTTCCTTTTATGCAATCCACACACACTTCAGGATTAGTAAAATCAAAGTGCAGAAGAATCCCTTTTTTTACTAATCTCTGTAACCTTTCTTTGGAGATATGCCCCAACCTTTTATGCCACAAGTCATATGAGTTTTCATTCATTATGTTTCTTTTCATTCCAATACATGTTTCATGGCGTTGGGTATATTTATTTTTAATAAATGTATTATCAAGGCAAAGTTGATAAAGACCATCGGAAAGAAACCCAAAACCAATAAATAAACTGTTTTTAAACAAATTGAAACTACCATTATGGAACGAAAAGGAATAACCATCAGTGTCAAGTCTGGAAAGGGAAATTAAATTACGCCTCACAGAAGGCACAAATACTGTGTTATGAAGGTCTAAACAATGACCGATACTCAGAATTAAACGAAATGTCCCTATGGCTAAAACTTCAGTCTTATTCTCATTTCCCATAAAAATGAACCGCTCATTGGGGTTTGGTGTTTGGCTTGTAAGATATCCCTGCATGGTTATAGAAACATGAACATTAACACCTGAATCTAGCCACCAAGAATTAGTGGGAACATTTATAAGGTTTGATTCAAGACATACAAAGGTAAGTAGCTTACCCTTCTTTTCGAACTAAGCCTTACGTTTTGGACACTCAGCTTTTATGTGTCTATGTTCCCTACAAAAGTAGCATTTGCTACTGTTGTTTTGAACCTGATTAGCTTTTACAAGTTGCTTTCCTTTCAGTGGTCCAGTTCGCTTCTTTTTACCGTAATAGTGCTTTTTCTTTCCAGCTTCTTTATTCACGAAATCGACAGAGTGATATCCTTATTGTTTCAGTCTTGCTTCCTCCTGAACTACCATACTTGCCAACTCATTCACATTACATTTATCTTTTATAGCATTGTAATGCATTTGGAATGGACCATACTGAGGTGGCAATGAGTTCAAAATAAACTGAACAACGAAAGACTCATCTACTTTCATTCCTAGGGTTTGCAATCTGGCAGCAATATTGGTCATTTCAAGGATATGCTCCTGCATTCCTTTAGCACCATCATATTTCATGGTGGTGAGTCTAGTCATCAGTATTCTTGCTAAGGACTTATTAGCAGATTTAAACCTCTCCTCAACATTTTTCAAAAAGGTTTGGGCTTCCTCAGTACTAGGGAGTGAATTTTTGATATTTTCGGCTATGGTCATTTTCATAAACATTAAACTCAGCCTATTTGATCTCTCTCACTGTTTAAATGATTCTTTCTGATCATTGGTACTGGTTTCAGTAATAGGTGATAGTTTTGAATTCATAAGGGATGAGTCTAAATCAAGGACTCCTAGGGTGAACCTAACTCTCTCAACCCATTCAGAAAAATTGGAGCCATTCAAAACAGGAACAGATGAAGTCTGTGAGTGTAGTGATGTGGGTACGCTTACTGCAAGAAAATTTTATAATAAATTGCTTTGAGTTAGACACTTATAAACAATAATCAGAATTTAAACAATTATGAAGGAACTAATAGTATCATCAAAACCCTCATTTGGGAGTAGATCTTGACACACGAGGTGTTCCATCCAGTATTAAATTCTGTAGATGAACTAGCTGTATCATCAGAATTCTCCTTTGGGAGTAAACTCTGATACACAAAGTGTTCCCTCCAACCTTACTTTGATGGATAAACTAGTAGTGTCATCAAAACCCTCATTTGGGAGTAGATCTTGACACACAAGGTGTTCCCTCCATCATATCCACCTTACTATGGGTTTAACGACTTGTCACCAAAATCAAGAAAATCTTGTACCTTTGGGCGACCAATTTTCTCTTGATTTTGACGTAAATCATTTATCCCATGTTGGATATACATGGCATAATAACAAAAGCCAAAATATACAGTGCACAATAATAATATGCATACAATGTGGATAGCAATAATATGCATGAAATAAAAGGTTTGATGAATTTTACAACGAATGTGAATAATACTTACTAAGTAAGTTCTCAGGAAAGAATATTCTTTCCTAAACAGAACTTCAAGGTTTCCAAGAAAGATTGGAGGGTCACAACGGACATACTTGGAATTTCCAATCTTCTAGATAGAACCGCCTCAGTTTGTACACATTCACACTCCCACAGCAAAATTCATAAAAAAAAAAATTCATGTTTAAACTTTAATTGATTTTACAGGAAAATCACAATAATAATATTATAGAATTTAATAAACTTTTCATGTATACATGTACATAACAATTAACAATAATAACATGTATATAAATTAAATAAACATTTCATACATACATGTAAATAATTATAATAACATGTACATAATTTAAATGCATACATATAACATTAAAGTATGCATAAAATAAAATTTTAATTAATTAATTGATTTTTTTATTTTTTTTATTTTTGAAATAATATTATAATATTAAAATAATATTATTTAAATTGGACTGGGTCTGAAACGAGTCGGGTCAGGAAACCGGGTCAGGACCGGATTATAATTGGTCAACCCATTTTGAGTTAACTTGGGTCGGGCCTTACTGCGCTGGCCCGACCCGTTCTTTCTTTATTTCTTTATTTTTTTTTGTCATTTTATCGGGCTGGGCCACAACAGTGGCCAGCCCATTATCTTTGCCTTTATCCGGTACTGGGCTGGAGCCCCAGCCCGGCCCGCCCGATTCATCTTCAACCTTCGGATACCAGCCAGCCGCCGACGCCTATTCTGCAAACTTCAACCACCGCAACTTAAAGTTGCGACTACAGCATCGTCGGCGAGGCAACGTGTCACCGTCCTCTTTCCGCCGGGGACTTCAGGTCAGGTTCCTGCACTTTTTTTTTTTTCTTTCCAGAAATCGGCGTGGCAGTGGGCTTTGAAGCCCTCTGCCGCCGTTACAGAACACGCCGTCGATTGGGCTTCTCGGCCTTTAACGCCGCCGACGTTTAGAGCCAACGCCACCACATACGATGCCCAATCAGTGGCTTTCTCCATACATAGGCACACAAACACGCAGCGGTTGATCACATGGTTTTTCCCGTTCTCCCATCGCAACACAGAAACCCACCTCCAAATACCTTTTTTCTGCTATGCACAATATTAAAACCAACATAGCAGAGGCAACAAAATGCTCAATCGAAACTTAAGCAGAAGATATGGCAGGGATCAGAAAGTGTATGTATAGATCAATTTGTGCACTTTCGTGAAACCAAACGCAGAGACAACATAAACAATATCATCGTAAAACGCAGAGACAAAATAAGCAATATAATCGTAATTTTCCTTTCAGGTGGAGAAGGCAATATTAATACTTTTGCAGTATCACAGATATACGAAAATAAAATCAAATAATCATTTATTTATTTTATATTTCATCGAGATCATAAAAAATCTTTAACCTAAAGCTCTGATACCACATGTTAAATATTTTAACATGAAATTAATAAAATGGATCTTTGATTTTCTTATGATCTACAATAATAAATTAATGATATGAGAAACGTACATTTCTCCATCTGTTTGATGAACAATTAATCTGACTATGAGAGAAGAATCGCCCTAACAACATTTGCCTCACAAGTGTCTCCCAATGGCTAGAGGCACTCTAATGTTGTAGGTGAGAACCATTGAACCTCCCAGTGCTATTTATAGACTTCCGACCATCAAGAAATCTATAAGTTTGTATTTGACTATAATTAGAGATATAGAATTTAATCCTATCTCTTATGAATAATTTTTATCCATTCATAACTCAAATATTATCCAATAAGATTTTGAACTATTTCAAACTGATAAGATGGGTGTGTGGGTCGCAGAATTTAAATAAAATTCTTACATATATTTAAGAAAAAAAAATAAAACTTAAAAGTTACAATAATTTATAATAAAGTCTTACTTTTAAAATGATTATTTCTCCATAAGTATATCAATTCAAGTATACGGGGGAGAGAAATCTAGAGAAATGTATAGTTTTATAGTGGAGAAATTTGAAACAGTTTATAAGATGATGTATTTTGATGAAACAATATAAATGTTGAAATAGTACATTTTGATAGAGTCTTGAGTTGGTTTATATTTTTATATGTAAGAAAATAAATTAAATTTAAAAGTTATAACAGTTCAAAATAAAATATTGCTTCTAAAAAGATTACCGGTTTATAAATATAACACTTCAAGTATACGAAAAAGAGATCTAAAAAAAGATAAGATTTTATAGTAGAAAAATTTGAAATGATTTATAAGACGGTTTATTTTGATGAGACAATATAAATATTAAAATAATATTTTCAAATAGAGTCTTGAATCGATTTATATATTTATATATAATAAAAAAATAAAATTTAAAAATTATAATAGATCATAATAAAATATCTTTTTTTAAATACTGTTAATAGAGTCTTGAATGTCATGCCGAGATCATATCACACCGCTTTTATATATAGTAATACATACGCGTTGTCTAAAACTTGAAGCGCACGCCCTATCTACGACATTACATCTCAAAGGGGTTGATACCACCTGCAGCCAGCTTTTCCTCTCCTCCGTCAAAATCTATTAGGAATCCAACAACGAGAGTAAAATCCTATAAGTGAAGATGAAGGATGAGAAGGGGAAAGTGAGAAGGAAAATGTTATAAGAAACCGGCAATGGCGTAACCTGCGAAACCGGGCCTACAAGTTAAATTGAAAATGTCGCCGTTTAAAATTTAAATAAAGCAAAAACCGGTTTCGCCATTTCAAAATTGAAATTTCGCATCGCAATTAATTCTTCCCAACCTACAGTGAGAGAGCACCCTAGGACTTCGTCTGCACTTCGTCCGCACTTCGTCTTCCGTCCATCTCCATTCCCTCCATCCCCAATACAATTAAGGTCCCGTTTATACTTAAAAATAAGTTCAATTCATCTTCATTTTATTATTATATTTTTATAATTTTTTATATAAAACACAAATTCTTACACACCTTTTTTCAAATCTCAATACACAATTTTCAAATCTCAACACACATTTTTCAAATTCCAAAATAATAATAATATTAAAAAATAAACTAAACTCATCTCAACTAATCTCATCTCCGAATCTAAGCGGAGCCTAATTCTCCCCAACCCAAATCCCTATTTTTAATGGACTTTCCCGTGTGAGGATGAAATATCTCAAGTAAGGTCCATGCCTATTATTTAGTACACTAGAAGACAAGAGTTAAGAGGAGTTGAGTGGACCAGATCACATGGAGGCAGGCCATAAAGACAAACAACTGATACACGTAAGAAATAATATCTAGACTAAAACCTCTGTATATATAAAGACAGCAATAAGATGAAAGATCTTTCTCGATCGATGACTCTCTGGCTATACAGCAATTCCTCTATTCTCTCGGATCGCCTACTTTGTTTTCTCAGATAAATTCAATAGTTCATACCAGTAGAATTATGTATTTTATTCACGTACTGTGAGAACTTTAAGAGACTGTAAAAATATTTATTAGAGTGGATTCCCTTCCCCAAACTCCCGTGGACGTAAACCTTACGCCGAACCACGTAAATACTATATTTCTATATTTATTTATCTGCTATCCGCATACGCATAACCGCACTGGAGTCTTATCGGAGGCCCCAAACGACACTCATTGAAACCCAACTCGCTTCAATGTATCGGGAATGGCTCATTTTCCTGCCTAAGTCTGTTCACCGATTTTTGTGACATCAACATCCCGAACCTATTAAGGCAGAAGTCGTTTTATCCAATGTTTGGTTTATAAAGACCATAAATATCTCTGAATGTTTTTCATTTCTTGATCCTTTTAGTGAGCACAATTAGATTGATTGCGAGTCTTGAGCATAGTCTTGATACATTATTTTGCATGTATTATTCTTTACTTTCTTTAATATTTAGGTGAGAATTTATCTAAAATTCTTAACTGCTATTTCAGATCATTCATTCATTTAGACATCTGAATATCTGATAGACAAATGGTCACGAATCCGCTCAAAAAGTTTCAAATAATCATTATGCAATAATCAGAAAATCCCCAGGTTTTAAGCTAAAATAAAAAAAACCCAGAAAATCCCTTCTGGAAGTAATGTTTTAAGCTAATAATCAAAAAATAACAAATTAACAAGTATCAAATCCCAACATGCAAGACCCATCCCAAAACCCAGAAAACCAAACACCAAAATCTTAACGTGCAATCCGCTCAAAAAGCAGCACCAAAATGAAAAATCTCCCTTTAACAAGATCTTGCCCACATAACCGGGGCTCATCATTTCTATTGCTTATCCTCTTCTCCTACACAAACAAGTTAAATAAAAAATTAATGAAGGATTTGAAATAAAAAAAAAAACTGAAATTAATTTTTTTAATGAGGGACTTAAAAAAAAAGTAATTAATAAACACAATAAATTGCAGGTTTTTCCTGTCGGCACCATGCTAAAAATTCATCATTTCCATTGTTTGAGTCCCAGTAATTAACAAACAAAATAAACCACATTTCAAAAATATTGGAAATTAGAATATTGAACATATAAAAATTCAACTCCATCTTTCAGATAACGTAAATCAAATTGCTGAATATACAAAAGACATTTGAATTTATTAACAACCCAGTTGCTAAAATCAATATCAGGATAATTTTAACCAATAATTCTGCCCGAAGTCAAATATATACACATCATACAAGAGCTTAGGCATTTGAATTTATTACAACCCAGTTGCTAAAATCAATATCAGGATGATTTTAACCAATAATCCAACCCGAAGTCAAATATATACACTCACTCTTAAGAACTATCGTAGAAAAGAATCATAATGAATCACTCTTAGACCCAGAAGCCTACCTCAAGACTGAAATACGAAAATGTTATTCACAACGCAGTGACAATAAACTTATCAATGGTAGGTTTAATCCTTTGACAGCAGTGACTGCAAGCCTAACCTGGATTTCAAAACGTCAACCGGTAAAACACAATCACCCGAAATCAGGCATTCCAACCCAACTAGAGGGGGATTAAAAATAATGTGCTAAAATAGTTTTATAAATGGGAAAATAAAAATAAATAAATAAATAAGAGTCCGAACTCACCTTTTCAACTATAGATCGAGCGGAGAGGCGCGGGCACTGAACAGAGCTGCGTATCCATCTACAAGACCTGCACTTTTTAGCTCAATAAAAACTCTAAAAAGTTGCAGTTGAGACACGGAGGGGCTCAAAGGTTTTTCTACGATTTGATCTTGAGAGAGAGAGCGAGACAGAGAGAAACCGGGAATGGGGACGAACGACACAAAAAGGAATGGAGGTGCGAATGGGGCTTACTGTTTTTTTCCTCCTAATTAATTTTGGGTCTTTTAATTTTTTGAAAAAAAACAAACAAAAGGAGCTGACGTGGCATTGCCGGTTTCGCCGGTTTCGCCGGTTTCACATCTCCCAGTTTCCTATAGCAGTACTCAAGTGAGAATTGGAGATAGAGATGCTACGAACTGAAGCGAAGAGCAAGTCTTGAACCGGAAACCTTGAACTGGAAACAATGTCATTGCTAGATCAAGTAAAGCACATCATTTTAAAGTTGAATAAAACAAAGCATTTGGATTGAAGTCTGGGTTATTACTTATAGGGTGCAATACACAACATTTTATTTAGTAGTTCAAGTATGCAGTCTTGTCTTGTAACACGCAACGTTTTAGGACTAAAAACACCAAAACGATGCAATTTATGTTACCGTTATTTTCATTTCAATCTTAGGAAGTTTGTTACATAGTCTGTGACTCTGTAATGTTTTGCATATATGGGAAAAGGTGAGTAAAAAAAAATGATCTGGAAATTGTTCAAGAGAAATACTAGAGATCGATCCGTCCGATTCTCTTGAAAAACGAACGCCGGCGTCTTTGCCGGTGGTGAGCGATACTACTCATCCCATCGTGACCGCCAGCGTCTGGCGATCCTACCCTTGCAACGGCGACCCCCGACGACTTCCAGCGACCTCCGGCGACCTCCGGTGACCTCCGGTGTGCCCCATGCAGCCTTAGGTTTGATGACCTGACACTGGAGGTCGCCGGGGGTTGCCGTTGTAAGACTGAGATCGCCGGATGCCGGCAGTCACGATGGAATGGGCAGCGTCGCCCACTGCTAACGGTGCTGATGTCGTCTGGGTTGAGGTCGAACACCCATTTAGATTATCTTATTTTATTTTTTTATTGTATTTTTATTGTATTTTATTTTTTTATTATGTTTTTTCAATTTTATTTTTTTATTATATTTTTCATTATATTTTTATTGTGTTTTATTGATAAGCTGTTTTTTAAGGGGATCGGATTTCCCAGCATCTCCCATTGTTCAATGGTCTGAATGTATGGAGATTTAGGAATTCCCTCAAAAGCCTTATTGCAATACAAACTTTTGATTCTCTTAATCCTTTTTACAAACACTTGTCATCCACTCTTATTACACATCACAATGAATATAGTTTTACAATTCTACTCCCCTATTCAATTACATCAACACCTTCAAGAACAAATATCTAACAAAATCTGCCAAAGTCTTTGAGTAATGCCCTTACAGTATCGCTTCTAAACTATAGGTACAAATGCACACTAGTCATATTTCCAAATTTCTTTCCTCTTTTTATTTTCTACGTCATTTTGGGTTTAAGCATTTAATCCGCATTTTCTTGACAGAATTTGTTTATGTTGTGTTCTGTGAGCCTTGATAACTCCATGTTACAAAGACTCTATCTATGATCATTGTACACTAAAGGTGAGTGGAAGGTTCAAGAGAGCCGTGATATCTCCAATACTTAAGTTAGTATATAGAATGCGAGAGCTTAAGCCCGGTTTGGATTGGAAGTTGAGATTATATGAGTTTTGAAAGTTGAATAAAATATTATTATAATATTATTTTTTAATATTATTATTATATTGAAATTTGAAAAAGTTGAATTGGAATTTGAAAAAGTTGAATTGTTTATTATATTTTTATAAAAATTTAAAAAAATATAATGATAAATTTAAGATGAATTGAATTCACCCCTAAATCCGGACTTTAGGCCCCGCTTGGATTCAGAGATGAGATGAGTTGAGATGAGTTTAGATGAGTTTAGTTTATTTTTTAATATTATTATTATTTTAGAATTTGAAAAAGGTATATTAGAAATTGAAAAATGTGTATTGGAAATTGAAAAAGGTGTATTGGGAATTGAAAAATGTGTATAAAAATTTGTGTTTTATATAAAAAATTATAAAAATATAATAATAAAATGAAAATGAATTGAGATGAGTTGAGATGAGCTGAGCTCACCTCTGAATCCAAGCGGGACCTAAGTGTTCATGAGAAATAGAGAAAAGAGATCAAGAGCTCCCCTTATGAGGTGTATCGTTGCTTATATACCTAGTCGAGCATATCTTCTGGTAAAGGAAATTTGGGAGTGTCGCTTGTGTCTCCTGCTGCATTTCTCATCAATTTATCGTTAGATTACAGTACTGTCAGTCGTGTCATTCTGTGCTCCTCGTCACTCTCCATTAAATGCGACATGCTCTCCATTTAATGCAATGTACTTTTCATCTAATGCGGTGTGCTTTTGTCTAACGTGCGTGTATTGCTTAGGACTACCCAGCCACCAGCAATTGTATACTTGGGCCATCTTGATTTCCTGGCTTTGTGCTGTTGCTAATTCCCTTGTGTTGGGTGTGTGCCTGACACCTAACCATGGGCTTCCTATCTAGATCCTAATTGGTGGTCTAGGCCCTAGGCCTATTGCCATCATTTTGTCTAGGTAAAAACTTTTTTATGCATTTTAGTGGAAATGTAATTAATTTAGCTGCATCCCTTAGAAAGAAGTTATATTTCAATTTTTCTCCTATATATTCTCAAGCAATCTTGACGTGAAATTAAATGATGCTAGCTTATAAATTGTATTCCTTTTATTAGTTTATTTTTCCTTTTTAGTTGTCACTACTATTACTTTTGTTGTTGATAATCCATCCCTTTAAAACTTCAAAACTATTCTTTTTAGGCAAGCGTGCCTAATCGATTCATTTATGCAGATATGAAGTTTTCTAGCACATGATTAAGGCATTGTAGACCATCAGCATACTTGGTCCTAAAAAGGTCATACTCATTATGTCCCCGTTGTTATTTTTCTCGCTTCTTCAATGTGTTAAAAAGGTCATAGGAAACACTTGCTGGAGATGTGAACAAACTAATGTCATTTTTTGTTTTTGGGCTATGGATGAAATGGCTTTGATTGTCAACCCTGCATATGTAACATTAAGATTTATTGTCAAGTGTGAATCTTGTTCTTGATTGTAGTAACATGTATTTGGTGATCTTAGAAACAGTCCTTAGTATCTCTCTCTCCATCCCCCGAAAAGAGAGAACAAACATAAAAACAAAAACCAATTGAATTATCAAGAAACGGGCATGAATCAACTAGACAATGAGATAATTTGAAAACACCCAAGTTTTATGTATACTCATTGATAATTTGATAATTTCTCTCATAGTCGACTTTCCAAAAAATATATTCTCTTGTGCAATGTGCACAATCGTAATGCATTTATGAAGTATCTTTCACTTTTTGATTTAAGGTTAGAAATCCATTCCGAATACGAGAAATAGAGAAGGCTTAACCATTTGGATAAGTTACTTTTCAACACGCTACAAGAAAATTGGCTACTCGTGACCAATTATTCTATGCCAAAATAGTAATTTCTTGCTAAAATAAATTTATTTTTGTAGCAAATAGTCATCTTCGTAGAAAATACTCTGTCAAAGATATAATTTTTTTTTTGTAGTGACAAAAGGTAAATGCATTTTGATGTTGGACATGTAAGCTTAGTTCTATAAAATAAAAAATTAAAAAACCAGCAACCTTTTCTTTTGTTGGTTCTCACATTCGTGATAGGACTCAAGGTTTTTGTAAATGTAAATTTCGTGTTAGCTAGGATTAGTTGACTATGTTTTGAATTCTGAACAATTCGATGAATTTAATTTAATTCAAGACTCTAAGGTTTATCCGAACAAGTAGATTGGGTATAATCCGAACTGTATTCTAACTCTTATTGTGAACTTCCCATTTCAAGATAAATGATTCAAAGAATTCAAGGACCAAGATAAATGTTCAAATCTCGGAATTAGCTGAAAATATCAAGTGATCAGATTAATAAAATGTAATTGAAGATATCGAAACAGACTTAAATTCGATAACATCCAATTGAAGTGTTTCAATCCGATATGTTTGCAACCTGCTAACAACGTGTTGCCCAGATGACTAACACAAGAGGGGGGGTGAATTGGGTTATATTAAAAAATTAATACTTATAAACTAAATATACAATATAAAATATAACCAAAATATAAAGCAGTAGGAAATATAAAGAGTAGGGTAAGAGAAAGCAAACTCAGTATTTTTACGAGTTTCAGCCCCACTGCCTACGTCCTCGCCTCAAGCTACCCCTTGAGGATTCCCAAATCCACTATTCAATCTCCTTTAGGTGGAGATAGAAACCTATTACACCTTTGAGCAGCACCGCTCCAAAGAATCCGTGTAGAACACCCTCTACACTTCCAATCACCTCACACTTGGTGATTCAACTATTCCCTGTGTAGAACACCTTCTACATACACAAGGGTTATACACACCCTCTTACTTCCAATCACCTCACACTTGGTGATTTAACTATTTCCCGTGTAGAACACCTTCTACACACACAAGGGTTATACACACCCTCTTACTAATACAAGAATTGATAGTGGGTAGGCTATCAGAAAACACTCCTCAATGAGTGAAATAAGAACAATACAGCACAAACTATATCTCTCTCAACAAGAACAAGAATTAAGGCTCAAAACTTTAGAAAAGAGAGAATGAGAGTTTTGAAGAAATGATGCAAAACTTAGCAATAGATGTGTAAGCTCTTGTTGTGAATTTTGCAAAACTCAAGTGAGCTATTTATAGGCAAATGATTTTTCAATTTCAAATTTGAAAAGATTCCCATATCAAAAACATCATCATTTACTTTTCAAAAATTTCAAATCTAATAGTTTTACTTTTTGCATGTGACAAAAGGAGCACACTTTACTTTTCAAAAATTTCAAACATAATCTTTTACTTTTTGCATATGACAAAAGGAGCACACTTTACTTTTCAAAATTTTCAAATAAAGACATTTACCTTTTGCATAAGTCAAGAAAAGCATCCACCACTTTTGAAAATATTCAAATAAAATATGCACATGTGAAAGATGACAATCAATCATCTTAATATTTTCAAAGTTCAAACATTTAATCATGTCATGCACATGTGAAAGATGACAATCAATCATCTTAATATTTTCAAAATTCAAACCTTTAATCATATCATGCACATGTGAAATATGACAATCAATCATCTTTCAAAATTTTCAAAGTTCAAACCTTTAATCATATCATGCACATGTGAAAGATGACAATCAATCATCTTTCAAAATTTTCAAATTTAATTTTCAAAATATCATGCACATGTGGAAAATGTATTTTAATGCTTTATGATAAAATATTAATTTTGAGCCTTAATCCTAATTTTGAATTTTTAAGAGATTTACAACATTACTCTATGATTTTAATGTGAACTTGTTCCCTTCTTACTCATGCTTGCTTCCTTGATGTGCTTGATTATATTGTGTGGACAACTTGAGCTTGAGACTCATTTATTCTTTGGATTCATTTGTTATCATCAAAATCCATTTGTAGATTTACATGAAACTTGAAACCTTGGGTTCAACAATCTCCCCCTTTTTGATGATGACAAATGCTTGATAGAACCTGAATCCTGTATTAATACTTAAGCTCCCCCTGAGAATGTGCGTTAGTTTTTCAAGCAAAAATATAAACATAATTCCAAGCATATATAACAAGTTTAGCGATTTAAATAATGTTAATGTTCTAGTCTAAAACTTCTCCCCCTTTTGGCATCATTAAAAAGGAATCATAATTATCTCAATAAGATATATTCCTACAATAACTAACAGACAAATAAAACGCTGCGTTAGTAGAGACTATAGAAGTTAGAACCACCCGTGTCCGACAAAACCTGCAAAGGTTGAAGCCGAATTTTATCATCTCGGTGCGGAAGAAGATTTAAATCCGCTTGATGTTATTGACGAATTAGATGTTCCAGAGATTTGAAGTTGAATAATTAAAATTATTCGTGTCCGACAAAGACAGCAAAAGCTGCAGGCCTAGCTCTGGCAATGCGGTGCGGAGCCATGCATGTCCGACAAAACCTGCAAATGTTGGAAGTCTAACTCTGGCAATTCGGTGCGGAGCCACGCGTATCTGACAAAACCTGTAAAGGTTGGAGACCTAGCTCTAGCAGTCGGTGCGAAAGCAGATCAATCGCCTGATGTTGTTGACAAACGGGTTTGAAGGCTCTGAGTTTCTATAAAAAATCATTTTTACCAATCAGATACAAAAAAAAACATTGCTTCTTGACCTAAGTTCTGTTCTCCATAACGATAGAATGGCCGAACAATTCTCTTCCACTAATGTTCCAAACTTGAATCAGGAACCCTTGACGCATCAACCATCAATCTTCTCTCCTAATGCCATCAATGCCATGATAAGAGCAGAGAACTGTTTTTCTAGTAAGAAAACTTTTGACAATGTGTGTCCAGCATATCTTATATTTCTTTTGACTAATAAGATTTGAAGAGACAATAGTTTGTCTTGTTCTTTATGCTATCTCTATAAAATCAGTTTTAAAGTTCATCCGATTTGCATCAAATCTTATTCTCATCTCTATAACTCATCTGCATTCCTTCAATATTCTCGCTTTAAGTTTTCAATTCTTTTCTCAATGGCTCATTCTTCTAACATTCCTCTAGATGCATCCATGAGGTATTCTACATCTCAATCTCATGTCCTTTCTGCAGCTACCATTGGTGCCATGTTGCAGCAAGAGAACAATAGTTTGGCTAATAAGCCAGACTCCGATGCTATCTACGACTTGGTGAGTCTCGGGACTCGCTACTTATCCTCTATTGTCGCTTTTTCCCAGCGGCTACAAGTCAAAAATCATGAGGTTGAAAAGCTTAAAGAACAAATTGTTGTACTTCAACGAATTGTTCAAGAGTCTCACACAAGGGAAGGAATCTTTCGGCAGAAGAATAAAAAGTTGAAATCTCTATTGGATTCTTCATTCCGCTTGCCAGTTCCCATGGATAGGGATGACATGATATTGTATGAAGAGAATGAGCGTCTCAAACATGAGGCTAAGAACCTCAAGTTTATGTAAAAGTATTTAAAAAAATATCTCTCTATTTTTATAAACTCTGATCTATCTTTCAAGAGATATTCATAACATGCATCATACCTCTTTCTCTTCTAATCATATATAATCTATCTTCTGGTAAGGGTTTTGTGAATATATCTACTAACTGATCGTGTGTGTTTGTGAACTCCAGTACTATATCGCCTTTCTGCACATGATTTCTAAGAAAATGATATCTAATTTCAATATGTTTGGTCCGAGAATGTTGTATTGGATTCTTTGAAAGATTTATAGCACTTGTATTATCACATTTGATTGAAATGTGATTGTACATAAGTTTAAAATCCTCAAGTTGTTGCTTCATGTAAAGAACTTGAGCACAACAACTACCCGCAGCAACATATTCTGCCTCAGCAGTAGATAGTGCAACAAAATTTTATTTTTTACTAAACCAGGAAACTAGTGCACGACCTAAGAAATGACATGTTCTACTAAAACTTTTTCGATCATCTTTGCAACTAGTATAATCGGTACCTGAATAACTAATAAGATCGAAAGAAGTGTGTTTAGGATACCATAACTCTAAGTCAATGGTACTGGCAAAATATCTAAAAATCCGCTTGACTGCAATCAAATGAGATTGTTTCGGAAATGATTGAAAACGTGCACATAAACATACATTGAACATAATATCAAGTCTACTAGTTATCAAATATAATAAACTACCAATCATACCTCGATATACCTTTGAGTCAACTGGCTTACCGCTTTCATCTTTATCAAGTTTAGTGGTTGGACTCATTGATGTTCCAATTACTTGATTTGCAATCCGAGAAAGAAATTAAGTTCTCCCATTATGCTCATTTCAAATTCTTTCTGCATATTCTTAGCAAAATCTTGACACATATTTTCATTAGTAGCACCAAATATTATATCATCTACATAAATTT
Organism: Platycarya strobilacea; assembly: GCA_036898215.1. NCBI lineage: Eukaryota > Viridiplantae > Streptophyta > Magnoliopsida > Fagales > Juglandaceae > Platycarya > Platycarya strobilacea. The sequence goes on along the minus strand of CM072557.1, from coordinate 296,085 downwards.
GAACTAGAAGAATATCATTCTATTCATATTTGATTAAAAGAGTTATATCGATCTTTCCTCTTGAAAAACCTTTTAAAAAAAAACCATTTAAGAAAACACTTTTAACAACCATTTGAAAAAATTTGAAATCTTTATAACAAGCATATGCAAGTAGCATTCGAATAACTTCTAATCTTGTGACTGATGCATATGTCTCATCATAATCGATTTCTTTCTCTTGATTGAAACCTTGGGCTACAAGTCGAGCCTTGTTTCTAGTGATGATTTTAGACTCATCTTTCTTATTTCTAAAAACCCATTTTGTTCCAATAACAGCATAATTTTTAGGTCTAGGAACAAATGCCCATACATTATTTCTTTCAAATTGATTTAACTCTTATTGCATAACTAGAATCCATGATTTATCAATAAGTACTTCATCAATATTTTGGATTTAATTTGAGATAGAAAAACAGTGTGATTATAAATATTTTTAAGAGACGATCAAGTACTTACATATCGTGAAGGTTCTCCTAGAATTTGTTCTACTGGATGATCTTTCACATATTTTCACTGTTTGGTTGCATCTTGTACTAAGTCTTGATGATCTTTCTTTCTATTTCCACGATCTTCCCTTTTGAATTGTCTCCAAATATCATGCATCCTTCTTCTTTAGAAGTGAAGTCAATGAATTTAGTTTTGTCTCATGTCATGTATCTTGAGCATCCGTTGTCTAAAAACCATTTACTTTTACCTGTAGACGACTTCATGCATACCTACAAAAGCAATTAAAAAAAAATTCTTGGTACCCAAGTTCTTTGGGTCCTTTATTTATTAGTATTAGAATAAATAAAATTTTTAGGTACCCATATGGCCCTAATAGTCATTGTATGTTTTCTTCTAATAGGACAAGCAAAATAATTATGACCATTGCTATTACAAAAATTGCAAATAGCACGTGACATATATGAATAACTTGAGTGATTATAATAGTATCCTTTTTTAACAAAATTATTTTTATGAAAAGAATTTTGAATATTGGACTTTGATGTAGAAGGATTATCAAAGAAGTTTTTATAAGATTTGTATTTTTGTTTTGGCATGTATTTCAAGCCTGCCTTGTCAAAAACACATCTTTGACTACCAAGAAGTTTTTCAAAATTTCTTTTTCCATTCGTAAAGTTTTCAATAATATTTTCTAAATCAGTTTTCTTTTTCTTCAACTCAAGATTTTCATCTTTTAAAACAATAATTTCTTTTCTTAAAATATCAATTTCGTTTGTTAAAGAAGAATTTTTCTTTTTCAAAGCAGTATACTTGATATCCAATTTTTCAAATTCCTCATATACCTCTTCTAAAACATTTTGCAATTCTTCATATGAAGGATCTTTAATATTATCAAAATTTGTTACCTCAATGTCATCTTTAGCCATAAGACAAAGATTTGCTGATTCTCCATTGCTTGCTTCACTATCTGAGCTACTTGAATCATCATTCCACGTAGCTTTCATTACTTTTTTGCCTTTGTTTCGATCTTGCTTTAGCAGAGGACAATCTGGTTTGATATGACCAGGTTTATTGCATTTATAACAAATTAAAGTGTCATTTTTACCTGAATCTTTCTTGGAAAACTTATTGAAGGATTTCCTTGGAGGAGTTTTATTTTTCTTTAAGAACCTCTGAATTCTTCTTGTTATCATCGCAACTTCTTCATCTTTGTCGTCATTTTCCTCATCTTCATCACTTTCACTTTCATGTGGAACAGCTTTAAGTACCAAACTCTTCTTTGAATTTCCTTCTTCTTCTCCTCTTTTCAATGTGTACTCATGGGTGATAAGTGACCCGATGAGTTCATTCACTTCGAGCTTCTTGAGGTCTCTAGCTTCAAGAATCGCTGTTACTTTTGACTCCCAACGTTTTGGTAGAGAGTTGAGAATTTTTCTTACTATCTCCACTTTGGAATAAATTTTGCCAAGAGCTGTCAAGCTGTTTATGATGTTAGTAAAACGAGTGTGCATACTAGAAATAGATTCATCATCATTCATCTTAAACATTTCATATTCATGAGTAAGAATATAAATTTTTGATTCCTTGACTTGAGAAGTTCCTTCATAAGTAACTTCCAAGTTATCCCAAATTTCCTTTGCTGTAGTGCAAGTCATTACTCTATTAAACTCATTACCATTAAGAGCATTATATAATAAATTCATAGCAGTTAAATTCAAAGTATAAAGTCTATCGTCTTCACGATCAAACTCTTCTTCTTCCTTTTTGACCTTTACTCCATCAACCACTTTTGTTGGAATATAAGGTCCATTTACAATGCATTTCCAGATTTCTCGGCCTTGAGACTGAAGGAATATTCTCATTCTAACTTTCCAGAATGAGTAATTGTCTCCGCAAAAGAGTGGAGGCCGACTGCTAGATTGACCTTCACCAAATGAAGCTGCAATGTTAGCCATAAGATCTTAACTCAAAAGATAGTTAATCTTATAACAGAGCTCTAGCTCTGATACCAATTGTTGCCCAGATGACTAACACAAGAGGGGGGGTGAATTGGGTTATATTAAAAAATTAATACTTATAAACTAAATATACAATATAAAATATAACCAAAATATAAAGCAGTAGGAAATATAAAGAGTAGGGTAAGAGAAAGCAAACTCAGTATTTTTACGAGGTTCAGCCCCACTGCCTACGTCCTCGCCTCAAGCTACCCCTTGAGGATTCCCAAATCCACTATTCAATCTCCTTTAGGTGGAGATAGAAACCTATTACACCTTTGAGCAGCACCGCTCCAAAGAATCCGTGTAGAACACCCTCTACACTTCCAATCACCTCACACTTGGTGATTCAACTATTCCCTGTGTAGAACACCTTCTACATACACAAGGGTTATACACACCCTCTTACTTCCAATCACCTCACACTTGGTGATTTAACTATTTCCCGTGTAGAACACCTTCTACACACACAAGGGTTATACACACCCTCTTACTAATACAAGAATTGATAGTGGGTAGGCTATCAGAAAACACTCCTCAATGAGTGAAATAAGAACAATACAGCACAAACTATATCTCTCTCAACAAGAACAAGAATTAAGGCTCAAAACTTTAGAAAAGAGAGAATGAGAGCTTTGAAGAAATGATGCAAAACTTAGCAATAGATGTGTAAGCTCTTGTTGTGAATTTTGCAAAACTCAAGTGAGCTATTTATAGGCAAATGATTTTTCAATTTCAAATTTGAAAAGATTTCCATATCAAAAACATCATCATTTACTTTTCAAAAATTTCAAATCTAATAGTTTTACTTTTTGCATGTGACAAAAGGAGCACACTTTACTTTTCAAAAATTTCAAACATAATCTTTTACTTTTTGCATATGACAAAAGGAGCACACTTTACTTTTCAAAATTTTCAAATAAAGACATTTACCTTTTGCATAAGTCAAGAAAAGCATCCACCACTTTTGAAAATATTCAAATAAAACATGCACATGTGAAAGATGACAATCAATCATCTTAATATTTTCAAAATTCAAACATTTAATCATGTCATGCACATGTGAAAGATGACAATCAATCATCTTAATATTTTCAAAATTCAAACCTTTAATCATATAATGCACATGTGAAAGATGACAATCAATCATCTTTCAAAATTTTTAAAGTTCAAACCTTTAATCATATCATGCACATGTGAAAGATGACAATCAATCATCTTTCAAAATTTTCAAATTTAATTTTCAAAATATCATGCACATGTGGAAAATGTATTTTAATGCTTTATGATAAAATATTAATTTTGAGCCTTAATCCTAATTTTGAATTTTTAAGAGATTTACAACATTACTCTATGATTTTAATGTGAACTTGTTCCCTTCTTACTCATGCTTGCTTCCTTGATGTGCTTGATTATATTGTGTGGACAACTTGAGCTTGAGACTCATTTATTCTTTGGATTCATTTGTTATCATCAAAATCCATTTGTAGATTTACATGAAACTTGAAACCTTGGGTTCAACACAACGTAACAGACTGAATGAATGGATAAAGCCATTAGGAGAATCTTAATATAAGCCAAACACAGAATTGTGTATTTATAGAGGGGTTCGACTGAAGGCTTGTTTCAACACTTCAGAAATACTTTCACAAATATTGTTGAGAGCTTGAAGCTAAGAAAGGTCTTCAAGTATTCGTGTGAGAGAAAAGTTTCGAGATACTCAATCTGTAGGATTTGAGTGAGAGCATATTTCAAATGTGAGTTGAAGTGTTCGTATTCAACTACAAGAGGTTCCAAGAGAAAAAACAACGGTTTAGAGATCGTCAAATGTCCTAACAGCTACCGTGGTAAAAGGCAAGTGAGTCATTTGTCTTGTTAAATAAGAGTGTTTAGTTGCAAAGATTTTGTGATCTGAGAACTTTACTTGTAATTATTTCAATCTAATAAAATTAGCTTTCTTAGGTTTGACTGTCCCATAGTATTTTACTATTGAAGAATTCTTTATTGGGTTTTCCTTCTTAACCAATATCATGTTTATTATAATGTACATTTTATGCATGATATCGTTAGTTACTAAATAATTTAAAATATTCTTGTAAAGTATAATATTGGTATTCATTGGTAACTTGGAAATTTCATTTTTTAATCCTTTTAAGCGTTAAGATTTGTGATGCGAATAGATATTATTGCTTATGAGGGAGGGGGGAAAATAAAAGAAAGAAAGGAAATGGGAAAAATTAACTAAAATATTGAAGTCGGAAAGCTAGTGGGTTTTCTATATATGTTAGAAACTAGATTTTGGTACATATATGCCACTTGAGAATATACACCCATCTTCTCTTATTGTGGTTTCACACATTTTAATAAGGATTGGTTTTCTTTGGGAGACAAAATCAAAAACCCTTAAATCTTTTCAAAGCCATCATTACATTTTTTCAAAATTTTATACAAAATATAATAAAAAAATTGGTGATGTTTGGGTGCGGTCGGACTGCACCCCAGCGCCTTTATAGCCCTCCCCCCTCCCCTTTAATGTCCTACAAAAACACAATAAAAAATTTTAAAAATATAATAAAAATACAATAAAATAATAAATTTAAAAAATACAATAAAATAAAAAAATATAATAAAAATACAATAAAAAATAAAATGAAGATGAATTTTTATAATAAATTCGGCCTCACCCAGCCCGCATCGGCGGCGGTGGGCGACACCGCCCAACCCATCAGGATTGGAGGGAGCAGAGACCCCACCCCTGCGACGGCGAGTCCCGGCGACCTCCGGTGTGCCCTCGGCAGCCTTAAACTTGTTTCGGACTCGTACCCCCTTCGGTCCCGATGAGCTGGGCGGTGTCGCCCACCTCCGCCAAGAACGGCATGGGCTGCAAAACCAGTGGGGTTCGGTCGGACCGAACCCCAGGATTTCTCTAAAAAAATTCAACTTTTTGAAATTTCAAAACCACTTTTTCAAATATCAAAATAAAACTAATATTAAAAAAATATATTACAACAATATTTTTTTTTAATTTTTATCTCATCTCATCTCATATATGAAAACAAACATGACCTAAAATAATAAAAGTAGACATGATCAAGACTTAAAAAATGAGAGAGTAAAAGTGTATATTATTGTGTAAAACACACACATATACTAATGATGGCAAATAAAAATAAAAACAAACACGATCAAGTACACAATATATGTGGTTTGATAAATTGCCTACGTCTACAGAGTTGCAGAAATCTTATTAATAAAAAAAGATTATAATCACTCGATGTTTACTCACTCTCTCTAGGACCTTTTGCTATCTCATATAATAGTACTCACTTAACCATTGTTATGTATCAAAATATGCTAAAAATCGTGTAAGAAAAGTCAAATATAACATATTTATAGCAAAACAACGTTGGAAACACTAATTTCAAGATTCCTGTGATATTCGCTCGAGCGAGTGTCAAGCAAAATTCTGTCTAAATTTCATTCGAGCAGTATGTCGAGTGAAGTGTTGAGCAAGATTCTCCCTCGAGTCAAGTGTCAAGTGAGTATTGGGCGAGATTTCTGACACTTGATTTTCAACTCTCATATCAATCTTTATATCCAACCCAACATATATGTATATATATATATATATATTAAAAACCCCGATTGCATATAAAACCTGCCTAATATTCCAATTTGTGCTTGAAACATATTGGATCCACCAAAAAAAGATACTCAAATGTTTGGAAATGGGATTAGGGGAGAAATTTGGCCAGCCTAGATTAGAAAAATTGATCGGATCAATCCAAAATTGGATTAAGTCGGTCTCGGTCCAAGAGTTTTTTATCTCGGACCGGACCGGATCGAATGAATAATACATTATATAGTTTTATTATTTATATATATTTATATAATCGTAGTTATATATAATTAATTATATAATATATATTATTTAATAACAAAGTATTATTTGATTCTTTAATGTATAAATATTAGTTATAATATATAATATTAGTATACATTAATATATTATAAGAGTTATAGCAAAAACATAATATATGTATAAAAAGTTATAGTATAAAAATTGAATGAACTAAATAAGTTCTGATCTATAAAACTCTCTTCGAACTTATCGGACCGGATCAAATAAGACCAACAATATGACATATGTAAAGGAAAATAACAAACGGGGAAGGATGATTCTGGCAAAACGACCTGTCCAAGCCATCTCTGTGGCTGGGAATGACGAAGTGCCTTAACCTGCCAACTTGTCTCCTCATATTCCCATCGCAGAGAAATGCCTGGGAGAACTTATCCTCCACTTTCACATCATGCACAACACATCAGTTTAATCTCCATCCACCCCATTTCTCGCCAGAGAATACTATATATAATTCAAAAAATTAGATTTTTTTCGCTCCAAATGATAAATAAATAAAAAAATCTTAATTTAAAAATAAAATTAATTAAAATATCTTTATTTATAAATAAAAAATTTAAAAAATTTGAAAATTTATTTTATTTAATCAGAATATTTATATGTAGACTACAATACAGTTTACCAAATATAAATTACGAAAAAAGAATTATTCTTCCTTGCCATCATCCCAGCTGTATATATAGCAGTACTCATCCTTCCGGGAGCCTCGTCATGATAACCAGTGGGTGCATCAACCATAATCACATCCCATTTTGTTTCATAAACTTCAGTAGGCAAACCTTTCAGGGCGAGTTGACAGATTGAGTACCATGGATCCTCAAGTGCTGTGCACTCAGGTCCCTTGCCAACATCGATGAGATGATTCGCCTGCTTCACCTTGCTATCGTATGTCAGATGATACGACTCCAGCGTGGGAAACCGGCGTCTGATTTGCTGTATCCATGCCTCGTCTTCCTCGATGAAAATTGTACGGCCACCATATATAGTTGAGCTCTGCCCACATTAGGCTATCATGGCCTAGGCCAAAGACTAAGAAATTGCATGGTGATTTCTTTTCTAAAATTCTTGCTGTCACTGAGATCTCTTTGAATGTTTGTTGGGGTGTGATGGTTGAGGTTGAGTAGTGAATGAGTACTTGGGCTAGGGTAGGTAGGATCTTGGTGCAAGCTGAGCACTCTGTTGCCATTGCACCTTTGGTTACACGACCTGAAACATTAGTCATGTCCAAATTTGATGAAATGAGGGGCTGGCTTTGGTTGGAAGTTGGGAAACCTGATCTTAGCAGAAAGAAGAGGAAGAAAGCAATAAATACACAAAGAAGCAGGAACTTAAGGTTGGCGAATATTGGATGGGATTTTGGCCTCATTTTTATTTGTGGCAGTTTTTAAATGATAATATGGGGAGAAAGATATACAAGGAGAAAGTAAGAACTTGTTTTTGCTGTATCTAATTTTGGAAGTGGAGGAAAGGATATATGTTAAGGGTATGGAGCTTCGGGGACTAGCGCTGGCCAGCTGCGGAATGATATTCATTAACATTGGACATGGAGTAACTTGTATTTCAATTTTGATCAGGAGGAGGAAGATTGAAGATCGGGGGGGTTGAAATGAGGAGGAGAGAGGTGATCAAGGTAATGCGTGGGCATGAAGGGAATTAGGAGCAATATTAATTGGATGCGTGATGAAGACAAGATAGCTGCTAAAATTCTGGATGAAGCAAAACTGTGGTTGGTAAATCAGCAAGTTAATTAGGTGGATCGGTCCAGTTCAATTTGCTGACGCTTCTTTATGAGATATTGCAATTTGTTGGTTAATCAATTGCTCAGTTGTGTTTGATTTTGGCCGGAGAAGACTGTGCGTAGACAACTGATCATCATGATGCATTCATGGTTATATATTAATATGATCTATATAATATGCAGAAATGAGCTGCTTGGATCGCCATCCTTAATTTCATGGTTATTATGTATGATACTGGATTCTGTTCTTGTTGGAAATGTAACCCCGAACCACAAGCCATTTAGGCACACATTCAAGAGAATTAAACCTAGCAAGCTACAATTAAAAAACAATTTCTTGCTTGGCTAGCAAGGCATGCTGACATGATTAATTGTCTGCAATGTCCCCCGTATTTTAATTTGGTCCATACGCAGACCCATGATAATAGCTATCCCTTCAACAATGGAAACCCAGCCATTTTTTTTGAATTTCAGTGATCAAAATGATCGATCAAGAACCTTATAACTATATGATTAAATTATAATTTCCAGATAAAATATGCATGGTTGTTAATCCCTTTTATATTATATATATATGCATGATGCATGAAGAATTAATGGGGCACCGTCAATAATATCACCGATCGATATATCCATGATTGAGGTTATTATTATATTGCATGAAATCGAATATTGGACACCACTACTAGTCCCGTTTCTTCACTGCTATTCATCGGAGGCAAGTAATATTGTGACACGTCAGATTAATACAATAATCCACTATGCATTGCACCACACAGAAGCAAACTTTGCTATAGGAACCTCTCAGATACACGAACACGCTCCCAAGATCAAGAAATCAAACCCTAGCAGCACGATCAGAGAACTCTCATCAGCGCAACCTCGCCGTACGACCTTGGCACCTCTTCGTGTAGTTCCAGAGCAGACCGACACAACCCACTGTTGCCTATTCTTCCAGATCGGTGCAATCCACTGCTCCCATTCTTCCAGATCAGTCCAGAAGATACATGATGATGCTCTTTGCGAAGATGTGATTGTCAAGCTCTAGAATTTGGAGGAAGGTGGAGCATTTACATTCAGTGAGACTGAGGATATTCTCAAAACTTTTTGAATCCTGTCAGCTTGCAACCCCTCATTCTCTCTAATTTTTTTTTTTTGTTGTCATTTTTGTTGGTTCAGTAGTTGGACTTGTTTTTGGTAATAAACCTTATGGGACATGAGAATGTGATTTATGTCATTGCCAAAAAATGATGGCACTGATTAATGATAGGTTATATGCATTGAATTAGTAGGATTTAATCTTATGATACGGCACATTTGAGTTGTGTGTGTGCTAGACTTTGCAACCCAGACCTATAAAAAAAAAAAGATTTTGCAACCCATTGCCATACCTTAAGATGCTTATAGTGCAATATATTTTGAACGCGAATCACATAAAATGGTCTGTTTTCAAACGATAACTTAATATGAGGCAAATTCTTGGAACAACGTTCAATCATGCAAGCTACATTAACTAGTTTAGTGCCCACGACAAACGTCCCTCTGCATTTTGGCTGTAACAAAGGAAAGATCGGTGGGCTGAATTGATTTTGGTTGCCTGAGACTAGGATTCGGTCGCCTGATGCACTTCGAAGGAGAGACTGAGGAGGGAGAGAGGGAAAATGGCATAAATTTGTCTTTGTTCCTCTGTATGGCAGTGCATCTTTGGCCCTTTGTGGGATCTACGTGGCAATGTATTATTGGAGTCTGTTAAGAATCCTAACAATGATCTTGTTAAAATTTTCTTTCAATTAAAAATATAGATTTACATACTTTCTAAAAAAATTTGATTATATTTGATTAATAGTAAAAAAAAAAGGTAGAGAAAAGATAATAAAAGTAATTTTTTTTTTCACTTATGAATAATAATATTTTAAAACTCTCCAAATTTAGAAAGTTACTATTTACAAGTGAAAACTCTCTAAATTTGGAATATATATATATTTTTTCTTATTTTCACTTTCTTCTCTTTACAAATAGTTAAATATGATATTTTTTTTTTTTGAAAAATATGCAAATTTATATATTTTTTTAAACTTTTTTTTAACAAAATCATTACAAATATTCTAAATAGAGTTTAATGGAAAGACCAGTGTGGAGATAAACTCTATTGGAAAACCCATTCGGAGTCTCCGTTATTATAATGTACAATTATATATCACCATCATTTTGAACATCCCTTGGATCTCAACTCCTTCCCATTAATTAATTACTTGATTGCTGATAAATAGTAATAAGTAAGCTTAGCTCGGCTGTATTCTAAGATCTTCCCTATTCATAATCTTAATATATATCCTATGAGAAATTATAGATGTAAATGTGAATTTATAAATAATATAATTATTTTAAAAAATATATACATTGAAGACTCACTTAAAAAAAAAATTTTTTTAATAATAAATTCTACTTTTTATTAAAATAATTACATGTTAATTACAATTTTACAATTATATATAATATTATTAATCTCATCTCAGTATGAAAGTCAGATTTTCGTGACGTGCATGTCGGATAGCTTAACGAAACTCTGACGGAAAGTTGTAACTGAAAAAATATATAATAAAAAAATTCAGAGAATCATCAAATCATAAGATTAAAAAGAAAAAAAAATGGTAATTAATCGGATATTGTAATGAACGAACGTCGGCAGCCGCTCACTGTCCCATCACTAAAATTATGTGAATGACTCCACCATTATTATATTAAATTCTGCATAGTGACTTGCATAGTAACTTGCATAATAATTTCAAAGCCTATAAATAGGAGTTTCAGTTGTAATGAAATTCATAAGAAATATAGAGAGATAAAGAAAAGTTACAGTTCTTAAGAGTTCTAGAGAGAATTTCTTATTTCTCTTTTGCAATAGTAGTTCCTTTCTTTAGTTTTATAACACGTTATCAGCACGACGGTTCTACCAATTCTGAAGTTAGTGACCTTATTCCTCTGTAAATTTTTCAATATATTATTTGAAGTCTTTAATGTATTTTATTGATGATTATCTGTGTGAATTTATAAATATGAGATACACATATTTATTTCATTATTTATATATATAGAAAATGGCAAATCTTACAAAATTGAAATTTGTTGCTCTTGATATATCTGGGAAAAATTATTTATCCTGAATATTTGATGCTGAAATACATCTTAATGCAATGAACCTCAGAGAAACTATTAAAGAAGAAAATCAAGCATCCCTGCAGGAACGTGCTAAATTAATGATTTTCTTTCGCCACCATCTTCATGAAAAATTGAAAACTCAATATCTCACAGTAAAAGATCCCTATATTTTGTGGAACAATTTAAGGGAGAGGTATGAACATCGGAAGACTGTCATCCTCCCAAGAGCTCGTTCTCAATGGATGCACCTGAGGTTGCAAGATTTTAAAAGTGTTAGTGAGTATAATTCCGCACTTTTTAAAATAAGCTCAGTATTAAAATTATGCGGTGAGAAAATCACCGATGATGATATGCTAGAGAAGACTTTTACTACATTTCATGCTTCGAATGTACTCCTGCAGCAGCAGTATCGAGAGAGAAAGTTCAAGAAATATTCTGAACTTATATCATGTCTTCTAGTAGCTGAGCAGAATAATGAGCTCTTATTAAAAAGCCACCAGTCACGCCCTACTGGCTCAATATCATTCCCTGAAGTGAATGGTAATAGGTTTGCATCATTCCCAGAAGTGAATGGTGCATCCTTTAGAAGAAATCGGAGGCGTGGACGTGGTAGGAGAAATTATAGAAATGTTGGTTCCAGGAATGACAACATTAAAAGGGATTATAATATACCATATCACCAGAAGTGGTACAATTCAGAAAGGGGTAAAAATCCTCAGAATAATTTTTCAAAAAAAAGTGAAGAGGTGTGCCATAGATGTGGAATGACTGGACATTGGTCACGTACCTGTCGTACGGCCAGACACTTAGCTGATTTATATCGAGTTTCTATTAAAGGAAAGAATAAAGTGCATGAAACAAATTTAGTAGAACCATCAGATGATTTATTAGATTCAGTAGATGTAGACGTTACTCATCTTGATGTATCTGATTTCTTTAATCATCCTGATGGTAGTATTGAACACTTAATTGGAGATGGAAGTGTTACACTTAATTAATGTATTTTCTTTCTATCAGTAATAAAAGTTTTGTATATTTTGTAGAATCATGGATCACATTGATGAGTTTTTTATCTCTGAGTTGAATGATAAAGATATATGTCTGGCTGACAGTGCTACAACTCACACAATTCTCAAAGAAAATAAATATTTTCAAAATCTAACACTAAGTAAAGTTTATGTCCATACCATATCAGGTTCATCGGATTTAATTGAGGGCTCCGGAAGAGCTTATATTGTGTTGCCTAATGGCACCAAATTTTGTATCGATGATGCTCTATTACCATATTGAAACGACCAATGAAGACAGTAAAGAGCATCTTCTTATTACAAAAACAATATCGGGCCAGAAGCTCGTATTAGAAAAACTGTCTGCTCTATGTTCTGGATTGTATTATACAAAAATGAGAACAATTGAATCATATGTGGTAATGCACTAGAAGTGCATTGACCTTAAAGTATTTATGACTTGGCATGATCGCCTTGGACATCCGGGTTCTATAATAATGAGACGAATTATTGAAAATTCGCATGGGCATCCCTTAAAGAATCAAAAGATATTTCTACCCAATGAATCTCCGTGCTCTGCTTGTTCTCAAGGTAAGTTAATTATTAGACCATCTCCCTCAAAAGTCATTGTTGAATCTCCTTCTTTTTTACAAAGGATTCACGGAGATATATGTGGGCCTATTCATCCATCAAGTGGACCATTTAGATATTTTATGGTTCTAATTGATGCATCTAGTCGATGGTCACATGTTTGTCTTATTTCCACTAGAAATGCTGCATTTGCTAGACTTCTTACTTAGATAATTAAACTAAGAGCACAATTTCCTGAGTATTCGATTAAGACCATTCGATTGGATAATGCAGGTGAATTTTCATCTCAAGTTTTTTGATGATTATTGCATGTCAATAGGAATAGATGTTGAACATCATGTTGCCCATACACACACACAAAATGGTTTAGCTGAGTCTTTGATCAAAAGGCTTCAACTAATCGCTAGATCTTTACTTATGAAATCAAGACTACATGTTTCTGCTTGAGGACATGCTATACTTCATGCAGCATCTCTAATTGGCATTAGACCATCTGCATATCATAAATATTCTCCATTACAGCTTGCATTTGGTCAACAACTACATATTTCTCATCTTCGTACTTTTGGATGTGTTGTATATGTTCCAATTGTACCTCCACAACGTACAAAAATGGGCCCTCAACGTAGACTTGGGATATATGTTGGTTTTGATTCTCCATCCATTATTAAATACCTTGAACCCCTTACAGGAGATATGTTTAAAGCACGTTTTGAGGATTGTCATTTTGACGAATCAAATTTTTCGTTAATGGGTAAAGAAAAGTCGGTGCCTGAAGCACGACAAGATATTACTTGGGATAATAAGACCCTGTCTCATTTTGATTCTCCTACAAATGAATGTAAACGAGAAGTTCAAAAGATTATTCATTTGTAAAATGTTGTAAATCAGTTACCGGATGTATTTACTGACACTAAAGGTGTAGTAAAATCTTATATTCCTGCTGTTAATACTCCAGTAAGGATTGAAGTCCCTAAAGGACAAATTGTCAAAACAGCACTAGGTGAATCTAAAACACGCCTGAAGCGTGGAAGACCTATTGGTGCAAAAGATAAAATTTCCAGAAGGAAAAGAATACAAAATGAATTTGGTGTTCCTGAAAAACACGTACCCACAATACATGCCACAAATATAATTGGTGCTCCTAAAGAGCTTAAATCTTCTATTCCAGAACCTCCTGAAGAGAAAACTCTTGAAGAGTATAAATCTCTCCTAAAAAGGGACCTCCTGAAGAGATGTGTCATGAAATGTTTTCCCCTGAAGAGGAACAGGTACTTGAAAATAATGAGATCTCAATACATTTCATGAAAACTGGAGAAATTTTGGATAGAAATAAAACTGTTGTCGACAACATATTTTCATATAAAATGACATTTGACATTACCAGAAGTAATGAAAAAAGTGAGCCAAAAAGCGTCGAAGAATGTCGACGTAGAAATGATTGGCCAAAATGGAAAATAGCTATTAAAACTGAATTAAATTCGCTAGCAAAACGAGAAATATTTGGACCTGTTGTCCAAATACCAAAGGGTGTAATGCCTGTTGGATATAAGTGTGTATTTGTATGAAAACGTAATGAGAAAAATGAAATTATGCAATACAAAATACGGCTTGTTGCACTAGATTTCCTGCAGAAACCCGGGATTGATTATGAAGAAACATACTCTCCCGTTATGGATGCAATCACATTTAGATTTTTGATTAGTCTGGTTGTTACAAAAGGATTAGAAATGCGGTTGATGGATGTGGTCACTGCATATTTATATGGATCCTTAGACCATGACATATATATGAAAATTCCTGAAGGATATAAGATGCCTGAAACATCTACAAGTACATCTAGAAATATGTACTCAATCAGACTACAAAGATCTTTATATGGGTTGAAGCAATCCGGACGCATGTGGTATAATTGCTTAAGTGAATATCTATTAAAAGAAGGATTTGAGAATAATCCTATATGCCCATGTGTTTTTATTAAGAAATCAGAATCCGGATTTATCATTATTGCGGTTTATGTTGATAATTTAAATATTGTGGGAACTCCTGAAGAGATCTAAAAAACCGCTATATATTTAAAGAATGAATTTGAAATGAAAGATTTTGGCAAAACAAAACTTTGTCTCGGCCTGCAGCTTGAGCACTTGCCAAATGGAATTTTTATTCATCAGTCCATGTACACTGAGAAAGTCCTAAAGCATTTTTATATGGACAAATCTCATCCCCTAAGTACTCCAATGATTGTTCGAATACTTGATATGATGAAAGATCCATTCCGTCCTTGTGATGACGATGAAGAAATTCTTGGTCCTGAAGTACCATATCTCAGTGCAATTGGAGTTTTGATGTATCTTGCAAATTGCACTCGACCAGATATTACATTCTCAGTTAATCTGCTTGCAAGATATAGTTCTGCACCAACTCGAAGGCATTGGAATGGCATTAAACATGTCCTTCGTTACCTTCATGGTACGGTTGATATGAGATTATTTTATCAACGTGGTTCAAGTCCATAATTGATTGGGTATGCAGATGCAGGTTATCTTTCAGACCCACACAGAGGTAGATCTCAAACTGGATATTTATTTACTTATGGAGATACTGCCATATCATGGAGATCTGTTAAGCAGACACTATCTGTTACTTTTTCAAATCACTCAGAGATCGTTGCTATTCATGAAGCAAGTCGAGAATGTATTTGGTTGAAATCAGTTATTCAACATATCCAGGAAAAATGTGGACTTTCCATAATCAATAATAGCCCAACAATCTTATATGAAGATAATACTGCTTGTATCACTCAAATCAGAGAAGGATATATCAAATGTGACAGAACCAAACATATTTCACCTAAATTTTTTTATACTCATGAATTTCAAGAGAAATGTGAAATTGATGTCAAGCAGATACGATCTAGTGATAATCTGGCAGATTTATTCACAAAGGCGTTACCAACTTCCACATTCAAGAAGATTGTGCATAACATTGGAATGCGAAAACTCAAAGATATTTTGTCATGCACTTTTCAGGGGAGTAAATGTGCTGATTGTACTCTTTTTCCTTCGCTGAGGTTTTGTCCCACTGGGTTTTCCCCTGCAAGGTTTTAATGAGGGAATCTTAAAGCACTTGTGGATACATAAGAAGACTGTACTATTTCTCCTTCGCCATTGATTTTTCTTCCCACTGGGTTTTTACTTGGCAAGGTTTTAACGAGGCAGATTCCTTATTGGCGGTCATTCAAGAGGGAGTGTAATGAACGAACGTCGGTAGCCGCCCCCTGTCCCACCACTAAAATTATGTGAATGACCCCATCACTATTATATTAAATTCTGCATAGTAATTTGTATAGTAACTTGCATAGTAATTTCAAAGCCTATAAATAGGGATTTCAGTTGTAATGAAATTCATAAGAAAATATAAAGAGATAAAGAAAAATTTCAATTTTTAAGCATTCTAGAGAGAATTTTTTATTTTTTTTTACAATAATAATTATTTTTTTAATTTTATAACAGATATTATCTTTTGTATTAACATAAGATAAGAAGGTTCCACGTGAAATAAAATTCATTCATATACAACAACATAAGAAAAACATACGCACATTATCGAAATAAACGCCGTCACGAAAACTGACACGTAGGTTCGAATCAAACGAGGTCCCTTCAGTTCCGAACCTACAGGCTCGGATATTCACAGCTGGAGACAGCCTGTCACCAACAAAGTCCCACTCACACCTCTATTCCCCCTAACTACGTTCGCTCTCCTGCCTCTCCCTCTCTCCTTCTGTCTCTCGCTCTGCTCTCTCTCCTTCTCTGTGCGAATATGGCTTCTCTGATCTCGTTTTGCGATACTTAGTTTATGCGGTTCGAGTTCCCCAGATCAGGATTCTGCCTGCTGTTTGCTCCCCATTGATCTAGGTTTTGCTCATTCCGGTACTGTTTCTAGATTCCAATTCTCTAATTGAGGTTTCTTCCAATATTGTAATCGATGCATAGCAGGCTTTGTTATATGCTTTCTAATGGGTTTCTTGCTGATTTTATAGCGTACGTGGTTGTCATGCTGACGTATATGAGTTATTTATGTATTTATTATATATCTTATTTTTGTTTGCTGTCTAAAAGGCCTAGATTTGAGGCTGTGGTTTTTATTTTTATGGCATATATACTTACAATCTGTTTTGTTACTGTGAAGCGGCGGGAAATAGGATGAAATGACGTTAGCTATTTAAGTTTTTCTTTTGGTTTGAGACAAAAATGACTTCTCTTGGTTTGTAGCAGAAAAAAGTGTTATTTCTCCATAAAGATGTAGGGGCTAGTTGCAGTCTTGACTTTATGGGCCATTTGATTCCAATAATATTGTGCAATGGAGGACAAAGTTCAGGGTCCATAGAATTGAGTAGTGATAGAAGGCATTTAGATAAGTGTGTTAAAGGTTCATTTTTTTGTATTGTGTTCAGTACACCGTGCTGGGACCAGTTGTTTCTTATCGTGCAAAGTTTTACATTGAACTTGTGCTCTCTTAAGAATTTGTTTAGGTAACTAGTAAGTAACGTCGATGCAATGATGATTTGAAATTCTGTTTTTCACTCGAATCAAGTTGGTTTTGTTGAGATGCTTAATGAAGTAACATTGGTAATTTCGATATTTGGAGAAATCTGTACTTCAAACACGTAAAAATCTATTTTCTCTGTTGTTTTTTTAAATTAAAAACCAACAGTTGTGGAAGAGTGACAATTTTCTGGGTGTTTTTTTTTTCTTTAAATTTTTTTTATTGTCTCTGTTTGCTCTCATATAATCTTTAAGTTGCAAAATTTTATTAAGCCAAATTGGCCCATAAAGGGGAGAGAAAGTTAGATCTTTTGATTGAAGACTGAAGATCTTGTTTTGCTTTTTAGTGGTGTAGAATTCCTTTGTTCTCGTTCTCTGAATACTTTTCATTCTCATAGTTAGTTGATGTTTTGGCATAACAAAAATTGGCAACCCGAGACATGTTCTACCCTTTTCATTTTCTTTATTGGCTCATGGTTTCTTTCTTATATATTGTAGGTATTTTGTTTGAATGATCATCATGCTGAGTAATTGATTGTTTATAGTTAATTTGAGGTCAATGAGCATCCTCTGGTATTACTTTGGAAGCTATTTCTATTATTCTCCTTAATTCTGCAAAGGAAGAGTACACTCTACTAGAGGAATTTTTTGTATCCATGCTGGCTGAGAGCATGCGTGGAATCTGTGCTTCGGGTAATGCCCCTGACGAGATTTTCTGCCGATGCATTCGGTGTGGTGACAATTTGTCTAGTTGCAGTCTTCATTGTACTTGGTTTGCTATGCATTATTTACTCGGTCTACTTCCGATCACGAATTCGTAGCTCAGGTTGTATTCAACTCAGTTACTTTGGTGGTCCTTGGATCATCCGGATTACGTTCATCTTGTTTGCAATTTGGTGGGGTTTTGGTGAGGTGATAAGGCTAAGTTTGTTGAGACGTGCTCTTAACTTGAAATGGCAGGAAACTGTTTGCAAAGGCTACATCGTCTCAAATCTGGGGTTTGCCGAACCTTGTCTCTTTCTCACCCTTGTGTTTCTCCTGCGAGTGCCCTTGCAGAAGACACAGTTAGGAATTCTAAGCGGAAGATGGAATGGGAAAACAGCAGGTTATGTTCTTCTCTGCTGCCTTCCTGTGTTCACTCTTCAGCTCTTTGTTATTTTAATTGGACCCCAATTAAACAAGGATAAGAGTTACCTGAGAAAGCTGCCCCATTATTTTTTGAGTACGGCTGCCGCTTCTAGGACGGGAAGAACTGATGATGTGGCCCTCTGCACTTACCCCTTACTGAGTACCATATTCCTAGGGATTTTTGCCATGGTCCTCACTGCCTACTTGTTTTGGCTTGGAAGTCGGATATTGAAATTGGTCATCAATAAGAGTTTGCAGAAGAGAGTTTACACATTGGTATTCTCCGTTTCAAGTTTCCTACCATTGAGGGTTCTTTTCCTTGGTTTATCTGTTTTGTCTAAACCAGAGCATTTTCTGTTTGAAACTCTTGTTTTACTGGCTTTTCTTGCCCTTTTATGTTGTGCTGGGCTGTGTATATGCATGCTTGTGTACTACCCAGTTGCAGATTCTTTAGCCCTGGGAAATTTACAGGACATAGAGGCTAGGAGGGTTGATGATGATCACAATGATGGCATCTCTCTTATCGCTAACCAGAGCCATCCCGAAGAAAGCAGTCAAGTTAGTCCAAGTAGAAATTCGGATGCGTCAACAAAGCGGGGATCGATATCTTTCCGGACTTTTGAGAAAGATGGGATTTCAACAGGGGCATTCGTAGAGCTGAGTCTGTTCTCACATAGTAGGGATGCAACCCCACTAGGATCGCCTCCACATCCTGGCTGGCCAATGCGTGCTTCTGTACAAGTTCCTCCACCCTAAAATGAAGGGAGAATCTAAGTACTTGGTGAATATCAATTTTGTGTTAAAGATAAACTGATTGTAAAGGATGTAGCTGAAATAAGGATGTTAATTCTTGGTTTGTTTTCTAATTTTAGATATGATGGTTTTGCTTGGGAGGAATTTATGATCCGTGTTACTATTTTATCTCTTTACCATTTCTATAAGAAAAATTTTGGTTCCATTTGGTTAGTCTCTCTTAGTGAAGGCCACGTTGGGTCGAAACTGGGTTGGTTATTATAGTGTTTTCTACTTTATTAACTGCGCGTCTATTTCAGAAATAGAAGGTTGCAGCATTAGTAAAGTACAAAATTACTGCTTGCAACACAACCACAAATTAAAACCAAAATAAGAGAAATTCAGCCAAATCAGTTCCAAGACATCCACAAGCGTAGGGCCACCAACTGTTTCCTTCCCCTAAATAAGCTCCTCTAGCTTGTTATAACCCCTACCCCTACCCCCTCTCTCCCTCTTTCTTAATTTTTTATTTTTTGAAGAATCCCTCTTTCTTACTTATTCTACCCAGCAGAAGACCAAAAATTTATAAATAAACAAAAGAACACAAGACTCTTGTTTTTGGGGAGATCTCTTTTGCAGTGAGGGCGGTTTTTCGATTAGTGGGAAACCACTCTAATACTAGATTGCCGCTTTAATACAAGATTTCCAGCCTCATCAAATCGTCCAATGCTAAAATCTTAAAACACTTGGTATTCTTCTAGTTTCTTTAGTGACACCCTATATTCCCCCCATCTACCCCTCCCCCTCCCCCTCCCCCCACCCCCCAGAAAAAATCTGGGCAAATGTCATTATTTTCATATGATTCCACTGCCGCTACGGTAAACAAAACTTGATCAACATGTTATCCTTTTGCTTATGGTAATTTTAAGTCCTTTGTAAATATATCCCTCATCATTTCGTTCTACTTCAATTCACAGTGAAAATATTTCTGGTTCTATATGCAGTCGAAAGGACCCGAGTTTTCATATTATGAGCTGGATTTAGAATTGAAAATGTAGATTTATATATCCCATTTTTTCATAATGGAAAGAGTAGAAAAGATGGGCAGAAATTGTCAATGCGCTACTCTTCATCCCGATGAATGGGTGTAGGGGAAGTTGGTTGGATCAGGGTCTTTTGGCAATATCCACTTGGCCATGAGCAAAGCCACTGGAGGACATTTTGTTGTGAAATCTTCGGAGTTGGGGGCTGGACTGGAGTCATTAGAGAATGAGGCCAAAATCCTCCGAAGTTTGAATTCCAGGTATGTTGTCCGATGTATAGGGATGGATTTAATGAGGAGGTCAAATGGTGGACACAAACTCAATGTCTTTATGGAGTACATGGCAGGGGGTAGTTTGTCAGATGTGGCAGAAAAATTTGGTGGGGCGCTAGAAGAAAAGGTGATTAAGTTGTATACAAGAGAGATTCTTCTTGGTATTAAGTATCTTCATAAGAATGGAATCGTGCATTGTGATCTTAAGAGCAAGAATGTGCTTTTGGGTTCATCTGGGGATATCAAATTGGCCGATTTTGGTTGTGCAAAGAGGCTGCAGGGATTTATGAGTAATAGGGGTCAAGCAGCATGTTCAAGGAAATCTATGGGTAATGGGTGGGACTCCATTGTGGATGGCTCCTGAAGTTCTGAGAAATGAAGGGTTGAATTTTGCTTCGGATATTTGGTCACTGGGGTGCACGGTGATTGAAATGGCAACCGGCAAGCCTCCTTGGGGTGATGAGCTCTTTAATCCAATGGCTACAATTTTGAAGATTGCATGCAGTAATGAGACACCTCGGCTTCCGGCTCACTTCTCAAAAGAGGGGTTGGATTTTTTGGCCAAGTGCTTGGAGAGAGAGCCCGAAAGAAGGTGGACAGCTGAAGAGTTGCTTAACCATCCCTTTGTTTCTCGGAATTCAACAAGGACACATACAAGGCAGGAGCCGGCATGCTCTCCAGCAAGTATCTCTGACTTTGAGATTTATGATTCAGATGATTCAGAGAGCATTAATGCAGATGCGTTCCAAAGCAAAAAAGCATTCTCACGGTCTCTGTGTTGTTGTGTTGAGAGAAACAAAACAGTACTAAGAAGAGAGCAAACAGAGAGTGAGTCGGCTTCATTGGAAATTTGGATTACTGTCAGATCCCGTGTTACCTGTTGACTTCTGGGCCATATCATTTGGAGAAAGACGTAGATCTATAGAGAGTAAAAGTGTTGACTGATTTGAATGTACAGCTTTAAAGTAGAGAGGCTAGGTTGCCAAGTTTGTCAGTTGTTTTCCTAGAGCAGAGCATTTTAATTTTTTCTTGGGCAGTATCAAGCTTCTGCTTTGAGTTTTAGACCCTCATCAAGTTTCTAACTTTAGCATAGCTCATGTCAAAACTTTCCCTGAGATTCTAATTGTTGCAATCAAGTCCATGCATTCTGCTCCAATAGATCTCTCTTTCTCCGTTCCAGCCCAACAGAGCTGCAGTACTGGTGCAGCCAATTTAATTAGTGAAAAAGGTAAAATTATCTTTGGCAATGCAAATGACATGTTTGGAACGCATTTAATCAGATAAAAGTTAATATGTGGAAGTTTCGGATGTCATGTCGTTGTCGTTTGTTTGGGTTTGGTTGTTACCCTACGCATTCAATTCCGCTCTTCAATTCAGTAACTGACATCCCTCTTTTTTTTTTGGGGGGGTTCTAACCTTTCCCTACATAATTTGGAAAAACATTCACAATCAGCCCTACGAGAGGACACAGCCCTCAGAGCCATGCCCATGATTTTGGGAGTCGGATAATCTAAAAATAAAACAGGTGCAAGCGTAACAAATTTACAACCACCAGTAATTCACTCAATCACAACTCCATGCGATAAAGCCTCTGATCATGATTCAAAAGAAGCAACAAAATATAGATGGCCAAAAAAACCTGTGTGAAAAATGAAGGCCACGTTATGAAAGACAACTATCATCAAATTAATCCTCCACTTTCTTCTAAACACGCCACCGCCTCTACACACATCTCGTCTCCCATCCTGAAAGCCAAAATGATCTAATCTACTCAACCACCAACACATCAGCATAAATACTGTAAAACAAGTTCTACTATATACTTCTGTACATATTGGAACCCAAACGAAACAGATGATCCATATGGACAGGCATTTATGATGATGTCTACAAAAGAGGACAACTAGTATAAAATATTTTGCATGCACCAAAACTACCAAAATGTCATGCAAAGACTGCCATCCCACGTGCTAGCTCCAAGCCTTTGTAGAAAGCGGTTTCTTGCCATAATCTTGCTTACCCCCTCCCCGACTCTTTTTTCCTCTTTTTGTTGGGGCCAAAGTTTGGCATGTTACCTTCCCCCTTTCCATGAGAATACAAGACTCAGATTTTTCAGAACAGTAAAAACTCAAAAGCTCCTGTGAATGGAGGAAACATCTCTCATACCTTGTAACGAAACTGGCTGCTCTCTTACACGTGATAAAACGATGGAAACTTGCTCAATTGCAACATCTAGCCGCTCCTTGGACTTGGTAGATTCCGTTACCAGAGTTGATACCATACTCTGCAGAAACTGTATTCTTTCAGCATGATCACTTGGAGTACTCTGAAGGAGCTTTGCAGAAGGTGTGCTGATCCGGCGCCAACGGATGGGAAGATACCTATCTGGAATCTGAAAACAATTTCCTGTCGAGAGAACTCGAAGGGCATGCCGACAAAGAATTCCAGAGAACTCAAAATGATGGCAGCTGCAACTTATGATGCCTTCCCGTGGAACCCAATACACTTTTCGACCACCCTCAGTTTTTGTGTGGTGTCTCACTAGAAAACCATCATCTATGTGAAAAGATGCATAGTGGGCAGCCAGAACAAGTTGTTCTTGTAGCTTAGAGAAGGCAAAAGGAGTCAGCATCGTGGCAGCATGGGATTCCATGGGGGCCCCTGTTTTCAGGCATATATTTTGGAGATTTTGTTGCATTGTTTGTTGTTCTCCAGTCTGATCTTTAAAATCTACGGCAACTGCTACCTGCTAGTGCAAATTTAAGTAAAACATAGGAAAAAGCTCTACTCAACTCAACCAAGCCTTAATCCTAATTAATTAATCTATGCATAAGGGTGAAAACTCTCCGTCAATCAGTTGAACTGGAATCAAGTTCTGAATTAAGTACCGATTGATATCCAGTAACCTCATCAAGATTGGAAGAAAAATCATCCGAAACATGGAAATATAATATGTAAAAGCAACATTAAAAAAGTTAAAAACTTGCTATGCCAGGTCAAGCTGTTTCTGTATTTATTTTTCCGATAAGGGCATATTTTTTATTTTAATGTGCATATCTTAATCCTCTCAAGCTTTCTAGCTCTCAGAACTTTTCAAGGCTAAATTTAGTCGGACAGTCTTGGTAAGGCTAACATTTCAAGCCAAGGATCAGGAAATAAACCTAGCCACACCACATTGGGTGGGAATTAGGCACTATTTTTTTTTTTTTTGATTGGTAATCAAAAGGATTTCATTAATGAAAAAGGCTAAGCCCAAGTATATCGGAGGTATACTTGAGAAAACTTAGCTAGTGGTTACAAAGAAAATCATGGACACTATGTCCGTTACAAGAAATAGATCCCGTCCAAGAAAGTAAAGTCCTATAGAAGAAGATAATCAATTCCTCAAATGACCTCTCACAATCATCAAAATTTCTTACATTTCTCTTTCTGCATATGCACCAACACATACAAATAGGAACCATACGCCATATAGTCGCCACCTGTGAGTTACTCCTGAGACCTTTTTAACTAGCTAGAAAATCCATCAAGTGAAGAGGCATGACTCATGATAAGCCAAGCCTTGAGAAAAACTCATCCCACATCTTCTTGGCCACCTCACAGTGGAGGAGTAAATGATCTACAGATTCCCCATATTTTTGCACATACAGCACCAGTCTATCACAACTATACGGCGTTTCCTCATGTTGTCTATTGTAAGGATCTTGTTCAGAGAAACTGTCCACTCAAAAAAAGCTGCTCTCGAAGAAGCTTTCGTCTGCCAAATACTGTTCCATGGGAATCTGAGTAATCCAGGCCTAGACAGGACTTGTTAGAATGAGCTAACTGAAAAGATACATTTTTTAGAGTGTTTCCATTGCAACTTATCCCCTGTGCTGCCGGGGATGTTGAAAGAGTATAATAACACAAAAAATTCCAAAATAGTCTCCATCTCCCAGTCTTGGACATCCTTTACAAACTCAATATTCCATTGAGGGGTACCATGTGAAAGAACTACAAGATCTGCAATCGACACTTCCTTTTCTCTTGCGAGATCAAAAATAGTGGGGAAGGAGTCTTTGAGGCTAGTGGTGCCTCCACTCCAGTTATCATACCAAAATCCGCTGTGACCCGTCCCCTACCACAAGATATTCCTGACTTCTAAAAGACTCCCAATGTTTCCTTATGAACTTCCACAAACCTACCCCATGTCTGCCTTGAACCTCGTTCAAACACCAACCACCCCAGGACACTCTGTATTTTGAATCTATAACTAACTTCCAAAGTGCCTCTCCTTCGTTTTGGTACCTCCATAACCATTTTCCCAACAGAACTTGATTGAATTTCACCAAGTGACGAATCCCCAAGCCTCCCCCTAATATTGGAGTGCACACTGTTGGCCAATTGACCAAATGAAATTTAAATTCCTCTCCCATTCCACTCCACAGGAAATCTCTTTGTAACCTCTCAATACAATTAGCTACCTTTGTGGGGAGAGGGAATAAAGCGAGATAGTAGGTGGGAAGGTTTGAGAGGGTGCTCTTAATCAGCGTCAATTTTCCCCCTTTAGATAAATACAACCTCTTCCAAGTGGCCAATCTACGCTCTACCTTTTCAATCACCCCATTCCAAATCCTTTCGGATTTAAAGGAGGCTCCCAATGGTGAACCAAGATAGGTGAGGGGTAATGAGGATACCTGGCAGCCCAAGTAAGTAGCTAAAAATTCTGCATTCTGAACATCTCTCACAGGTACTAATGTAGACTTTGAGAGATTGACTCTTAGACCTGATGCGACTTCGAAGCATAGTAGAAGCCCCCTCAAGGCTTGAATCTGTCCGCGGTGTGCGTCACAAAAGATAAGAGTGTCATCCGCAACTAGTAGGTGAGTGATGGAAAGAACACCATTCCCAACCATAAAACCCTGAAGTAACCCCCGTATTCACCAATCTCTCAATCATCTTACTTAGGGCTTCCATAATAATTAAGGGGAGAAGCGGAGATAATGGGTCACCCTGTCTCAAACCATGGGAGGAAGTGAAAAAACCCACTGGCGAGCCATTTACCAAGATAGAAAACCCGGCTGTTGAGATACAAAATTCTACCCAACTATGCCATTTCTCCCCAAAACCGCATTTTGAAAGGAGACCTAACAGAAAAAGCCAATTGACATGGTTGTACGCTTTTTCCATGTCCAATTTACAAATTAACCCGGGTTCACGAGATTTGAGGCGTCCATCGAAAATTTCATTCGCAATGAGCACCGAATCTAGGATTTGTCTGCCTTTGACAAAAGTATTTTGGGGCTTCGAAATAAGCTTTTCTACCACCCCACTCAACCGGTTTGCAAGCATTTTGGATAGAATTTTGTACGCCTCGTTTACAAGACTAATGTGGCGATAGTCCCTAGAGTCCAAAGACCCCATCTTTTTAGGAATGAGAGCTAAAAAGGTGGTATTAATGCTCTTTTCAAACCTTGAACTGGCATGAAAGTCATTAAAGACTTGCATGAGGTCCTCCTTAATCACCTCCCAACAAGTTTGAAAAAAACCTATAGAAAATCCATTTGGGCCAGGGGCCTTGTCGCTAGTCATGCCTCTAATTACTTTGCACACCTCTTCTTCAGTAAACTGCCTTTCTAACCAACTTGCAGACTGAGGATCTAAGACTGAGAAAGATAGACCATCCACCTTTGGATGCCAACTGTGCTCTTCAGATAAGAGTTGTTGATAATACTGTTCCAAATGGTTCTTGATAGCTGATTGATCCGTTGAAGCTACCTCATCTATCATCAAAGTGTCTAGAGTATTGTACCTCCCATGATAATTAGCCACTCTATGGAAGAATTTTGTGCATTTATCCCCCTTCTTAAGCCAAAGTGCCATTGATTTCTGACGCCATGAGATCTCCTCCAATAGTGTAACTCTTTTGAGTTCAGCAATAACTTGATTCTTGAGAGTTGTTTCTGTTATAGAAAGAGTTCTAGCTTCCTCTTCACCCTCCATTGCTTGAAGTTCCTCCATTAGTGAGCGTCTCTGCTGATACACATTGCCAAAGACTTGTTCATTCCATTGCTTTAAATCTTGCTTTAGGGCTTTCAGTTTCTTTGTCATAATGTAGCTAGGATGTCCTTCAAAGTTATAGGAGGTCCACCATTCTCTAACTCTGTCAGCAAAACCATCAGACTTAAGCCACATTTTTTCAAATTTATAATACCTTCTACCACCTTAGATCCCTCCACAATCAAGGATGATTGGAAAGTGATCAGAACATAAGCGGGGCAGTCTTTTTTGTACAACCTCCGGAAAGTGTGATTCCCACTCAAGGGAAATAAAAAACCCGTCAATACGCGACCAAGAGGGACATTCACAGTTATTAGACCACGTAAATGTACCTCCCATTAACGGGATATTCATGAGTTCCTGTTCTGCAATGAAATCAGAAAATTCTCTCATAGGTGGCGAAATGTTAGAGGCACCCGACCTTGCACTTGGGAAGCGAGTTACATTAAAGTCACCCCCAATACAACTGGGTAACTCTCACCAAGTAAGAAAGCCAGCCAACGCGTCCCACAAAAGTCTTCTTTCCATATCTATCCATAGACACCAGCAAAAGCCCACTTAAAATTATCTTCCAAGTTCACAAAGGAGCATGCAACAGTAAAATCACCCACACATTCCTTCACCCTTTCAACCACCATTGTATCAAACATAATTAAGACGCTCCTAGAGGCACCTCTTGTAGGAAGGTAAAACCACCCAACATATTGTCCTCTCCGTAGACTACGAACTAGTTGGATAGTTATCAACTCTAGTTTGGTTTGTTAGTAAACAAATAACATTACCCTTCCATTGTCTCAATAGATTCCTCACTTGGAGCCACTTATTAAGGTCATGCAGCCCCTTTACATTCCAAGAAATAATTTTTGGCTTCATTGACCAATTGTCTTGCCACTTCCTTTGACCGCTCCCAACTAGAGCTCTTATCTCCTCCATCATCATCATATCCCAAGTCTATCTCTTGAGTTCACGATCCTTCTTCTTCGCCGACTGAGTAGACTGTTCAGATTTTGACTGTGTGTAAGTAGCCTCAGTAGCAATGAGAAGTGCCAGGAATTTTGCTTCAAAGCCCGTATAAGAAATTCCAATAATATTTTTTATACTCCAAGCTATCTGAATCACCCAAGTAGATTCCTTAAGATTGAGAGAGTCAATAGGAGTGGGGTTATCGGGCTCAAATAAAACTAGAGCCCCTTCTTCACTTTTGGACACAATACCCAGACCAGAAGCTGAAGCAGAGGACAACCCACCAGTTGCCGACGCATCAGGGACCACACCAGCGAGACACTCCCTCTTCGAGAGCCTCATTCTCCCAGAGAGGTGACTGCGCCGGCACCCCAGGGAGATCTTCTGACGCCGGCGACTTAGTCTGTGCCAGAGAGAGGTCTATCGGAGTACCTACTGACGACTTAGCGACGGACACAACGAAAGAGTCTCCTACTTCACAAGCCTTGACGTTCTCCAGGAGAAGAGGCTGTGCCGGTACATCAAGGAGGTCGTCTGGATCCTGCGACTTATTCTGTATAGGATGGGGGTCCATCGGAGTACCTATCGGCGGCGTTGAAGCTTCACTCATGCACGGCTCCAAGATATCGGGTATGGCCCAATCTTTTGCCATCTAGACCCTCTCTGGGCCCCAATCTTGGTCCAACCCATTATAGTTAAGCCCAGACAAAGCAAACGCTTTAGAGATCCCAGCCTTATTTAGGCCCAAAGGAGAGGAGACATGGCCTAGACCCAAACTCGAATCAGCAAGCCCCTTACCCTTAATGCAGCGTTTCAACCACTGCACCTTTTCAAACAGATCACCCAACTGTACTTCCATATCAACTAACGCCTACAACATGTTTTCCTCATTCATTCCCGACAAAGGATTATCAACTCCTACCCTGCTCTGAAGATTGTCTGAAGGAGAGGAGAAACCTGCTTTTGGCAAGCCTTGTTTCTCTGCCTGTTGCATTGCTTGAGGTATCTCGAGCACCTCCTTGTACAACCGAACGCTACCATGTTGCGCAGATGGGAGAGGCCGGCAAACTCCTCCTACACCTCCGGCCATTTTCATGTCGTGACCCCTTGGGATTTTACCAATAACAGGAGAAGGAGAGGATAACTCCATCAAAACTTCAACGAACCTACCCCATCATTTCCCCTGTCTCCCCTCTGGAACTATAATGAGACCCCTTCTCTGAGCATGGCCAAACTCAGACACAATGATGAACCTGCCATGGTGGTTTTGACAACTACGCACCACTAGGACCTGGTTCCCATTTCTATGAGATCTAATGAACTGAGTGAGACTCCCATGCAAAACTCGATCCTTAACAGTCGTAGTTAACCATCTCAAGGCCCCTTGATCAATGGAGATAAATTTCACCAATCAACTGCTATGTTCAATAATCTTCCACCATCTATCATTTTCTTTTTTGAACTCAAAATTCTTGTGATCAATACGGACGTGTCTAAACAACCCCATCACAGCAAAGAAAGGAACATAGAAAACTAGAACACCATTAACGATGCTCCATCAACGTTGACTCACCAGAAGGGACCAATATTTTCGCAAGATGTACGGACAGAAAATTTTCCTTACCAAAAAAATATGAAGTTCTTCATGCACTATATTAGGCACTATTTACAGGTACTAGGGTAAACTGCACATTAGTTGCTTTTCTTTCTTCGATATGCATACATGTATGTCCCTAATTATTTTAGCATGCATATCTTAATCATCTTAAGCTTTCTTGCTCCCAGGACCATTCAACTCTCAATTTAATCTGACAGTCTTGGTACGGCTAACATTTCAAGTCAAGGACCAGGAAATAAACCCGTACCCGCCAGGCTGGGTAGGGAGGGGATAGGCGCTATTTACAGGTACTGGGTCAAAATTACCTGTTAGTTTCTTTCTTCAATATTTTTGGCCAAAGAATATATTGTGCTCAAGTATTCTTCATTTTACAATACTATATTAAAGTGATTAGTTTTTCTTTTTAGCACGACTCATTATCATCAAAGTTTATATATGGCTTTTTTTCCAGGCACATGTCAACAATATGTCTTTTCTTCCTTCAAATACCAGCACTAGGGCAAATATTTAACCAAAAGAACATAAACAAAAAATAGAACAAGAAAAAGAAATTCAAAAGCCCTTTTCCTTCCTCTCTTTATGGTGTGACAGAGAGAGAGGGGGAGGGGTGGGAGCAGAAGCTTTTGTACATAAAAAAGGCCAGTCTTGAGAAATTCCCAACACATTCTCACCATGCCCCAAGTGAAACAGGCTGCCAAGCCCCAAAAATTTTATAAATATCAACACAAAAAACAGAGAAATTTTATATCCTAATATTCTTATGAGGCTAGCCCTCACTGTTAGCAGCCCAAGATCTAAATGATACGGACTAAAATGTAGAACATGGTACCGATTACACTAACAATCACAGGTCATCACTTAAGAATGCTTGCAAAAGAAAAAATAATCATGACATAAGAATATAATAAAAAACAAAAGTAAATAATAATATGCTTATCTGATTAAACAGAAATAGTAAACGAGAATGGCATACTTGTTCTACAAAGTGTGCAAGCCGGGTCTGTGCACTCAAAAATCTTTGAATGAAAGCATTAATCGTCTTTGACTGGCCAGTTGTAGTCATTCCAGCGAAGAAATGGCTTCTCAAGAATGGTAATGCCCAAAGTGAGCGTAACCCATACAAATTGGCTATATGCCTGTTAGTGTGCAACCCAAAAGAATTTACCATGTCCCTCCACCCGAGTTCAAAATCATCAACTGTCTCCAGATTATAGAGTCGAAAGAAGTCTGCCTTCCATTCATTGTACCGTTCTCCCAGTACAGCATTGAACCAGGATGGAAACTTTGCCACAATCATCCATATGCAAAGAGCATGCTTAGTTGTAGTCAATTCCATGCTTATTGCTTCTTTGAGACACATATTTTGATCAGTTAAAATTGTTTGTGGAGCCTTCCCATTCATGAACCCCAAGAATGCCTTCCATAAGTACAATACAAAACAAAAATGCCTATATCAAATTGAGAGCAGTGTAGCCTTTTAGAAAAAAAAATACGTGTGAATGTGAATAGATTATTCATAACCAGACGAGAGTCCTAAATAAACTTTTTTGGAATGGCCGTAGTTTTGAAGATGGAGAACACTTGTTGGGAGAGGTTAGAGACTTTTTCTTCCATACAATATTTCTTTGGGCATCTGCTAATGCACTTGATGGGGCTTGTTTTCATGATTTCATTATTGCCTTTTCTATTTCCTAACTTGTAACTAGGTGTTCTCTCTTATATACTCCTTGTGTACTTGGGCTAAGCCAATTACTTGGTTTAATAAATTTATTTTTACCTATAGAAAAAAAAAAATCCTGAACAATACCGGGAGGTGCTCCATCTGCATTTACAGGGGAAAAAGAGAGCCTGATCTCATACAAATTTACTACTACAAATCTGACATGTACATTCTCAGTGAAAATCTGGCCTGCTTCCAACATTTAAGGTTGTAACATCGAGAATATTTACCCCCCAATTAACATATTCCCTCATTTGAAACTGAATCACTTAACCAACATTATTTTGGGTAAGATCCAGAACCTGACGGGCCAATGATATCTAATCACCTACCACATTAACTACTCCCACATGCTATCTTAACATCCGCCTATATAATTTTCAATGCCTATGTTTCTATGCATCAATGAGTCTCTTGCTTTTGTTTATGTCACATAAGAGAAAAGAAATTAAGTGAGTTGTCTGATTCAGATTAATAGCAGTCAAATGTACAATATAATTTGACAGAATAGTTGGATGAAGAAAAACAATTATTTTTCATGCCATTACCTTCAATGCCCACGAAAACGACCTCAGATTTTCCTCATGCAAAAGGACACAGCCAAAGAAGCAAGGCATACCGTAATTATTCATTCCGACCCAAATCCCCAGAGGCATGTCAAATGCAGTCAGACGATGTGTTGTATCAAACACAACCGCATCACCAAATATCTCATATGAATGGACTGATGATGCATATGACCATGCAATATTCTCTAACCTGTGGTTTGAATCAAGTGTATACTCAAATCTGAAGTCGGGGTCTTTCTCCTTAATGTTTCTGCACATTCTTAACAAGTCTATGCTCTCCTCTTCTGGATCTAATTTCCTAAACGATTGGAGTAAATTCCTCACATCCTTTTCAGTGAAGGGTAAATATCCAGGCTCTACACACTTCTCAAGCTCCATAAGTCTCATCATCTGGTGCACAGAGATTCCTGTTTTGGCAAACATAAGGATTCTGCCCTTGTCTGTATCTGATATGGTCCGGTATGCAGGAAGGAAACGGACTTGATTTGGTTCTAAGAGCTCATGATTATGGTGATTTGCAAAACCTGTGACACGCCATTCTGCTACCCCTAATTCAGTTGTCTTGCTTATCCGCAAGTATGCTTGACATCCACACCTTGAGGATTTACGGTTTCTTTGAGGTTTACTTTCACTTGAGGTTTTAATAGGGGTGTTGCCAGCACGGTGGCACACAAAGTAGCGTCTCGTAAGTCCTTTGCCAATCCCATCCTTTCCCTCTGTACGGTGGCGCCGGATTGAGAAGCCACATCGCTTTGCAAATTCACTATAAAATTCATAAGCAGCATCATGAGTAGCAAATCTTTGCCCGATGAATGGAATTGCATCATTAGTGGTTTCTAAGGAAAGCCTGGTTTCATCAGGTGATTCCTCTGTGCTACTGGTATCATCCAGGGACAAAGATCTTTGATCTGAGGGATCATCATACACCACCAACATCGGTCCAGCCTCTTCAGACATGCTTTCTCATTAACCCACTCAAGGCCAACCTAAGGCCCTATGTCTATAAAAAAAAATAAAAAAATAAAGAAAAGAAAGAAAAACCATTAGGGGACTAAGCCCCAACAGATGGAATATATTTTTTCACAATAGATTAAAAAAAATTACGAAAGGGGCAAAAAATTAATTTAATTTCATAACAAATTAAACGGACACAATTGTAAATGTAAGAATTAAATGCCAACTAGTCTAATTGCTGGTCAAAACTTAGCACAAAGCAAAATAATAGAAAAAATAGCACCCATGGGAGAAATTAGTTAATAATCAACTCAAATATCATTCTCGAATACACAAAATTTGTAGATTCCATAAAAATGTATAAGAAAAAAGTTAGCAAAATTAATGTTGCTTATATGATTTTACATAAATATGAAAAAAGGTTTCATACAGCTCCTGAAATGATTTTACAGGAATTTCCCAAGAAGCTTAGATGGGTCCTTGATTATCAAAATTTGAAAATCTTGGTAAATGTTACCATATAGCTAGGGTTTAATTCAATTCAAACTCCCCCTTACAGTTAAATGTTGGAATTTGGAAAGAATGGCCATAATACAAAACGATCATTACGAATGCAATTCCTGTGTTTTAATTTATGTTCAATTCTATCTCAAAAATTTTGTTGCATGTCCAGTTTTTCTCAAGAAAACACTTAACGCAGTTCAAATGCATGATTATCCGTCCCAAAATACAAAACCAGTGTCAAATCTTTTTTCACGTTTCCTCGTATTTGATTAGATCACATCACTAGCTCTTTTTTTCACAGGCATTGTTTTATTTTGCATAATCTCTACCAGTCAATGAAAGTCTTACAAAGTGCAAACCATTTTCTAATTCTGTGATAAAATCCAATCATATTCATCCAAAGCACCATACACCCAGATTATATTCCTCCAAACAACCTCGGAATCTCAATCACTTTAGGCTTCTTTCCCTGCTTATGATTTCATTACAAACAACTACACATTTATAGACAACCACATGCTTTGCATATATAGACAGCTCAATTCAATCGCATTTCCAAACATATTGCAAAATATAGGACAGTCCATTATCGAAATATGGAAAAATTCACAATGGGTTTTTGTCGTTGGGCACGATTAAATCACTCGAACACGATTCCTTTATTTAAGAGTCACTGTCTGCACGTTTTACTACAGATTATAAATAATGAAAATTCCATACAGAGAGAGAGAGAGAGGGAGGGTACCATTCATGTCAAGGATTCTATGTGTAGATTGAGAAGCCGGGTGTTTTCGGGGACTTGCCCTAAAATGCGCTGGGTGGTGACGGGAGCCTTTATATACTCCGTGCGCACTTTACTATCTGACGCCTTCTTTGTTCCCAAACAGTGCTCTTGTTCAATTTTAGGACTTAAAAATACGCATGCCCAAACACGCGAATTGTTATTATTATTGCTTTCTACAGTGTTTTAAAAACTGAAAGGTTGTGAGACGCCAATTTATCTAACATTTCTTTTTAATCTGGGTTGTATGATTATGATTAAAAAGATATCAGATTTTTTAAAGTACTGGACTAAAGTCATTACTTTTATACATCT
Source organism: Platycarya strobilacea (assembly GCA_036898215.1). Classification (NCBI taxonomy): domain Eukaryota; kingdom Viridiplantae; phylum Streptophyta; class Magnoliopsida; order Fagales; family Juglandaceae; genus Platycarya; species Platycarya strobilacea. The sequence continues at coordinate 262,003 of CM072557.1, read as the reverse complement.
TGTTTACATATCTCTTGGACCATCAATTAAAAGATAAGGGTAAAAGAATACGTTTTCTAACTTTAAAAACATCGGTTTGTCTAACTGAAATACAATCAACAATTCTTTGATATATTTCAAATCGGATTTGTTGTTGTTTGGTATAAAAGTAGTCTAATTTTGAAATTTCAATTTTGACATACATATCAACAACAAATTATTGAAACAAACAGTTAGATAGTAAGATGATAGATTTGTCGTTTGTCCTCATTTGCAACTTGTAGCAGTAATATTCACAGGCATAAGATAAATGGTTTTTTTCTTGTTTTGTTCAAAGTTGTCCAAGCAAAATGACATATTAGGAAGTTGAAAATTCGAAGGTTAAAGTTTCAAGGATCCAAAGAAGCAGAATTTTTCTGACCTTGTTGCTCTCTACCAAGTAATTGATCTGTTGATATTGAATGTCCAAAATTAATTGATGACATTGTTTGAGTATGTGAAGATGTCGATCCTTTCTTGACTCTTTGTATACCTTGATGCTAACCAATATTTCTGAAAGGAAATAATAATGGATATTGCAAAAGATCGTAGCAACCAAAATAGTATGGAACTATATGACTGCCACCTGAATAGTTGAAAACGATAATATATCGACTTCTTAAAGGGCTAGAGTCATCACTCTCAATCCAAATAGCTGCAATTTGCTATGATGATGATGCATTAAAAATACATTAACCTAGATTGATATCAAATTTGATTTGGATTTCATATTTATCTAGATTAGGCACATCACCAAGGCTTCTAAAAAAGTGGGAATATGAATTAACTTCAATAATAATCATGAGTTTAGTAACAATTGAAGGATCCAATCTTCCTGAATCGTAAACTTATTTTTTTAATTTATGTTTAGTGTCATAAAAATATAATTGCAGATAAGCAGGATATTTATCAAGAGAGAGCAACTGATTAATGAAATGATAGACCTGTCTTTGAGCCCATAATGTATAGATTTATTTATTCTTTCTAAATAAATCTTTATTAAATTTTACACCAAATTATGTAAATGCAAATTTATTATTATATGTGTGCAAATAGTTGTGAAAGTTGGTAGATTCAACTGATTCTGAAGTAAATAAGTGATAAATTGGATCTAGAACATGATTTGGAATCAAAGAAATAGTGCCATCAGCATAACAAAAACTTTTTGTTTCATGATGGAATCTTGTTGCTCCACAATATTTACAAGATGGTATTAATGACAAAAAATTTGCTTCAAACGGTATACTTTATAGTATTTGTCTAAAGCAGGCGGATTGTTGAAGTTGTTTCCCTATGACAAAAGGCAAACATATATGATATAAAGAGAACAAATTTTTAGGTGTTTCAAATGATTATATCTAGAACATTGTCAATGGAAATATAATAAACCAATAAAAAGGGATGAACAATTGTGATCGATTTGTAGGCTTCTTCTTTATCTCGAGAAGGTGTTGATATCGTTGTCTGGTAATTGAGTTGGTCATGAATAGGATACGCATTCTATCGAACAAGACAACACCTTATCAAGTCAATTTGTATCTAATGGTTTAACATATGCGTTACTGATATAGTATGATTGAAAGATATTCAACGTGTGATCGAGCAAGCCTATATCCTAGTCAAACATGGTAGCTTGTATCTGATTGCCCTGTAAAAGATGATAATATTTTTTATAAGATAATGGTGTAGTTTATAGAGCAAGTTACATATAGCTAATAAAAATTGTAGCAACATAAAATTGCAACCATGAAAAAAGTAATTTTAAATCACTATATCACAGAAAAAAATGTAGGGCATATACAAATTTGCTATTTATAAATATGAATTATAATATTTATAATACCTTTGGATTAATCAAAATTAGTTTTTGATTGGTGAATTTTGTTCAATTTGTTTAGGTGCTTTTTCAGCCACAATCATTTTAATTTTCCAATTTCGCTTATTTGAAGTGACATCTTTGATCGATGTGTAAACAATATACGACATTTTGGAGGTTAGTCATATATAAGGAACCTAAACATATTAGAAACTATAATTTACAACATTTGTAAGATTTATGCAATAAATGATTCAAAATATTAAAAATGTATATAAAAGAAAATTGATAAAAATGATTTGCATTTTCTAGGATAATCATGCAGATTATAAGGAATTAAAATGTATATAATAGAATGACATTACCTTTCTAATTCTTTCATGAATATGCAAGCGTTAAAAAGTATTTATAGACAATATTTTTTGTATAACATTCTTCAGCATTTTTGTTTAAGACTAGCCTTATTAGAATTTTATTGATGTAACATTTTTAGCTTTTGATAATGCTACATATAATTGGCCATGACAGAATACTGGTTGAGGCAAATAGATGCCGACAAATTCTAATGTTTGGGCTTGAGCTTTATTTATTATCATTGCGAAGAATAATTTGATAGGAAATTGTGTTCACTTGAATGAAAACCCATCATTTTCTTTCGTAGTTGCAAGAAATGAATTTTGATATAAAAACTTGTTTCTCATTGTGGTGATCAACAACAATTTCTGCATTAATAATATTGTGATCAAATTTTCAACAAATAAGACGTGGTCTATTGCACAATCCTTCCGAAGAATCATATTTCTTAGCAATATGATAGGACAATTTTTTTAAGCAACAATACATGAGGTGTAAAGCTATTTGGAATTAAAATGTTTAAGAAGTCCTCCACCTTGTTCAAATTTCTCTGTTGTTTCATCAAAACTATAATATCGTATAATTTCACCAGAAAATCTCTTAATGAACAAAACATTTATTTCGTTAACAGAATTATTTTTTGGTGTCAAAATAGCTCGAATTATCATTTCTAAGAAGCTTTCTGAATAGTTATGAATATTTTCAAATATCGCATCCAACAAATTATTCAAAAAATCAACCTCATTTTCATAAATAATAAGCATGCAATATGGAATTCTTATATTTTTTTCAATTGTGATTGGCATGATTCCATTGCCAACTTAAAGCAAATCATTTGAGAAAGTTGAGTTTAATCTTGCTCGCGTATTTTCTGTTAATTCAATTTTAGTGAATGCAGGCCATAGGTATGAGGAAGCTAAGCTGACATCAATTTGTTGTTGTTGTCTTGTACATTTTTTAACCACGGGCAAAACTTGGCGAAAATTGTCATAAAATACAATGACCTTGCCACCGAATGGTAATTTTAAATCATTGATATCTTGTAACATTTTAGCCATTGCTTCTATAGATTTTTTTTTTTTATAGATATAGGTGTCTTATCCCATATGATCAATCTTGCAAGACCAATTTGTTTGTTAATACTGTATGTACTATTATTATCAGGATCCGGTAGAAGATTGAATCTTGAATGCACTGTCTGACCTCCTTGCAAAATAAATACAGTAACTGTCACGCCCCGATTTTTCGCATCGATTACAACGTAAAACGACGCATCCGGACAAGCAACACAAGGCTACTTATCCTACGTAAATATAAAAGGGAGCATGCATGCATCTAAGCTTACTAATGAAATGCAATGCTGAACGCAGCTGGAAGAAGTAAATTCCCAATATGAGCAAAGAGATCTAACTCTCGCATCAATAGACCACATGGCATTCTATAATTACACTTCTCATAACATTGTATTTACAACAATATTCTGTATTTATTCTTACATAACCCAGTTAGTTTTCTCTAAACAAAAACTCATATCCTACCATCATCCAGTACTTTTACTTCTTCACTTGATTACGTACGCGGGGTCATCTCCACCGGAGAGGAGCATTCCATAGGACCCTCAGGGTACCTCAGAATCTCCCGTGCTGACCGAGTCTCAATGCAACTATCTATCCCTGCAACAACATCTATCATTCCATAAGGAATGATAGATAAAAATGGATAAACATAAAAGAGTGAGATTTACTAGAAATCTCAGTAAGTACACAGTTAACGAAATAAAGCATAGATAACCTCAACTATCATCATACATAACCATACTCACCAACATATCACTTATAAGCATACCTAATGGAACTCCACAAGTCAATTACCCATCTTACCATACAAACTTAAATCTTAGCTAGACCCATCATCACATACAACCTTAGATCTTAGCTAGACCCATCATCACATACAACCTTAGATCTTAGCTAGACCCATCATCACATACACTTATACTTTTCACTTTATTTCTTAACCCCATAGATTTCTTTTATTTCTTATCCACGATGGGCGTTACGTCTCGCCGTCCCCATCGGGTCTTACTTATCACATAACCTCGACAGGCGTTACGTATCGCCGTCCCTGTCGGCACGTCAGTCATACGGGCGTTACGTATCGCCTTCCCCGTCATGACGTGACTAACTCATTAATCATACACTCATCAATCATCCGGGCGTTACGTATCGCCGTCCCCGTTATGATGAGTCTCGTGTCAATCATCCGGGCGTTACGTCTCGCCGTCCCCGTTATGACACGGAACATATTATTATATCACGGCAGGCGTTACGTATCGCCGTCCCTGCCGGCACGTCAGTCATACGGGCGTTACGTATCGCCGTCCCCGTCATGACGTGACTAACTCATTAATCATACACTCATCAATCATCCGGGCGTTACGTATCGCCGTCCCCGTTATGATGAGTCTCGTGTCAATCATCCGGGCGTTACGTCTCGCCGTCCCCGTTATGACACGGAACATATTATTATATCACGGCAGGCGTTACGTATCGCCGTCCCTGCCGGCACGTCAGTCATACGGGCGTTACGTATCGTCGTCCCCGTCATGACGTGACTAACTCATTATCATACACTCATCAATCATCCGGGCGTTACGTATCGCCGTCCCCGTTATGATGAGTCTAGTGTCAATCATCCGGGCGTTACGTCTCGCCGTCCCCGTTATGACACAAAACATATACACATAGTACTGCGGGCATTACGTCTCGCCGTCCCCGCAAGGATCAATCACACGGGCGTTACGTCTCGCCGTCCCCGTGAAGATCACAATTTCATATCACGACAGGCGTTACGTATCGCCGTCCCTGTCGGCACGTCAGTCATACGGGCGTTACGTATCGCCGTCCCCGTCATGACGTGACTAACTTATCAATCATACTCATCAATCATCCGGGCGTTACGTATCGCCGTCCCCGTTATGATGAGTCTCGTGTCAATCGTCCGGGCGTTACGTATCGCCGTCCCCGTCATGACACGGAACATATTTTTTTTATAAATTGTTTTCTTTCTTTTTGTTTCTCTCTTATTCATATGAGTTATTTTCACCTATAACTCTACCCATTTGAAACACCACTGCTATTCTAAGAAAACCCTAAATCTAAGCAAAACAGGGTATCTCGCTCGAGCGGGTGTCGAGCGAGTGTCGAGCGAAGTCACGGGTTGGAACTCGCTCGAGCGGGTATCAAGCGACAGTCGAGCGAGATCACGGCTCATGGGGTTTTTCAACCCAAACCAAGCAATCTTTTCATACCAACCTTATTTTTACTCATTAGAACATAATTCTAGGTCCTTACAATTTTCCTAACATTTTACAATCACCAAATCATATCCAAAACACTATAGATTCCAAACACATCATTCAAGCCTAATTCAAGCTCCAACCAACAACAAACTAAATTCCATCAATAATCTACTTAATCTATGCTAAGATTAAGTTAAATTGTATACTTACAAGTTTCTCCAAAGCTTGGTTGAATGATCCAACTAGTCCTTGCAACATTCCTCCTCAAAGCACCCACTTAGCTCACTTAGGAGAAGTTTGGAGGTTCAAGGGTTGGGGAAGCTTTTTCTTTGGCTTTCTCTTCAAGTGGACGTGACTTCCTCCTCCCAAAAGGTCTCCTATGATCTGAAGATGGTTATATATATATATAGAAATAGGTGGCTTGGAGAAGAAGAGAAGGAAAACAAACTAAGGCCCTTAGTTAGCTCAAACCGTGTAAGGGGTATGGTGAGTTGTCCAGCTTTGCCTAATCCAATGATCATCCATATCTCTCAAGATCTCCAATGATTTCCATCCTATGGCTATGCTTCTTCCTCATCTAAAATTATCTTAGATCAATGGCCCCAAATAATCACCAAATATAGATATAAAAGTAAGCTTCCAAAAAGTCTAAAATACCCAAGATAAGCTTAGCTGGCCATTGGCCTTCCTTGCATCCTCAAGGCTTCTAGAACATTTTCTCCCTCTTTGGCCACACGTCCAAGACTCCCTTAGCACCCTTAGAGTGGCTGGAAAATATCTCATTACCTAATTCCCAAGGTTTGGTCACCACTTGGTTGGAAACAAAGGGGATAGTTGACTGTTTTGGCTAATCAGATTAGTCCTTCCCTCTTGTTTGGTTCTAAGCTAATTATTCTTCTAGAAGCTCTCTCTCCACCTAACACATGCTCTCATACATGTATCTAGCAGATAACCATGAGGAGAACCAATCAAATTCGAACATCTAAGGTGAGGTGGTGAAGTGATTCATTTTCGGGCTCCAGTTTGCACTTAAAACAGATCAGTCCCATTCCAGCCCAATTAATCCATTGATAAACTTCGATTATATAAAACCTCCAATCATAAAAGTTATAGATCTATGTCTTAAGGTTCTATAGGAACTGGAATCACTTCATTTGGAGTTCGTATGACCAAGTTATGATTTTTCTAATAAAACTCGACAGATAAACCCGAGAACACCAATCCGGGTACACCAAATGTTGGATGGATGATTCCTCTTATTTCACACGAAATTCACTAAATAAAATCTCCTCATTTTCCACATCTCTACACACTTGTCCAGATCTTAGGATAATTGAGAAAATAATCCAATGGCTTAATCTTATCCAATGTTCTTAGTCAACTTCAAGTCAATGCTCATCTATCTCCAATTCAGACCTGATACTTCAATCTCCATTTCTTAGCTTTCCATAGCCTCTTGAATCACTGCAATCCGACACCAAATGAGCAAGTTATGACCATTCTACTAAAAGACGTCTGTCTGTCCCTGTATTTCGCTCGAGCCAGACATCAAGCGAGAGTTGAGCGAGATCTCAGGTCTAGGCACTTTTTCCACCTTAACACAAGTCACATTTATACCCAACCTTATTCCCAACCTTTCAATATAAAAATCCTATACATATATCCCAAAATTCCTAAAAATAGTCTTGGAGAGACATAATCATCCCACACATGAAAATTAAGCGGATATCCAAAAATCCGGGTTGTCACAGTAACACTAGATAATACAGTTGCAAGTGCAATTAATTGTTTTAATCTAACTGAAGTAATGAGTGCCTTATATAGATATGTCTTTCCTATGCCACCTAGGCCATCGACAAAAAATACAACAGGCTGATTTGTGAAGACTTTTTCTAAGATGGAATCATATGCATTTTGTTGTTAGTGATTAAGATCTATTGAAGCAAATAGATCTTCTTCCGGAATTACCACTGCTGATTCATCATTAATTTTTCTAGATCCAGTTTGATCGTCATCAAAATAAACATTCCCATCTATCAAATTAAATGTGTTGATATTCTTTTCCATAGATTCAAAAATGGAAGCAATATTTTGCAAAACTTTAGCTCTGATTTTTGCTGAATTTGTAATATCTTGTTGAAAATCTATTGACATATCTTTTTCAAAGCGATTCCAAGATTTTCTTAAATATGTTGGGTTACAATAAATAAGGATTGTTGCAAATAACCACCTCAAATTGTATGTTGTTTCATACAAAAATGCTTCTTCCAAAGAATCTTCTAAACTACTATCTTTTTGTAATAGACCATCCAAGGTAGCTGCTTCACGAAATGTTGTTACCACCATACCATTGACTGTTTTGAGGTGATCAAATGAGAAATGACCTCTTGTATCAAACGGACTATAACACTTTGTAATAAGATCCGCAAATAATATATTTCTCTTTCAAATGGGCTTGCTGCGACAATTTTGCCTATAACACTTTGCTTCTTTCTAGAACTTCATATATTGTATTGTTGACTCTAAACAAAAGTTCTAGAAAAATCTTTATATAAGAACGTTCGTGTAGTTTCATTTATTTGGTTTGTTGAAAAAAATTCTATCAACATCGATTTTGTAGAGCGATTAGAGGTCTGAATATTGGTCAAATCTTCATGAGGACAAAAAGCCATAAATGTTGATTTTCAAGATGTAAATGCAAATTATACACAGATGGATACATTTCTTTAAGAATAAAACCATATATTCTCCATATAGCTTCAGGTGGAGAAATCCATCGAGCTTATTGAAACTGCTGAATCTCATCTGTCTCATGAGTAATATATTTTAAAACCAAATTAAACGCAATATGATCATGGCCTTTATAGATGTACTTATAAAGGTATTTCATAGTTTTGATTATAAAACAAATCTCTACATTAATATGACAGTCTAATTTTTCAAGAAGATATAAATTATATGGAACCACCCAATAATTGTCCAAGTTTTTACCCTTAACTCTGGCAATAACTCCATTGTTGCATCGTCTATACTGTGGGAAACAGTCAACTCCAATAATTGTATTGGATGCAAAGTTTTTTGGATAATAGTTTTTACAATAATAATTTTTTTCATACAAACATTGGTTGGATTTAATGTTCTACAAGGGTCGTGCATCATATGCTTCATAACTGCTCTGTATAAATGCAGATTTTCATTTAATCAGGCATTTTTGTAAAGACAATCTTATCAATAGCTGCAAGAGTATGAATTTTTCAATCTCTTTGCAATATAATTAAGAAATGAGTTTGTGGTAGCCATCTTTTCTGATGTTCAATTACATAAGCATAGGTCGAATCTTTTCAAAGACTTGTCATTTCAATAAATCATCATTCAAGTCCTCTAATTTTGTTCTAAAAATGCGGGCAATTAAATCAGGTCGATTTTGTGTTTGTTCTTGTGGTGTCAATTTATCTAAGATTTCTTTCCAACCTGGATTGCAGGTCATGGTTAGAAAGATATCAAGTTTTTCAAAGTGTTGAACTAAAGTCATTGCTTCCACATATCTTTTTTGCATATCTCTTGAGTCACAAATAAAAAGATGAGGGTAAAATAATGCGTTTCCCAACTTTAGAAACATCAGTTTGTCCAACTGAAATACAATCAACAATTCTTTGATATATTTCGGATAGAATTTGTTGTTGTTTGATACGAAAGTAGTCTAATCTTGAAGTTTCAATTTTGACATACACATCAACAGCAAATTGTTGAAACAAACGGCAAAATAGTAAGATAATAAATTTGTCGTTTGTTCTGATTTGCAACTTGTAGCAATAATTCACAGGCATGAGACAGATTATTCTTTTTTTGTTTTGTTCAAAGTTGTACAAGCGAAAGGACTGAATAGAAAGTTGCAAATTTGAATGTTAAAGTTTCAACAATCCAAAGAAGCAGACTTTTTCTGACCTTGTTGCTCTTTGCTAAGTGATTGATCTGCTGATATTGAATGTTCATAATTAATTGATGATATTGTTCGAGTATGTGAAGATGTCGATCCTTTCTTGACTCTTTGTATGCCTTGATGCCAACTAATATTTTCAAAAAGAAATAATAAAGGATATTACAAAAAATCGTATCAACCAAAATAGTATGGAACTATATGATTGCCTCCTAAATGATTGGAAACGATAATATCTCGTCTTCTTAAAGGGATAGAGTCATCACTCTCAGTCTAAATAGCTACAACTAGTGATGATGGTGGTACATTAAAAACACGTTGATCTAGATTGACATCCGATTTGATTTAGATTTTGCATTTATCTAGATTAGGCACATCACCAAGATTTCTAAAAAAACGTAAAAATGGATTAACTTCAAGAATAACCATGCGTTTGATAATAATTGAAGAATCCAATCTTCTTAAGTCGTAAACTCGATTTTCTAATTCATATTTGGTGTCATAAAAATATAATTGTAGATCAACATGATGTTCATCAAGAGAGAGCAATTGATTGATGAAATGATAAACCTATCATTGAGCCCGAAATGTATAGATTCCTTTGTTCCTTTTGCATAAATTTCTATCAAATTTCACACCAAATGATGTAAATGCAAATTTGTTATTATATATCTGTACAAAGCTATGAAAGTTGGTAGATTCAGTTGACTCTGAAGTAAATAACTGATAAAATTGATCTGGATATTATCAGGAACTAAAGAAATAGTGTCATCAGCACAACAAAAGCCTTTTGTCATGATGAAATCTTTTTGCTCCATAAAATTTACAAGATGATATTAATAATAAGAAATTTGCTTCAAGCGGTATACTTTGTAATATTTGTCTAAAGCAGGTGGATCGTTGAAGCTGCTTCCCTATGGCAAAAGGCAAACATACATGACATAAGGAGAACAATTTTTTAGGTGTTTCAAATGACTACATCTAGAGTATTATCAATAGAAATATAATAAATCAATAAAAATTGATGGACAATTGTGATCGATTTGTACACTTCTTATTTGACTCGAGAAGATGTTGATATCGTTGTCTGGTAATTGAGTTGGTCATGAATAGGATATGCAGTCTATTGAACAAGACAACACTTCATCAAGTCAATTTGTACTCATATTGAGTTAAACAAATAGAAGAGTTAATTGGAAATAAAGCGAAGAATAAAAGATATACAATACATATGTTTATCCTGAATCTACTCAAAACTGCTTAAATTTTGTACATTCGTAGTCCTTATTATAGATGCTAAAAAATTTGCATAACTACTTGGTTGTGACAAATGCATCTACCAGATAATTAATAGTAGAAATATCAACATCAACAGAAAAATCAATTTTTTTTGTAAAGGAAATCTCACCCGTTTGAACATGATTGTTAGGAACGAACTGTACTCTGGCTGCCTCCATTGCAAAGGATCCCACAAAGAAGCGAAAAATCAATTGACAATCTGTACTCTGCAAGTAAACTGCACGAGGTAGGAGTGGAGTTTAAGGTGGGTTTATCCAAATACTTATTTGACTTGGAATTCAAAAATGGAGTGTTGGAACTTCTCTGCCTCAAGTTAGAAAATACCACAGAATCTCTTTATTGAAACCTCATGGCATTGGAGCATTTTTTCTATCTAAATGAGGCATATGTGACGGATTATATTATCCTTCTGGATCACCTATCAACACTCCCAAAGATGTGGATTTGCTTGTTCAAAAGGGTATCATTGTTAATTGGATAGGCGAAAGCAATGCGATGGCATCCTTGATTAACAATCTGGGCAGCGGCATCGTATATAACGCGACCAACATCTAGTATGATAAATTTTGCAAAGATTTGAAAGCATTTTACGAGGATCCTAAGCATAGTTGGAAGGCGAGCTTGAGACATGATTATTTTGGGACACCTTTAAAAACTGCTTCAACCACTGCTGCTGTGACCTTATTGATGCTCACTCTCATATAGCGTATATGCTCTATCCTCTCACTTATGTTAGGTTGGAAAGTATATAATAAGATTGAACTAATTCATCTATTAGTATCATAATTATTACATTCATAACTAGGTGTTCATGTAGAACTATTGCTAGTCTGCTACTGCATGCATGCATGCATTGAGGTAAGACTAGTACTACTTTTGTAAGAAAATAATTTGTAATATCTTTAGGGTTTTTCTCTGATTTCTCTGAAAACAGATTGGAAAATCTTACAGATTACAATTTGGTTGTAGGAATTAATATGTAATATGTACTGTTTATCTTTTTCTAGAAATAATATCATGATAACAACTTACATATGTAAACAAGGCTATGAATAAAGATGGGAGAATAACATTCATGATGATCAGTACACTGTACACTATATATATATATATATACTAGGTGGGACTGCAACGTACAATGCACGTTTTCCTAGTTCAAAGAAAAAATGATGGAAAAAAAATTACTTTTATTGAAAAGAATAAAAATGTCATAGGACGACAAGAAAAGACATGTCTATTTATATAATGCAAAAGAGTAAAAAAGTAATCATATGTTACACAATAAGAAAGTCACTTCTATCATCTGGTTTTGAAGAATTTTCTGTAGCAAGAAAAGTCTATTCTAAGAAGTAAAGAAAAAAGAAAGTCCTAAAATAAATAAACATCATATCTAATAAATAAACATCACAAAAACAAATAAACATCACATCATTAATCCTGAAGCAATGTTAACAATCCAAAATAGTGTATCAAATATTAAATCTTAACATCTTGTCAATCAAAAATAGCACATTACTAAAAGTTACTTCCAACTATATTTTAAGATGTGTTACATCCCAAAAATAAAAGTATGATGCACTTTATTTTTAGATATTTAAAATAGATGTTATATAGTTAAGGCGACGCTTAAATCATAGAGCTATGCTATATCATCTACAGTTTGGATTGAAATGGTATTGAAATTCTTGTTGTGTGGGTTTCTTGACTGAATATCTCTAGTAAGCTGCATTGTCCAATGTTTTTCATAAGTTTTGATTGTTATCTCTTGCAAATAAGGCATATATTTCTGCATAAATTGAAATTTTTAGTGTTTGGATAATTGATATAAGAATTAAGTATTTGATAAGAAAAAAAAATAGCAAACATTATCTATAAATGCTTCAAAACAAAATAATATGAATGTTGTTCTTAAAGGAGTTGTCAATGCATATATTAAGAGAGAGAAAAAGAGAATATGACTTTTCCTTTGTGACAAATTTTAGATATGCAAAATAAAACAAAAGCAGAAGTGAAGAAATAGTAACAAATACATATAAATAGGTAGTTGTTGTTAAGCCAAATATGTAAAGTTCTAAGGTCTTGTATGTGTAGTGGCAAAATGGTTTGTTGAATTTAAAAAAAAAAAAGAGAAAAAAGTTTATTTCTATTGATCAATCCAAGATGGTTTGTTGAGTACAAAATTAAATTGTTCAATCCAAGTTAAAGAACTATAAACATACTATATATCTTTTGATATTATTTGTTATAATCTTTGAAAAAATTCTTTTAGTTTGTTTTATAAATTGATACGATACTGCAAAATGTTTCACTTTTTAAAATGTATTTATCAAAAAATGTTTATTGCAAAAACTTAATCCACTGACAGCAAAATTGCATGAAATTTCTCGTGAACCAATACTTATCATGCATGTTAGAAGTTACTACTAACTTACCCTTAAATATGGAGAACTTAAAGAATACTGAAAATTTTGTGTGGTTATTATTCACAATTTAGCTTTTTATTGTGAACTATGATTTGTTTTAGGCGGTAAACTTGAATCTTGAATTTTGTATTCTATGGATTTTCAATTGAAATTGCTATATATTTTTTAATTGAACATGAATCACAGCAAATAAGTAAGTTAAGTATATATATATATATATATGCAAACTGTAACTATAATATTAGAAAGTGTGCCTTGCATTTGGCAATAAAAAATGACATGCCAGATTAGTGTGTTAGAAAAATGTGGGATTTTAAATAAATATTTGTCGGTTAAAATACTTTTCTTCATAATGTAGCTTTAATTTTGGAATATTTTTCTTGCATTGTAGTTAGTAATAATCAAGACTTTTTCCACCAACTTCATATTGATTTCCAACAACTACAAATAATTGTTCAATTAAAATTGTCAAGTTTTCTTAAACTTCTGTTTATTCCTACAATTGATAAAAAATTTCTTTATTGATAAAAAAATTGAAAGCATGAAAAAGTCTGAAAAAGTTAAATGATTTCTCGTCACTATCACAATTTTGTTTTCGATATTTTGATTTTGGTTTTAGTATGTTCTTGGTTAAAGTTGGAAAGCGAGTTCTCTATCTTTAAACCTAAGTGTTGAATGGTTTTTGCCAATTTAATAAATTTTAATAATGATTTTTCTTGTGCAAAGAAAAGTTTAGCATCCAATACATGAAGCTAGAAATAGCATCAATATTACAGTAGAAAACAAAGACGAAACGATAGCTAGCTATTCAAAACCAACGTCAACATCTTTATGGTTGGGCAGGAAAATCAACATAAAAAATAGATCATAATAGAAATGTAAAATTTAGCTAACCTATCCAATCTGGTATAACACAATACCATGTATCTCCATTGAACAACAAATTGAAGCAAAACAACAGCTATATTGACAAGTATTACATGTATATGTATATATATATAGTTTATTATAATAAGTGTTTATAAATATTTTAATTTTTTGTTAGAAGAAGATTAGCTAAGTTGTTATAGAGATGTATATTATAATAAATATATTTATATATATATATATATATCAAAGTTTCCCTATGGCAGATCGTTGAAGTCGCTTCCCTATGATGAAAGGCAAACATACATGATATAACGAGAACAAATTTTTAGGTATTTCAAATGACTACATCTACAGTATTGTCAATGGAAATATAATAAACCAATAAAAAAGGATGGGCAATTGTGATCTATTTGTAGGCTTATTCTTTACCTCAAGAAGGTGTTGATATCGTTGTTTGTTAATTGAGTTGGTCGTGAATAGGATACACAGTCTATTGAACAAGCAACATGTCATCAAGTCAATTTGTATTCATATTGAGTTAAACAAATAGAATAGTTGATTGGAAGTAAAGCGAAGAATAAAAGATATACAGTACACCTGTTTATCCTAAATCTATTCAAAGCTGCTTAAATTTTGTACGTTTGTAGTCCTTATTATATATGCTAAAGAATTTGCAGAACTACTTGATTGTGACAAATGCATCTACCAAATAATTAAAAGTAGAAATATCAGTATTAGCAGAAAATCTGATTTTTTCTATAAAGGAAATCTCACCCGTTTGAACATGATTATTAGGAAGGGACTGTGTTTGATTCTACAACAATTGAAAGACGTCAATGTCTTGCATAGTTTCAAAATTGCCCTTTGAAATACTTGGTTGGTTAGAAGCAACCATATTGCAAGATGAAAATTAACTTTCATCCTAAATAATATTATGTCTAGATGTTCTGTTTAGAGCATAATAGTATCTATTCCTTTTAAGCTGCGCCTCTTTTTGTTGCTCTAATAAGGAACTATAAGAACTCATTTTTTTTTTCTGACTTTCAACACTTAGAAAAATTTTATAAGAAGAGTTTAATTTATCTCAATTTAAGGATATTGATTAACATATATATATATATGGTTGGTTATATTTTAATGAATCTTGCCACTTTTCATTTGTTTATACTGAACATAAGTGTTTGTTCAGGAATTTAAATTTGTTGACGAAGAACCAAAAATGATAGGATTGAGGAATAGGATATCAAGGAAAACCTTCACTCTATAAGAAAATAGCAAATGTTATAGATATGTTGATAAAATTTCATATTGGATTGAACATAATATTTAACATACTGTATAAGCACATGTTACAAATATGTTAATAAAATTCGACATTGAACATCCATATATAAATTACAATTGCATACTTAATTTTAATACTAATAAATGCAGGCTTTGTTATGGAAAAACAAACCATCTACAATATATTCAATATTACAATATTTAAGAATGAACTTAATTTAAATCTTAATCAAAGAAATATATATTTAGATTACATTGTCACCTTTGTTTAGTGTTATGTTGGTAAGAAAGCAAATCTGTACCTTTTTGTATGAGTCAGAGTCAAAGTAGTAGTATATACCTAGGCGCATAAATAGTTGATGAGATTGAGGGAGAGGAGATTAAACCAGGAACAAATAAAATTGATGATATAATCTATTTTGAAGTCACATTAATGATAAAAATTAGTTAAAAATGTTAGAAATATACAGCAAAGAAAAAATTAAATAAGAAAACATCACATCAAAAATAAATTGCTAATAAACATTGTTGAGTTTGTTCCTTGGCTTCAATCCCACATGGGTAGGAAGTGAAGCCACAATAAGCCTCTTGGGCTATATAAGGAGGCTAAGACTTCTTGGTTAGAGAAAATTTTGTGAGTGTCATTTGTGGTGAGGAGAAAATTTGTGTGATTGCAACAATTTTTCACATAGTGTATTTTCTTCTCTGGGTCTGCTGGTTTTTTTCTTCCTGCTTTGGGAGTTTCCAGGTAAATTCTTGTGTTATTATTATTTCTGTATATCTCTTTATATTCCTGCATAGAGGTGGATCCTGGGGGTGAATTTGGGAGGTCCAAATTCCCAACAATTGGTATCAGAGCTGGGGTCCTCTTTCTTTTGTGGGGTGGAGCTTTGGTATGGTAGTGTGGATACGTACAGTCTAAGGAGGTTCTGTCTAAGGAGATTGGAAATTCTAAGTGTGTCCATTGTGACCCTCCAATCTTTCCTGGGAACCTTGAAGTTCTGTTTAGGAAAGAGAAATCTTTCCTGGGAACTTACTTAGTGAGTACTATTCATTCCTACGGTAAAAGAATCAAGAGCCAAGGTTCGGGTCTAAGGAGATGGCTGGAGCAGACGTGAAAGTATCAGGGATCGAGAAGTTCGATGGCACAGATTATGGATACTGGAGGATGCAGATAGAGGATTACCTATATGGGAAGAAACTTCATCTTCCATTGTTAGGGAAGAAGCCAGAGACCATGGCAGTTGTTGATTGGGACCTGCTAGATCGACAGGTTCTGGGGGTTATTCGACTAACCCTATCGAGATCCGTTGCACACAACGTCATCAAGGAGAAGACGACTGCAGATCTCATAGCGGCTTTGTCAAGTATGTATGAAAAGCCGTCAGCAAATAACAAAGTACATTTGATGAAAAAATTATTCAACTTGAAAATGTCAGATGGTACGTCTGTTGCACAACATCTAAATGATTTTAATACTATCACAAATCAATTGTCATCTGTTGAAATTGAGTTTGATGATGAAATACGTGCATTGATACTATTGGCCTCACTGCCAAATAGTTGGGAAGCCATGAGAATGGCTGTCAGTAATTCTGCTGGTAAATCAAAATTAAAATATGATGATATTCGTGATTTGATTTTGGCTGAGGAGGTACGCAAGAGGGATTCAGGCGAAATCTCGGGTTCGAGTTCAGCGCTTAATGTTGATTCTCGAGGGAGATCACAAGACAGAAACTCAAACAGAGGCAGATCAAAATCAAAGAACAGGGGCAAGAGCAAGACAAAGCCTGGGCAACAGGCAACTTGCTGGAATTGTGGCAAGACTGGTCACATAAAAAGGAATTGCAGAAATCCTAAAAAGGAGAATGATAGTGCTAATGTGGTAACTGAAGAAGTACAAGATGCACTATTACTTGCAGTTCATACTCCAGTTGATGACTGGATACTGGATTCAGGAGCTTCTTTCCACACAACTTCCCATCGGGAAATAATGCAAAACTATGTTGCAGGTGATTTTGGGAAGGTGTACTTGGCTGATGGAGAGGCTTTGAATGTGGTGGGAATGGGAGACATTGATATTGCACTCCCTAACAAGAACAAGTGGATCCTGCAGAAAGTCAGACACATTCCTGAGTTGAAGAAGAATCTCATCTCTGTTGGGCAACTCGATGATTGTGGCTATTCAGTAGTGTTCTCAGATAGCACCTGGAAGGTCACTAAAGGGGCATTGGTACTGGCTCGGGGTAAGAAAACTGGTACACTTTATATGACTACTGGTTTGAATAATACTGTTGCTACTACCGTTGCAGAGAGCACAGCAGATTTGTGGCATTGTAGGCTTGGCCATATGAGTCAGAAGGGCATGAAAGAACTACTGGCAAGAGGCAAGCTACCAGAACTAAAGTCAGTTGATCTCAGTACGTGTGAGAGTTGCATTATGGGAAAACAAAAGAAGGTCAGTTTCTTGAAGAGTGGTAGAACACTGAAAACAGGAAAGTTAGATCTTGTGCACACAGACGTGTGGGGACCTTCCCCAGTTGCATCTCTTGGAGGTTCTCGGTACTATGTCACGTTCATTGACGATCACAGCAGGAAGGTATGGGTTTATTTTTTGAAGCATAAATCTGATGTATTTAATGTGTTCAAAAATTGGAAAGCCCTGGTTGAAACAGAGACAGACTTAAAGCTGAAATGCTTGAGGTCTGATAATGGTGGAGAATATATTGATGGAGGATTCAATGAGTACTGTGCAACTCATGGTATCAGAATGGAAAAGACCATTCCTGGAACACCACAACAAAATGGAGTTGCTGAGCGTATGAATAGAACCATTAATGAGCGTGCTAGAAGCATGAGACTGTACGCTGGATTACCACCTACTTTCTGGGCAGATGCAGTCAGCACTGCTGTGTACTTGATAAACAGAGGGCCATCAGTTCCATTGGATTGTGGACTGCCTGAGGAGGCTTGGAGTGGGAAAGAGGTCAAATTTTCTCACCTTAAAACTTTTGGCTGTCTTTCTTATGTTCTTGTTGATTCTGATGCTCGTAGTAAACTTGAAGCTAAGTCAAAGAAATGTTATTTCATTGGCTATGGAGACGAGGCATTTGGCTATCGTTTCTGGGATGATCAGGGTCGGAAGATTATAAGAAGCAGGAATGTGATATTCAATGAGAAGATTATGTACAAGGATAAGTCCAGTACAGTTGCTGAAGCAGCTCCTCATGAGTTCGAGTTCGAGAACTTGGATGACCTACCAGAGACCACTGTGCAGTGTAGAGATGTGAGTGACGGGGAGAATGGGTCCGATGCACCCGTTCCAATTATTCCGCAATCAGAACCAGAGCCGTCTACTCCTACAGCTGCAGTTCGCAGGTCAGTTAGGACTATTCGTCCCCCACAGCGTTTCTCACCTACTTTGAATTATATTCTGTTGACAGATGGTGGAGAACCGCAGAGCTACCAGGAAACCTTGCAAGATGAACATTCTAGCAAGTGGAAGCTGGCCATGAAAGATGAGATGGATTCCTTGTTAGGGAATCAGACATGGGAGTTGACAAAACTTCCATCAGGGAAGAAGGCATTGCACAACAAGTGGGTGTACCGGGTAAAGACTGAGCAAGATGGTAGTAAAAGGTACAAGGCCAGACTTGTTGTAAAAGGCTTTCAGCAGAAGCAGGGTATTGATTACTCTGAGATCTTTTCTCCTGTGGTAAAAATCACAACCATCAGGTTAGTGTTGGCTATGGTTACTACTGAAGATCTATTTCTTGAGCAACTAGATGTGAAGACAGCTTTTCTTCATGGAGACCTTGAAGAAGACATCTTCATGCACCAACCTGAGGGGTTTGTAGTACAGGAAAATGAAGATTCAGTTTGCAGACTGAAGAAGAGCTTGTATGGCCTGAAGCAAGCTCCTAGACAGTGGTACAAGAAGTTTGACAGTTTTATGTGCAGTGCAGGATACATCAGATGTCAGGCAGATCACTGCTGCTATGTCAGGCAGTTTGACAATTCTTATATTATCTTGTTGTTATATGTGGATGACATGCTTATTGCAGGGGCTAGTATTGATGAGATCAATAATCTGAAGAAGCAGATGTCAGAGCACTTTGCAATGAAGGATTTGGGAGCTGCAAAGCAAATTCTTAGCATGAGAATTGTTAGGGACAGAGTCAGAGGCACGTTAAGACTCTCTCAGGCTGAGTATGTGAAAAAGGTACTCAGCAGGTTCAATATGGACAAGGCCAAACCAGTTGGCACACCTTTAGGCAATCACTTCAGACTCAGTAAGGATCAGTCACCAAAGTCAGAAGAGGAACAAGACTACATGAGTAAGGTTCCTTATGCTTCAGCTATTGGTTCACTTATGTATGCTATGGTTTGCACTAGACCAGATATTGCCCATGCAGTGGGAGTTGTGAGTAGATACATGAGTATCCCGGGAAGACAACATTGGGAAGCAGTAAAGTGGATTTTGAGATACCTAAAAGGCTCCTCAGAAACGTGCTTGTGTTTCTCAGGAGAGGGCTTAGAGGTGCAGGGCTATGTTGATGCTGATTTAGCTGGAGATGTTGATAGCAGAAAGAGTACCACAGGGTTTGTCTACACCCTGGGTGGTACTGCAGTTTCATGGGGTTCTAATCTACAAAAGACAGTTTCTTTGTCGACGACAGAAGCTGAGTACATTGCAGTTTCAGAAGCTGCAAAGGAAATGATTTGGCTACAGGGTTTCTTGGAGGAATTGGGCAAAGATATTCAAAAGGGCACTCTCTACAGCGACAATCAGAGTGCAATATTCCTCGCCAAGAACCCAGCATTTCATTTCAGGACTAAGCACATACAGATCAGGTATCACTTCATACGATCATTGGTAGATGATGGACAGTTGTTACTTGAGAAAATTTGTGGAAGTAAGAACCCTGCTGATATGTTGACAAAGAGCGTTACACTTGAGAAACTGAAACTGTGCGCGACTTCAATTGGTCTTCAAGCATAAAGATAGGGGCAAAAAAGATAGCGGAAGCTATGAAGATCTTCATCCAGGTGGAGCATGGCTGTGGGATCAGCCAAAGTCACAAGGTGGAGATTGTTGAGTTTGTTCCTTGGCTTCAATCCCACATGGGTAGGAAGTGAAGCCACAATAAGCCTCTTGGGCTATATAAGGAGGCTAAAACTTCTTGGTTAGACACACTAACTAACAAGTTATCAAGTAATAACTTGTGAGTAAAATCCTCTATTAGCCTTTTCTTGTAAAAGGGAAAGAGGTGAAAGTTAAAGTTTTCTTAGTGAGAAAATTTTGTGAGTGTCATTTGTGGTGAGGAGAAAAATTGTGTGATTGCAACAATTTTTCACATAGTGTATTTTCTTCTCTGGGTCTGCTGGTTTTTTTCTTCCTGCTTTGGGAGTTTCCAGGTAAATTCTTGTGTTATTATTATTTCTGTATATCTCTTTATATTCCTGCATAGAGGTGGATCCTGGGGGTGAATTTGGGAGGTCCAAATTCCCAACAAACATTGCACTTAAACGAAAAAATGCGAAACTCCATTTATTTTATATTATTCATTATTACTGAGTCTTTGATTTCAATATGTTATTATCATTAATTTGCTTTGTTATTGTTTTATTTTATTTAAAATCTGATTAAATTATTCCTTTTTTTTGGTAGAGTCCAAAAAACTTATTTGGCCTTCTTTATTTTGCGATCATAATACGTCATAGCCAATATGACTGCTAAAAAATCTGAGTTTGTTGTAACTTTTTTCATTATTTGAATGCATTTTTTATTCAATTTGATCATTTTGATTTGTTCTAATCATTAATTTGGTTTCTAATTAGTTGGTATTATCTAATATAATAATAATAAAAGAGCCAATATGACTGCTAAGTTGTCATGCATTTTTTTTATTGATTTAACGATTTGTTATAATTATTATTTTTTATTCTAATGAATAAATAATTTTTGTCATTCAATATTGCTTAGTTTTTGTAATTTTTTTATTATTTAATTTTCCATTCAATTTAATTTTGTCATTTCGATTTGTTAATACTATTATTTTCATTTCTTTGATTTTTATTTGTTATAATTATTAAATTGGTTTCTTCATGATTTATTGCTAGGTTTACGTGTAATTTTTTTTATTTTTATTTTAATGTGCTTATTAATATTTCGGTTTCTCAAATTGTTAACTCATGTGCTTTTTTATTTTTAGATCATACAGAAATTTGAGTTTTTAATTAATATTTGAGTATTTTATATTATTCATTATTATTGAGTCTTTCATTTCAATATGTTATTATCATTAACTTGATTTGTTATTGTTTTATTTTATTTAAAATCTGATTAAGTTATTTCATCAGTTATTTGAATCCAAGAAAATGATTTGGTGTTCTTTATTTTGCGATCATAATACGTCATAACTTCTTGCCATAACAAAGTGTAATTTAAGTCACTGCAAATTTTTTTCTTTTTTCTTTTATGATTTAAATCATAATATTAATTTAAAACGTAATAGTAATTTAAGTTATTTTAGACAATTAAGAAATCTGAGTTTGTTGTAACTTTTTTCATTATTTGAATGCATTTTTTATTCAATTTGATTATTTTGATTTGTTATAATTATTAATTTGGTTTCTAATTAGTTGGTATTATCTAATATAATAATAATAAAAGAGCTAATATGACTGCTAAGTTGTCATGCATTTTTTTTTATTGATTTAAAGATTTGTTGTAGTTATTATTTTTGGTTCTAATGAATAAATAATTTTTGTCATTCATTGCTTAGTTTTTGTAATTTTTATTATTATTTAATTTTCCTTTTAATTTAATTTTGCCATTTCGATTTAGTATTAATATTAGCATTGTTTCTTTCATTTATATTTGTTATAATTATTAAATTGGTTTCTTCAGGATTTATTGCTAGGTTTATGTGTAATTTGTTATTATTTTAATGTGCCAATTATTATTTCATTTTCTCAGATTGTTAACTTTTAATTAATTTTTTATTCTTATTTATTATTGAGTCTTTTATTTCAATCTGTTATTATCATTAATTTGCTTTGTTATCGTTTTATTTTATTTAAAATATGATTCAGATATTCCATCATTTTTTAGAATCCAAAAAACTTATTTGGTCTTCATTATAATACGTCATGGCCTTTTTCTCATAACAAATCGTAATTTAAGTCATTGCACATTAATTTGTTATTTTTATTTATGATTTAAATCATAATAGTAATTTAAAACATAATAGTAATATAACTTATTTTAGACAATTACAAAATTTGAGTTAGTTGTAACTTTTTTCATTATTTGAATGCATTTTTTATTCACTTTGATCATTTTGATTGCTATGATTCTTAATTTGGTTTCTAATTAGTTGGTATTATCTAATATAATAATAATGAAAGAGCCCATATGACTGCTAAGTTGTCATGCATTTTTTTTATTTAATGATTTCTTATAATTAATACTTTTGGTCTTAAGAAAAAATAATTTTGTCATTCATTGCAAAGTTTTAGTTATAGTCTGGTAATTATTTAATTTGCCTTTTAATTTAATCTTGTCATTTTGATTTTTTATTACTATTATTTTCGTTTGTTTCATTTATATTTGTTATAGTTATTAAATTGATTTCTTCATGATTTATTGCTATGTTTATGTGTAATCTGTTATTATTTTAATGTGCCCATTATTATTTTGGTTTCTCAAATTGTTAACTCATGTAGCTTTTATTTTTAGATCATACAGAAATTTGAGTTTTTAATTATTTTTTATTAACAATTTGAGAGGGAATTTGTGTGGTCTCAAATTGTTCAGAGATAATATCCCTACAATCAATTGGTAGGAAACCAATTTAAATCTCAATAAACGATGATAGATAGATTAAAACACTGGACAATCAAAAAGGTTAAAAACAGAAACATAAAATATAAATAAAAGAACAACAGAGAGACAAAAATGGCAACTAAAAACGCGGAGTTTTTTTTTTTATTGGTAAGTTGTCATGCATTTTTTTTATTATTAATTTAATGATTTGTTATAATTATTAAATTGTTTTCGTGATGATTTATTGTAGGTTTTTGTGTAATTTTTTATTATTTAATGCGGCAATTATTATTTCGGTTTCTCAAATTGTTAAGATTTAATGATTTGTTATAATTATTAACTTGGTTTCTTCGTGATTTATTGCTAGTTTTTGTGTAATTTTGTATTATTTTAATATGCCTACTAGTATTTCGGTTTCTAAAATTGTTAACTCATGTATTTTTGATTTTTACATGATACAAGAAATTGAGTTTTTAGTTTTTTTTTATTAATATAGAAACTTGGTTGCTAATAATTATTTTATTTTATTTTTATTTTAATGTGCCTTTAAAATAATCTTGTCATTTAATGCTAAGTTTTTGTATTTCTTTTTTCAATCATCTAATAAAAATAAAAGACGCAATATTATTGGCAAGCTGTTGTCATGCATTTTTTTGATTAATTTAATGATTTATTATAATGATGATTTTAGTTCCTAATCATGATTAAAATACTTTTGTTAATCTCTGGTTTTTTTATATTTAATTTGCCTTTTAATTGATTTTTCGCATTTGATTTGTCATTATTATTTTTGTCATTCATTGGTTAGTTTTTGTAAATTTTTTTATAATTTAATGTGGCTTTTAAGTTAATTTTCTCATTTTGAATTATTATTATCATTTTCTAATTATGACTTGTTATTAATGTTAATTGGGTTCTTTCATTTTCTCAATTTATTGTGCATTTTATTTTCTTTTCTCATTGAATGTGCATTTTATTTTATTTTATCAATAATTTATTATTCTATTTTATTCTAAATTGTTATTGTATTTAATTTGATTTAATTTATTTGATTTGATTTGATTTGATTTGATTTGTTTTTTTATTATTTCGGTTTCTTATAATTATTAATTTTATTTTATTTTATTTTTGTAATTTATTTTTATTTGTTATTGTATTTAATTTGGTTTCAGATTTGTTATTACTGTTATTTTATTTTAGTTTAGTTTCGTCTCAATTAATTTTCTTTTATGATATTATTTAAGTTTAGTTTAATTTGTTATTTTATTATTTCATTTTATTTTATTCTATTTTATAGTTTATTTTATAGTTTATTTTATATTATTATTCTATTTTATTCTATTATTCTATATTTATTTATTCTATTCTATTTATTTATTTCATTTATTTATTTTAATTTATTATTTCATTTCATTTTATTCTATTTTATATTTTACTATTTTATTATTCTATATTTTATATGTTTACTTAATTTTATTTTATTATATATTATTTTATTATTTCATTTTATGTTATTCTATTTTAGAGTTTATTTTATTTTATTTTATAATATTTTATTATTCTATTTTATTCTATTATATTTTATTATTCTAACTTCTTATGTTATATTCTATTTTATAGTTTATTTTGTAGTTTATTTTATTTTATTTTAATATTGTATTTTATTATTGTATTTTTTTACGTTATTATTCTATATTTTTATTTTATTTTATTGTCTTTTGTTTTACTTTATTACTTAGGTTAAGTGGATCCTACCCGTGAACCCAACCAAACTTGTGAAGCCCGCCCATAGCAAAACAGCCCATGAAGCGAGCTGAAGCCCAAACCAAACCACTCCAAAACGCACCGTTTTCGGACCAAACCCTAACTGCGCCCTCCAAAACGCACCGTTTTGCATTTTACCCCCAGCCAAAATGCACTGCACCCTTCATCTTCAACCTCGAGCTCGGCTTCTCAGGGATTCAATCCCAGGTCTTCTTCCCACCAAAACGCCTCCTTACCTCAGTCTCTTTCTTTTTCCCTCTCCCAAATATTCTCATAGTACAACCAAAACTCAAATAAACAGAGCAACGAAAGAAATAGTAATACCCGTGAATCCTAGCTGCAAAAATCAAAGCAACACAAGCAAACGAAATAATCCAACAGACAAAGGAAATAATCCAAGACAATGGAAATAATCCGAAAAATACAACCCAAACACAACAGAAGTCAAAGAAATCCAAATAATACAACCGAAACATAAACACATTCAATCCCAAAAACAAAAAATGCAAACAAAGAACAAACTCAAAACACATTCAATCCCTTGTATCTTCTCACTTTTTCCTTCTAAGAAACACAGAGAAATATGAAAAACAGAATACAAATTCGAAATACAGCAAAGGTGTTTACCGAGTTCCTCTTCGTTCCGTTTCGCACCTCGCAACTTTACTCTACAGAGATCGCTAAACTGCATTTTCATCAGTCACATAAACATTAAACATAAATCTACTTTTTTTGACATCTAAACATCACACCAAAACACTGTATACGAATGAAGAAGACAAAATAACACGAAAATGGAACCAAATTCGTTCGGATACAATACACTAAATTGGAGCAACAAGCAAAATGGTAACTAACTAACTAATGTAAATAAACAATCAGTCAAGGGGCAGGAATTGAAAAAAAAAATCATTGAAAGCACTATTAATTCACTATCCCCACTTTTATTATAGGAGTAGATATATATATATATATATATATACACACACATACACACGGTCAAGAGTAACTTGTAAAGCACGTTACCTAATCAAGTAAAATAAATTTTTTACAAAAAATAATATAATTAAAAAAATTAAATAAATAATAATAATTCAAATGTAAAATTTGATTTGTGCCATCATAATTTCTGATTTCCTTCTTCTTGAGAGCAAGTTAATTTGACATATATGAATATTATGATGAGGTAGGAGATCAATAGACAAAAATTCCTATTTAAAATATATAACGATTTTATAATATACAGTAAATTGAAGTTATACAATTGTACCTAATTAGTTGTATAACATTAATTTAAACATGTTAATTTTAATAATTCTGTAAATACAATATTTTTTGTACAGTTCTTTTCACATCTTTTAGTAGACACTGGCTGTATTAGAATCCTTACTGTAGATGCAGTTTTTACCTCTGATAAAACCACATATAATTGACTATGTGAAAAAAGGATGAGATAAATATATGCCAACAAAATTCAATGTTTGTCCTTATGACTTATTTATAGTCATTGCGAAACTTAATCTAATAGGAAATTGAGTCTGTTTGAATGAGAAGTCACTACTTTCATCAACACTTAGTAAGAATGAGATTATTGGAATAAAAACTCTTTTTTCGCTATGTTGCCCAACTGCAATTTCTGCATCAATGACATTTCGATCAAAAGCCCGACAAATTAGATGTATTCTGTTGCATATTCCTTCTGAAGAATTAATGTTTCTAAACAGTATAATGAAATAACTTTTTTTCAATAATAACTATATCAGTTCACGTTTACGTTTGATTATAACTAAATTAACTATAGACAAGATTGTTTATGAATAATTTTGACAAACTAAAATTAAATTGTTTTGTCATTCTTAATTAATAGCCGAAAATGCAATTTGAACTTTCAAACTTTCAAGCAAATAGAAAAATCGATGTGTGAATGGATTCCACATTCCACATTGAAAAAAATTCATAACAAATTCATTATCAGTTTCGAACTGATAATTAATTATTTTTAAAATAGATAACTAGTTATATTATAGTTATATAATATATATATATTTATATTTATACGTAGACCTCAAATGTTACAAACTTATACAATAAATGTAAATAGTTTAGGTTTATTTATATTTATTAAATATATATATTAATAAATAGATATATTTATCTATTAAATGGTTTACGTTTAGGTAATATATCATTAATATCAAAATACAAAATATATCAATTGTGGTGTATAAACTGATATATTTATTATATCTAAACAACGGTCTGCGTCATGTTTACGTTTATATCTACAAATATATTCTAAAATTTAAAATTCTAAAATTCGTTTTAAATTAATATATTTTTTAGGAAATTAAAATATTTTTACTTAGGAAATTACTATTGTTTAGATATAATAAATATATCAATTAACTACAAATATATCATTGCACGTTTACGTTTACGTAATATATCAGTTCACGTTTATAAATATATTCTAAAATTTAAAGTTCTAAAATTGGTTTTAAATTAATATATTTTCTAGAAAATTAAAATATTTTTGATTAGGAAAATACTATTGTTTAGATATAATAAGTAGCTGTTAAATTTAATGGTCACTTAATGAAAAAACGTAAAAATTCGTTAAGTGACCGTTAGATAACTATTTATTATAACAGAATAGATATATACTTTCAAGTTAATATGCTGGTCAAAACAATGCATATAAGTACGTATATATCCAAGCAATATCATATATAGATTATAGAGACACAAGACGCAAGTCTACATTTTAAAATTATTAGAAAAAAACCCCCACAAATCAATCCCCAGCGTACATAAATCCAAACTATAAAAATTAAGAAAATTACCCTAAGTCATATTGATGAGACATTGAATGAGAAGTAAATATTATAATACAAACTAGAAAGTAGTTAGTAATTTTCAGTGATTGTTGAACTCAAGGTTTCAAGTTTCGTATAAATTTACACATGAATTTTGATGATAACAAATGAATTTAAAGAATAAAGGAGTCTCAAGCTCAAGTTGTCCACACAATAGAATCAAGCACATCAAGGAAGCAAGCATGAGTAAGAAAGGAACAAGTTCACATTAAAATCATAGAATAATTTTGTAAATATCTTAGAAATTCGAAATTAGGATTAAGGCTCAAAATTAATATTTTATCATAAAGCATTAAAATACATTTTCCACATGTGCATTAATATTTTGAAAATTAAATTTGAAAATTTTGAAAGATGATTGATTATTATCTTTCACATGTGCATGACATGATTAAAGGTTTGAATTTTGAAAATATTAAGATGATTGATTGTCATCTTTCACACGTGCATGAATATTTTGAAAATTAAATTTGAAATTTTGAAAGATGATTGATTGTCATATTTCACATGTGCATGACATGATTAAAGGTTTGAATTTTGAAAATATTAAAATGATTGATTGTCATCTTTCACATGTACATGACATGATTAAATGTTTGAACTTTGAAAATATATAAGATGATTGATTGTCATCTTTCACATGTGCATGTTTTATTTGAATATTTTCAAAAGTGATGGATGCTTTTCTTGACTTATGCAAAATGTAGATGTTTTTGTTTGAAAATTTTGAAAAGTAAAGTGTGCTCCTTTTGTCACATGCAAAAAGTAAAAAGATTTGATTTGAAATTTTTGAAAAGTGAATGATGATATCTTTGACATGTAAATCTTTTTAAATTTGAATATGAAATCTCATATGCCTATAAATAGATCATTTGAGAGCTTCACATTAATAATACCAAGAGCATACAACATTCATTCTCTCTTTTCTAAGCATTGAGTCTTAACCCTTGTTCATTTTGAGAGATATAGTTTGCGCTGTATTGTTTCTATCTCACTCATTGAGGAGTGTATTTTGATAGTCTACCCACTATCAACTCTTATATTTGTAAGAGGGTGCGTATAACCCTTGTGTGTGTAGAAGGTGTTCTACACGGGGAATAGTTAAATCACCAAGTGTAAGGTGATTAGAAGTGTAGAAGGTGTTCTACACGGAGAATAGTTAAATCACCAAGTGTGAGGTGATTGGAAGTGTAGAGGGTATTCTACACGGATTCTTTGGAGCGGTGCTGCTCAAAGGTGTAATAGGTTTTTATCTCTACCTAAAGGAGATTGAATAGTGGATTTGGAGTTCCTCAAGGGATAGCTTGAGACGAGGACGTAGGCAGTGGGGCCGAACCTCGTTAACATACTGAGTTTGTTTCTCTCTTACCCTTACTCTTTATATTTATTGTTATTTCATATTTTGTTTATATTTTGTATTATATATTTGATTTATAATTGTTATTTTTTTAAATACAATTCAATTCACCCTCCCTTTTGTGTTAATCATCTGGGCAACAGTGATCATGGCAAATAAAAACTTTATTATATATTGATTAGAAATTACTGATCATGATCGGAGCAAAATGTTGGATTAGAGGGGTACTGATGAGAGAGTCAAAGTTTGAAGTTGTTTGAGTCGTCTTCTACTTCTTCTTCTTTTTGGTTAATTAACTAAAAGTTAAGCGCCCAAAACGATCGATACCTAATTAAGTTGACAGATTTACTTTGAAGTATTCGCAATTGACATCCCTGAAAATTAATTAAGAAAGACTAGAAGAAAAGGGAGATCACATATTGAATTCAAATGGAACTCATGATGGACAGTCGACATCGATCGCAGCAGCTTCCAATTAAACGAATATAAATAAATTAGTCCATATATATTATTTAGAAGTACGAAAAGTACGCAGACAATTGATAGAGATAAGGAAATTCCAGTGAATTGATCTATTCGTGGCAAGTATAATCGATCAGCGCCCTTAAATCCATACGCCACAATATGCAGGTTCTCATCGATCAGAAGCAGGCATCGAAGAGGCAGCAGCAGCAGAAAATATCCAACCTGCACAATAATTAACAATCAAATTAATTATCTCTAAAATAAGAAAAATGAGATAATAATTAGTAGGCAGTGCATGCAGTTCTTAATTCGCCCAATACTTAGACAACCTACTAATAATTATCGAGATAAAAAACATGTATATATATATATATAGATTAATTATGATGGCTAGCCCATGATGATGATCAGTACCGTACCACACTCGAAGACTTCAGCTTTTGCATCTTAAGCTGCATGCAGTTTGAAACTTGATTCACAAATATTTATCCTTTCTATATTCAGATTTAAAAAAAACCACAAATTAGTATGATCTCATGTTTATTTTAAAAAATTAGAAGAAGAAAGCGAAAAAGGTATATATTTTTCAATATTAATCCTTGTTCAGTCCCGACTCCCCCATGATATTCTCAGCTTTCGACTGAAGTATATATCGATCTTATATAAAGGATATCTAGCGGAAAGTGGGGAACCGGCCGGCGCCGCTCCGGCCCCCTGATCATCAATGCGCACTTAATTATAAGTTTGCCATGCGCCGTGAGCGAGGGGGGTGGAGTTGAATCGCACGTACGTATTCCGACAAACCATGCAGGACAACAACCCAGTCCAGATTGTTCTGGGATATATATAGTCAACGGACTCTGCCGGTCAACGACTTGCGGACGGATCGATAACGAAATTAAGGGAAACCGAGTGAAGAAGGAACGTACCAGTCCTCGACGCAGCCAGTACTTCTTTGGCTAAGGTCTGAAGCATGCGCAGTATTAGTTGTAGGTTGTTGAGGATCATGGGATTGGGCCGGCGGAGGTTCATGATGAGGTGATTCCGGTGAGCCTGGACCTGGACGTGTGGTTATTGGATAAAGATGTATATCGACGGAAACAGTAGTTGGCCTCTGCGGGTCGGAAGAAGCCATTTGATCTATGTTGATGGTTTTTTCATGTCTAGGTGATGAGGAGCCTAGCAATGCTTTCTTTTAATTAACCTGATCAGAAGCTTGGAAGCTACGGACGGACAAACTAAGCTAGCTCTACCTACCTTCCTCAACATGACATACACGTCATTGAGCTGCTAATAAGGTAAACCCAAGTCAAGGCCAAGTTGGATATTTAATTAAAAATATATTTATGTAATAAACTCAACCAAATTAAATAAGAAGATCACTCCTGATAAATTCATGATATATAAGAAATTAATATATATGAAATTTTATTTTATTTTATTTATGAGAAGCAGCGCAAACTAATATTCAATGGCCAGTTAATTTAATTAATTTCCAAAGACCCGGGTATAAGTTGTAGGGAACTAATAAATAAGCTAATGGTAGAGTACGAAATGTTGAAGAAACCGACATCCTTTAATTTTCTCTCATCTACTTCTAAATTAATTAAGCACATGAATATTATTAATTCTGCAATTGACATTTTCTTCTTAATTATTGTTTCTAATCATTTCAGAACAAGTTTATTGCATGTGAACCTCTTGACCGTATCATCTGTACTTAAAAAATTCAACCAATTAATTGCAGTATGCAGGTAACTGATATTTGAATGTGGACCAAAAAGTATCATTGACTTTTCCGGAAGCAATAATTATAACTTCTTTTTTTGTAACTGTACCTCTCGATCGTTTTCTACTTTAATTTTGCCTTGAACGTTGCTTCTGCAGTCATAATCCATCACAGCTTCTGAGAAAAGGAGTTGATTAAAATTTATGTGAAAATTTTAATTGTGGACTTCTATTATTTTTCGAAAATAAAAAATTATATAGTTATCATCTATTAAGAACACTTACAATAGAATAGCTAATTTTCTTTTAAATTTAACTCATTTTTTTTTTAAATTTTAGCTATTCACTTTTACAATATACAATCCATCAGTATTTCTATTTTTTTCTATATCTTTTAAATTATTCATATTTTATTTTATTATATTTATTTTACAAATTAAAAAAAATGTCTGAAAATGGCTGAATAACATGTGAACAATATTGCTGAATTCTAAACGCTGTGCATGGGAGACGACGTTGAAGTTTTCAGAGCTGAGATCGTCGGGAGTTGGTCACCGGCATGAGAGGATGCTAGTGATGCCGGCGGTGTGGCTAATGGTGGCTGGCAGTGGATCGAACAAAATCCATGGATTCCGAAACTCATTTTCATTATTCAATTTACGCGTGGAAGATGACTGGCCGTTGCTGGAGCTGGTAATGTTGGGGCTTCATCGCCGGCATGAGGGGATGCCGATGGTGTGGGTAGTAATGGCCGGCAGTGAGTTGAAGTTTGAAAATGACCACGACAAAGTTGAAGACATCCGCTACCAAAGAAAAAAAATATAATATAATATTATTTGAATATGAACAATTTTGCGTTACATGGAGTGTAAATACTGTTTATGTTTTCATAATTTTTTATTTTATTTTAAAGAGTCTAATAGAATGCATTTTTTAATACTTTGAGCTATATTTTACAAAAAGATGTTTAGCTACTCCATTAGGAGTACTCTTAACTAAGTCAAATGGTTTTTAACTGTCATCTACTCTAAGCAATAGATATTGTTTCATGTTTTTCAAATATTTTTTTTTTAAAAGTATTTACTTTTCTTTAAAAAAAATATATAAATCCACGTTTTTTCTATGTTCACCGTACACGAACTTAGTTCTATATTTAAATTTTAATGCAATATTGCTTATCTTAACAACATTAATATAACCGACAAGGGGAAAGTTTATTAACGCAAGTGAAGGTATAATTGTTGAACTCTCCCGCTTTCTTATTTTCTTGTACACGTAGGATTGAACATGATCCCACAAAACTCAACTTATATTCTTATATTGGGTGAAGAAAATGAACTTGCAGTCTCTTGACTTCTGCTTTACATTCTAATGCGTGAAATCATTTTCACACATTCATTTCACACTTATTCCTTCATCTCCAAATGAATTGATCCGGAATGCAACATAGAGGAAATATTTGATATAGAAAGATCTACTTGAAAGAGCTCCAAGATTATTTTTTTAACTTTTTAAAAAGGCTAATTTATGGACCACACATCCATTAAAGACCGTTTTGAGAGATGATCTATTTATGAGAAGCAAAATCAGCCAATTGTTCTGACATGCTTCATTATCTTGTTGTGAGGTTCTACTGATTTCCATCAAAGAAAGCACCACCCTCCTTTCTTTAGCCTGTTTGAATTTTAGCCTGTTTGAATTTAGGAGTGGTTTAAATTTAGAAATGAGATAAGTTATAAATAATAATAAAATGAATAGTTGAAATGAATTGAAAATATAAAATAAGTTGTGAATAATAAAACCCAATTTATTAAACAAACTAGCTCATCTTAAATTCATCATTATACTTTTTCAAATTTCCATATAAAATATAATAAATAATTTAACTTTTTCAAATCTCAATTCAACTTTTTCAAATCACAAAATAATAATAATATTTTATTCAATCTTCAAAATTTATTTCAATTCATCTCATCTCATCTCATCTCACAATCCAAACCACACTACAGTAGTAAATCTGGTGCTGTTCTACCGTTTAAACAAATAACTTTTTGCTAAAAACAAGAGGGCATATGCTCAACTTCCGAATAATACTAAAGCATCTATAGAGGGAATTTATTCGGAATATTTACAGGAGCTAGCGCTTAAAAGATATCGGGATACGATTCACACGTTCACATAAGTGTAAAGCCAGCAAATCCCAGATAGCTAATTACCTAGACATATATATGGTTTCAACAATACACACATTAAGCTGGGACACAAATTATTCACAGAATCCCAACAAAAAAATTGCATAATTGTATAACCATGCGAAGAGGCATTCACACGTCTATGCCAAATACCAATTAAAAACGTGTTGATCCCCGTTTAAGTTGGGGCTTTGTTTTCCTATGACTGTTGTATACCTTCCTTATAGGGACCAGAATCATGTAATAGTTTCATGACAAGCCTAACCTGCAAACAAAAAGTAATCAATTAAACAGCAATAAAATATTCATGCGAGGCATATATGAAAAGAAAGCTAAAAGTCTTCTTGTTGGCAAAAACATTCTCATCATTTCAATGTTCATAAGGGCCATTTTGAAGAATACTAAGAGATGCCCAGTACAAGCAAATAAAATAAAATAGCTTCCAATGGAGAAGAACAGCCACTTCATTGTGTGTGCAAGTGTGTCTACATATATATATATTTATATAAATAAACAAAAATGTCTACATTTATTCTTATTAGGAATTGATGCCAAGTTGCACAATATTCTTTATCGAGCCTATCACTTTGACTATGCTAGATTTGCAATAAACTTTTATCAAAGATATCTCCTCTCCATCTATCAGTATATAAATTCAGAGCTCTTGAGCCTCTTCTCATCATCCTCCTGCAATACACAGTTCATTGATTCAGCATTCTTACCATTTTGTGATGAGCAACTAGTACTATCTAATGGTGCAGTAGTCATTTATCTGACCAGGACTTCCACTACTTCGTCCAAAGAAAGCAGGCAGGCATAGGAGTTTGGTGAAAGGACTTTCTACATGCATACAAAACGTAACCTGTGACAGAAGAATCCCCACTAGACCATTCATGGACAACCATACATAAGGTTTTACATCCACAATAGTGTCATCCTCATTTATTATATATATCAAGCGCATAGGGTACAAATGAAACTGTAATTCACCTCCCCATTCCTAAGCTTGATGGCTGAAGGATTTATAGGATCTAAAAGATTTTCTGTGCCATTCCAAAAGTTCAATTGTGCACACTGTCAGGCCAAATGAGGTATAGCCCTTTTAAGGACGTGGCATTAAAGAGTCACTTTATCTTAATGATCAAATATCATATCTGATGAAACCGTGATGGCTGGTATTACTTGGTCACTTCTGTAATGGTTTTGATCTTTGGCCATGTATATATCAATGATTAAATATCATATCTAAGACCATGCACAACAGTGGTTGCAAGCATGGAGAGATGAAGAGCTAGGATGGTGTATGGTATACTTATTCATCTACACATCATTTTCCTTGATCTGTTCGGTATAGCAGTGAATGAGGAAGACTGCTCAACGTGAGAGGTTCTTCTTTTGTTGATTAACAGTTCAATCTTTTGGTTATTTTATCAACATATATGCTGTCATCAGTTATATCTCTGGGAAATTTGGATGAGTACAAAAAAGAGAGAAAGAGTGGAGGCCAAACTAAATGTTTCCATGCACAAATGAGTTTGGCACAAGGTGGAGCTCTGTTGCCTTGAGAGGATGCAAGTTATTGGATGAAGATACTTCCTCTGAAACTGATGTCTGCCTAAAGAAGTGCAATATAATGGTAATCACCTGATTTGATTCACGCACTATAAAGTCCTCTATGGCCTTTCTGAAACCTTCATCCATAAGGTAATGGCAGCTATAAGTTGTAACAGGCAGATAACCCCTCTGAATTTTGTGATCACCCTGAGCTCCTGCCTCAACTGTGTTCAGACCAAGTTCAATAGCTGCTTCTATAGCCTGTTATGTCAAATCAACGCAGAAAAAGAAAAGGGTTATGTATTCGTCCACAAGGTTGATGTTCTTTACACATGAAGGAATTCTTTGCACACAGAACTCCTAGAGCAACAATTTAATCATTCTAGCCATATAATCTGGCAATAATAGCCTGTAAGCTTGAGTTTTGTGGATAAGTGGATGAGCAACCAGCACTGGCTCAATGGTTCAGAGGTGCATTTTCCTAACACTAATTATATTCATGGATATAGAATCTATTTTAAAAATAAAGCTATATCCACGAATATTGAGGGCAAGCAAGGAGTTGATAAACTCTAGCTTCACCTATATCCCACCCAAATCCAAACCTGGTAATAGCATGCTTCAAAATGCAAACTTGGATAGTAAGCTCGAGGCTGGCATCCCCATAGCCGCCCAAATAAAGTATCTCCTCCTATAAGATTTAGGGCACCGGCAACAAGTTCTTCCCCTTCTTCAGCAACAACAAGTAGTACCTGATCCCCCATCTTTGATCCCATGTTGTGGAAAAAATCCCTTGTTAGATAAGGACTACCCCACCTATGGACGAATCAACAGCACATTGTAGATTCAGCATCCCAAGCAGTCCATTATGACATACAGAAAGTATATTGATCACACTCATGAAAATTATATAGCTCCATAGTAAAGCACCAAAACTTAGGGAAAAAAGTGTCAGTGGTAAGAACCAAACTTGTTATCGGTGGTGTTCCTGTAAAATTTATAAAAAGTATCCCAGTGCTTTGCCTGCCAACAAAATAAAAAAAAGTTAGGTAAGAACCAACTGCTGTTTGAAACGTACAATAACAGAAGATCAGTCACAACTTTTGTGTTGCCCACAACATATCAAACTGGGCACAATTATTAATGGAATCAGTGAGAATTGGAGGCACCAGATCTTTGGTTAGATTTATCCCTATTAGGGTTTCACCAATAAATTATGATGAAATATCCCAGCTCTGTATGAGTATTACAATTTTCTTCTTTAACAATTCAATACAAACTGTTTCATGTGGAATTTAAAAGTATAGTTTTGGCTCGTTTCTAACATCTCTAAACAAGAGCCTACTAGAACAGAAGAAACGACAGATTGAAAATATTTAATAATTCAGAAGATGTCGATTGGGATGTAATATGCAAAATTCTCAATCTCAGGCAATTT
The DNA here is from genome assembly GCA_036898215.1 of Platycarya strobilacea. Lineage (NCBI taxonomy): Eukaryota > Viridiplantae > Streptophyta > Magnoliopsida > Fagales > Juglandaceae > Platycarya > Platycarya strobilacea. Next base: position 225,496 of record CM072557.1, on the reverse strand, counting down.
TCAAATATTTTATTGACCATACAAATGCATATATAAATATACATATTGATCATGTGCAAGCAAATATGTGGTATGATAATCAAACAGAGCAAATAATATAACCTATGATTATCTATCCGATTCATTACCTTTATCTCGTAACCCCTAAGCCGTTTCATGGTCAAGTTTTGCACAGAAATCTGCACATAAAAAAATAAATGAGAAAGCATGTAATTTGCATGTCCAAAACACATGTCAAATGAGCATCTAGCAGATAGTTCATAGTATACCATACGAGATACAACCATTTTCAGATTATCAGTATTGGTTTCTCATTATTTTACTCCAACACACCCACCTCCACATGTGAGCATATGCACATGCGCACACATGCAAACATATATATATATATATATATACAGAGAGAGAGAGAGAGAGAGACAGAGAGAGAGAACAAAAAATAGTTGTGGCCAGATGCTAGAACGAAGAATGAGAATACAATCTCTTGCCTTAACATTATGCACTGGGTTTAAGCATGGTATACCAAAGCAATTGACCACCCTGAAAATTGATGATATACTTCTGGCCATTTGGCCATCAATTTTAGGACCCCTAAGATTTAGTACAACAGGGTAACAGAAAGATAATGAATTGAAGCATTCATTCATGAAATACCCATGTTTGTTCAAAGGAATTACTGATCGACCCCCTTAAGAAAAGCAGCCCGCCGCCGGAGGCAGCAGTAGGCGACACCGCCCATGTCATCGGGACCGGCGGGCTCCGGCGAGTTCACCCCTGCGACGGCGACCTCTAACGAAACCTCGGCAGCCTTAAACCTGAAATGGGTCTGTTACACCGCTACCTCCGACGGCTGCGTTCGGCTGAAGGCTGAATCTTGCTAAAATTCATCTTCATTTTATTTTTTTATGGTGTTTTTTATTATACTTTTTATTTTTTTATTTTTTGTGTTTTTTATTATATTTTTTTATTGTGTTTTTTTTTTTATTACATTTTTTCTTATATTTATTGTTGAAAAGCAGCCCAAAGCAGTTGGGTTACTTTTGACACTGGGGGATAGCCCGACCGGTCCCCAGCATCACTCTTGTTTGAATATTGTTAAAGAGCAAGTATATCAGGGCAGATTTACAAAACCATTCCCATTGTCTGTCAAATTTAAATGATATGTAAACCTAAAAGCTAACCTTAAGCAGAAGTAGAAAAATAAACTACAAGCTCCTATTTTGCTTGGCGAAGATTTTTTCTCACACAAACCAATCCCCCCCCCAACCCCCCAAACCCACCCATGCACGAACATGCATGACAATGTTTGGCATACTAGGCCATCCTTTTTTTGATAGGTAACAATACTAGACCAACCTTTTTGCGTTCTTGTCGAATATTTTTCCTCTTACTTTGTTTCATGTCCATCAAAAACTCATCAAAACTGCAGCACAGAAAAAGAGTTCTCACACTATATTATCTGTGCATAAAACTGAGTCATGCAGTAATAATGAGATGCAAAATTTCAGGGACTTACTAATACATCTCATTCTAATAATAGAATATGGTCATTCTGATGCTTAATAATGTAAAAGCTACTAAGGTTCTTTTGAACACTGCTGGTACTCACTCTAAATATGGGGGCATCCCAACAAAAAGTCAGGAAAATTAAAAGGCTTGCAAGCCTATTGCGATACCTCCATACTGAGAGTGAGTATCGGTAGTATATGAGACCTCACATTGATTAGGAGGAAGAAGTCATTGCTCTTCATAGTGATTCCAATGGATTCCAATTGTACCATTGCCTTGTCATCTCTGAGTATGGCCCAGATGTGGCTTGAGCCTCCTTTATGGCGTCACATCTTAGGAACCAGAAACCGGGTGTGCGAGACAAGTCCTAACTAATCCCATGGGTGTATACCTTTAATAAATTTAATTACAAATAATGCATATATATTTTTCATAAGTATATATATGTATTTGTTACTGATGCAGCACAGCTACAACAGTGGCCAAATCATAATCTGGAGATAAAATAAGCTTGGAGTTGCTTGAGCAGGGATCATGGAAATCTGCAACATTGCTAATTGTGGACTTAATTGGCATGAGAAACCCTACAATTAATCATTGCCTTCTGTTGAAACATCAAGGAATGTGCCAAGATGAGGCAAAGGAGTTCAGTATGAAGTAAATGGACACATGGAGATCCATAATAATGTAAACCAATTGGTATATTGCTAAAGTATGTCACCAAGACCAAAAGATTGTTCCAGACCACTCACTTCTTATAGTTACGATTTTTCCAGTGATACTGCATTCCGATCCTCTGTAGAAAACCTTTACCCTTCAGTTTTTGGCACTCAATTTCAGATGGGAAGGTAATATGCAGTGATGAAAGCTGGGACTGTAAAAGAAATATAGCAACCTTAAGTGACCAGGGTATCACAATGCAAAGCAAGTGACCAGTTCTAGGATGCGACTGCAAACGAAATATAATACACAATTGAAGTACTCTTTAAGTTGTCTAAATATCAAGACACAAAATGGTAGTTCATATTTTGAATGGAAAGGAAGCGTAATAATCACAAAATCACAACTAGAGTAATGGCCATCTAAAGCTGATCCTGCTTTGTTTTTCCAGTGTGTTCCCTGTTTCTCTCTTCTCCGATTAGCATTTTCATTATGTGATCAGCTTCAATTAGTGGGAGGCCCTAATGGGCAGCTACTCGGAGATAGTGATTGAGTCCAAGCGTTTTATTTTTTCAAAGGAAGGGGGACATTGTTGTATTATTGAGAAGCAGTGGAATTTCGAGCGCAAGATTTTCGCGGTAAGTCCATTGTGCAATGGTTATTGAAGGTGCTCAATGAGTGTGTGAAAGGGGGGAAGAACAAGGAGATTCACTCGGCAACTAGAGCAGGTTATTGCAGTTTCATAGCCCAGCGTTGTTCTAACAATAGAGGGAGATTCCTTGAGTTGAGCAAATATAACTAAGGGGGAAGGAGGCACGTCCTCTGCTTCTCGGAAGGGGAAGGAGGTAGTGGATGGCTTAAGATCAAGGAAAAACTGATGTTTTGGTAACATAAAGTAGACAATCTGGGTGAGAACAATTCGAAAGGGGGAAAATAGGAAAAAGGAGAATCCTCAAAGTCTTACAAGGATGTTCTTACGTCGGATAACCTGAGGCAAGAAAATGACCAGAAGAACGACGAATCAACCATTACTCAACGTCAGCACGAAAGGAAGCAGAGGACCGTTACTCAACGTCAGCGCGACGACCTGAAACCAAAGGACACCTCGAGCCTTGAACTGGTCAGAGCTAAAGCATGGGCTCGTCGCAGAATGCTGATGGAGACGCAGTGGTAATTGCGTGTGATGCAGAAGGACCTTTGTACTGTAGTACAATATGTCGGGCAGTTAAAGGAAAGAGATGATATGGAGGGTAATTCTGGATTATCAAGGGAAGGAGCTGGGAAGAGTGGGCCTCATTACAAGACCAGGCCCATGACCCAGACCCAAGAGGCCAGACCCTAAGCCTGTTAAGCAGTCCACTAGCCCATTACAAACATACAGGAGAAAGGAAGCTGTGCAGCTGGAGTCTAATCCTGGGGCTGGGCTGCCAATACAGGCCCACTAGTGTCTAATCCTGCCCATTGGAAATAACAATGGATTGGGTTCGACCCAACCCACAGTGCGATCCGAATCAAACATCGGAGAGCAGCTCCAAAGTCTCAGCTTCGTGCCAAATTCAATGACGCCAAGGACGCCGCCGGTGGCTAGGACCCAAACGACGCCGGTGACGACAACAGACGACTCCTCAATGGCGGAGGGTTGGCAGAAGGTGACGGGCAATGATTTTCTGGTACTAACATCGACGAAAATCACTGTTGCTTCGTCAAGGGATGGTCAGATCCCGCCGGCAGAGAGGTTTATTGAGCCCAACATTCCGGCAGACCCATCTTGGCTGTCGGAGACAGGTTTTGAATTGACAGTTCCTGTCGGCAGAGATTCGGGACATAACCCAAATCGCAAAAAGACCTCCAAGCAAAATAGGGAATTAAATCGGCTCACTTGATCTTTGAACTCGGAGAGTCCTTCCAATAAGGGTAGGGCGAAGGGAAATGGCCCAGCATTTCTTCAATGAAGCCAAAGATTGTAGCGTGAAATATCCGCAAACTCAATGAAGTAAATAAACGTTTATAGATACGTAATTTGCTTCGGGAGTGGAAAGCGGATATTGTGTGTTTTCAGGATACAAAACTAAAGCATATTAACAGGAGATTGGTACAAAGTTTGTGGAGTGGCACACATGTGGATTGGATTTACATGGCAGCAGCAGGGGCATCGGGATGGGTTATTCTGTTGTGGGACAAACGTGTGGTGGAAAAAGTGGACGATTATGTCGGAAGGTATGCGATTGCAAGTATGTTTAGTTGCGTGTCTAATAACTTTGTATGGGCTTTTGCAGGTGTGTACGGGCCTAACAACGATGTCGACATATGCTTGCTGTGGGAGGAATTAGCAGGGCTACATAGTTGGTGGGATGTCCCTTGGTGCATGGGGGGTGATTTCAACGTGGTTAGATATGCCAGTGAAAGAGCCAGGAATAGAAGAGTGAGGCAAGCTAATTTGAAGTTCTTTGAATGTATCTCGGACTTAAATTTGGTGGACCTCCCACTCGTCGGGGGACCAACTACATAGTCCAATAATCAAACATGGGCTAGGCTAGACCGTTTTCTTATTTCTCTAGAGATAGAAAGCCAGTTTCCAAACGTTTGGCAAAAGCGTTTGGATCGCCTTTCCTTGGATCACTGGTCCATTTTGCTTGATTGTGGTGGCCTTTGGAATGGGCAGCGGTACTTCAAATTCGAGAATATGTGGCTGAAAACGGAAGGTTTTGAGGATAGGGTTAAACACTGGTAGTCCTATCAATTTTCCGATTCTCCGAGCTTCATTTTCGCTAATAAATTGAGAGCTTTAAAAAGAAATCTAAAGACTTGGAATATTCAATCTTTTGGCAACGTGGGAGACAATAAGAATGTGATAACGAGGGATATTCAAGATCTTGAGAGTATTTTAATGGAAAGACCACTCACTCAAGAAGAACAGGTCTAGAAGACATTACGGAAAACAAAACACAAAAAGATGATTTTATTGGAAGAAGTATCATGGTGTCAAAAACCAAGAACTTCGTGGCTTTGTGAAGGCGACCGCAACACGAAGTTCTTTCATAGGGTGGCCAACTCTCATCGTAGATACAACAACATAGGAGTGTTAAGGATCAATGGGATAGAATGTAAAGAGGAAGGGGTCATACGTAATCATGTTGTGGATTTCTATGAGACCCTCCTTACGGAACAAGAGGGATGTAACCTAGATGATCTAACCTTTCATATGATTAACTCAGAGGATGTAGCCTGGCTAGAGAGGGTCTTCGAGGAAGATGAGGTATACAACATTATTCAGTACATGGTTAAAGAAATAGTTCCAGGGCCGGATGGTTTCTCGATGGGTTTCTTCCAAGAGTGTTGGAAGGTGATTAAAGAAGATCTTATGAAGGTGTTCCAGGAGCTGTCTACTTTTGAAAAATTTGATAAAAGCCTCAGCGCCACCTTTCTTGCTTTAATCCCCAAAAAGGTGGGGGTTATCGAGATTAAGGATTTTAGGCCCATTAGCTTAGTAAATAGGGTGTATAAGATTATCTCGAAAGTACTAGCCAACTGACTTAGCGAGGTCATCGGGAAGCTTATTTTCAAGCCCCAAAACGCCTTTGTAAAGGGCAGGCAAATACTTGATGCGGTTCTTATAGCTAATGAATATATCGACAGCATACTGGAATCAGGCAACACAGAGATTTTGTGTAAATTAGATATGGAAAAAGCTTATGACCACGTCAATTGCGAGTTTCTTATGTATCTTTTGGGCAGGTGTGGGTTTGGGTTTAGGTGGAGGACTTGGATCAAGTGGTGCATCTCTCCAGCTAGATTTTTAGTCCTTATTAATGGCTGTCCCGAGGGTTTCTTTCCGAGCTCCCGTGGGCTGAGACAGGGTAACCTGCTATCTCCTTTGTTGTTTGTCTTGATCATGGAAGCTCTCAGCAGAATGCTTGCAGCATTGGGGGCTAATGGTCTGGTAAATGGTTTCCACAATGGAACACCCTCTCGGGATTTCTCTAATATATCTCACTTGTTGTTTGCAAATGACACTCTTGTCCTTTGCGGAGCTAAGCGTGAGCAGGTTCGTGCGTTGAAAGCTCTATTCCTCTATTTGAAGCGGGGTCGGGTCTGACTATGAAAAATTTGAAATGGTGCTGATTGGAGATGTTCACAATTTGCGACAGTTGGCAAGTACCATGGGATGCAAGCCTTCGTCGCTCCCTATGACATATTTGGGACTTCCGTTGGGTACAGCTTCTAGGGCGGCTCAGATCTGGGACACAATGATTGAAAGAGTGGAGAGAAAGCTAGCACGACGGAAGATGATTTATTTGTCGAAAGGGGGACGGTTACCTTGATAAAGAGCACTCTTTCTAATTTACCCACATATTTTTTTATCACTTTTTTCTATTCCGGCTAATGTGACAGGTCGTCTTGAGAAGCTGCAAAGAGACTTCTTGTGGGGTGGTATGGGGGTCCGGGGAGGAATTTAAGTTCCATTTGGTAAAGTGGGAGACAGTTTGTCGCCTCGTTCCAAGTGGCGGTCTTGGTATTCGTAACTTGAGGATGTTTAATCGGGTGTTACTAGGAAAATAGCTGTGGAGGTATTATCAGGAACCATATGGTCTTTGGCGCATGGTGATTTATCATAAGTATGGCGGAGCATGGGGAGGGTGGTGTACCAACGAAGTAAGGGGGGCGAGCGGGTTGGGACTATGGAAAAACATTAGAAGTGGTTGGAGCGACTTCTAACAACATATCAGGCTTCGGTTGGGCAACAGTTCAAGAATCAGATTTTGGACAGATGTGTGGTGTGGAGACAGGGCTCTGGATGGTTGTGTTCCCCGCTCTATATCAGATTGCAAGTGTCAAAGACATCACGGTGGCAAAGGTTGTGGGGTCAACCGGAAGGAGTTTGGTTTGGAACATAAATTTCACTCGGGCAGTTCAAGATTGGAAACAGTGCATCCTTGTGGAATTTTTTAGCCTCATCTACGCACGACGACCAAGCATGCAGAATGAAGATGGTTTGAGATGGATCCATACAAGTAGAGGAAGCTTCATGGTTCGTTCTTACTACAAGCCACTCACTAAAGGACTCGAGACTCAGTTTCCGTAAAGACAGATATGGCGTTACAAAGCACCCCCAAAAGTTGTTTTTTTCGTGTGGACAACTTCATTGAGAAAGATTCTCACAACAGATAATCTGAGGAAACGACGAATTATTATATCAGATTGGTGTTGTATATGTCGTAATGGGGACGAGTCGGTATCTTTTGCTATATTGCGAGATTGCTAGAGCGTTATGGAATGAGATATTCAACATATTGAACATTGCTTGGGTTATGCCTGAGATGGTAAGCGAAGCGGTTGCGAGTTGGCCCCCCATGCGAGGTAGACAGATTAAAACTACGTAAAAGATGATCCCAATTTGCATTCTATGGTGACTCTAGCAGGAGCGTAATGAAAGGACGTTTGAAGACAAGGAGCGATCTAGAGAGGAGCTGTTATTTTTCTTTTTTAGAACTCTTTGTACATAGACCATTACCTTGAATTTTAATGGCATGGACCTTCACAATTTTCTTATATCCAATGTGTCGTCTTAATGGGCCACTGTTTTTTGATGTAATTGGCTTATGCATTCTTATTTTATTAATAAAACTATTACTTATAAAAAAAATAGAGTAATGGCCATCTAACAAATTAACTCGAATTATTTCATATTGCTTAGAATTTCAAATACTAATGTTTCTAAAAAATTTTTTTGTCTACTAGCTATTGTGGAAGTGCATTTCAGGGCCAAAAGATTGCAAGTGCTTTTATAGGATTTATTTATAGGATCATTCCCCATCCATAATTTATTTCATAGAGATTGAAATGACAAGATCCCACTAATTATCAGAGCACTACCTACGAAATATTTATGGCCTTTTTCTTTGCTGGCTTAAAAAAGAAAAAGAAAAAAGAACTACTAAAAACACAAAGAGATTACACAAAGAAAAGCCCACAAAATGATGTGGCTTCATAGTATTCATTAGATCTATTTATAATAAAAGTAACTTTACAATTTGACATACCACATCAAACCATATCAGTTTATGGGTTTACTTTTATATAATCTTTTTATGGCTAAAGCATTTTCCAAAAGAAAAATATACATGCACGTATATGACTACATACGAGTTGGAAGAAGGGAGTGCCCTATATAACAATTCTTGTTGAAGAATGTCTAGCTTGTCAAAGGCTTTATTGTAATTCATCAAGAAACCATCAGTAACTTTCTCAATCACAAGCCTCAATAATAATTCATGTCCCATTACTTATCATAATTAATAATTATAATTCATGTCTCATTGTTTGTATTTGCATGGTCTCTGGGATTCCTCGTCATAAAAAAATCACATCTCATTGCTATGAGAAGTGAGGAGTTCCAGCTTTAATCAAAATAGTTTAGCATTTTTAGAGATTTGCAAGCAGCAGTTACATAAAATAGCTTAGCATGAACAATATAATGCATGAAAATAAAGAACCAGTTGATTCGCCGATACCTTAGCTGTCAGATCCTTCAGAGCAGAGACCAAAAGATCAAAAACTTGATCTTTGAAAGAGGTATTACGAATTAAAATTCTTGGACCAGTTACTGGAGTAAAAGGTACACAACATTGCAACTTTGGATAATACTTTGCCCCAAAACTATAGTATGCATCAGCCCAAGAATGATCAAAAACAAATTCACCATAGGAATGGCTGTAAACACAATTAAACCAGATTGTCAACAGGAATGAGAAAAAGTTAAAGACTAAAGAATTTTAGAAAAGTGCATAAGAACTTGCTGTGTGGACAACATAGCGATGCTAAACCTTTTAAGATAGAGTGGAACAACACCTAAAATATTTTCACATTCATCCTTTGCAATCATATGGCGTGGCATCCATCCTGTCTCCTGAAAGAAAAAGTTAGCTCATAATTGATACATGTATCATAGGAAGTTTTATATGACTTTTTTAAATGCTCCGTACAGATTTAAGAAGTGCACTGAGTACACCAAAAGTTTTTCTCTCCGTACAACTAAAAACCCAATGATAAAAACTGGTAGTTATTTTTTCCAATGATGTTTTGGTGATTGCAATGGTGACATTGTAATTGCTTTTAGAGTTATAGGGATTTTCATGACGGGATTTCTTAAATATGTAGTGATAGAATCCAAGGTTTTTGCAATATCGAAGGAAGGCAGTTTTCTGTGTATTACTGAGAAAAGATGGAAAGTGGTGAAGGAGTTGAGGTTGGGGCTGCCCATGGTGCAATGGGTTGCTAAAACACAAGAATGGTGTCTCAAGGAACGAAGAAAGGACTTCTGCACCCCGGCAAGGGAAGGAAGTCACAGCTTCATAGTGTAAAGATGTTCTAACATTTGCGGTGGATACATGCCACTAGTAGAGTATGGTGGTGATAGCAAGAACAATTTTATCTTCATACCTAAGGAGGGCCAAGAATGGAGGAGATAGGCGGAGGCACTGTGGGAGTCTGTGACTAAAGGGAGAGGTATTAGTTAGAACAAAGGAGGGACAACTATGAGGCAGGTGGCGGCAGTGGTCCAACCATAACAACTCTCGTATAGGGAGGCTTTGGAGACGAAGATACCTCATGAAAGGGTTCGGGGACGAGATAGCAATGCCATGGAAGCTGGGAGAGGAACCCATGCAAGATAAGACAATGAGCATGGGGCAGGCAGAGCTCCTTGTACTGTGGGTATAGCCAGTACATTGTGGCAGAGTGGCGGTGGCAAGCATGTTCTTGGCAATGGCCCAATGGTGGATGTATATGGTACACTTCCGAACATGAAGACACAACTGATTGAATTGCAGGAAAGTGGAGGCGTTATTACAGTATAAAGAGGAGAAAGGTGAGCGCAAAATAGGCATGGGCTTGGAGCCGAGGGAACCTAGAAAGGTTATACAAGATGGGCAGCTGAAAGGGGCAAAACATGAGCCTAGGCTTAGCTAGATCCAGTAGTGGTTTACCAACTAGACAGATGAACAAGATGTGGGTGGGCCGTGTGTTTGGGCCTTGGCCTAAGGGGCAGCACACAAGGAAAGAAGCAAACAGGACCCAGCCCATGTGGCAAATCAGGCCAAGGGGTGAACTTGGGCCCTCAACCAGCAAGAGTCTGGTAACCTCACCGGAAGAAGCTTCGTCCACCACGCAATAGGTTGAGGAACTTTCAACGGAGGCCCAAATGGTGAAGTTGACAATGGGGGAGGCGACAACAGAGGTCTTCGAAAAGGCAACTGATGGCGCCTTACTACTGTGTGTTTGATCTCTGACACATCTCAACCAGACAATGTCAACGAATGATAGGGAAGAGGTTGCCTTGGCACCATTTCTCCGACAGTATCCCATCCGGCGAAGGCCACACAGCAAATGGAGGAAACCCTAGACTTATTCTTAGCAAGAAAAAGGGACGTGGGTGCAGATGAAAGGCATTCTAGAAGCCTTATTCCGACACAGGGCTTCTCAGAATGGGAGCATGGGGATGTTTTTGAGGAGGGTGAGTTGAGGACGTTACTACTTTCACAGTGGGCTAACAAGGAAGAGATCCCCACACATCTTTGTCATTGTTATGGAGGTGCTGAGCAAAATTATCTCAACTTTGGTCCATAATGGTTTTATGGCTGAATTCTTGGTTGGTGACCCCCAATAGGGGTGCTATTAACATTTATCATTTATTATTTGCAGATGATACGCTTATTTTCTATAAGGCAGAACAAAACCAATTGCAAAAACTAAAGGTACTCCTACTTTGTTTTGAAGCAACATCAGGTTTGAAGGTGAACCTTAACAAATCAAAATTTGTGCCAGTTGGTAATGTTTGCAACATCCGACAACTGGCTAACACTCTTGGATGCAAAGTTTCCGCCTTTCCTATGAATTACCTGGGTTTACCCTTGGGTGCTACTTCAAGCGCTATACCAATATGGGATACAGTGATGAGAAGAGTGAATGTAGATTGGCCGGTTGGAAGAGACTGCACTTGTCGAAAGGTGGCATGATCACTTTAATCAAAAGTACACTCTCTAATCTACCAATATATTTTCTATCTTTATTCCCACTTCCCGCAAGTGTGGTGATTCGGATTGAGAAACTTTATAAAGACTTCCTTTGGAGTGGTATGGGGGATGATTTCAAAGTCCCCCTAATCAAATAGGATAAGGTATGTTCTCCACTTTCTTAGGAAGGGTTGGGTATTAGAAATCTAAAAATTTTTAATAGGGCATTACTCGAAAAATGGTTATGGTGAAATAATACGGCATCAGAAGCCCTATGAAAGTCGATGATTGAATGCAGATATGGAAGTGTGTATGTTTTTTTTTTTTGGGGGGGGGGGGGGGGGGGGGGGTTGGGGGGTGGTATACTAGAGAGGTAAATAGGCCTCATGGAATGGGCATTTGGAAGCATATTAGTCGGGGAGGGGGTGTTCTCTCGTCATACTAGACGTGTTGGGTGATGGCTCTAGAATAAAATTCTGAAGTGACATATGGTGTGGAAACAATACCCTAAAAGACTTATTCCCTTCAATATTCTAGATTGCATGTGAGAAACAAGTTTCAGTGACCGATTTGATGGTGACAATTGGAGATCAAATATAGTGGAACATCATTTTTAGTAGGATGGCTCAAAAATGGGAAGTTGCTAGTTTTAAGAAGTTCTTTTGTCTTCCGTCTCCTTGAGACCGAGGAGCCAAGAAAATGATAAGTTGTAGTGGGTACCCGCACGCAAAGGCATATTATCTGTTCGATTGTTTTAAAGTCTCTCACTTAGGTGCTGAATACTCAGTTTCCATGGAAAAGGATATGGTGTAATAAGGCACCTCCCAAAGCGACTTTTTTTGCATGGACAGCTTCTCTGGGTAAGATCTTGATGAAATATAATTTGCGGAGAGGTGGGGTGATGATCATAATAGACTGGAGTTGCATGTGTAAGAAGAGCAGCGAGATTGTGGATCACTTTCTACTACATTGTAAGGTTTCTAGAGCGTTATGGGATGAAGTGTTCATTAGATTAGAGTTTTTTTTATAAGTGTTCATTAGATTAGAGTTAGTGTGGGTTATGCCCGCCGGGCCGCCACAATGGAGGCACTTTGGCTAGTTGGACAAATCTATGAGGTATTCAACAAATCAAAGCCATGTGGAAGATGGTTTCTATTTGTATTCTGTGGTGCTTATGGTAGGAGCGAAACAACAAGATATTTGAAGACAAGGACCAATCTTTTGAGGATGCTAGATCTCTTTTTGTTAGAAATTATTACTATGGGTCATAGCTATAGATTTTAATGGTCTAGGCTTGCATGATTTATTGTTTCCTTTTTCCATCTTAGATAGGTGTTTCCTCTTTATACCATCTTGTGTACTTGGGCTATATCTATTCTATTAATATAATCATTTACTTATAATTTATAGGAATCTTCAAGCTCAATGCCCTCAACAGATACTTAAAAGGAAAATTATATTAATTACGATATATAAAGAACCATCAGTCGAGAATGGTCTAGAAACACAGTTTCTCACAATCTTTCAACATGTCAAAGAAGTTACGGTACCATTCTCCCCATAGATAAAGGCAAAGGCCTTCCATGTTTTCAAAAACTTATGGATAACATAATTTAGAAATCATATTTTGCCGTAGTAACTTTTATACAGAGAGCAAACATTGAAAATGCCTAATTACAACTAAGCACTAGTGAGAGAGAAAAGCAATGAATGAAGGCCAAGAGAGCCAAGTATTCCCTTCAACTCATCTTAAGAACGCTCTCTGTCTTCTCTACACCAAGCCTCATTTTCCCTATGATATCTCCAGAAACAATTCTCGAAAAGTACTTTGTTGAAGACCTTCAAATTACGCACCCTAAACCACCACAAGGCATCAGTGAATAGACTTTATCCCAGCCAACAAGATGAAACTTAGTTTCCTCCCTAATACCTCCCCAAAGAATATAACTAGAGGTTTTCTCACTATGAGAGGCCATACATGCAGATAACAAAAATAGGGAGAGAAAATAAGTAGGTAAGTTAGATAAAGTACTCTTGATGAAAGTTAATCTACCACCCTTTGATAAATGAGAAACGCTATTGACCAGCCAGGTTGGTTTTGGGCAAAACACAGCCCTCCAACCTGGTTGTGACACATAAGAAAAGAAAGGAAAGCCAAAATAAGTATGCTGCAGTAGATTATTCCGAAATCTTCCCCCACTCGAACCCATAGACCTCATCCCCTTTCAGCAGATTCAAGTATGCAACGAGAATCACCGACTAATGCGAGAGTTACTATTAGGTTTCTTCAGATGGGAATGATTATAGTCAACATTTTGAAGAGAAGGAAAAATCCAAGAAACTGAAAAATATTCTCTGGAAAATGTTGAAGAGTTGCAGAGTATATTTCTAGAAGTGGCGAAGGGGCACCATATGTAAATGTTTTTGAATAATCAACGGGCATGCTTTGCATATTGTTGACTGGGAAGTATTTATTGTTAGGCCATTCTGTATTTGAACATCTATTGAGCTTTTCCCAACCCAACATATCATTGATATTGGAACCTTCTTCATGTGTATAATGCTTTGGAGGCTTGAGCTCCTAGGTTTGCATCATTCATGAAAAGAAAGGACAAACCAAATACAGTCAACTCTTTTGAGTAGAAACCCCCTTCAAGGTGGCAACCAGATTGAGTACGATCATTCTTGGAGGACCCATCCAAGGTGACAACATCAGAAATCGATGAAAAATCATAACTTGTTTCATTTGGAACCACCATAGGATCATGGTCTTCAATTGGGAGAGGGATATGTGAGGGATAGTATAGTTGGGCTTCAACAATACTTGTTGCCACGCCATCAACTGAAACCGAGGCAATAGGGTTCACTGGAGACGAGTGGGTATTGGGTGAATAAATATCAAGAGAGCCACCGTAACCATATGCATCCAATGATTGCATCAGATCATATTTTGTGGTGTAGTTTGAACAAGCTCAGAACTCAAGGGAAAACCATAAGAGAATTTAGTCCAATCCCTAAGCGGGCTTGCAATGGGTTTTAGCAGAACCGTAAGGCCCCCAAAGCCGATAAATTTGAAGACGATGTTGCAGATCCGTGTGTTCTTGTTGCAAAGTAGATTTTGGGATGCACGGATGTGGGGGAGTTTGGGTAAGTAATTTAGCGTAGGAAAATGCATAGTTACTTACATAAAATGATGATGTGGCAGAAAGAGATTGGGGGGCTGGTTATGGCTAGAGACCAAAGCAGTTGGTCTCCAGGTTTTCTCGACAAATAGATTCATTTCTAGCCAGCCAACCTTTTATCAATTTTTTTCTATGACACTCTCCTAAATAGATTTCGCCTTGAAAGCAGCCCCCAACAAAAGACCAAGGTATTTCGAGGGCAGGGAAGCAACCTTAAAACTGAAGATATTTGTCAAGCCCTGAATATTGTTCACATTACCCATGGAAACCTTTTGTGTGGGAATTTGAGAAACTAATAATGAATAGATGAGATGAGCTGAAATGAAATGAGTTAAAAAGTTTTTTGTATCCAAACCTCTCCTAATAGGTAAAAAACCCTTCACCTTCATTGTCCCAACTTTCTTAGTGATAAGAGCAATAAAAGACGCACTAATACTTTTTTCAAATTTACCAAACGTGTAAAATTCGTGGAAAACCTACATAATATCCTCACCAACCAAATCCCAACAATCATGATAGAAAGCCCTAGAGAAGCCATTTGGACCCAAGGCTTATCCTTAGCCATCCCACAAATCACCCGGAAAACCTCATTCACCTCAAAAGGTCTCCCCAGCCAAATAGAGCTTGATTGATCAATCGGGCAAGCCATCGTGTTTGTCACCAAGGGAATTTTTCAAAAAGGAGACCTTTGTAGAAATTGAAAACGTGGCTCTTAATGACATCAAGATCAAAGCAAACCTGTCCCTCAACCTGAAGCATCTCGATGGCATTATTCCTACGATGAGACTTAGCCCCTGATGGTACAACGGTCTCCTTTCAACCAAAAGGCACGTGACTTTTGTCTCCACGAGACTTCTTTTATTAGAAGCACCTTTTCAAGTTCCATGGTGATGGATAATTTCCCACAAGAGTCCTCGTCAAAAAGAGGAGTGCCCACCTCCCTTTCCTCCAAAACCTTTGACCCCTCCATAAGGGGCTGTTTTTTTACTATCAATATTTTAAAACTTCTGCATTCCACATCAAGTCCCTCTTCAATACTCTCAATTTCCCAGCCGGTATGAAACTTGGTGAACCCTCTAAAAGAAACAAGGAACACCACGACCTAACATTTTCCACAACACCATCAACTTTCAGCCACATATTTTCAAACTTAAAGTATCTTTTACCCCCATGAATGCCTCAGTCCAATACAATAGAGAAATGGTCCGAAAAAACTCTATCCAATCACTTCTAGAGCAAGTTAGAATAATGAGCCTCCCATGAAAGAGACATCAAAAATTGTCCAACAGGCCCAATTATTGGACCAAGTGTGCACACCACCAACAAGTGGAAAATCCAAATCAATATTAGAGATAAATTCAGAAAACTCATTCATTGTAGGGTTATGCCAGACTTTGCCTGATCTTTCGCTAGGGAACCAAGTGATATTAAAATCTAAAATCACCACCAGTGCACCAAGTTAGGTTCCACCAACTGCCCAAACCAGCAAGCTCATCCCCATAAAACCTTCCTATTCATGTCCACATTTGGCCCATACACACCAACAAAAGCCCAACAAAAATCAGCTGCCACATTAACGTGATATATAAGATAGATATAGTTTCAACATTTAATACAAGATATTTGTAAAGGAAATATATTAGAGTAGCCATTCTAATTGAAACCTGGAAAGTTGAATAAAGCAAAGCTTAATCACTTGGGAATAATGCTCCCTGGAAAAGCCCCTATTAAGCGGGCCAAGTGGCCATTTCAAATCGACTCCAATCAAAGGAGTAAAGGAAATTCATTTCTATTACTGGCTAAATAGTGAGATAATGAAATTGCTCTTAAAAGAAATAAATACCATATAACTTATAGAGGTACAGCATGGAGTAATAATTCACGACCTTTACTGCACAGCCAGACTCCTCCAAGCTTGAAAGAAAAGCATGAGTAAGAAAAGGATTGTATTTTTCAGGAGAGGTGGCATCCAAAGTGCAAGCATCCCAATCATTGGGTGAAACCTCTAAGATTGAAGAAACAACTGAAAGTGATATCTTTTTAGGTTTCACCTCATTTGCTGAAATGTCCTGTATATAAAATCCGTATAATGATTAGAGCAATTAAAAAAAAAACAGATAGATTAGTAGTTTATCAATTCCAAAGGACCGTCAAAAGCAGATACCTTGGAGGTTGACCCTGCCAAAGTGAAATCCCCGAGCGACAAGCCCGCCTCTTGTGGTGTTGTGGACTTCCTCGATCCCCAAAATAGTGCAGTAATTCTAGGAACCGGAATTGAAGTTCCTGATATTTGTGTACATGGTGATTTCCCCTGCAAATCAATCCTCTTAATGTCTGGATGATGGCTCTAATAAGGCCACCAATCCCCCCAACAGAATTAAAGAAGAAAAAAGAAGAAGATAATCCATTCTACGCACAAACATACTTCAATTAGATATAAAATTAAACCAATTTTTAGTTGATTTTATCCATAGCAAGAGGTTTGATTGTATCAACTTTTTTTATAGGTAATCAAGAAGTTTTATTCATCAAAAGTAGGCAAAGCCCAAGTACATAAGGAGTATACATGAGAAGTACCTAACTAGAGTTTTTTTTTTTTATAAGTAGAAGTACTTAACTAGAGTTTACAACCAAAAATAGAAAATCATGGACATTTTTTTTATAAGTAGGAAGAAATAGTCATGAACATTTAGCTCATTACAAACAATGGCCCCTTCCTCTAATTATCATGCTTTTACCTCATCTTTATGTAGTTTCCCTATAAATTGGGCATATATTTGGTATTCAGTTATCAAATAATAATAAAGTACAAAGCCTTTGCACTTGTCTTCTCTCCTAATTTCTCTCTCATTCAACCATTTGTTCTCTTTTACTTTTCCATCACATTGCAAAATCTTTCATGGTGCCAGAGCCCTCAATGGATTTGTGTCCCCAACAATGGCCTTACTAATTTCTTTCCTCTCAATTGGATCATTCGTCCTCCACCTATGTGTGATTTGTTAGAAGCCCATTTAATATAAAATATGCTGCCACCTGCTCAAAGATTATCACCACCTGCCCTCTTTAATTATTCATTCCACTCACAATCTCCCCTCATCAAACTCGATCCATAAAGAACATATAAACTCAATCCATAAAGAACATATACAAAGCTCATTTTTCTAATAATCTTCTTTCAAATTTAGGCCACAAGTTGGGCCCCTGAGAGCATTCACATCCAATCCCCTACCATTTTTCCAAGTTTTAACCAAAAACCCCACTCCCTATAAATTTTACCTAAATTTTAACCATCCGCAAAAAATCTCCTACATCTCATTCCCTATATTTTTTCTCATATATTAAAATAACATTATTCTATTGGTTCTTTATTACTTTTTCTACTACTTTATTTCACATCATAATACTATTCTCAATAAAATATATAAAAATTAACTTTAGGGATGAATAGTGCTCTCCCAAATATGGGAGAAACACTATTTATGATATCAAATCCAGTCCTAGGACAGGATGTAGAGACCAAGACCCATTTTGGTCCTCATATTTTAACTAAAATAGTGTTTTAGTCCACCATATGAGTGCTATGATAATCCACACTACATTGCAAACACTGGAAAATGTACTATAAAGAGGAAAATGATCTTCGCCAAGTCATGGATTCCTTCAAATTAAACAATCACGACTACAAACTCTTGGTGATTTTGGCACACACAATTCTTTTGGTGTTCGGCTTCATCTGATTGGAATTCAAGACCCATCTATTTTGGGCCTAATGTTTTTATAGGCCCAATTTCAATGCATTGCTGGTCCATTACAAACCAAATTGGTCTATTTCAGGCCTACTATATACAAAGTCTCCTTAACGTGACTATCACATGGATCTCTTTATTTTCTCTATATTTTGGTTTATTGTTTGAAGAAAACTTTTCATAGCTGGATCACGAAAGAAATATTAAACTTCTGTTCGGATTGAGAGTTTGATACCAATTTATCTCATCTCATCTCATCTAATTATTACAACTTTTTCAAATTCTCACATAATAAACAATTCAAATCTCAAAAAAATAATAATATTAAAAAATAATATTCTAGCAATATTTTATTCAACTTTTAACTTCCATCCCAATCTATTTTATCTCGACTCACTATCTAAACCTCACCTAAATTTCAAACTCAAAGGCTTTTGTGTTTCCACCTTGTGAGCTTAAGGGGAGTGTTAGAAATAACATCATATTAGGAATTCTCTTTCTTTTTATATATAATTACATTAGGAATTTGATTTTATCATTATTCTTATCAAGAGATTTGATTTTTATGATTACAAGGAGACCTATCCTATCTCAACTCTATATAATTTTTCTATAAATGAGATATATGTTCTGTATTCAATTCACAGAGCATAATAAAGACATAGACCTCATTCTTATTCTCTCTCCTTCTACCACTTGTTTATCGGAAAACCTTTCATCAACTTAATGTGAGACCAATGAAGAACATGATAAAAATAAAAAGGGCATACAATATTGCAGAAAGCAAAACCAAATTGGGCAGTGTGGGAGTTCTTTTAATGCCTTAGTACCAATATATACCAAACGCTACTTAATTTACAGAGCCCAACAATATATCCTAACCCTATCCAAGAACTACATAGCATGATTACTAGTAGCAGCCTATAGATTTAGCCTAGCAATGTTGACTATCACTCGCCACCGGTGCATTGATATCGAAACTAACAGAAAGAGAGAGAGAGAGAGATGCTTACGGAAGGAGACTGGAATTGCCCCAAAAATGAGGAAGGCTTGCAGCAGCTAGCCGCTACTGCTGCCATGGGCCACTGATCGAGATTCGAAAAGTTGGTCGTTTCTCTCTGCCTCGCGCTCTAAAGCCTAGAGTACAACGGGTCAAATGGCATGGAGCGTGGCAAACTTAAATGCCACATACTTACGGGCAATGCTAGGGTTAATTTATTTTTGTTGTTTTTTTTTTTACATATTTTTTTAATGTACTTAAATATTTAAAACAAAAAAAAATTATAATATTATTAAATAATATTTTTATAATAATTAAGTAAAAAAAAAAAAAGAGGGAGACAATCGAACGGGGCATACTAGCAAGCCAAAAAGCATTTTCCCATATTTATATTTTGCACATATTTTTTTCAATTATTATGACGGAAGTAACAACTTTTAATATTGCTATTAATCTTTGGTTTTTTTCGGACGAATATTTCAGTTGCCATTTCTTGAAAGGAGAAATGATACTATTATTAATTTTGCACGCTATCCCAACAATTTTGAGAGAACTTGTAGAATAATGATATGAACTTGAAGCCTTAATCTTAGCCATACCTCTAACAATATCAAAGATCTTTTCTTTAAAAACTCTTCATGCATTCTGCACTAACCTCGTCAATAGAGTAAAATAAAAGAGTGTCTCACTTGGTCTCCAACATAAATCTTTTCTAAATAACTTCTCATAAAAATTTATAATATGTTTTATAATAATCTCTCAATTTGAAAGAATATTATCACATTCATGAAATATCTCTACATAATTATTTGTTCAATGAGAGTTTGCCATTTGGCAAAAAAAATTTGTACATTTTTATCTTTCTTAAGCCACAACACTTAAAATTTTTTGCCTACATGATATTTCATATTTTTCTCTATTAAAGATATTGATTCTAATTCAGCAACCACTCTTTTTGTGCTCTTTAAATTTGTGCTCTCCAAAATGGCTATGGGCCAGACCCATATACTTCCACCGTGAAATAATGTTTGGCCCAAGGCCCAGTGGGCATCCCCTGAAAGTTGAAACCTCGGGGCGTCGTCATGGTCGCTCTTTATCGAACCAAAATCCCAGACTGAAGTAGCACCGCTTGACCTTTTGCACTTAAACGGTTTGTTGGTTTTGGATTTTTTTAGAAAATTTGTGCGGATTGAATCCCAAGTCTGCAAGTTTAAAGTTGACTTTTATATAATTAAATAGATATTATATGCTTGTAATATATTTATAAATATAATATCAAGTAGTTGACGCTATAATACATTAATAATTTATATTTAGGGCAATATTATGGGATCTTAGCGTTAGTCATTTTGTGCCTCACAGTGTAATTTTTTTTTTTACATTTTTTTTCAATTCATTTTTTTATAAAGTAATAAAATAATATATATAGATAAAATATATGTGATTTTTTTAATTAAAAAACTTCATGGGAGCGCAAAGGATCCCAATACTAAAATCCCATATATTTACTGTTATATTTAATAGTAATATATTGCACAACCAGGATTTTTTGACTTATTTAGCTATATATATATTAAATGATATTTAATGTTTTGCATTTATCTTCTATATATATATAAAAATCTATATCATAATATTTGTTAATTAAAATTATTTGGTTGACCAGTAAAATGATTAAAAATATTTTATAAAATTTAAAATTCCTTATTTGAATCAAAATATAAGAATTGGATTTTCAAAACCAGAAATAAAATTCGTTAAGTCAAGCTTGACTTGTTTGTTAATCGAGATCAAGCTGAGTTTGTATAATATATATTTTTTTAAATGGAGTTTGTAAAATATTAATTGTTAGCAAATCGAGTTCGAATAAAAACATAAGAATCGATTGTGAATAAGTAGACATGTTAATTGAGTTCAGACTTTGTTAATTTATAGCCCTACACAAATTAGGGCATATAACGAGCGTGTATATATATACAGAGATTTATATATGTGTACATACATACATTAGTTATCATGTATATAAATTCAATTTTTACAAAACAATTTTCTAAAAAACGTGTACAATATTATTTTGTGAGAAGTTACTGTCTTTAAAAAGAAATTTCACATAAAGAAATTCATAAATTGACTTTAATTAGTGTGATCCAATTATTCTATTTTTCAGAAAATACATATTAAATCAAATTATATCATATTGTGAATTTACCTTTGTGAAATTATTTTATTTATGAAGAATATCTGTTTTGTTTGGTTTTTATTTTTTATTTTAAATATGAACCATTTATCATTTTCTAAAAAAGTGTCAAATACTTATAGAATATGAAATTACTTGATATTTTTACTTTATTATGAAATATTATATTTTAAAAACTACTTAGATAAGTATTACTGTTTAATAATATGAAGTTTTTATAAACTCAATATGCTTTAACATTTCAAATATAGTTACATAATCTAGTTAATTTTAATTCCAGTAGATAAAAAAATTAATTATTCATCTTTTGCTTTAATATTAAGTTATTAATAAATAAATACTACTACGTATAATTATTTTTATATACTTTTTACTCACTTTACTAATGCGCTTGATTAAAATAATTATTAAAAATTAATTATGGACATAAAAAATATATAAAAATAACTGTATATAAAATTTTTAACAAAGAAAATATAATTAAGATAAAAGTAATAGATAACTGCTGCTTACTATGTAACCATTTATATTTATTTAAAATACAATACTTAAATTTTTTTATTCTATGTTAATCCTTTTGAGTTTTTTAAATAATACTTTTTAAAAGATTGACGGAAGATTGTAAGTTTATTTATTGTCAAAAAAAAATATCCGCACCATTGTTTTCCGTCGTCAGTCTATTGTATTATCGTTTATTAAGACGAGTCTTCGGGTTTTGTTATTTCCAGAGGACCAGAGCCCAAAATTGTCACCCAGTCTTCCTGCGCCTTTTAACCAAACTGGTATACGGTAGAGCAGAAGAGCGAAAGAAACCCTAAACGAAGGACCACTGCAAAACCTATTTTTTTGAATTGGCAATTTGTATTAAAAATAGCGGCATTTATATTATTTTGGGAAAATTTAACCTTCAGGCAGATATAGTTAATGGAGGGAATACCGCATCCGATACCGAGAACAGTGGAGGAGGTCTTTCAAGACTTCAAGGGCAGACGTTCCGGTTTAATCAAGGCCCTCACCACCGGTACTCATTGCTCTCCTCTTTCTTCTTCTTCTTCTTCTTCTTCTTCTTCTTCTCTTTCTGTTTCTTCGCGCGTTTGCTTTTCTTTTTTTTATTGTTTAAAGTTATAAATTTTCTTATTAATTCTACACTTTTGGGTTTTAATGTTGCAGATGTTGAGAAGTTTTACCAGCAGTGTGATCCGGGTGGGTTTGATTATTATTACTATTATCTTTCTCTCCTCCTTTTTTCGAATATTTTTCCTTATGTGCGACTTGGGATATGACGAATTTCGTTTCTATTATTATATTTCTGACCTACAATTGATGGTGGGCTGTGTTCAATGTCCTGTTTGAATGTACAAAACTTATTGGCATTTCTGTGTATCTATAATTGTTGGCAGTTCACTACAAAGTTGTTTTCTTTTTTCATTCTCGGCTGGCCCTTTCTGCCATGTTGTTCTGTTGGACCAAATATCATTTCGCTTGTCATCATGCTGTACGTTTTTTCCACTGATCGGTAGTATGCAATCTTTATGTCTTGACTCTCTACTGTTCTCTCGTTAGCTGGTGTGCAGACAATTTTTTATTATAATGTAATTAAACCCCGGGAAATTTCAATTATGGTTTGTGTTTTATTGACATGTTCAAAGCGCACATAATGTGTTCTGTCATTCACTCTTACCTCTTCCATATTTTGAGTTTTTAAGAGAATTATAACAATAAATTCCATAATTTTATGAGTTAAGTTTGATCACCTTTACTGGTTTTGTACTTAGGATGTTATTCTTTTGCCTCTGTTTGAGTGTTGTTGAACATATATCCAAGTGGCTTTTGACGCATCACAAGCTATTTGAAAATTTCACAGCTCATGCATTTTTGATAAGTATTCATTTCTTGCTTTGTTTTTACTGTTTTTGTACTTAGGATGTTTTTATCTTGCCTCTGTTTGAATGCTGTTGAACATATATCAAAGTGGCTTTTGACCCATCACAAACTATTTGAAAACATCACTGTAATTTTACATAGTACATCTTATGATTTTTTTTTTGGATAGTAAGAGATAATTTTTATTGATATGAATGAAGTAGGCCTAACTCTTGTACACAGGAAGTATACTAAAGGGCATATTATGAAAAAAAAATTTACACAGTACTCATGCATTATGCATAATTATTCATTTCTTGCTTTGTTGTAATCACATAAGGATCTCATCATGGTCAGTTGAATGTTTACATTGGTAGTTGGAGACAGTTGAGTCATGTCTCTTAAGGTACTAATATTGTGCTTTCAGAGAAGGAGAACTTGTGTCTGTATGGACTTCCAAATGAGACATGGGAAGTTAATCTGCCTGTTGAGGAAGTGCCTCCTGAGCTTCCTGAGCCAGCATTAGGTATAAACTTTGCTAGGGATGGAATGCAAGAGAAGGACTGGTTATCACTGGTTGCAGTTCACAGCGACTCATGGTTGCTTGCTGTTGCATTCTATTTTGGTGCACGCTTTGGGTTTGGTAAGAATGAAAGGTATGAAATTTTTTTTTCTCCACCAATGTGTAATCACCAGCAGTCTGTATGAACATTCTGGTTCTATGTAATATTAACCAGAGATGTGAGCCGGTTTTTATTTTCTGAACTTCCTGGATTTTTGAGATTCTTTTACTTCATTAAATTGTTATCACTTTCTATTCTTCATGATTATATTTGATCATTTTCAATTGTATATTTCCATATTCATTAATCTTATCTGACAGTGGTGATTTTAGCAAACAGTTCATATATTTATCATGGTGAACTTGGTGGAAAATTGTGGGTTCTCTGATTGGTTTATGTAAAAGTTATTGTTTTTTGCTATCTATAGACGATGTACAAGTCCTATGTTCTTTCTTTCAGTTATCATTCTCCTTAGTGATCTGTAGAACATAGTCGTTTTATAGCTGGGCTTGCAATTCATGTTTCATTCAGATTGTAGTGAAGAAGCTAAAGAAATCTAAGGAGGAAGGATGCTGTATAAGACAGAAGGCATAACTGAGAAGAGTGCTTATTGGTTATATTCTCACTAGATATTAACAATAAAGTTACTGAACAGTTTATCACCATTTATCTCTATGCAAATCCGTGCTGCTTGAGCCAATTTGTTTAATCAGAAATGGGTCCTGTTCTTATCTTTAATTAGTTTTGATTTTCTTTGATTTGGTGAAAACAAACGATAGAAAATCTTTTTTGTTTAGGATTATTGCTCACTTCCCCTTTAGTTTGTACTGGCTTTTTGCTAGCTCTACCATGGATAGTCCAAGAATATTTTTCAAGTTACCTGGGCTATGCCTATTTATGGTAATAAAATTCTTATTAATTATATAAAAAAAAAAGCCTTAACCAATAAATTTTTCTTTTGCAAAAGGGTTCATTTAATAAATATCAAACAGAGTGTGAGTGATATGAATACAATTCTAGAGCCCAAAAACATTAGTAATGCAAATACATGAACATACTAAATACATACATACATATTACCTAGGAATAGAAGCAGGGGCGGAACTACCCTGTCCTTAGGGGGGGCGGTATATAAATTATTAGAAAACAGCCCCCAAGTTTGAGTTTTTTCTCCTGCAGCCCCCTCAAGTCTATTGACTATAAGTTCAAAAGTATCAAAACCAATGGTCCATGCTTATATTTAGAGTGCAACATGTTATCTGTAGACTATAAACTCAGCTGCTCAAGTAATCCAAGACCAAAACCAATGGTTCATGCAAAGATGCGACATGCTACACTCTTGGAGTCTTAACTCTACAGTTGACTCGCAAGTCACAAAGTACCCAACCATTGCAGAGTATCCTGCTTTCGGCTTTTGTACCACTGCCAACTTGCCGTGCCATTTACAGATAAAATAATAAATGATAAGTTATTTTGCCGTTGTTGTGCTGCTAGCCTGCTTATGCATATATTATAAATGATATATATATAGATATAGATTAGTCAGTCGTGCTGCTGCGGGCTTGTGCATATTACATATAAATTTGTATAAAAAATATAGATTAGTGCATATAAATTTATAAATTTGTATATAAATATGTGCATATATTATTTGTGATATATATATAGGTAATCATATATATAGATTAGTAATTCATGCTGCTTGTGCATATTATATTTATTATATATATAATGTTAATATATATAGATAATTTGTCATTTGTGCATATGTATATAGATTTGTGCATATATTTTCATTTATATATATATATAATATACTGATTTGTACATATAAGGCCATCGTCAAGCTTAATTTGAAGAGAAAATTTTATACTAATCGTCCCCCATGCAGCAAATCCTAATTTTGCCCTTGTATAGAAGCATACATGGATGCATACATGCATCTATTTATGTATGCCTGTATGGTTGCGTTCTCTTGGTTTTTGGCAGATTCCATATTAAAGACCTTGTGTGTTTCAGTTCTCATGCCTATCTCCATGTCTTTAAGCATGTGGGGAAGAGTTGTTCTTTGTGATTTGTTTGTTGCATTGACTTGAACAGATAATTTTGTATAGTATTCTCCATATATTACTTCTTAATGTAGCATCTCTTTATTGAATTGCTTTAGTGACTTAAGTTTATGTTTATATATACGTTGTTGGTATCCACTTAACAACATGAACGCACTGTTGGGACCCATCAAGGTGTGGCCTAGTGGGTTTGATTCTGTACTTGGAGTTCCCTTGAATCACTTTATACATTAACATGACTCTGGTGGGTAGGTTCTTGTACTCAGTAGATTGGAAGAGTCTTGCCTTATTGAAGTTCCACATCATCAAAACTCATAATCTTACATGCAGACATTACTGGTGTGTGATGTAAACAATTTGAGCGGGAAACCATTATGGTTTCTCAATTTGGGTAGGAATGTCTTAAAAGGAAATTTATTGTGAAGGAGAAAATTATTTGTATAAGTGTCTTTTAGTTTTTTGTATTAAAACATCTGTTATTTTTTTGTTATCTAGTTTTTTTTTTTTTTTATAAGCAAGAAGTAATTTTTATTGATGTGAATGAAATAGGGATAGCCTGTGGCCCTGCATACACAGGAAGCATACAAAATAGGCCTAAATGCATTCTATGAGAGCTATCTTAAAGATAAAAACTCATGGACACTATTTCCATTCAGCACTATGGCTGAAAACCATAACATAAGTGTTTAAACAAAAAAATTCTGCAACTCGGCCATTGTGCGCTCCCTATTCTTGAAGCATCATGCGTTCCTTTCCGACCAAATACACCACATAATGCATAGAGGAATCAACTTCCATGCTGCTTTCACCTGAGGACAACCATTAATTCTCTTCCAACAAATGAGTAGATCAATCACCTTCAATGACATGACCCAAGCAACATCCATTCTTCAAAAGATCCCATCTCATAATGCTCGTCACATCGCAATGCAACAAAAGATGGTCCACAGATTCTCCTTGTTTTTACACAAATAACACCAGTTCATCACAATGAGTCCTCTCTTTCTCAAGTTCTATGCGGTGAAAATAGTTCCAAGGGCTACCGTCCATGCAAAAAAGACTACTTTTGTAGGTGCACAAGACTTCCAAATGCTTTTCCACGGGAAATAAACAATTCCTTGTGGAGTCAAAATTTTGTAATATGCCTTAACTGTGAACTTCTTGCTGCTTGTTGTTGTAACGCCCCAATGGAAAGTCCAAACCACATGGCCTATACTCC
This sequence comes from Platycarya strobilacea, assembly GCA_036898215.1. Lineage (NCBI taxonomy): Eukaryota > Viridiplantae > Streptophyta > Magnoliopsida > Fagales > Juglandaceae > Platycarya > Platycarya strobilacea. The sequence goes on along the minus strand of CM072557.1, from coordinate 198,477 downwards.
AAAAAGACTAGTCAATAATACAATTGGAGTCCCATTAAAATTTTATAAAGAGTAAGAATTTCTCTTTTTCAAATAATGTGGGATTCCATACACCACCCATCTTTATTTTGATCATATGGGGTATTACAATCCATTCTCCTTAAATGTCCGACGTCCTCGTAGGGGCTGTTTCTTGTAGGTGGCATGGCTCAAGTCCCACATTTTTGGCTGGGATAGACTCTAATACCATTTGTAACACTCTAATGGAAGGTCTAAACCGTATGACCTATATTTCAAAAGGACTAATCAATGATATAATTGGAGCTCCATTAGAATCTTATAAAGAACAAGAACTTTTTATTTCAAGTAATGTAGGAACCTGTATACCACCTACCCTTATTCTTATCATATGGAATATTACAGTTGTCCTCCACTGTATCTTGTCCCCCTATGCCCTTCTAACTTCTGAAGAGTATATCAAACTAAAAAATTCTGTGACTGTAGACAATTTTCAATCATGAATATCCCTAGAGAATAGGATATTCCATTGGGGAGGATCTTGAGCAAAAGCAAGCAGATCTGTCACCGACGCCTTCCTATTAGTTGTAATACTAAAGAGAACTGGGAAGGTCTTTGCCAAAGGCTGCTCTCCACACCACACATCATGCCAGAATCGAATTCTGGTGCACCCTCTAACTACAAAACGGATAGTGCTTTCAAAACATGGCCACCCCCCTAATAAATTTCCATAACCCCACTCCACAAACCCCCCTTACTACTTTGGTACACCACCCTCCCCATGCGTTACCATGTCTTACGTCAATAACTTCCTTTTACAATGACTCTCCATCCGCATGATACCTCCATAGTCACTTCCCTAATAAGGCTTTATTGAAGATTCTCAGATTACACACTCTCAACCCTTCGCTTGATATTGGGGAACAAATTGGCTTCCAATTAATGAGATGAAATTTTGTTTCCCTCCCCATAGGAAAGTATGAAACAACTTCTCAATCTTATTTGTCACCCCTGTAGGCATAAGAAAAAGAGATAAAAAATAGGTCGGAAAATTAGATAAAGTACTCTTAATCAGTGAGTCCCCTTATAGGTACAACCTTTTCCACCTTGCGAACCTTTTTTCACTTTCTCAATAATCCCATCCCAAATAGCTCTCGCAGGCCAGTTTGATGGGTTGTAAAGTGTCCTCCTTGCCTATGACATATTTGGGCCTTCTTTTGGGGGCATTGATTCTAGGTATCGTACCCACTGCCACAAGTTCAGACTTATCAAGATTTATCTCGAGTCCTGATACAACTTCAAAACGCAACAGAGAGTGCTCGTATAGCTTGGATTTGACCTTGGTCTGCCTCACAAAAAAGAAGGGTGTCATTTGCAAATAAAAGATGTGAGATCATTACATTACTCACTGGGAAACCAGTAAGAAAACCTCCTTCCACAGTTGCCTTTACCATCGTGTCCAATGCCTCCATGACAATAACAAAGAGAAAAAGGAGACAATGGATCCCCCTGTTGCAACCCTCGAGAACTATTGAAGAAGCTCGTAGGAGTGTCGTTCACTAACATTGAGAACCGAATAGTAGTGATATAGTGTCGAATCCATGCAATCAAAAATTTTTGTTATTAAGATTTTTTTGGAATGTTGCTTCTGCATTCCCCCCCTTTCTTCTTCTCTATACATCCTCTTTGTTTCTATAGAAGTACTTTGCTAGTTAAAGCGTCATGATTTATTGATATTCTTTTGGTTTTATTGGCTTTGTTTTTCGCATTTTTGTCTTTGTTCTACATGTGTAGGATTTATTTTTTGTTGTTTGGGTAACACAGATGTAGTAATGTATTGCCATCAACTTAGCATTTTGGGCATGCTTGGTGACTTTTTTTATTTGATAAGTAAGAGGTAAATTTTATTAATGAAAAAAGAAAAGAGGCAAAGCCTATGTATACAGGGAATATACAAAGGAACACCTAATCACAATTTATGAGCTGTAAAGAAAGACAAGAAGTCATGAACATCGTTTCCATTAAGTACAATAACTGAAAACCATAGCAGTAAAGTTTGTATAAAAAAATTCTGCAGCTTCTACATTGACCGCTCCTTGTCTTCAGAGCAACGATCATTCCGTTCCGACCAAATACACCACATGAGGTATAACGGAATCATCTTCTAAATTGCCGCCACCTGAGGATAGCCTTGTAGCTTTTTCCATTAACATAATAAATCCATTACCCTCATTGGCTTTACCCAAGGAACGTCTACCCTGCGAAAAATCCCATCCCACAATCTCCTTGCCAGGTCGCAATGCAACAGAAGATGATTCACTGATTCTTCGGTCTTCTTGCACATATAGCACCAGTCCAATACTACACATCTCCTCATTCTCAAGTTGTCTATGGTCAAAATCTACCTTAGCGCAGTAGTCCAAACAAAAAAAGTTACTTTAGAAGGCATCCAAGACTTCCAGATATTCTCCAAGGGAAGGGAGCATTACCTTGAGCTGTTAGGATTTTATAGTATGCCTTAACTGTGCATGAGTTTTTTTGGTATTAACCTGTCACTGCAATCTGTTCTTCTATGCCGTAGGACTTCCCATGGTATAAAGCAAGCTGAAAAAATATGAAATAGTGGAGAGTTCCCAATCATGAAATCCCTAGCAAACAGGATATTCCACTGATGGGACCCATGAGAGAAAAATCTCAAATCTGTTATTGAAGCCTCCTTATTTACTGCAATGCGATAGAGAGCTAGAAAAACTCTCTCCAAAGCATAGTTACCACACCACACATCCCTCCAAAACCTGATTCTAGACCCCTCACCAACCACAAAACAGGTATGTTCCTTAAAGTAAGGCCAACCCCACCTTATGTATTTCCATAAACCCATACCATATCTCCCCCTCACCTCATTTGAATACCAACCCTTCCAAGCACTACCATACCTAGCATCTATGATTTCCTTCCACAAAGACTCTCCCTCCAAATGATATTTCCATAGCCATTTTTCCAATAAAGTTTTATTAAAATTTCTCAGGTTGCATACGCCCAAACCCCCAAACGGAATGGGAGAACATACTGTAGTCCAGTTAACCAAGTGATTTTTTTTCCTCTCCCATGCCCCGCCATAAGAACCCTCGAAAGAGTTTTTCAATTCTTATCACCACTCCTGGAGGCATAGGGAACAAAAATAAATAATAAGCGAGGAGATTAGTAAGCGTGCTTTTGATAAGGGTGAGATGACCCCCTTTCAATAAGTAGGCCCGTTTTCATCTAGCCAATCTTTTCTTTATCTTCTCCACTACCCCATCTTATATGGCTCTAGCCTTAAACGTGGCTCCCAACGGAAGCCCCAGATATTTCATGGGTAGCGAGGAGACTTTGCAATCCCAAAGACCTGCTAAATGCGTAATATTTGGCATCCCCACCCACCGCAACCATCTTGGACTTCCTAAGATTCACCTTAAGCCCTGAAATTGCTTCAAAGCATAGTAACAATGCTCTTAATGCTTGGATTTGGCTAGCCTTGGTGTCGCAGAAGAGAAGAGTATATTCTGCAAATAAAATATTTGAGATTGTAATGGCGCTACTAGTGTCATTACCCACCTAAAATCCAGATAAATATCCTCCCCTAGTAGCAGCCTTCACCATCTGTCCTAGTGCCTCCATGACAATGACAAATAACAGAGGAGATAAAGGATCTCCTTGTCGCATTCCCCGAGAACTATCAGAAAAACCAGCAGGTGTACCATTCACAAGAATCGAGAAACGAGTGGTAGAGAAACAAAACCGAATCCAAGAAATCCATTTATCACCAAAGCCACACCTCCCCAGCAAGTAGAGTAAAAACTCTCAGTTCACATGATTGTAGGCTTTTTCCATGTCGAGCTTGCACAGGATACTTGGGATGCCCTTCCTTATTCTATGATCCAAGCACTCATTAGCAATAAGAACCGAATCTAGAATTTGTCTCCTCTTAATAAATGCATTTTGAGGCTTGGATATAATTTGCACTAACACTGAGCTGAGTCGGTTTGCAAGGATGTTAGAGATAATCTTGTAGACACTACTAATCAGACTGATAGTGCGGAACTCCTCAATAGTCGTGTCCCTCTGTTTCTTGGGGATAAGAGCAATGATCGTCGCATTAAGGCATTTTTCAAACTTGTTAAAAGTATGGAATTCATTGAAAATCTGCAAAACCTCTCCTCTCACAATGTCCTAATAAGTTTGAAAGAAGCCCATTGTAAAGCCATCCGGGCTCGGGGCTTTGTCCTTGGCCATACTAGAAATGACCTTGTAAATTTTTTCTTCCTCGAAAGGCCTCTCCAAGCAACTCATACTATGAGAGTCGATGGTCTCAAAAAGCAAACCATTAGGATTAGGTCTCCAAGAAGCTGTTTCACTAAGGAGGTTCTCATAATAGTTGACAATATTTTTTTCGATTTCGAGGGGAGAGGCGAACACCTGATCACCTGAATGAAGTAGCTCAATAGCATTGGTGTGTCGATGAGAGTTAGCCACTTTGTGGAAGAACTTTATGCATTTATCACCATTTTTTAGCCATAAGGCTCTAGATTTTTGCCACCATGAAGTCTCTTCCAATAACAATACCCTCTCCAAATTAGACATAATTGTAGCCTTTCTCGAGACTACTTCCTCTAGATGTCGTCTCTTAGTTCTCGTCCCTCCAACTCTTGTAGTTCTTCCAAAAGATTAGATTTCTGATTGTTGGCATGACCAAAAACTTCTATGTTCCACTTCTTCAAGTCTTGCTTCAAAGCCTGCAATTTACCTGCAAGAATGAAACTAGGAGTACCTGAAAGTTGATATGATGACCACCAATCTCGCACTATCTCAACAAACCTATCCACATATAGCCACATGTTTTCAAACTTAAAGTAACGGCGCCCTCAATGGGTTTCTCCACAATCTAACAAGATAGGGAAGTGATCGGAACTAACTTGAGCTAGCTGCTTTTAACATAAATCCGGATAGTGGGCTTCCTACGAGGGAGAGACGAGGAATCTGTCTAACCTCGACCAAATCTGTCCATTAGACCAAGTGAATTTGCCTCCCACAAGGGGAAGTTCCATGAGATCAAGGTCAAAAATAAACTCGGAGAATTCCGCCATAGTCGTCGAGTTACGATAATTCCCCACCCGTTTCACTGGGAAAATGCGTGATGTTGAAATCTCCACCCATACATCACGGAACTTCCCATAAGGAGTATAGACTCGCCAACTCCTCCCAAAGTTGTTTCCTTTCTCTATTCGTATTTGGTTCATATAAGCCTACAAATGCCCATTCCCACCCATCCACCACATTTTTGAAGTGAGTGGCGATTGAGTATTCTCCAACACACTCCTCCATCGCCTCAACTACTCTTTTATCCCACATTAGTAACACACCACCCGAGGCCTTCAAAGAGGCCAAATAAGACCAACCCACATAAGGACACCCCTATAAGCTATGCACAAACCTTTTATCAATGCTTCTCATCTTTGTTTTCTGAAAACACACCAAATCAACTTTCCACATCCGCAATAACAATTTGTATGGAGGCATTTATTGCGGTCATTAAGCCCCCGCACATTCCAAGATAGAATCTTAGGCTTCAGGGAAACAAACAAGTGCCCCTCCCTTTTGATCTTTCCCTCCCATAACTCCCTTCTTTCACGTCATAATCAATAGAACAAGTAAGCCTTTTGAGCTCCCTATCCCACCTTGCTGCTGACTTCAAACGACCTTCATCCATAGCGACGAGAAGGGCCTTAAATTGTTCTTCATATCCCATGCAAGACACTCTAGCTTGGTGACCTTATTTCATGAATATTTGAAGTTGGAGAATGATTAGATATTTATAGTGACTTTCCTTGCCTTCTATTTTTTAAACGAAGTTGGAAAATGTAGAAATGAGGCTGCAGGTATATGATATAGGTTAAAGCTAGAGTGTCTTTCTTTTTGCTTTGAGTACAGGATGCTGGGATGACATGGTTATAAATAAATTAAATCATTTAGAAACATGAATTAGTCATGCTATTAGATCTATAAGAAAAGGGTGATGATGTAAGTTGTATCCATGTTATACTCTTTGTTAGAGTACATTGTTGTAATTAGTGTATGTTGTGAGGTTATAATGGTCATTGATATATATATATATGTGTGTGTATTGGACTCAAACACTAATGAGATAACAAAATATTCTCTCTCGCTCGACTACATGGTATCAGAGAGTTAGTAGTCTGTGGTGGTTGTGCGACATTGTAGTGGTGTTTGCCGGTGGTTGTTGGCACAGGGGCGAGTTGCAGTGCGCTGTTGGTGTGCGCTTCCGTCCTCAGATTCTCTTTTCATGGTGTTTCCGGTTACATAAGGTGTCGTCTCCAGTAATGGACACTGGAATCGAGCTCACCGGCGTCGTCTGTCCACTCTGATGAGTTTTCGTCTCCATCTGCTGCCGAAAATTGGGTTTGTCGCAGTATCTACTATCTTATCCTCAACTAGAGTAAGAGCTTATCTGTGTTTAAGAACTTATCCCTATTCAGAATAGCACCTGTTTGGTAACAGGAATACAATAATATAGCTTTCCTAATCCAGTTTTAGGATAGCTTATCCGTGTTTTGAAGCCGGTACCGGCAAACCCGATACAGGGCCGATACAAGCCGGTTCAGCCCCGAAATTTTGCCGAAACAGGCGGGTTGAGACCCAAAATTAGGCCGATACAGGCTGGTTTAGTCTCGAAAAACCCTTTTTTCGACTAGTGCAATCTTCTCACAACAGATACAGAGCCGAAATTGGGGTTTTTAATCCGGGCTTCTAATTTTCCAGCTTGAATTTCTTAAGTTTTCATCCATTTTTCTACTTTTCTCCATGGCAGCCAAGTTTGAATCATCCTCTATTGGTACTAGTGGGTGTGGACGCCGGGGTGGGAGAGGTGCACATGGGGGACGTGATACCTGAGTTAATAATCGCACTGAGGTCGTGAATCTCGTAAGTGCACTCATTGTGGTTGTACTAACCATTCGGTGGACTATTGTTTGGATCTATATGGTAGACCATCTGGGTTTGCTACTCAGGCAACAAGCTCCAATTTGACTCTAGAGATGATTAGTATATTGAAGGATGAGTATAATAAGTTTTTGGCTCACAAACTGACGACTTCATCTTCCATAGCTATTCTTGACCAACCAGGTATAGCATCTGCATGTATTGTCTCATCTATTCAAAATTTATGGATCATCGATTCAAGAGCTAATACTGGTTTGTCTCATTCCTTATCTAAGTTTGGTAACATGTCATATCCCAAGAGTGTTAATCTTACTAATGGTTCTCTTGCTAAAGTTACAGGTATTGGATCCACTGAGCTCACCGATTCTATATCCTTGTCATCTGTCCTATATGCTTCCAGTTTTCCCTGTGGTTTGCTGTCCATTAGTAAAATTACTCAAAATCTTCAATGCTCTGTAACATTTTTTCCCTCTGAATGTATCTTTTAGGATCTCAAGATGGGGAAGAAGATTGGTACGGGGCAAGGGGCTGGTCATCTGTATCATCTTGACATCGAGCAGTCACCCACTCGAGCCCTCACATCCTCATCATCATCCGCTTTTGAATGGCATTGTTGCCTTGGACACCCATCTCTTTTTCTTTTAAAATGTCAAGTTAAGAATCTTGGAAGTGTCTCCTTTTTCTTGTGAAGCATGTCAGCTTAGTAAACACCATCGTGTGTCTTTTGTACCTCGAGTTGATAATCACACATCTTGTCCTTTTGAATTGGTTCACTCTGATATATGGGGGATCAATCAACATTGTATCAAACAAGTTTCAGTATTTTGTTACATTTGTTGAATACCATTCTCGTATGATATGGTTGTTTCTGATGAAAACACGATCTGAACTTCTTTCCATATTTAAAATCTTTCGAAAAGAAATTAGAACTCAATTTAGACAAAAAGTTCAAGTTTTGCATTATGACAATGCTAAAGAATATCTATCTAATGCCTTAGTTACTTACTTAAGTGATAAAGGAATTGTTCATCAAACTTCATGTTCGTATATACCCGAACAGAATGGGGTAGTTGAATGCAAAAATCGTCATTTGTTAGATGTAACCCGAACACTTTTGTTGCACATGCATGTTCCTAAACGTTTTTGGAGTGATGGTGTCCTTATCGCGTGTGACCTTATCAACTGTATGGCTTCATCTATCCTTGATGGCTCCTCTCCATTCTCCATCTTATTTCCTTCCTTGCCATCTTTTTCTCTTTCTCCCAAAATCTTTGGGTGTGTTTGTTATGTTCATAATCTTAGTCCAGGCTTTGATAAGCTTGATCCACGTGCTACTAAGTGTTTTTTTGTTAGTTATTCTCAGACTCAAAAAGGATATCGCTGTTATAGTCCTGCTCTTAGATGTTACTTCACGAGTGCTGATGTCACCTTCTCTAAGTCCATACCCTATTTCTCATATACGTATTCGGTTGTTGAGTATGATCCTCTACCGTTACCTACTCTTACCCTTTCTCCTGTACAATCACCCACTATTACCCAACCCTCTTCCGTGCCTTCCCTTGTTCCTTTACAGGTGTACTCACGTCGCTTACGGCCCCCGGCTTCCATGCCTCCACCCACTTTGTCTCCGTTTGGAGATCCTGAGCTACCTAGTGCTTCAGACTCTCCACCTATTGCTCTCCGAAATGGTACTCGTTCTTGTGTTACTCAACATTCAATTAGCCAATATGTCTTATGTCATGCCTTATTTCTATCATTTTCATGTTTTACTTCTCAACTCTAAAAAATTTCTAATCTTAAGACAATTCTGGATGGTTTATCTGATCTGGGATGGAGGACAACTATAGAAAATGAAATGCATGCTCTTCACCATAATGGGACATGGGATCTTGTTCCTCTACCATCGGGAAAACAAACTGTTGGCTGTAGATGGGTATATGTAGTCAAATTCTATCCTAATGGTTCTGTCGAATGTTTGAAAACCTGCTTGGTTGCTAAGGGTTATACTCAAACTTATGGCATTGATTATGATGAGACTTTCTCACCCGTTGCCAAAACTTCATCTGTTCGAGTATTAATCTCTCTTGCTACTAATTTGGATTGGACTTTATTTTAGTTGGATGTTAGAAATGCATTCCTACATGGTGACTTAAATGAAGAAGTGTATATAGAGCAACCACCTAGGTTTGTTGCTCAGGGGGAGTGTCGAGGTACTGTGTGCAAGTTAAAAAATGCATTATATGGTTTAAAACAATCTCCTCAAGCATGGTTTGGGAGGTTCTCTGATGCTGTATTTGCATTCGGTCTCTATAGATGTCAAACAGACCACTCGGTATTTCACTTACATAGTGGTGCAGGTCATATCTTATTGGTTGTTTATGTATATGACATTGTAATTATTGAGAGTGACTCAGTTGGAATTGCCAGACTGAAACAATATTTACATGATCAGTTTTAGACAAAAGACTTGGGCATACTTAGATACTTTCTTGGAATTGAAGTCAGTAGATCCAAAAAAGGTATTAATCTATCTTAAAGAAAATATGTACTTGATCTTTTGGAAGAAACTGGAATGTTGGGTGCTCCTCTTATTGACACCTCTATGGATCTGAATCGTAAACTCTTGAAGGAGGAAGGGGAGTTGTTTGAAGACCCAGGTCTGTATCAAAGACTTGTTGGAAAATTGAATTATCTGACTATCACTAGACCTGATATCTCATATGCAGTGAGTGTATTGAGCCAATTTCTACAAATCCCCAGGATCTCACATTGGGATATTGTAATTCATATTCTTCGTTCTCATAAACGAGTTCCTGGCCTTGGATTATTGTATAGACCAAATGGACATCTCAGAATTGAAGCATTTTCAAATTCTGATTGGGCAGGATCTCCTTCAGATAGAAGATCGACTAGTGGATATTGTACCTTTGTAGGAGGTAACTTGGTTACATAGAAGAGTAAGAAGCTAACAGTAGTAGCCCGATCTAGTGCAAAGGCTGAATATAGAGCAATGGCTCACACTACTAGTGAGTTGACATGGTTGCAACACTTTCTTCAGGAGATTGGGTTTCTAGCTCTTGTCTCTCTTCAGTTGTTTTGTGATAATCAAGTTGTAGTGCATATTGCGTCTAATCCTGTGTTTCATGAGAGAAGTAAACACATTGAGATTGATTGTTGCTTCATTCGAGATAAGATATTTAGTAGTGACATTTTTACACCCTTTGTGAAGTCTAGTGATCAACTTGCATATGTGTTTACCAAACCATTGTGTTATAGTTGGTTAAAGCTTATTTGTTCCAAGCTAGATTTATACGATGTATATGCCCCAGCTTGAGGGGGAGTGTTAGAGTACATTGTTGTAATTAGTGTATGTTGTGAGTGTATAATGGTCATTGATATATGTATAGGTATATTGGACTCAAACACTAATGAGATAACAAAATATTCTCTCTCACTCGATTACACTCCCCATGTGCTTGAATTCCACCATGTAGTCTTTATTCTATTGTGTTCACTTTTCAAAAAGTTCTTTTGTGTGATTGTTGAATTTCATTGGGTAAAAAATGTCACGATTGTAGGCTTCTTTCAGTTTTCTGTTCAATGGCTCCTGGATGTACCATTCACAATAAAATTTGGATTTATTTTTGGAATACATAATGGAAAAGCTAGTAGATTTTACAGCAACCATGTAGGATTCTAATCACATCAAAGAAAAAAGAATTGATTGTTACTGTCTCCCGGATTCAGCCATTGATTTCTTGATTTATGCTCTGAAAAACTCCCCTCAAGCCTACTAGGCTCAGCATACTCATTAACAAGTCTGTATCTCCCGTGTACTTGGGCTATGCCTATATCTATATCAATAAATATTTTCTTATAAAAAAGAAAAAAAGAAAAAATAAGTCTATATCTCCTGCTAACATCTCCAGGCCTTCGTTCCAACCTAGATTTCCTCCATCTCCTCTCTGGTTCACATAACCCATATAGATATCTGAAAAACCTTCGGGGATTGGCTCCAAATGGTAAGGGCCCTGTCTTGGTGGTATGCTCCCTCCAAATTTAAGGTTCAAACCCTTGGGTGCAAACAATTTCTAGAGGTCACATACCATCGGTGAAATGCCGATGATTTACCTAATTCATGTGATGGGGACACATTACACGTTTTCTGACTCTAGGAGTTTCAGAAAGTTTAATGATAATGTGATAATGGAGAATGGCTGGATAGTCCTGTGTTAAGGGCATCAGAACCTGACAAAATCCCCCCGCCCCCTCCTCTTCTCCAAAAAAAAAAATCAGAATTCAGTGCAGCTCTATCAGAGTTCATTATAATTGACTTGTTTTCCCTTCTATTAGGCCATGTAAAGAATTGTCTGCAGTATCTCAAGCCAACCACCTCCACTTGTGCGGTGAAGTTATTGAAGTCATCCATCTAGTTAGTCCAAACCCCCCCTCCCCCTCTCCCCAGCCTGTTCGTTACTCTTGCATATAGCATTAAAGTCACCCATGATTAGCTGGAGGGTTTCCTTTGGTGGTAGCTGATAGGAAGTTAAAGCAGCCTTAACTTACCATGCCTCACAAGTGAATTCTCTCTATAAATCAAGGATACCATACATCCCAGAAAGAGAGCAACCCTCAACCCTGTAAGCGCATTATTGATCCATTTGACCTTCCCAGGAAACTTTAAGATCTTCCAGATTCGTAGCAAATTCTACCATTTTTTATATGAATAATGCTTTTTAATGCTAGCTTATGGAGGTTTTGTATGACCATTGCATGCTGTATGTACCTGTCTCCTATAGGCCAATCCTTCTATTAGCTCTAATGATGTTTTGGCAGTCAAATTTATGACTTTGGAACTGCTCTTGATGTTTGCAACTTTGCACTGCTGTTATTTACTTTTAAGAAAAAAAAAAAAAGAGGTTCCCCTGTTGCGCCATAAAGCCAAAAATTAGTGGCTGCATCACCTGCAGTTTGCAGTATATATAAGATCAAACTAAGGTGGTTTGGCTCTAATATCTGGAATTGGAACTTACAGGAAGAGGCTTTTCCAAATGATAAATGATCTGCCTACTATATTCGAAGTTGTGACAGGCAATGTCAAGCTACCAAAGGACCAATCTGCTACTCACAACAGTAGCAAAAGCAAATCAAGTGGAAAGCCGGTAAGAAAGTAATTAAATTGACAGAAATTCTAAATTGTGCGGTTTCCTTGCAATGGTTCCTTTTGTATCAAGTTCTCGCTGCTTTCTGTTTTGACGTTGCTTTTATCAGTCTCGGCAGTCTGAGCTCCAGGCCAAGGGAGTGAAGATGTCCCCTCCACCCAAAGAAGAGGATGAGAGTGGGGAAGAAGAAGAGGATGATGAACAGGGTGCAACTTGCGGGGCCTGTGGGGATAACTATGGTACTGACGAGTTCTGGATTTGCTGTGATGTGTGCGAGAGATGGTTCCATGGAAAATGTGTAAAAATTACACCTGCAAAGGCTGAGCATATCAAGCAGTACAAGTGCCCGAGTTGCAGTAACAAGAGGGCTAGAGTTTAAATTTAGGTCCTGAAGTTGGAGACTAATGCCCATGAAACAAAGCTGAAAAGGTTTAGACCTTCCATTACAATTTGCAGGAAGACAGTCAATGTCTTTTAGTTGATGAATTTGGATGCCAGATGGATTTCGGATTTCAAGTTTCGGTACTTTTGGTACCTGTTGTGTCGCATTTGATTGGAATGTGTTTTTAAATAGTTAGTGGCGACCAGTAATATTATATCTGCAATTTTCTGGTTTAATCTTGGTGCATATTATCATGTCACTGCACATAAATTACCTTGGCGTGCCAATAGCCAAGCTATGCTTGTTAAGAACCTCATTGTACTTGAATCTTTCAAGAGTTGAGATATTCTCAGAGGAAGCAGTAGGCATGAAAACGTGCAAAAATTAGACTGCCAATTCTTTTGAAAGCAATCAGTTTAGCTAAGATAAGCGCCGTTCGAAATGAGTAGAAATGGATTTTTAAATTAAAAAAATGCTAAAGCAGCGGATCAGGAACGTTTTGGTTTTGGAGCAGCTTTAAGTTTTATGGATGCTATTAAATTGAAAATCTATGTACTCTGGTTTTTTTGTTATGTTTTTCCGGTCTCGTTCTCCTGCGTTGATATAATACTGCATTAACCCTTCAATTTATAATTTGAAAAAGGAACATGAACATTCCTCAAACTACCATCAAATTTAGTAATTTACAAGTAATTCCTAAATTGTCAGTTTAGACAACCACTCTTAAACTACCCAAATTTTGTTCTGCCTCCCTCCATCAAATATTTACATAGATACCATTGATATAAAAAGAAATAAAGAAGAATAAAAATGAAAACATAAAAATAAATAATAAAAATAAAGATGTCAATACTCTTTTTCAAATTTAAAGGCTAAAAGTTAACATTCAATATGAAGAAAATTTGTTTAACAATAATTAAAAAAAACCACTTTTTATATTTTTGGAAAAATATTTATATTTCAATATAATTTGTTGAGTTTAATAGGTTATTGTATATTTGATCATTTTCATGACTAATTTTGTTTTTTCTGATGTGGAAAATAGAATATAATGCGATTTTATGATAATTCAAGGGTGAATGCAAATTGGATATAATCTGCAAGGAGTTTGTGTATTCTTCCCTTCCCATTTAAGAAAAAAAATACAAAAAGAGGAGATCTAATAGTAGAATGTGACATCAATATTTTAGAATGAGAGTGGAATTGAGTTGTAAAATATAACATACCTTTATTAAATTATATTTGCGGTCACATTGTGCTTGTGATACCGCCAAAGGTCTACGTGTACTTTGGTTCATATTAATCCATAAGTCTCTAGGATCTTGTTCAACTTCAAACCAATTCATAAGGTATATTTTCAAAAAGAACTACCCTGTAGGCATACACCAAATATATATATATATAGATATATATTGCTTTGGAATATTGTTGTTAAGTGATAGTCAATTTGCCCGCACCCCACACAAGAGGAAAGTGATATAGATTCTACAAGAGGTATAGCGGAAAAAGGCTGATAGGTTTTTGGTAGCCCGCATAAAGGGCGGGTACTAGGGGCATCGATTTTGAAGTGGATAGCGTAAAAGGCAGACAAGAGAGTCTTTGAAGCAACTCTGAAAGTTAGCGAAGTAACTGTAGGGGAGTTGCTAGGGTTTCGGGGGGCACCTTGCCTCTGTAGAATTTATATATATATTTTGAAAAGAAATGTAAGACTTTATTCATCTCAAAATCATAGATGGAATCACACTACAAATTTGTCTATGGACCAATTCAATGAATTCCTCAATAAGCTCTAAAGCTTTCTTTGCAAAATAGTGGCCAGTTTCATTGCCACTTCTTTTTAGAAACATAACTTGCCAACTATCAAAACTAGATAACAAGACTCTAATATCTGATAGAAATAATCCCATACTATCCCATCTCTCTTGGTGAAGATTAAGACCTCGCAAAATCTGAAGAGAATTACCTTCAAAGATGACAGTTGTTAATCCCAATTTTGTAGCATAATTAGCAGCTTGAAAACCCTTTACTGCCTTAGCCAATAAATGATTCGCACTACCACCCTTAGCACATTTTTAGTAGCTGAAGTACCACCTTCATGATCCCTAGTTACCAAACCAATGCCAAATATGTCATGAGCTTTACTCAAAGCAGTATCCCAATTTATTTTAATAGAGCCAACAGGTAGAGGATCCCATTTCATTTCATGGCCTAGTAACATTTGAGGATTAGGCTTTGGTACTGCTTGGGAGTCCTTAAACTCTGCAAATTGTTGAACTGTTTGTTGAGCTAACAGACTTGGATGCAAAAGGAACATTAAGAAATCATCTTATTTCTTCCATACAAAATACCCCTCACTGTCACTGCAAACAAATCCATGAGATGTTGATCACATTGAGCACTACGTGTCTAAAAAATCTCCAGAAAACTCTTTGCACTCAATGAGCTCTTTTGAAAAACTGTTGGCCCTTGACTCCACACGTTCATAGCTAAGCCACAATTCCATAAAGCATGGGCAACTATCTCTTCTTCTCTATAGCATATTGGACATAAATGAGAGTCCACAATCTTTATCTTGAACAAGTTCATCTTGGTTTGCAAGGACTCTAAACATATTCTCCAAACAAAAACCTTCATCTTGGTCCATTTCGTAAAGTTTTGAGCATTTCTATATGATTGACCATTATGAACTTTATTAAGCTCCTTTTGTAGGTGATATGCACTTTTAACAGTAAACCCCATCCTTGGTGCCTAACAACATTAGTCTGTCTCTTGCAACAGTAGAACTCATAGGAATTCTCTGAATGATAACAACATTAGCAGGACGAAGCATTTTTGAAATCATCTTTCTATCCCATGGCTTAGTCTCCTCATTGATTAGCTTAGCAACCTTGGCATTCTCAATCAAAATCTTCCGTTGAGGTTGGACCATATAAGTGGAAGGTTGAGGTAACTACCTATTATTCTATATTTTAGTATCCTATCCATTCCCAATTCTCCATATAGAGCATTTGGCAATAAGACTTCTAGTAGGCACAATACTTCTCCAAATAAATGATGGCCTCACTCCCAACTTAGCATGAAACAAATTAGAAGTTTGAAATATTTAGCCTTTAACACCTAAGTTGCTAGAGTCAAGATGTTGAAGGACTCACCACCCTTGCTTAGCCAATAAAGCCGAATTAAAGCTCTCAATGTATTGAAACTCAGCCTCCTACCTCATTTGCTTTCCCCATTTTACTATAAGAGAACCAATAAAATTTACTCCTATTATATTACTGACCCCACCAAAATTAGTGCATCACCCTATTTATTTCCTTCAGCAAAGATTTTGACAATTTAAACACTCACATGTAGCAAGTAGGAAGTGCTTGAATAACTGTTTTGAAGAGTATTTTCTTTTCAACTTGAGAGAGAAGCTTTGACTTCCAATTGCTCACCCTACTCCTAACTCTGTCTAGAATGCTCATGAATATATTATGTCTAGATCTCCCAAAAAGAACAGATATAACAAGGTACTGTTCATAACATGTAATGGCCTTTGTTCCAAGAAGACTCAAAATGTATTCCATTGTTTCCTTTCGAGTATTACACATAAGAAGATAGTTATTTTTATCCTTGTTAAGCTTCTGTCCTGAGACCCCCTCATAGAAACTAAGCAAAGAATTGATATTGTACGACTCCGCAAAATTATCTCTACAAAAGAATAAATTGTCATCTGCAAAAAATAAATAGTTAATAACAACCCAACCCTTTCCATAGCATAACTATGAATGCTTTTAACAACCTCAACATTGACTGAGTAGATTACTTAGCACTTTAGCAACCAAGATGAATAGAGAAGGGGATATAAGATCTCATTATCTAATGCCTCTTGATGGTTTGAGTAGATTACTTAGCACTTCAGCAACCGAGATGACTAGAGAAGGGGATACAAATGAAATACACCTCATCACCACGGTGATCCATCTCTCATTGAAGCCCATTTTCATCAGTACTTTTCTAAAAAAATTCATTTCACTCTATCATAGGCCTTATTCATATTGAACTTGATTGTCATATGACCTTGCTGCCCTTTTCCTTTAGTTGACATAGAATGCATTGCCTCAAAAGCTAATATAACATTATCAATGATTAATCTATCAGGAACAAAAGTACTTTGATTAGGAGAAATGATTTGAGATAGTATGTTTTTTAATCTGTTTGCAATAACCTTGAACCCCACTTTAGACAAAACATTACATAGAGAAATGGGTCTGAAATCCATAATTAACTTGAGGTTTTTCACTTTGGAAATAAACACAATATAAGTATCATTGATGTAGCTTATATTCTCTTTGAATTGAGCACCTCCAAGACTAGTTTAGTGACTTCACAATCTACAATGTCCCAATGAGCTTGATAAACATGTTAGAAATCTATTTGGGCCAGGTGAGCCAAATGATTCATCTGCAACAAATCTTCTTTCACTTCCACTACAGTGTATTCAGTTGAAAGCATATTGTTCATATCCATGTCCACTTTTCTTTCAATATTGCTTAGGCACTCATCTACCCCCAACATGATTCAAAGATAAAAATCAGTTCTGATAGTGCTAGAAGAAATTGTCAGAAATTTCCTCCATGTCTTTAACCATTCTACCATCCTCCCTAGTCAAACTCTTGACCTCATTTGTTTTCCTCCTCTAGTTAGCACACCTGTGAAAGTACTTTGAGTTTCTATCACCATTTTTTAGTCAAGTTTGCTTTGCCTTTTTTTTTGCCATTTGACATTGTCTTCTTTTAAAAATTTATCAATTTCTTGCTGTAGTTCTTTAATAGACCCAGAATTAGATCATGTGTTTGAACTTTGAAACTTAGAAAGATGCTACAACTTATCTTGAGTCTCATTCCTGTTATGTCTAAGAGTAGTTCTACTCCATTGCAATAAAAAATACTTACACCTCCTAAGACTATTTCGAGTCAACCTGATGTAAGAATCCTATTGCACAATCTGTTGAGACCAACAATTAGAAATAATTTTAGAACATTCCTCATGTTGCTTCCAGCATGCCTCACATTTAAAAAAACCTCTCCCTTCATTGTAAAACCTTCCAAGGCCCTTCCTTAAATTCATCACAATATTAAATGTTTGAGCTATTAGAGCATTGATACAACAATCAGTAAATTTCTTAGTCCACTCCAAGTTTCCCAAACACGATCTAGTCTCTCTTTGGTAAATTGAGGCCCCTCTTTATTGTTGCTCTAAATAAATTTGGCACATTCAAAGCCTAGATCACTCAAAACTACATAAGTCAACATTGCCTCTAAACTCTTCCATCAGCTGATAAGTTCTCCTAGTTGTCCATTGCTTCTCATTTTGGTGCATAATCTCATTAAATTTACTAAAGTATAGTCTTGCCCTCGCAACCTTAGGTTTAATCAACCTCAACTAGCTATTCCTCCTTTGAGCTGTAAAAGGGGAACCATAGAAACTAGAAAGCATAAATTCTTCAATACTTTTCTCTTGCTTAAAGATCATAGGAATATGGTGCTATGAATAGCATTCGAGAATGAAATTATTCTCATTGTTCATAAAAAAGCTGGCCCTTCACTCAATCACAATGCTACAATCAAAACCCACATTGTTCCTCACCTCCCCCTCTTTTTTCCTTCCATATTTTGTTTCTATTAAGAAAATAAATTTGGGCCATTTAATTAATAATAATGAAAAATAGGTGAAAAATAGGTAAAAAGTAATAAAAAATTAATGAATAAATTTTGGGAATGCTTGTGAATACTCTGTTAGCCAAACCTAGCCAGTCTTCACTAGCATGTGAAGTTCTCTAACTATATGAAGGTTTTCAAGCCCCCTACAATTTCAGTTAAGGCTTATTATGGCTGTTGGTGGAGTTGCATAGTAATCTACACCAACTTAGTTTCATAACTGTTAGTTGTTATATCATGCTCCAACTTCTTTTTCTTAGTAGATAGGGGCAACTTCACTTCAGATTTCATTCCCCTTTTACCCCTGTACCTTATTATAACACATTCTTCTTATACTCTAGATTAATTTCTTCCTACCACTCATCTTCTATGTGGCACCCCTCCTCTTGATAGTTCCACTAAGACCATTGTAGACCACTAAATCAGTAGGATTGTCCTTATCTAGACTAGACCTACCAAAATGTAAACATCTCTATTTGGAAAGTCTTTTGCAAAACTTGTAATAATTTCCACTTCCATATGGCAAGTATCCCCCTTAGGAGATTGAGATTCCTTATTAGTACTCTTGAAATCCTTGCATTGATTGTGGTCTCTAATTTCATCTCTTTAGCATGCATACTTGAGTCCTTCTCAATATGGAAACTTCCAAAATTAAAAGACTCAAGTGGGATTGATTTTGTCAAACAGTTTGTCTTTTTTTTTTTTTTTTTTTTTCTATTGGAGTAACAACAACTTCTTTTCTTGCCTAACAACTTGCCTTTCCTTTTTGAGACTCCTTAACTAAAGCCTGAGAATCCTCCTTTTTGAAGATCTACCATCTTTAACTATTTCTCCATCGCCACCACTCACCACTATCATCTACCACCACTGCTTGTGTTTAGCACTAGTGAAACCACCATATTTTCGAGAATCAAAGATGGTAATATTCGTAAGTTGGGCACGAATCCAAGGTCCAAAGTGCATATGATCCAAATCATCCTTAGAAGTAATACCCTTCTATGTGTTGCAACTTCTTCCATTATGAAATAATATACCACACTAGAAACAAATATTTTGGAGCCTCTCACGTTTGCACGAAATCCAATACTTCTAGTTATCTGTCATCAACCACTTCCCTCTTGGTAGAGGTTTGTTCATATCCACAACCACTCTCACCCTCATACACTTTCCCCATGCTCTTCCATCAAAATCTGAATCCACTCTAATTACCTCTCCAATGGAAGCACCAAATTGAGTCCTTATGTCTTTTGTCATGGTTACCAAAGGAAGGCCATTCAACTAAATCCAAAAAGGTTCAAAGTTGAACTGAATTGCGCTTAAAGGGATTGTTTCATCAACTTCTTGGAGAGACAATAGGTTTCTATCAAAAAATCAAAGACAACCCCCAAGCATTGTCTCCTTGTTAGATACATGTTGGAATTGAATCAAGAACCTATGATAAGCAAATTCCTTAAATTGCACTAAGCCTTCCAGCCTCCAAACTTAAGACATTCATACGAAAGGCTTCATTGTTCAATCCCTTATTAGCCAAGACCCCCCTAAAATGCAAATCTTTCAATAATAAACACTCACTTTCACCCTTTTAGTAGCCACTTGAAAAATAGAACTTTCCTTTATAAACAAGTGAAATCTCTCCGACCTCTTGGTTAGTTCCTCTTCCTCCATTTTCATTCACTTGTACTAAAACTCCCGCGCACTGAAAGACTTGCAAAAACAAGGAGACTTTTACCTTACTCTAATTCGAGAGAGAAAGAGAAGGATTTTGCATTACACCAATTTTTGAGATAATCTCTTCATCCAAAGTGTATTAATTCTAAGTGTCCTTCTTTGGTCCAAACGGGCTGTACATGCAGCTCATACAACCATCTATTAAGACGTAGACAAGTCACTAACTTCATGAAATCTCCTATGAACTCACTTATAGGTGATTGAAGGAAACTCCCTCCTTTCTTCCCTCCAGAATCGTGTCTTGTAGCACACGAAATCGTCCCTTCCAATGAAATTATGTCTTCCAGCATAGAGGGATGTTCAGCACACACAAAATCTTGTCCCTTCCAGCATAGACGAAATCGTCCCTTCCAAACACTCACGAAATCTCGTCGCTTCTAGCGAAATCGTCGCTTCTAGCACAGACGAAATTGTCCCTTCCAATCGCAGATGAAGTCATCCCTTTCAGCACATTTGGTTTCGACTTTGGTTTCCCTTCCAGCACACGAAATCAACACGATCTCTCTAAACAACTTGAGTCCCAGAAACACAAAAGACACAACTTCTCCCCTGCTTCTGTTGCCCAGCAAATTGACCTAAAACTTTCTCGCATCTTATGCATTTGAAATGGTATTTCTTCTATAATTTATACATTTTGTGCTTTCTATTTGTGTTTTTCTCATGCAAGTTGATGTGATTAGGGCTAGATGGTGGAAAATGTGGGTTAACAGGGGAAGAAGATATAGCCCGAAGTTATGGTCATTTTATTCATAAATAAACTACTTAGAAAGTTTGATTTTATGCACCATATCAGAGTAAATTAAATCCGACCTCACCTTTCCTTCCACTATAAGATTTTCTGTACTTAGATATACATTAGTTACCATCACTAACTATATCATTAACTATTGTATAGAAACTATGAATTTTGCATAAGCATTAAGCTGCATCATTGCAATTATATAGTTAGAGAATGATTTTGTGTTTTAAAAAACCCTTATAATAATTTGGCTTGCATTATTGGGTGATGTTCAAGATATAGCATTTTGTTTATATTATGCTCGTGATTTTAATTTTAATGCATAATTTTAATTTTAATGCTCATAATGTCTTTTTGTATCTTACTTTAAGGATCGAACAAGAAGTTCTTACAACTATGAGTTGAATTTTCTCAATGTTGAGAATGAAGAAATATGAATTTGGAAGATGATGTTCAAGATGATGTGAATTTATAAAATATTGTGAATTTGGAAGATGGTGTAGAAAATGTTGTGAATTTGGAAGATGATGTAGTAAATATTAGGAATATAGAGGATGGATTAAATGTGGACAGGGGAGTCAATGTCAATCCCTCTTCTAGTAGTACCCCCAGCGAGCCATTTATTGGTATGTCCTTTGAGGATGTGGAAGATATTAAAGTATTTTACAAGACATATGCAAGACAAAAATGTTTTTCAATACAGACTAATCATACTCGGTTGTTGAAAGATGATAAAACCCTTTATGCAGTATACTATGTTTAGTCAAGGAAAGGATATCAGCGGGTAAATCAGAGATATAAAGATAAAGATAATTCTTAAACCGCCTGAGACGAGGATTGGGTGTAAAGCAATAATATGAGTAAAAAAAGATGGTGAAATGTGGATGGTCAACAAGTTGAAAGTTGAACATAACTATGAACTACTTTCACCGAAAAGTACTACTTACCTTCGTGGACATATGGGAGTTACAAAGTTCAGAGAAAACTTGTGGATACTTTGAATGATGCCAGTATACCGACAAGGAAGATTATGAATGGTGACTTTAATGTTGACTGTATTGCCAAGGATGTTGAGAATTACGTGGGGAATAAAAGGAAAAAAGTTTTTGAAGAGGGAGATGCACAAATATTATATTCTTACTTTATTGATCAACAACGCAAAGAACCTGGGTTTCAATTCTCCATGCAAGTTTACAAGAATGGTTATGTGGGAAGTTGCTTTTGGGCTAATGTGCGATCAAGAGTTGCATACCAATATTTTGATGATGCTGTTACATTTGATGCCACATACTTGACTAATGTTTATAAGATGCCATTTGTCCCATTTTTTGGAGTTAACCACCATCATCAAATGATAATATTTGGTTGTACTTTATTAGTCAATGAAATAGTTGAAACATATACATGGTTATTGCGTGTATGGCAAGGGGCAATATTTGGGTGTGCTCCTGCAACTATAATTACTGATAATGATAAGGCGATGACGAAGGCCATCACAAAGATACTCCCCAAAACAACTCACAGGCTGTGTTTGTGGCACATTTTACAAAAGTTTCCAGAACACTTGGCTCATGTATACAACAAATATCCATAATTTCAAAATGACTTCCACCATTGCATCCACAAGACAATTAGAATTGAGGAGTTTGAGGAGGAATGGGTGTCGATAATGGTGAAGTATGAGTTATGAGAAAACACTTGGCTGCAAAATCTATATGCTCGACGAGATATGTGGGTTCCAGCTTACTTTTGTTCAACATTTGATGCCGGTATGTCAACAACTCAAAGAAGTGAAAGCTTGAACAAGTTTTTCAAAGGTTATATATAACTGAGCACTATGGTTAGTAACTTTATGCATCACTATAAAGAAGCTATAGATGCCCGTTACTTTAAAGAGAAAAAAAAATGATGTTTAGACGAAATCTACGAAAGCAATAATGAAAAGACCACTTAAAATTGAAGAGGAGGCGGCACTAGTTTATACAAGAAAGTCCTTCACGATATTTCAAAATGATTTGTTTGATAGTTTCTGGTACCAAACAATAAAATTATCCATCGAAGGTGAGGTCAAGACATATGAAGTCATAATTATTGGCAAAGAAATACCTATTTACCATGTGACATTAATGAGTGATGGGGGACATGCAACATGTACATGTCACATATGAGGATTCTTTGTAAACATATATTGTTTTTTCAGAAGTGGATAAACCATATTTGTTTGGGAAAAATAGCATTTTAATTTGTTCATGTGCCATTTATAGCATGGTAATGTAGTAATAATGGCTGCTTTCATGTCTAAGGCATAGTGGATAGATTCTATTTGTTTGGGAAGAATAGCATTATTAATAATGCTAAAAGAATGTCTATGGCAAAGAACGTTCAAATTTTTTTACCGTTCAAGATATATATATATATATATATTATGTAGGAGATTTTTTTATACACTAGTTTATGCTTTTTATGAGGATGGTTTACGTGGGGACCCGAGTTTGTTGTCTAGGCCAAGGTCCTGTTTAGCCTACCATACTTATTATCATAAACTTTTCCAAGGGATGCCAATTCATTATTGTAAGCAAAGAAACAAATTCATCATAATCGAAGGTTTCATTGATATATTTACAAAAGTAATTCGAGGGTGTCATTAGAGCATTCAAAATAGATTGATATGGTTGATCATCCCAAACCAAAGGGAAAAAAAGATAAAATCATGTCCAAACTTACACTAACCAAAACATGTCCAAACTTACTCTTTTTTGGATAAGTCATGTCCAAACTTATAGCACAAACCAAAAAAAAAAAAAAAAGCCATGAAAAAATTAACACAGTTAAGACTCTGTGTTTTTCTTCTCTATTGCTTTAAATTAAGGATGTAAATGGTCCGGTCCGGTCCGAAAAATTTGTAGACCGATTTCATTCGGTCCAAAAATTCTCTCACCCTGGACCGGATCGAACAGAAGTTCGATCCATACCGGTCCGGTCTAATTTGGTCCAGGAGCGGTCTGGTCCGGTCTAGGGGTGTCCCATATGATTTAATGGGCTAAATTTAATATAAAATTCTACAATAATCAAATATTTTTTTGGTCTAAATTTAACTACTATAAATTATAATATGTTAATATTATAAAAGTATATATTATATATTAGTATGTTAGTATATATTATATATTAAGTATATTAGTGAATTATAACTAATAGTCTAATAACACTTTCACATTAGTATATGTTAATAAACTATAACTAATAAGTAATAACACTATTACAATTTACATTAGTATATTATATATTTATATGTTAATAAATAGTGAAAATTTAGTAATAATATATTAAATAATAATAATACACTTATTATTTATATGTTAATATATAAGAGTATATATTATATATTAATATGTTAGTTAATATTAAATATTAAGTATGTTAGTAAACTATAACTAATAATCTAATAGTCTAATAATACTATTACATTAGTATATGTTAATAAACTATAATTAATAAGTAATAACACTATTACAATTTACATTAGTATATTATATATTTATATATTAGTAAATAGTGATAAATTAGTAATAATATATTAAATAATAATAATACACTTATTATTTATATGTTAATATTATAAAAGTATATATTATATATTAATATATATTAATATTAATATTATAATTTATATATACATATATTTAAAAATAAAAAAAAAAAAAAACTCTAGGGATTCGGTCCGGTCCGGTCCAGGCGGATGAACTCCCTGGACCGGGACCGGAATTTTCCGGTCCATATATTTTTTGGACCGGACTCCAACCGGTCCGGTCCGGTCCGCCGGTCCGGTTCGGTCTTTTTACAACCTTACTTTAAATTTGGCTTGCTCGATGCCTAGACGCTCATGAAGTACCCTCACAGTCCTTCGTTCAGCTAAGTCTAACGTGAGTTTGCAGTAGTTCTTTTGGCCACTTTCAAGATCAATCCACTTAAAAAAGTCACATTGATTAGTCAATAAACTATTTGGACAATTATAAAATCTTCCATCATAACTATGCGATCTTCTCGAAATTCGTAACTCTGCTTGACAGCCACAATAACAAAGTGACCTCTAGATTATCTTTGTCATCCTTTTTTACAATCGACAAACTTGAACCAGAATGAGAATCCGCACTCATCATTTGTTATCACGAAGGATTATATCAGATTACACAGGGTATGTTCAAACTGTGTCAAACAAAAAGTAGTATTGCCCACAATACAAATAAGTAGGTTACAGATATATAAATACTAAAAGTAGATTCAAATCTAAATGAACAATTCAAACAAGGCATATAGGGACAACAATCATCATAAAAAACCATGTGAAAATAGTCATAAAAGGAATAAGAATAGTGATTTCAACTATAAATAGCCATGACAGAGAGATTGATTAACTGCCCACATCCACACAGTCACAAACAAAAATGAAAAAAATGGTCCAAAGCATACAAAGTCAGTAACTCAATATTCATCTAAAAATTAATTTACAAATTGATATGAACTAACTCCATTTCAAACATTCTAATTGATACATAAGATTGAAATACATAATAACAAATTGATATGGAGTAACTTCTATTCTAAACATTTTTTTAAGAATATTCATCAAACACTTGCTAAGCATTTTTTTTATTCCAAGCATATATTAACAAATAACGCAAAGCAAATGATTTTCACAGGGTGATTTCGCCCAACCTAGGTGAAAGGAAAAATGTACTTAAGAGTTTTCAATTTAAATGGTTAATAGGGGCATACCATCATAGAAATTGAAGCTCATTGTCTTGGTGTTTCGTTGAAACCGAAATCAATAGTGTGGCTTGTGATTGTTGCAAAATCGAAGGGGGGTTTCATTGAACCAGGGGGGTGGTTTCAATGATGAACATGAGGTGAAGGTGGTGGGTTTTGATGTTGAACAAAGGGAGGTAAGGTAATAGTAGGGTTTGTGATTGTTGTGAAATCAATGGGGGGTTTTGTCGACGGGAGAATGGGGTGTTTCGTTGCTGAACACCGGGCCGCGGGAGGGAGGGTCTTTTTGGTGCCGAACATGGGTGGGGATGGTGGGTTTTGTTGCTAAACAAAGGATGCTCTAGGTTTCGTTTACTGAATAAAGGGAGCAAAGGGGATGAACGAAAAATACTCAATCTGGATTTCGTTTGCTGAACGAAGGGGATGAAGGGGCATTTAAAATTTGATTTTGTTTCGATGTGGTTGATCACCACAAAATAAAAGATGAGACGCTTACGTGGTGTTATGTGAATAGCCGGCTGAATTAATAGGTAATATAGCCAGTTCAGATATAAGATTTTTTGTAATTCTAATGCTAATATTTTAATTTTAAAAAAATATGCAGTCAATTTTTTAAAATATATTTATTTTTGTAAGTAAGTTTTTTAAAATATAAATCGAAAAATGTTAAATACAGTTTGGCTTTTTTCACTCTTAAACGAGTGTAACATTTAAAATGAATTTTCACTCAATTGGCTACCCAATAAAATCATTTAATGTAAAAAGAAAATTCGAAAGACGAAAATGAAAATAAAAAGGAAAATTTTTAACTGGCCCGGGTGACACTTATCAAAGAGAATCCACCGGCATTTCATTTAACTTCTGTCGCTGAAGATAATCTCATAGAGTCTTTTTAAGAAGAAATTAGAATGTTTTGAATCCAAAAATTCATTTTCATTATGACCTTACTTTTTTTTTTAAAGAGAAATTGCGAAACTTACTCATAATAATAATCTGTCGATCAGATCTGATCTGCACGTACCCTCGAAACCATTTACTCCCCTCCATCCTGTATACCTTCTTCATTCTATGTATACGTGTGTATACGCTTGCTGCTTGCATTTGTTTTTCAATCAACAAGCAGAAGAAAAAGGGCGTATTGGTCGATTGGATCTACTCATTCTTTCCGGGTCGTGTGCTTTGTTGATTTTTAGTTATGAAAGATTATTTCTTTTTTTGTTAGACTTCAACCTCAATTGCCCTCCAGAACCCAGACCAAATACTGCTGTTATGAAGAGTAAAACGGAGTAAAAAAGGGGATCTCATTCTCTGTGGTTTCCGGGTTTTGGTTCTGAAAGGGCATTTACTTGTGCAGCTCAACTTCGATTAATCTACAAAACCCAAAACAAATACTGCTCTTGTGAATAACAGAAATGTCAGAAATGAGGGTTGGTGATCCAAGCAAGCTCCACTTGATGAGGGAGCTTACTCAAATCCGAAAGGCAGCCCGGGTTTTACGAGATCCCGGCACGAGTTCCTCTTGGAAATCCCCTCTA
Source organism: Platycarya strobilacea (assembly GCA_036898215.1). Lineage (NCBI taxonomy): Eukaryota > Viridiplantae > Streptophyta > Magnoliopsida > Fagales > Juglandaceae > Platycarya > Platycarya strobilacea. The sequence goes on along the minus strand of CM072557.1, from coordinate 171,466 downwards.
AATTCGTCAAGATCTGTTCCACCGGCTGCTTCTCCTTCAACTTGGGAGCACTTACAGTCTGATCATTTCCAAAATAACAATGGCAAGGACAAGGAGAAGGAGAAGAGTGTGTTCCTGTACAATTGGAAAAGCCACAAATTCTCAACCGAAAAGAGCGCAGCAATGGCCAAGATTGACAATGACGACGACGGATCTTCTTCTTCGATTACGGGGGGCAGTGTTGAAGATAACCTGAGCGATGCGCGGAATGGTAGGGATTCAAAGAGTGATAGCTTTCCTTCCATATTCAGATGTAGGAATGTAAATCCTGTGTCATCGGCCAACATTAAGAAGAAGAAGAAGAAGAAGAAGAAGAAGAAGAGGAAGAAGAGTAAGAAAACTAATACAAATTTGGAGGCTTTATCAAAATGTCGACATAAAGATGATATTGTTGGTAGAAATTTAGTTAATTCAAAACCACCGTTCCAGAGTCATCCTTCTATCGGGTTAAGCCGGGATGACTCTGTCGAGCAATCTGATGATACCGAAGAGTATAGTAATTCCGAGGAGTCTAGGAAAATTATGAGGGCGTCCCCATTGCTTTTGAAACTTCAGCATAAGAATTGGTCTAACTCTTCCAAGTTTTTGAGAAAAAGTGGTCTAAGAGAGGATTCTTCTTTTTCATATAGTACACCGGCGTTGTCGACTAGTTCCTATAATAGATATCGTTATCAAAACCCCAGTACTGTTGGATCTTGGGATGGTACTACTACTTCAATCAATGATGGGGATGATGAGGTGGATGATCGTTTGGATTTGCCTGGTCGCCAAGGATGTGGGATTCCTTGTTATTGGTCAAAGAGGACACCCAAACATCGTGGTGTGTGTGGGAGCTGTTACTCTTCTTCACTTTCAGATACAATAAGGAGGAAAGGGAGTATCATGTTGTGCGGAAGTCAGGTTATGTATCCCAGACGTCCAGGATCATCATCAGGTTCCAACAAGCGGAGTATTGCTTCAAGAAGTGCTCAAGGTGTTTTTCCATTACTTGGTGATTGCAGAGGAGGTTCATCTATAGGAACTGGGTGGAGTGATGATGAACTCTCTACTAACTTTGGGGAGCTTGATTTGGAAGCTTTGAGTAGATTGGATGGGAGGAGATGGTCGTCCAGCTGTAGAAGTCAAGAAGGACTAGAGATTGTAGCACTTACTGGGGAAGGGGAAGAGGAAGGCACACCGGACGATATCAGGAGTTTTAGTAAGAAGTATAAACCGATGTTCTTTGGTGAATTAATTGGACAGAATATTGTCGTCCAGTCGCTGAGAAATGCTGTTATAAGGGGTCGGATTGCCCCTGTTTATCTTTTTTACGGTCCCCGTGGAACTGGAAAAACATCAACAGCCAGGACTTTTGCATCTGCCTTGAATTGTCTGGCTCCTGATGAAACCAAGCCATGTGGTTACTGCAGGGAATGCACTGATTTCATCTCTGGCAAGAGTAGAGATCTGTTGGAAGTTGATGGAACCAATAAGAAAGGAATAGATAGAGTTAGGTACTTATTGAAGAAACTATCAGTGGCGTCCTCATCAGCCTTCTCAGAATACAAGGTTTTTGTTATTGATGAGTGTCACTTGTTACCCTCTAAGACATGGCTGGCATTTCTCAAATTTCTTGAAGAACCACTAGAGCGAGTTGTGTTCATACTAATAACAACTGACCTTGACAATGTACCTCGTACTGTACAATCACGGTGTCAAAAATACCTTTTCAATAAAATTAAAGATGTTGATGTTGTAGCCAGGTTACGGAATATTTCTGCTAAGGAGAGCCTGGATGTTGAATCGGATGCATTGGATTTGATTGCTTTGAATGCAGATGGTTCACTTCGAGATGCAGAAACTATGTTGGAACAATTGAGTTTACTGGGGAAAAGAATCACCACGTCTCTTGTAAATGAACTTGTGAGTTTTCTTGTCAACGAACTTATTAGCAAATTTTACTGAGGTGAATTTTATTTATTCATAAAATTCTATAGTTGCATAAATTTTTTTGATCGGTAAAAAAAAAAATTATACAACTGTAGAATTTTATGAAGAATAGAATGTTCCAAATGGATTAATTGAGTGTAATATCTTCTACAGGTGGGAGTTGTTTCAGATGAAAAATTACTGGAACTTTTGGAGTTAGCAATGTCATCAGACACTGTAGAAACAGTGAAAAGAGCCAGGGAGTTGATGGATTTGGGGGCTGATCCAATGGTTTTGATGTCTCAACTGGCCAGTCTCATTATGGATATCATTGCTGGAACTTCCAACACAATTGATGCCAAATGTGGTGATTTTTTCCCTGGTGAAAGAAGTTGTGAGTGCCAATCCCTTCACTTTTGATGCTGATATAACACTTCATTTTTCATCCTGAGTTTTGGTAGCTTAACTTATCGGAAAAAAATCACCCAAAAAAATAGTACACCATGTCATAAGCAAATGTGTAATATCAAAATTAGGTTCAGTGAAAAAAAAAAATAATAATCATTGACAGATTGAATATAGTTGATAAACCCAACTGCCTATTGGTACTATTAAATAATTGCGTCATGCCCAATCCATGTGCCAAATGAAGTTGGGCTTATTTTCGAACATGGGCAAATGTAATTTCTCACCAAATTGAGTTATTGTTTTCATTGAAAGGAATTCCAAAATAGACATCAGTTAGAATGTAAATGGACGATAAAGTAATAAGGATTTTTTGCTGTATTCTGGAATTTTTCACTGAAACTTCTCCATATTCTACAAAAAACAGACTTATCTCCTGCAGTTAGCCATGGAATCCTATTTTTCTGTTCTGCCCATAGCATTCTTTTTATACCTAGTTATAAATTGATCCATCTATTCCAATAGGTCTCTCGTGTTTTACGTTAAAAATATTTATCTTCATTAACACTACCTTAAGTATTTCAGGAAAAGAAGAAAACGATACAATGAGAGACTGGGTCATATTTTGTTGATTTTTATTATTGCATCATGTGGATAGACCCTGACTTGATTATATTGTGGACCTGATCATATTCTAGAGAAATAAGTTGATGTTATAGTAGCCTCCCTCAACCCCCCTCCCCCCCAACTCCCAAAACAAATACATTTTTCGAAAGGCAACCTCAAAGTGCCGTGTCCTTTTCAACCGAGACTGGATTGATTGGTGTATGAAACATTTGTTCTAATTTTTTTTGGTACAAAAAAAAGTAGAGTAGAACACTTGCAGAGATGGGTGGGAATCAATGTGGGTAACATCATTTGACTTCTTAGATTATCTCAGGCTGCTCAAATCCCAAGGTTGGTCATGGCTGGTTTGATCCTTGAATGTTTCTGGGGGCTACATAAACCATTAGAATTTTGGTGATCTTTAGGTGATATTATCAGCCTAGCTAATTGCTGATAGCACTCTGCTGTTTGACTTATAATGTCCTAGGTATGTAATTGACTTGCCGTGTAGGATTTTTTTTCTCAGCAAGCAAACTTATATAGAAGGAAATTGTAATGGTTCTTTTTACAGACCAATACTAAAAAAGCTAGCTAGAGCTAGGTTGATCTTTTCCACTATGAAAGTCTAACAGACATTTAGGTAATTTAATAAGTGGTATGCATCCAAACAAGTTATTTATTGCGGCCCATTGCGCCATGAGATGTGCACACCGGTTTTGGTTCTGATGTATCTTCTTAGTGGTCGAAGACTGGAATGATCTCAATAGGATTGATATGTCAATGAGGATGTTTGAGATTGATCATTCAGGGGATGTTTAAGGATTTACCATAGCAGTGGTTGCCACTTGGCCATGTCCTTCAATAGTGATGTTTGCTAGTTGTCGAAGGGCTGCTTCCTCGATAGGCAGTTTTGCTGCCATAGCCTCTCCAACATTTGGATTGACAGAATCTATTCTTTGGGTGGCAGCAAAGATGATTTCTCCTATAGTTGATCTGCAAATGGCCGCTGCAGTGGATCCATTGTTTCTAATAGCAACATCATAAGATAATGAATAGTGGGTTGCAGGAGGGGAAATCCATTCTGGGATTATCGATTCCTTTTGGATTTTTTTGTTCCACATGAGTTGGTGTTCCTTGAAGATTCTTGTTACAAATTGGGAAGAGGATGGGAGATTGACAAGGTTTGTGGTGGATGACTTGATTTCTGAGGAACCAGATAGAATCCATTGCAATGATCTCAAAGAGTTGAAAATTATGAGATTTCTCCTTGTCAAGGATGGGCTCTTTTGAAGGATCCAAAATTTGTTTTAACCAGAATGGAGGGGTTGTGCAGCAAATGATGAGATGTTTAAAGGCAATGGAGAAAGCCTCCAAAGTATTGAGAATGTGCTCACCTAAGAAACAGATGATCTGTAGTTTCTTCTTCAGTATGGCAGAGAGGGCATAGTGAATCACTGTCTGAAATAGAAAGAGGAGATTTTAACCTAGCCCTGGTTGGGAGGATATTCGAAGCAACCTTCCAGAGGAATAGTTTCAACCTATCTTGAATCTTGATTTTCCAGAGCTTTTTGCAATCTGGTTTTGTGAAGGGAGAGGTTTAAAAGGATTGGTTGCTTTGCTGTGACATGATAAAGTGATATGCTGACTTTACTGAGAATTTACCCAAGCTGTGGTTGAGTCAAATGGCTTTTGAGAATTTCTCAGGCACTATCAGAGTTGGATAGGGCTGCAATTAGGATACCATTCCATCTACGGGGTTGTTCCAGCATTAAAGCTATAACAATTAGGTCAGGGTCCAGAGGGATGGTCTGAAAGATTGCAGTGAGGGTATCCATGGATCTTTCCAGACTTTTGTGTTCAGGCCATTTACTATTTGATAGCAAAGATTTGCATGAATAAGGGGTTTGATTTTCAACACAGATTTCCAGAACCAAGAGTCAGAGCTTTTTGGGGTGCCTTCTAGAAAGGAGGATGTTCTCAAATATATTGAGGAAAGAAATTGATGGCATAGGCTTTGTTTTTTGCTGTGAGATTCCAGCCAATCTTGGATACGAGTGCTGTATTGAAATTTGATGATAGATTAATACCCAAACCTCCTTTTGATTTTGGTTGGCAGATGGAGTGCCAAGCTTTTGGAGTGAAGTTAGATTTGTTGTTTGGGTTGAATCCCCACCAAAAGTTTTTGATTTTAGAGTCAGTGTTCTTATAAACAGATTTAGGGAGAGTAAGAGGGGACATTTTGTAAGAAGGGATTGAACTAGCCACTGATTTCATCAAGGTAGTGTGCCCTGCCTGAGATAAGAGCTTTGAGCTCCAGCCAGAAAGTTTGTTCTGGATTTTTAATCATGTCAGCAAACATTATTTTTTTGGACCTTGCAATTTTAAGGGGTAGACCAAGATGCTTGATGGGGGAGTTGGTTGGTTTCAAATGGAAGAATGGATGTAATGGTTGAGGCTAAGTGAGGGTTTGTGTTGGAACTGAGATGAATGGTCAATTTGTTGTTGTGGGTTTTCTGGGCTGACCAATTGGAGTATGTGTTTAAGCAGTTGAGGATGGGTTTGCTGACTGGGTAGTGGCTTTGCTGAAAATGATCAAATCATCCTGCTGCGTAGGATTTATTTTTTTAAGTTTATATTTTGGTTTGTCTTCCCTCCAACTATTCTTTGTCACATTATTTAATGTTTACATTCAGCTTATACCATCCTATTTTTCTTCATATCGTCTTTGTCACCCATCCATATCCCAAAAAAAGCTGAAGAAATGGAAGTTTAGTGTTTCATATGTTGCTGCCTCGTTTAAGTGTCATTGTAAATTATCTTCATATGGAATTAGAAATATCCTGATATTGATCTTTGATTAATAACTGCAATGATCTCCAGAAAAAAATAATAATAACTGCAATGGATGGGTGGGTTTCATGTTTCAGTGACTGAATTAGAAATGGAGAGACTAAAGCATGCTTTGAAGCTTCTTTCAGAGGCTGAGAAACAGCTAAGGGTTTCAAGTGAACGCTCAACATGGTTCACAGCAACCTTATTGCAGCTCGGTTCAATACCTTCTCCGGACTTTTCTCACTCCGGAAGCAGCAGAAGGCAGAGCTGTAAGGCAACCGACGATGACCCATCCAGTGCTTCAAGAGAAGCTACTGCTTACAAGCAGAAGTGGGATGCTCACCACACTCCTCGAAAACCAACTTCTCCTGCTTCCCTGCAGAAGGTGGTAAGTGGGAATCCCAACCATCTTAGGAAACTGTTGTCAGGAGTTGATGGTTTCTGCTCCAACTCCAATCCCAAGCTGTCACAAAGCCAGTCAGTTGATGGGGGTGCCTCAGCTGCCTCATGTGATGATATTATGGTTGGAAATATGATGTTTAGATGCATAAACTCAGAAAAGTTGAATGATGTCTGGGCAAGTTGCATTGAGAGGTGCCATTCCAAGACACTGAGGCAGCTGCTAGCTGTTCATGGAAAGCTTGTGTCTATATCTGAAGTTGAAGGTAAGCTCATAGGTTATCAATTGTTGCACACTCATAATCTTTTACTTGTAAAACTGAAGCATGAACTGATTTAAAATGTGAATGACCTCATAGTAGTCTCAAGTTACTTGTTGGTAGTCTATTTATTAAAAGTTGCTCTCTGGTTATCTTGGTGAGGGATGTTGCTGCAAGTCAAATGATAGTAAAAATTTCATCTGTGGTGTGTGTGTATCATCTGACCGCCAATAACTCTTTTTTAGTACCACCGGGTGTCCGGAACTATGTCCTGACTGATCCGAGGGTACACAGGCTCTCGGCAAGGAGTTTTCTGCAAGTGCATGCCAAGTAATTCAAGGGAAAGTTCTCCTAGTCCAATGCCCCAAAAAACTGTTTGCACCCAAGGACTTGAGCAGACATAAAGAAGCATACTACCAAGACTAATGCTCTTTTTACACTTGAGCCAATCCTTAGGGGTCGCATCAGCCAATAACTAGTAATCTACAATTGATATGGATTTAAAAAAAAAAAAAATCCGCTGATGTTCGGAATCAGGTCTATATTGTTTCTCTTGTTTTACTTTCCATAGCAAGTTTTTATGTGAATCTTTCTAGGAATGAAAATAGGATACCACTACTTATTGCAAAGAAAGAAGAAGAAGAAACGTGATATTGCCTATTCAGTGAGTGTAGTTTGTTAGCTGATACAGATGCTGGTGTAACTTAAGCCATAGTTGTGCCAGTGTCTGTACTACTGGTGTTACACTTGCAGTTACACCAGCATCTGTCTCCTCTCTCTCGTACTACTGGTTTGGCCATTGCCATTAGCTGTAAGTTTATATCATATTGTGTGTGAGAGTATTATTTATCATTCACTATATTGGAAACACAAATAAACAATTTTCTACCCGCATATGCTGCAGTTCATTGTTTGAAATTGTGAAGCCACCAACAGTGATGATGTGAAGGAAATGAGTCAGTTCATTTAAATTTCTAATTACATTTTAGTCAAATTGATTTGAATTACCCCTCCCATCTGATTAACTCAGAGAGATCTTCTTACTCCTTCAGATAAAATTCTATCTGCTACTACTGAACTTGAAGAGGTTATAATGATCAATCTTCCATGCGCATTTTAGAAACTCAAGGTGCCCAAACCCCAAGATCCCCCATTATTGTTTTAGACCAAATGTTTTTTCCTTGATACGTACACCATTTTAGTTTTCAACTGATGTGCACAATGCCATGACCATACTCTGGATAGTCAAGGTATAACGTACTAAAGTTGTAAATACTTAAGCTTGGAGTCATTTACTAGGCTCAATGACTGATTGGGTTGGTTTTCTAAAAATTGGAAGCATTTAATTGTCGGTTTGCTTTAAAACTGACCTCCTAAATGAGGTGCATGATGGGGACCATGGTACTCTCTCTCTCTCTCTCTGTGGCATGCACATGGTTGTTCTTTATTCTTAGATGCTTCTGCATGCAGGTTTCCTTGTTGCTTTTGTTGCATTTGGGAATCGAGACATCAAATGTAGAGTGGAAAGGTTTTTGAGCAGTATCACAAATGCAATGGAAATGGTTCTGAGATGCAACGTTGAGGTTAGAATAATCCTTTTGCCCGATAGTGAGGCTTCTATTAATATCTTGAAGCTGGTCAAGTTACCAGAGGGTCTGAAGAAGGCTGAAACAGCTGCAGCTGTTGACCAGGAAAGGAAGGCAGTACATCTGAATTCAATTAATGGTTTCTCTAAACATTCATTGTTGCTGGATGGAACGTATCAATCTACCTCTGGTTCATCACACTTAACAGCTAATTGCAATGGCCAAACCAGTAGTATGAGAGAGACGAGACAGGAGATTCCAATGCAGAGAATAGAATCCATTATTCATGAGCAAAGGCTAGAAACTGCCTGGTTACAGACTGCTGAGAAAGGCACACCTGGTTCATTGGGTCGTTTGAAACCTGAGAAGAATCAAGTCCTGCCTCAAAATGGCATATATTGTCAAGATCAAATGGACTCCATGAACTCAATGGCCTTTTCCTCTCAGCACTGGGAAGATGGATTAAATCATGAACCCAAAGTTAACATTGGGAGGGTCCTCCAGAAGGACCAAAATAGTAAAAGGATTGATCGTTTTCCCATGTCACCAAGTTTATTGCATGATAAAAGCTTAGCAGGCAATTTCAGTAAAAAAAACCTGTGAGTCTTTCTTTCATTTCTTAACGTAGTGCATTTTTTTCCACATCTTTCATAAATTTCTTTGCCTCTCACTTGATTGGAAGATATCATTCTCTAGCGAAATTGATGCCTGTGTAAAAACCATGGTGGGTTCACTGTTCATTTATGGCATGACAATTGAGCGGAAGACTTGACTCATTCTTTCAATTCACTGAACCAAAAAAAAAAAAAGTACCGGCTCTTTCTTCAGTGTTTTCTATATATAACTGATGATGTTATTAGATGATTCTTTGACAGAGGGAATCTTATAAACGGTATAAATTTGTCATGCTATGCTACTCTAATTTTCCAAAGTGTATCAGAGAGTGAAGTGATTTGATGCACTTGGCAATGCATGAGGCCTTGGGAATGTTATGTGTGCCTGTGGCCAGGTATCAACATTTATCTGTCATGTAACATCATGCTAATTAGTGCTGTTTCTCTAGGGGATATGAATCAGGGTCTGGAACTGGAGGTTGTAGTGGGCTCTTCTGTTGGAATAACACCAAACCTCGTAAGAGGGAAAGGGTATGCTGTTGCTTTATTTTCCCCCTTCTGTTTTCATTTATTTAGGCAGGGAAACTTGTTGAATGTCGAATAAATTAGTTGGTACTTTGTCCGTAAACAGGTTAAAGTAACCTCAGTTCAGCCACACAAAGGTGGACGGTTTTCATTGTTTGGGGATTGCAGCAGGCCAAAGAAAACAGAGTGTGGATCTAGAAGATAAATAGGGAGAATTTGTAGTTTGGGGTTTCAGATATACTGTTGTTTTCACTATATATTTTACTTTATTTATCTTTTGAAATATTGTACTTTATTTATCTTTTGACAGTTGAGCCATTTTTTTGCGGGGGAAGGGGGGCGTACGATATGTAAGGCTGTAGTTGCCAGTTGGCATGTGCATTTTCTATGCCATCAGGAAAGGAGAGAGACAGTGGATGTTAAACTGTTGAATCTTTTTTCGCATTTCTGGTCTGCTGATTCTGCTGGACTGTTCTAGGAACTGGATGGTGTTAGATTATTTAAATATTCCCTCTCCAATTTTTTACTTTGACTTCCTTTGAAGTTTTCCTTCAATGTATTTTTTTGTTAGTCCCACATTAGAATGACAAGAAAACTTTCAATAGTTTGAGTTTTCGTATACATAAAATAGAATAGAATGGTAGATACACGTATTGACGTTTTAGTTGCACAATCATGTATTTTTAATGAAATGATGTGTTGGATAATTTTTTTTCTAATTATTATTAAGTATCAATTATAGTTATTTTTGTATATTTTCAGGCTAATTGTTACATTTAAATTCAAATTAAAACATTTAACTACTGCTACTGTATTTATTCGTTTTGAAGGTTAGTTTTTAGAATTTACAATATGCATACTATATAAATAGTATTATATATATTGAGGATATACTTGTTAGATTCCATTTTGTAGAATTCAAAACGAGTGTAAGTCAATATTTGTCTAAAAGGGAGAGTAATAATCGCTTAACTAATTTATCAATTTCAATTTTAATCTCTATTTGTTATTATGTTATTTAACAGATGGATGCTAAAAAATGTAAGTATTCTTTCTCGTTTGTTCTTTTTGGTCATGACACGGCTCCTCCCCTTTATTTGCTTTTCAAGTGACTAATAATATAAGTTTTAACTGAAAAGAGTACTGTGATGGAAAGGAATATTGGCCACGCTAAAGATCCCGCCATGTTGGGTTGTATTTATAGATAACCACAAAAGATGGATACATTACAACAGATAAATAACTCCGAACTACTAGGACACGATAAATAACATTCATTTGTATCTTCTGATCAGCTTATCCAGCATCCCTCTTCTAATCTCATCTTGATTTGCACCATGATGTTTATCTCGATTTGCTGCTGATAACTATTGATTATTAGAGCACTCTCAATGGAGTAACTAATTTTTTTTTTAAATTGTACTTTTTGCACAACTTCTCAAAAAATTATGTCATATTTGATCAATAATTACTAAAAGAATTGTTAAAAAAAAATCAAAAAATATACTTTATTCTTAACAGTGAATAGTAAATTTAAATTTTTCTTCAAATGTAAAGAAAAATTTAACTTTTAAAAATAAAGTATACTTTATGACTTTTTTCAACAATTTTTTTTATTAATTATTAATCAAATATGACATAATTTTTTAGAAAGTTGTGCAAAAAGTACAATTTTAAAGAAAAATTTTTACTCCATTGAAAGTGCTCTTAGTTTCCTTAACAGCCATCCCCAAACTCGTGTAGGGATAGTGGTTATGAGTTTGTAAAGGAGTTTAATAAGAGTATTGCTACGTATAAGTCCCAAATAAATAAGCTTCATACAAGTCTTTTGTAAAAATATGGATGCCACTAATAAAGAATAATTTTATTTATTTTTTTACATTTTTAGGGTGCGGTCCACTTTTTTTCAAGCATTTGCATAGAGCTCGTCTATTTGGAATTGTAAAAATAATTTTTCATTTAAAAAATTGAGGAAGTTATGCTTGTCCATGTGTAAAAATATCAACTCATTGATTTGTTGTTGAGATATAATGATCCACCATATCTTTGTTTAGAGTTTCTTTTTTTTTTTTTCATGAATAAAATGATAATCTACTTCTATATGTTTTGTACTTGATTAATAGATAGGATTAGCAACTAATGCAAGAGCCCCCACGTTGTCATAGCATAACTAAGGAGAGGCACGCAGAGAACAATTAAGTTCCTTAAATAGCATTTTGATCCAATATAATTCGGTTGCAGCCATGGCCATGGAGCGACCTCTTTGCTAGATCTGGAAACAACGCTTTGTTTCTTGGCTTGCCATGAAATCAAGCAATTTCCTAGAAAAATACCATAGGCACTGGTAGAGATCAATCAATTGGGTCTCCTCTCCTACCCAATCAGAGTCATAATAGGCATCTAGTTGCAAAGGTCCTAGAATAAACCAAAGTTTAAAATCAATTATACCTTTTAGGTTCCTCAACAAGCGTTTGGCAGTAAAATGAGCAATTGTGGGGCAATGAAGGAATTGACATAACTAATTAACTGAGAAAGAAATGCGAAACTTTGTAAGGGTACAATATTGTAATGCTTCTGCAATATGTCTATATACTATAGGATTTGGTAGGAGGTCCCCATCAAATTAACTCAATCTCTTGCCCAAAACACAAGGTGCTAAATAAGGTTTAGATCCAAACATATTAACCCTGTCAAGTAGATCATGCATGCCATTTGAACAAAGCCCTTTATGGCCTCAAGCAAGCCCCTAGAGTATGGTATTATCAATTGACACAAACACTTCACAACCTTGGCTTCATAGGCTCTCTCCTTGACCCCTCTTTGTTTATGCTTCACAAGGGCTCTACTCATATCTTCATTCTTATCTACATGGATGATATTATTGTCACATATACTCACTCATTTGCCATCAATACTTTGATGAATTATCTTGTCATGATACCACAATATTCTTTTCATGGTGCCAGAGCAACGAGGTTAACACTGCTTCATTTTTCTTCTTCTCCAATAGTTGGATATAGTAGCAACTCAGTCAACGTAGCACTTACTTTTTCGATCCCCAACATCTCTCATCTAATTTATACAAAACTAGATAATACCAATTATTTGGCCTAGTTATGTCAATTCACTCTCATACTTGGGACTAATGGATTAATGGACATTGTTGATGGTTCATAGCTCTGTCCACCTCGACTCATTCCTGACCCTGAAAAAAAGGGGTCTATAATGCTGAACCCAACCTATGAAATATGGGAGAAAAATGAGCAGTATATTTTGAGTTAGTTCATTGTACACTATTTGCTAAGATAGTCCCAACAATGTATGGTTTAAATACTTTAACGCACATATAAAATGCATTATTTACTCGTTATGCTTCACCTTACAAATCTTGAGTGAATCACCTAATGTGCCAATTGTAGACCATACGATAGAAAACCAAAACTTTTACTGACTTTGTTCATGGAGCCAAGATCTTTGCAGATCAATTGGCACTTGTTGGAAAACTTGTTGGAGATGCAGATCTCATTCGAGAACCAAATTGCTGCATCAAAAGCCACTATACTCTAAAAGTTTAACAACCCAAATCACAAGTCAAAGCCTGGACAAACTATGTTCATTGCTTCTAAAAACTCAAACCAGAAATGAAGGTACTCTTCTCCTAGTCTAAATAATGCATCTGGCACTAATAAAATAACCACCAAGCCTTAGATTACTTCTATAGAATGGACTTTGCATATCAAGGCAGGCATCCTCCAAGTTGACTTGCCATCATTGTGTCTTAATCAATTGCATTACGTGATGATGACAAACGGTTGACAGACAATGGAGCCATAAACCATATTATAGCATAGTTGAAAACCTTAGCTTGCAGTAACCTTTTCAAGGATATAAAACTATTGCAATAGGTAATAGTAATGACCTTAGCATAGCACACATATGAAACTCCTTTAATATTCTTCAATAATTCATTTGAGAAAACATACTTCAATGTCCCAATGCTTCCACTATTACTACTCATTCAACAATTATGGCAAGATAACAATTGTTAGGGGTGAAAATTGACTAAAGCAATTCGATTTTTGTCAAAAATTGAAACCAACTAATATGAAAGATTTTAAGAGGAAGTCTGATCGAACTGGATGATGGATAGGAGGAATATCAACTGTATCGATTCTGGTAGTTTCTTGATCGGTTCTCGGTCAGCGATGGAGTGTGAATGTGATTCAGAGAGAGAGAGAGAGAGAGAGAGAGAGAGAGCTAAAGCGATATGATACCAAATGGCATTGTTTCCCTTATATCTTTTTTATACGTTAAGTGTAAAATGATGTCATTTGGTTTAAGACCAAACATCTCCATTTTAGTTTTGTTTTTTTGTATTTATCACGTGTAAAACGACGTCGTTTCACTTAAGCTACGTCATTTTACCTTAGATATATATACAATTATATCGGCCAATTTGACAATTTGAAACCATTTTCTTATGGTCGATCTCGTCGGTTCTTATACACCCTAACAATTGTTTCTTTAAGCTAACTGACTCTTATTTTGTAGTAAAGGATAACCTAACAGGGCCGATTCTTCTACAAGAGCCAAGTGAGGGCTGCTTTTATTTGGTGAAGTTAAATAAGCTTGCCAAGAATAAAGTGAGAGCATATATAGCCATGATTGGAGTCAAAACCTTTGCACATCTAGCATATAAGACTAGGTCATCCAAGCTCTCAAATCTTCCATCATTTGCTTAGAAGCCAACAACTTCCAACATCACACAAAGACTTAAACTCAACTATAAGTATACCCTACCAGTTAGAAAAAAACAAGCAACTTTCCTTTCTTGAGTCTAGTAGAGCCTCTAGTTTACCTCTTGAGTTAATCTGTAGTAATGGTTGGATATCTCCAATTGTCTTAAGCGTGTGTAAATTTTATGCCATATTTATTGATGACTTTTCTAGATACTCTTGGTTGTTTCCCCTTAAAAAGAAGTCACAACTCTTCTCATGTTTCATGCAATTCAAGTGCAGTATAGAAAAACTCGTTTTGATAGCATGAAAAGAATATTGTGATGGAAAGGAATATTGGCTAGGATAATGATCATGCCATGTTTTGTTGTATTTAAGATAATTTACATGGGGTTGATAGCATTTGTATATGTTGATAACCACGAAAGATAGATCCATTACAAAAAAAAAAAAAAAACTCTTAACTAAAGGACATAATCTCTCCTTTGGGTGGAAGATCAAAGGAAGGAACGCCTACTTAGTATGGCCCATAGTTGAGGGCTAGTCCTCAATTGAAAAACTTCTAGATTTTCAACAAGATGAGGAAGGATTTTGAAGTTTTAGAGGATTGGCGCCAAAACAAGCATGAGGCAAGTAAGTACGGTGGTGTTGGAATGAGAAATGACGAGAAGAGAGCCCTTGCTTTTACCTCAGAGTAAGCTGGCATTGGGAGTTCTGACAATTACCAGGTGAGGAGGCCTACAAATGGAAAGGGAAACATCCTTGACTCACATGGTCAATCTGTGTTACCATTTCAGGCAAGTTCTGATAGTCTTGAGACCTCCCCTCACTTGACTAATATGCATACTGAAGACCTTTTCGCCTTTAAGATGACCTCACCTACCAACCCCCCTTTCCTGTCTCCAATTGTTATATGTGCAGAAAGTCCTGTCCAAGAGGCCACACAAGTTAGTCCTCCTTCCTTCAACTCTCCTATTATACCAGTCAAGGTAAGCAAAAAGAAATGTGGGCCTAGCTGGAAGAGAAGGGCTAGGGGGCTTGATATTAAGGCCCATCTTGGTTCCCTTGACTTACTTACCTATGAAGGATGTTAATAAACTCAAGTAGATTAAGAGGTCTGGAGAAGTGATACATAGGCCCATCTTGACTAGAAAGAGAGCCAAGCAAGCTAAAATGGCAGAGGTTGTGCAATACCCTTGCCAGTCACTATGAAACACTTACCTTGGAACTGCTGAGGGCTTAAGAACCCTTGGTGAGTTCATGAACTTCACTTAATGGTGAAGGACAAGAGGCTGGATGTAATTTTCCTAATTGAAACTAAATGCAAAAGAGAGAAAATTGAAACCATTCGAAACAGACTGGACTTTGAATACAACTTTGCTATTAACTGTATTGGGAGGAGTGGGGGACTTACTTTCCTTAGGTGGATGTTGTTTTGGAATCTTACTCACAAAGTCACATCCCTCTTTCCATATTCTCCACTGAAATGGACAAGAGTGAACTGTCACATGTTTTTATGGACAACCAATGGCTATAAGGAGGAAGGAAAGTTGGAAACTACTTAGGCTTTTTAGTCATCGAGTTTCTTATCACCAAAGTGGGATTCAAAGAAGTGAAGTAGACCTTTATCTCACTAATACCAAAGAAGAGATCACCCCAATAAGTAGTAGACTATATACCCATAAGTCTGTGCAATGTCTTTTATAAGATCATTGCAAAAGTGCTTGCCAATCGTCTAAAAGTCTATCTTGTCTAACCTGATTCCTCCCACTCAAAATGTATTTGTCCCATAAATGTTGATTTCAGACAATGTTGTAATGGCATATGAGTTTTTACATTCCATGTAGAACAAACTAAAAGGGAGGCATAATGGTTTAATGGAACTTAAACTTGACATGAACAAAACCTATTATCGAGTGGAATGGATATTCCTACAAGTTGTTATGATCATAATGGGCTTTGGCAGCAAGCGCGTTGATGTGGTGATGCAGTGTGTAAGAACTGCCATCTATTCTATCTTAGTGAATGGCATTCCTCAAAAGACCTTCAAACCTACTAGGGATATCAGACAAGGAGACCCTCTCTCCCCCTACACCTTTATCATTTGTTCTAAATTACTTAGTTTTTCATTAAATCAAGCTGAACAATAAGGGTTGGTCTCTGGTATCTCAGTAGCTCGAGGTGCCTTCCATGTCAATCATTTATTGTTTACAGATGACAATCATGTTTTTACAGATTGCATAAACTCCTTGACACTTATGAGCAAGCCTCTGGTCAGTGGATCAATTTAGAGAAAACATCAATTTTCTTCAACAAGATTAGTAGACAAGAAGTCCAACATGCTATCTTAGAGTCAGTGGGTATCAAAGCCTCTGATACCTTTGATAAGTACTTGGGACAAACTTTTTATGTTGGGGGAAACAAGTCAAAAGCCTTTAACTTAATGCTGGACAAAATCAAAGAGAAGATGACCGGCTAGAAAAATAATATGTTGTCCTATGTAAGTAAGAAAATTATGCTCAAATTAGTTGTCCAATCCATCCCCACCTACTACATGGGTATCTTTAAACTCCCAAAAGCTATCCTCAGAAGCCTCAACAAACTCTTGCAATCACTTTGGTGGGGACAGAAGGAACACAGGTCCAAAATTCACTTAATGGGATGACAGACCTTGGGTAAAACTGACAGTGCAGGAGGCCTGGGTTTTAAGGACTTTGAACACTTTAAACTAGCCTTCCTTGTTAAGCAAGGCTAGAGAATCATCCAAAACCAGTCTTCTCTAGCTGCTCAAGTGCTACAAGCAAAATACTATCCAAAATTTGATTTCTTCTCAGCTAAACCAAGGTAATGACTCTTTTGTGTGGAAAAACTTCCTGTCAACAAGGCCCCCTCTGCTAGAGGGCTTCTTTTGGAAAACTGGGAATGGCTATAGTGTGAATATTTGGAAAGATAGACGGCTCCCCAAGCCTTCTACCTATCGAGCCAGTCCCTTGTCAGTATCCTTTAGCCAGATGCCAAAGTATCAGAACTAATCAACCTAGATACTTTGTAGTGGAACCTCCCTCTCATTTATGCCATATTCTCAGACCAAGAGGTTAGTATGATCAGTATGCTACCCATCAACCCTTCTAGGAACCATGCTCTGTTGACCTGGAGATGCTCAACTAATTGTAAATTTTTAGTGATGAGTGTCTACTACCTACAAGGGTCCATTAAGGAGGACAAAATGTGTCAGACATTAGGGACTAACTCAAACTCAGGTTTTTGGCACAAAATCTGGGGCATCAAGGTACCTAATGTAACCAAGTCTTTCCTCTAGAGAGTTGCCAGTGAATCCCTCCTCACTAGACTCAATCTACACAAAATAAAGGTAGTAGAGTGCCCATTGTCTCCCATCTTTACCCACCCTGAAACCGTGTTCCATGCCATCTGGTCATGTAAGGATGCCCAAGATGTGTAGTTTTTGTGCTTAAGGAGGGTACATAAGTCTTGTGTTGATGATGGTTCTTTTAAAGAGACCAAGGAGTACATCTTGACTCAATTCTATAATGAGGAAATCACTGAAGTGGCTATCACCACTAAACTGATTTGGAAAAGAAAAAAACACTTGGATATTTGAGAATTACTTTGTTTTTCCTATACAAGTTACCAAACAAGAGAATTACTTTGTTTTTCCTATACAAGTTACCAAACAATTTAGTGCAGTGTTGAATTCTATTAGTACTTGCTAAGAGGGTAGCCTAAAACAGTCAAAAAAGACTCTGACAATTACTACTCAGTGGACTACTCTTCCTCTTGTTTTTACAAAGTCAAATGGGATGCAGCAGTAGATAAAAACAACTCTAAGGTATAGCTGTGGTGATCAAGGATTCAACAAGATGCATTAGAGCCACTTCTTTCTCTGCAGAACTGGGACTCAACCAATTCATACTCAAAGATGACTCACTTGTAGTGGTCAAGTCCATTCAATAGAGGGAGGAAAGCTAGAATTGAGTTGGGATCATCATCAGAGACATTAAGCTTCTTCTCTCCAAGGCTTAAAGTTGGTAAATCAGGCATGTCCTTAGAGAAGTCAATGTAATAGCTCATTGTTTAGCCAAATTTGCTTTAGAAAGTTTTGAAGAATGTCTTCTTATTAAGGACTATCCTCCTTATACTCAACATTTAATCTAATGAATGAAGTCTACCTTTCAAAAAAAAAAAAAAAAAAACTAATAAGACATGATAACTCCTAACTAATAGGACATGATATGTAACACTCATTTCTATCTTTTTATTAGCATATCCAACATCTCCATTCTAATCTCATCTTGATCTGCACCATAATGTTTAACTTGATTTGTTGATGATAACGGTTGATTGTCAGTGACCTTAATGCTAACCATGTCACAAATAGCCAAGAAAAATAGCAAGAGAGATAAAGACCAATTCATCAATATCTAATGGCATACCCCCACAAAGCTGTTAATGTGCTATGCAAACAACCACAACAAAATAAATGATGCCAATGACAGTGAGAAGAAACTAGTTGGACTACAAACTTTCAATCCACTCTTAACTCTAGATTGCATCTTTAGAGTCTATCTCCATCTTGTACTCAATTGACTTGGAGAGCCGAAACAAAGGAACCATGCTTCAACAAAGCAACCAATAGGTTGATATATTATCTCCTTCGCATTCAAACCCTTGTCCGATCGACTAATGCAAAGCTGAGCTAACAACCCAACCTTGAACAAGACATGTTTTTTGAAATGCCTCATATGTTTGTAAGGACCCTATAAGATTGACAAGAGTAGAAGTACAATTGCAAAGAGAGGCACAAAGTATCTCTGACTAAATCAATAATGGGTAACATCATATAAGGATTAGTGAGGAGGATATACTCAAGACAATATTTATGACTCACCATAGTCATTATGAGTTTCTATTTATGTCATTTGGGCTAACTAGTGCTCTTGCCACATTTCAGGGGCTCATGAATGAAATATTTCAACTAAATTTGAGGAGGTTTGTGATTATTTTCTTTGATGATATCATGATCTATAGTAGGACCCCTAAGGAGCATTTATCCCACCTTACTACGATGCTGGAAACATTGGCAACACACACATTGTTTGTCAAGATAAGCAAGTGCAAGTTTGGGTACAAAGAAATTAACTGTTTGGGACACCTAGTATCAGCCAAGGGTGTAAAAACTGACCCATCTAAGATTCAGCCCCTGTTTGGATTTGGAAAGTATTTCATCTCATTTTATCTTATCATTACAACTTTCTCAAATTTTTGTACAAAATATAATAAATAATTCAACTTTTTAAAATCCTAAAACAATGATAGTAAAAAATAAAATTCTAACAATATTTTATTCAACTTTCATCTTTCATCTAAAACTATCTCACCTTATCTCATATCTTTTCTGAATCCAAATAGGGCCTCAGGCTATGCTGAATTGACCCCTGCCCAATTCCCTCAAGTCCCTAAGGGGGTTTTTAAGGCTCACGAGATATTATAATAAGTTCATAAGGCACTATGGGTTAATTGTTACACCCCCTCACTACCTTGTTGAAAAAGAACTCCTTCCAATGGATAAAAGCAGCTTCTAAGGCTTTTGATGTGTTGATGAAAATAGTTAAAACCTTCAGTGTTGGCCTTACCTAGTTTCTCTAAACCCTTCCTCATTGAGTGTGATGCTTTGGAGGTAGGAATTAGAGCTATTTTGATGCAAGAGGGAAATCCATTAGCTTATTTTAGAGCATTAGCAACAATCTAGCCAAAGTCAAAGTAAAAAAATTTGGCTAAAATTAGATGTTTTGCCTAAAAGCTAAAGCCATTCAAGTATAACCCCACATAACTAACAATAAGACAAAATAATAATATAATCTTCGAGTAGATCCAATCCCATCCCAACAATCAAAGCCCTTTTGACCTGGCTCACCTCCCTCTGAAGTTGGAATATGATTTTAAAATAATATCTTTTAATTGGATTACTTTTTAATAAATAATATTATTTTTTCAATACATGCACACAATTGTCCAATCCGATTTTTATAAGACTATATATGAACTAATTATTGTGTGGTTAGTGAAATTTCCTGCAAAAATCTTAACATAATATAGTCATTTGTAAGAAGTCAGAACTTACAATATTTTTGAGTGGAATTAAACATTGGTGATGAAAAGGGCTTTCTGTGTGGGATTGAAGAAAGCTTGAGGCATATTGAAAAAAAGTTCTAGGCTTTTTGTGTAATTGATATGGGCTGCCTTATTTGGTGTGGTAATAAAGTGGAATAAAATATTTATTATGTCTATAAACAGTAATTAGTCAAAGATGGAGGAAGCTTTTTGTGACGTCTCCAAATTTATGTTTGGGAATTAACATAAATTGGAGCGTCGGGACATGCAACACTAGGCTACATACCTCTCGTTCATGTTGGCAATAATGTGCATGCACCTAACTTATTAGTAGTATGAAATGAATATTGTAGTGGAATAAGGTTAATCCCAAATAATCAGTAAAGAAATCTAAATATTTGTAAATATCACATGGTAAATTATATTAAAACCCATAATTTTATAAAACATAAAGTATAATGTACCAGATTCTTAACAGTACACATCAGCATCCTATAATCCAAATGAACTAATATACAATTACCCATTTTCGCCTCCTTTGGTTCTTTAAAATTTTTCGATTAGTCCGGATCTTGTATTGAGTCATTTATCCCTACACTATTATCTATTATTCTATAAGGAATGATAGATAAAATTAAAAGAGTGAGATTTTCAGAAAATCTCAATAAGTATACATATAACGTAATAAAAGCATTATTAGCACATGCATATAATGACACGAATGCATGTATCATGATCATGAGACTTATGATATAACTTATGCGTGATTTATGCACCATACTTGCACCTTTTTGCAAAGTTTTTCAAATTTTATAAAAAGAATTTCGTTGACACAGGTGTAAAACTTTTCGTAACCTTGTCATGTCTTTTCTTATAGTTCTTATTATTCTTGTTACGACAACAGATCAAATTGTTTTCACTGTCATTCTTATTTTTAACTACAATGATAGATCGAATCGCTTTTACCGTTGGGTTCCTTTGTTCATGTCAGTCATACGGCAGATAGAATTGCCTTCACTGTCGTGACATGACTTTTCCTTAATCACGACAGCAGATCGAAACGTCTTCACCGTCAGATTTCTTAGCATGACGACAGATTAAAACGCCTTCATCGTCAGCTTTCTTAGTTACGTCAATCATACGGCAGATCAAATCACCTTCACCATCATGACGTAACTTCTCATTTTTTGACGGTAGATCAAAACGCCTTCACGGTCATGATATGACTTTTCATTTTCTTATAATTTTCTTATTCTTGTTTTCTTTGGAAAACTATGATAACTAAAATCATAGGACTTTTCATAACAATGCATGCAAACTTGGACCTTCTCATGCATAATACATGATTCATGCAATATATAAAGCATGCATGTGACATATAACGCATACATTTGCCAAATCATAACATATACATGTTAAACATGAGCTTATAAATTTTTTTAAATAATTCATACACATTCCATTGAAGAGGAAGATAAAACAAATAAATTCTAGCTTTAAAATAGTCTAGGACGAAAACACCAATCATGCCTTATAAAATTATCTTCCTCAATTCCTCTTCGCCATATAATCTTCCTTTCAAATCAATCAAATATCTTTAACTATTCCCCAAATTAAAAGGATATACTTTCCTATTCTCTCTAAAAATCTAATTTATAATCATGTCATCAATGAGAAAACAAAACTTAGTATTTTTCCCAAAATTACCTCATGGCAAAAAACTCTAAATCTCAAAATTTCAATTCCTAGTCTTTAAACATATCATGCCATAACTTGAAACTTTATTCCACAATTATCCACTTTATTTCTTGATTTCTTTCCTTAAACTTTTCATCATATAACTCTAAAATATCTCTTAAGCCAAATCTTAAGTTATCACCTTAGATAAGCATAAAGAGATTAAAACCTACACACTTATAAATCAAATACTAATATAAAATATTCTTGGACTACTTATCAATCACTAATGATAAATATATTCTTCAACAACCAAATAACAAATAAAACACTAAATAACAAGTTCATCAAGTATATATACAAAATACTAAAATTAAGTTATAAGAGCACTTACAACTTTTTAAAAGAGCAAACTAATGAAACCTCAATGTAAGATACAAGTCCTCCACTAAATCTTTGAAAATGATCCACTTAAATATGCTAAGAATAAGTCTTTGGAAGATGAGAGAAAAATGAAGAAAAGAGTTGAAGGGATGAGAGGAAGTCTTGGCCGAAAGCTTGGAGAGAAAAGAATGGAAAAGTAACCTCCCATCTCTTGGTCGACACACTAAGATAAAAGAGTGACCAAAAATTGAAACCTGCTTCAAAGCATGCCAAGTGTCTACTTAGGGTATTAGGATACTCATTTCCTTTCTTAGGCTTGGTTGGCTTGATAAGACCAAATTCTTATCCCAAATCTTGAAAATTTCTAAGAGATAAGACAAACTCTCATTCAGTTATTCCTTTCCCTATCTTATTCCATTGTTAGCCGAAATTCATCTAGGGTAATCTTGTATTTTCTTCTTCCAATCATCACTTACAATTTGTCCTAAATTTCTCAAACGAATAAGATAAACATGGGTGAGTATAGGACAAAGCTGAGTCGGTTTACCCCCTCCTCCCACCCACCCCACCCCCCCCACCCCCCACCCGAACCTTCAATCCGATTCCTCCAATGGAGTGAGAATATACCTTACTTGATTCCCCAAAAATTCCTAAACCAAGTTTACCTAACACTATTTTCCATACTATGTTTTCTTGAAAATCCAATAGACAAGCCTTCCCTTTTTGTGCTCTGTGTTTTTGAGTCAAATAAGGTGGCTTGAGTGTTCAATTTGAGTAAGTCTTACTCCCACTTGAATCATCTTAGCCGAAATATGCAAGCATGCTTGTAGAGTTTCACTTCAACAAGTAATTTACTTTTTAGGTGCCTTGTTCAACTTTGCTTTCCCCTTTTCAAACTTGTAAGTTCCTTGTTGATGTGTAATCTTTATTGAGTGAAGAGATTGGAGCGATTTGGCATAAGTTGACACAGAAGAATTTGACTAGACTATGTAAAGCATGCATCCGGCCACCACTTGGATCAATTGCAGGTGCGTCAACTTCAAACCCGGTTTTGTACATTATTAGGCTAGTATTTCTTAAAACTCAAAATATGGAAGTTATAGATCTTTCTCCTAATGTTCCATATCATCTTGAATAATCTCAATCGAAGATCGGATGAGAAAGTTATGCACAAATTACAAAGAGACATCAAAACTGTCTAAAATTACCCAATTATCTATTTTTGCACTTGACACCTCTATGTGCATCCTATCACCATTTGTCACTTATTCCTTGTTTCTTAAGAATTATAGTCTTTGCATAGACAACATAAAATAATATGCATAAGTCAGTTTTCCCCACTTCCACTTGTCACCATCTCTCAAAAGGTAAATTCTTGGATAAAAAGAAAACAAAAGTATTAAATATATGCCAAACCGAAACTACCAATAAGAAATTTCATGTCTAGCTTTAATCATCACTTGACTTTGGTCAATTCTTCTTCAAAAGAAAAGGACTAACATGGAGGGATAAAATAACAAAAACTTAAGTCAATTTCTCCCTTAGAATCCGTCCAAACCATTGATCTCAATGAGGAATATTCTTTACTCGTTCCACTTAAACTCCTATGCCAAGTTACCTAACTCTAATTTCTATACAAATTGTCCTTGGATCTCTGAAAGACATCTTCTCAACATACCAAATGTCATCCAAGAAATATAGATGAAACTAGATTTTTTTCTCCAAACTCATCCATTTTCGTTTTTCCTCAAGGAAGAAGACAAAAATAGGTATAACTCAAATCATTTTGCCATGTCCCTTTAGTTCCTTATCTCCCAAGTAAGCTATGCATAGAATTGGGTTTCCCCCTTCCAATTGTCCAAACTGTAGCCCTTTTTCTAAATACAAATTACTTGTTGTCTAACTTCACCTTCCATGCTAGTCCCTCCAATTGGAGGTGCGAGATTTGTGTGTTTTCAATAAGACATTATTAGGAAAATGGTTGTGGAGATACCATCAAGAAGGGAGTTCGTTGTGGAGGGAGGTAATTGATATCAA
Organism: Platycarya strobilacea; assembly: GCA_036898215.1. NCBI lineage: Eukaryota > Viridiplantae > Streptophyta > Magnoliopsida > Fagales > Juglandaceae > Platycarya > Platycarya strobilacea. Next base: position 147,329 of record CM072557.1, on the reverse strand, counting down.
ATATGGTAGTGAGCGGGGGGGATGGGTTTCCCAAGAGGGTAGGAGGTCTTATGGAGTGAGCTTTTGGAAATTCATAAGAGAAGGGTGGAGCACTTTTGCAAAATTTCTAAACTTTGAGGTGGGGGATGGGGCACGCATTAGTTTCTAGTCGGAGGTGTGGAGTGGGGACAACCCTTTTTGCACCGTCTTTCCAGCTATTTTTAATTTAGCTGGAAATCAACAAGCGGCAATTTCAGAAGTGCTTTGTCATGTAAATGAGACAGTAACTTGAAATGTGACCTTTAATTGAAATTTCCAGGATTGGGAAATGGATGAGTTGGCAGTCTTTTACAGTTTTTTGTATTCAACAAAGCTTGGAGGCAATGGGGGTAATCGTATAGTGTGGGACAATATGGGAAGAAAGAAGTTCTCGGTTAAATCATTTTATAAGGCCTTAACTGTACAACAGCCTGACTTTTTCCCATGGAAGAGCATATGGAAAGTCTCAGTGCTGCCTAAAGTCGCATTTTTTGTTTGGACAACTGCACTTTGAAAGATTTTAATGATGGATAATCTAAGAAAGCGAGGTATGGTAGTTATGGAGTGGTGTTTTATGTGCAAAAGGAGTGGGAAATCGATAGATTACTTGCTTCTACATTGTGAGGCAGCTGTGGAGATGTGGGTGGGCATCCTTAGTAGAGTCGGGCTGAGTTGGGTTATGCCTAGAGTGTGGTGGAGTTACTTGCATGCTGGAATAGGCCTAACTCTAGCGCTCATCTGACAATAGTGTGGCGGATGATACCTTTGTGCCTAATGTGGTGTCTATGGTCAGAAAGAAACGATAGGTGCTTCAACAAGAAGGAACGCACCATAGGAGAATTCTGGAATTTTTTTATATTTTCCCTTCTACAATGGTTTTCAGCAATTGTATTGAAGGGCGGGAATGTACATGAGTTTTTAGCTTCTTTTCAGCTAGTATGTAGTTAGAATGTAACTAGGTTTCTCACTTTGAATACTCCCTGTGTACTTGGACTTTGCCTAGTTTCTTTCAATAAAATCAATTACTTATCAAATAAAAAATTCTACACATTTTGCCATGTATCCCAATTAGGTTCTTTTCTACTATGTAAACGTCTCCTAAGTTTTCTTATAGATTTCATTTGAGTCTTCACAATATTTTAGGCCTAAATTACCACCATTCGATATAAGAGAAGGCCCAACAAAATAAATAGCAAATATATTTTTAAGAAGTTTCAAAGAATTACCAAAATAATTCTAAAGAAGATATAATCATTCCAAGTATGAAAAACCCAATGGGAATAAATATTGAGTTATCACACTTTCCATTTACTGTAGCTCATATATTTAGTTTTATTGGTTTGGCTAGTCCAATATAAAAGGTTTTGGCCCTAATGTATTGAATGCATTGGGGTATAGTCATGCTTTAAAAGGAAGGGCCTAATGTATAGTCATGCATGGGGCATAGTCAAAATATGAGGACGCATTGGCATTTGACTAGACCAATGACCGTGCTCTTAGTCATGCTCTAAAAGGAAGGGCCTTAGACTTTTCTACTTATGAAAATGTGCTATTGGCCCTAATGTATGCTGTGAAGAAATGGATGCCGTATTTTTTGGATAAAAACTTTGTAGTAAGAATAGACCAACAGAGCCTCAAATTTTTGTTGAAACAAAAAATAGGCATTCTCACCCAATAGAAGTAGTTAAGTAGGTTGTTGGAGTATAGTTTTTCAATTGAATATATAATAGAGAAAATAGTGCAGCAGATCTGTTATCCAAACAACTTGAGTATGAAAATGGACCTTAAGGTCTATATCGAGAATTGTACTACTTGTCAACAGTATAAATTAGAAAATGTGCACCATGCTGGCCTCCTTCTACCATTATCCATTCTCATACGGAGTTGGATTGATATTTCTATGAACTTCATCAAGTCCTTACCTATTTCCAATTCTCAGTCATATTAGTGGTAGTAGATCGACTCAGTAAGTATGCACACTTCATACATCTCTCCCATTCCTTCATTGCAGCTATAGTAGCTAAAGTAATCTCGCATGTTTTTAAACTCATGGGATGCCATCCATTATTGTAACTGATAGAGATATTACATTTACAAGTTTCTTCTGGAAGAAGCTTTTCAGATTGCATGAACCCGCCTAACTTACAGTTCAGCATATCATCCTCAGTTAGAGTGATTCAACAATATTTAAGGTGCTTTGTGAGTCAACACCCTAAGGAGTGGGTTTCCTAACTACCATAGAGGCAGTGGTGGTGTAATACCAACCTCCATTCATCTAGTCAACTTAACCCTTTTGAGGCTTTATGGTGTTTTCCATCCACCTTACTCCAATATGTTGCTAGTACAACACATAATCCAACACATAATCCAAAGGTTGACACACAGTTAAAATCACGAGATGAAATACTATCGATATCTATTTTGAAGAACAATATACACACGACACAAGCTTCCACGAAGAAACAGTATGATACCAAGCACACACCTAGAGAGTTTAAGGTAGGAGATATGGTATACCTTAAACTTCAAAAATACTAATAGCAAAGTGTGGCCCACCGCTCAAGCTCCAGACTTTCTCCAAGATATTATAGTCCCTTCAAGGTTTTGTAGAGAATTGATGATGTTGCCTATAGGCTGAAGTTGCTGCCAAGGTCCATGATACACCTGGTGGTCTATGTGTCCTGTCTCAAACACTGCTTGGGGTCCACCACCACATCGATGGTGTTACCACCCTTGGATCATCACGACGCACCTCATGCAAAACCATAGAAGATTTTACAATAAAGAATGAATAAACATAAAAATAGGCCCTTAATATAAATGTTGGCATATGGAAGGATGAGCCTAAGGAAGACTACCTGGATGCCAATTGAGCAATTGCGTAAGCAATTCCCGAACCTTGTGGGTAAGATCTTTTGAAGGGGACGTTGTTGTTGCAGAGCCAAAGTTCCAGGGGGACTTCAAGGATGATCTGATGTGAAGAAGAATCGAGTACTTAGTTAAATTAGAGTTATGTTTCCGTTGTTATAACAGGCCAAGTGGGATGGGCTACGATTGGGCTTTTGTTAGACCTTTTAATTAGTAATCTCACCGAAATGTAGTAAGCTTACTTTTTTTTTGTTATTTAATAGGCCCATTATCATATTAAGGGCACTATATTCTTTTCATTACATCACGGTCATGCTTTGCTATGTAATACGGAAAGAAGAAATGTAGAAAATAATTTTCACAAGGCAAACTCCCTTGATTATTTTCCTTACGTGCTTTTCATTACAATCAGGTCCCTTACACATTATCCTCCAAACTATCTGTACTAAATAAACAGTAGCAATTAGCCCACTTAATAACACAAAAGAAGCCCACCTATGGATTTCATAGGTGGACATTTCTTTTTATCGTGCACAAGTGGTCTAAACTTCAAGAACTATATCCAAGTCCAAGAGCAATCGCCAGAGTTTTTGAATTCCCTTAAGCTCTTCCCCTTGATGTGGTAGTTTCTTACCCAGCAACTCTCGATGGATTGACATTCATTGACTTAAATGCCATGTATGTCAAAGCATAGTTGCTTTGCTCCAGCTCGCCAAGTCCTTGATGCGAAGGCCACTTTTCTTTAGAGGAAGACACATGTTCTCCCAAGAAACCTTAAATCCCACGGCTAGATCGAAGTCCTTCCCTGGGAAGGTCTGCCATGTTTGCTCAACTTGCTTTATATTTAGGAAAGATAAATAAGAAAATTCCTTTTATTTGCATGCTATACTAAAAACTCTCACCCATGCAATCAACACCTCAAAAACAAGGGAAAAAAAGTCCAAATACGCAATAGGCACATTCTACGTTCAGGGGACGAAACAAACCTGGAATTCACGAGGAGTTTTCGTGGTGTAGGACTGCCTTCAAGATAAGGCCTTTTTTTATATGTAATCCTGGGGTAGCACGGGGATTTTTCTCAAGTCAAGAAATTCTTTCACTCCAACAATTTTCAAAATTACTAAAAGAACATGCCATTTTATAACAACATGATACACAAATTACACGCAGATAGTCTAGCCTTCTAAAATAACTCCAGTGCTCAAACTCATTATTCTCTCCGCAAGCAATAAATCATCCGGGGTTGTGACCTGCAAAACAGTCTCGGCCAGTTGATTTACAATCCAGACAGATTAGGTTGCCTTCTTGCTCCATAACTCACAAACTATTTACCAAATCTTTTGATAAATCACTTTCGAAGAATAATATCATAGAGCATTTTAAGTTTCAGTACCTTGATGTTGGTATAAGATCCTTCGGTAATATATACAGGATGCTTGAGGTGCTCCACAATAGATACGTCATCGGTGACTTCAAGTCCACATCTTTCGAGATGAACAATTACATGTAGATTTTGAAGAGAGAACAATTACAGCCCACAAAATTTCATCACCCAAGGTTGTTCTTGAAGAAAGAGATGTTCTTAACCAAGAAGCATGCATTGCATAGGCACAAAAAAGAGGTATTGAGATGAGGATATAAGTAGCAATAATTACTGGATTGTATGCACCGACCAGTTAGTAATGGCTATAGTTACTTACTAACTAGTATATTTTTGGGGAAAAAAAAATAGTATATATTTGTGGATTTATATGTACACCAATGCTACTGATGTTCTGATGTTTCTATGGCCTGAAACACCATAGGACTTCATTTGAACATCCAGATCCTTCATGACTCCCGAATACTATGACGCTCCAATGGAAGACTCCAACTACATGACCTATACTCTAAAAGGATTAGTTAATGATATAATTAGAGCTCAATGTGAACCTTATAAAGAGCAAAGAATTCTCATTTTTAAGCAATGTGAGATCTCATACACCACCTACACTTATTCTTATCATATAGAGTATTACAATTTACCCCTTTTAAATTCCCAACATCCTTGAAGGTGGCATGGCTCAAGTGCCATATTTTTTGTTGGAATAGATTCTGATATCATTTGTCATGTCCCAATAAAAGATCCAAACCATATAGTCTATACTCTATAGGATTAATCAATTATAGAATTAGAACCCCATTAGAGTCTTATAAAGAGTAATTCTCTTTTCCAAATAATGTGGAATCCCATACACCATTTACCTTTATCTTTATCATATGAGCTATCAAAATATTACAAACTAATTTGTCTTTCCCATTGCAAGTGGATGGATCAACATGAACTGCAACATCTTTTGTATTATCACTAATGAAGAGGAAAGATTAAATTTATGTCAAAGTGCATGAAATATGCAACGTAAGCTATTAAGTACTTTCCAACCAACAGAAAAGTAAAAATGATGATAAAAGGTAGCTCTTTAGTACCTATTTACTAGCTCAAAACCTTTATTAAGCAAGTCAGGTCTAATGACCTGTAAAAAGAGATTGATAAGGGAGCAATGTTATTATTCAACCTTATTCAACCAGAAACATCCATGTCATTCATTTACACTAATACAATTATAAAACATCTACATGATATCAAAATTAAACCTGTGGAGTCTGCATTTCCCAAAGCGTTTTCCTATCCAGGGTTCTGACAACGAAGGATTGGCTATTGGCCTGCACAAAAGTTATGAAAAACGTCACTATTCACCAGGTCAAATTGATGACTTTGTTCTAACTGTTCAAGTGCCTATAATAGTTGTTTTTCATAGGGCTGTAAAAAGACCGAATTGGACTGGTGGACCAGACCGGTTAGACTGGTCCAGTCTAATTTATATATGAACCGAATAATTTTTGTCCGGTCCTGATCTAGGGGATTTCTTCTCCTGGACCGGACCGAACCCCCACAATATATTTTTATACACATATATATTTATATATAAATAATAGTATATAAATTATAATATTAATATTAATATAGATTAATATAATAACATATTAATATATAATATATATAAACATATTAATATATAATATATACTTTTATAATATTAACATATATAATTTATAATAGTTGACTAGTTGTAATATAAAAATATAAATTATAGTATATCTATATAGAATATTAGTAATAACTTATAAGTAATAAGTGTATTATTATTATTTAATATATTATTACTAATTTATCACTATTTACTAACATATAAATATATAATATACTAATATAATAGTATTAATTAGTAATATTTTTTTTCCTATTTTTTTACTTAGATTATTTTTTTTTTGCCATTTTTTTTAAGAGTAAGTTTTTTTAATATTTTTTGGCTTAAATCTATGATAAATATGTAAATTTGGCTGAAAATAATTAAATTGGGACAAAAAAAAAAATTTGATTATTGTAAAATTTTAGATTTAATTTAGCCCATTAAATCATATGGAGTACCCTTGGACCGAACCGGACTGCCCTTGGACCGAATTGGACTGGACTGGTATGGACCGAATAGGAATTCGGTCTGGTCCGGAGCGAGAGAATTCTTGGACCAAATGGAACCGGTACACAAATTTTCCGGATCAGACCGGACCATTTACATCCATAATTTTTCAACTTGAATTCTTATTTTAGGTAAGTAACGTACTAGGAAAAGACCCAAAAAAAGGGCTCAGACGCAACCTATAGATATTTCAGTAACTCTCTATAATTAATTGATACCTCTTTTATCGTCGCTTTTACAGGAACACCAAGTACAGCCGCTCCATTCAGCCAACCATCTTTAAGAACCTAAAAAAACAATTGACAAGTCTTAAACATTCTGTAACCTTGACAGTCATATTTTGGAATGAGAAAGAAATCAGTACACCTCCAAACTATGACTTGTTAACTCACCTCAAAAAACAATTGTTACCAACCGCCCCCAGGTTAGATTGGAACATTGAATTAGACGATATTACCCCCCAACTATAATAAAACCATAGTCTGATAATCGCATCCACTAATTACATGGATACAGTCTTTTCTACTAACCCTAAAAAATTGCCAACTTTGGAACATCAGGCAAGTTATCATCTGTCTCCTACTATTCACACTAGATTTTCAAGTTTAAACAAATTTCCACTTCCAACTACAGCATAAGTTTTAGCATGCCTAACATGCTTGCAATATCAGCATCCAATCATTAACTATTCTAGAACATAAGCAGATTGCACATCATTGATACATTTTGCATATTTGACAAGTTTTAACTTCTTCGGTTCTTCCTGTTGTGACCGTCAAATCATTCATTTCGCAAGTTGGAGTGGTTGTAAGAAACCAAATGGCAAGGTTCCCCAGTTTTTTCTTTTAAGTACAGATTTAAGAAACAGTCACGAACACCAAGATATTAAAATGGAATCCTCAATCAAGAAACTCCAAAATCCAAGAGACAGCCTGTAGTAAGCTTAAGATATGAGTGTGCAATTAATTATTGAACCTATTGGACATCTTTTGCTCAACCATAGATTCTTTACGCTCTGTCGAAAAGAAAAATATTCCAAAATGAGGGCATATACAAAACATGTATGCATCAAAATTCAATGCTCCAGGTGTATTTCTACAGCATTACTAATTGATCATTTTTCTCCATACAACTTACCTCTCATCGGTTAAGATGCTGAAAAAGACTGACAATTACAGCTAAAGAAATAATTGAAATGGAAAATAATTTCGTGGGTATGATAAGAAAGAAAAATGTGCCTGCTGGATGGTTGTTAGGGGCAGGGAGGGAAGGAGTTAAGGTTAATGGATATGCAGAAGCATAAAGTCAGATAATCAACAATATTCATCTTTCACTACAGTACTTCTCTATGATTTCAGAGCCAAGGAAAAATGGGCCTCAGAAAGATAATAAATAATATAGATTATGGATGTCCCTGGTGAAATTTTCAGTTTTTATAATTTAATTCAGCAAGTGTGGGATTTTTTTTTTTTTTTTGTATAGGTAATCATAGAAATTTCATTAATAGAAATAGGCTAAACCCAGGTACACAAGTAATTTACATGAGAAACACCTGGCTCGGGTTTACAATCAAAAGAAGAAATTCTTGGACATTAAGTTCATTAAAAACTATGGTTCCCGCCCATAAAAGAAAAGACCTATAGAAGAAGATTATTAGTTCCTCTGCTGTTCTCTCGCAATCTTCAAAATTTCTTATATTTCTCTCTCTTTGATACACCAACACGTACAAATAAGAACCATACACCAAATGATCGCCACCTGTGAGTTGCCCTGAAGACCTTACCAACTTGCGAGGAAATCTACCAAATGAAGAGGCATGACTCATGATAATCCGATCCTCGTGAAAAAATCATTCCACATGCTCTTGGCCACCTTATAATGAAATAACAAATGATCTACTGATTCTCCATAATTTTTGCACATAACCCACCACTCCATGTGGGCCTTGTACCTTATTCATACACCAACCTCCCTAAATCCATATTTTGAGTCTATAATCGACTTTCAAAACGCCTCCCTTTCGTTTTGGTACCTCCACAACCATTTACCCAAAAGAGCTTGATTGAATATCACCAAGCATCGAATCCCCAAACCTCCCTCGGAAATTGGAGTACAAACCGTTGACTAATTAAACAAATGAAATTTGAACTCTTCCCCCAAAATCCGCTCCCCAGGAAATCCCTTTGTAACTTCTCAATGTGGTTAGCTACCTTTGCAGGAAGCGGGAACAAAGATCAAAAGTAAGTCAGTAAGTTTGAAAGAGTGCTTTTAATCAATCCCAACCTTCCACCTTTTGATAAATATAACATCTTTCAAGAAGCTAATATGCGATACACCTTTTCTAACATGCCATCCCAAATCCCTTCAGATTTAAAGGAAGCCCCCAATGGTAACGAAGATACAGGAGAGGTAAAGAGGGGACCATACAACCCAACAATGTAGTAATATTCTCCGCCACATGAACAACCCCCACTGGCACTAATTCAGACTTAGAAAGGTTGACTCTTAAACCTGATGCAGCTTCAATGCAAAAAAAGAGCCCCCTCAAAGCTTGAATATGTCCAAGATGTACACCACAAAAAATGAGTATCATATGCAAATAATAGGTGAGAAATGTTATGCTCACCATTCCGCACCGGAAAACCATGGAGTAATCCTACATCCACCAAATTCTCAATCATCTTGCTTAGAGCAATAAGAAAAGTACCAGAGATAAGGGATCTCCCTGTCTCAAGCCACGAGAGAAGTTAAAGAAACCCACCAGAGAACCGTTTACCAAGATGAAGATATGAACTAAAGAGATGCAAAACTCTATCCATTCCTGTCATTTCCCCACAAAGCCACATCTTGAAATGAGGTATAGTAAGAATCACCAGTTGACATAGTAATAAGCTTTCTCCATGTCTAATTTGCAAAGCAAACCAGACACTCTGGTTTTAGGCGTCTGTCCAAAATTTCATTTGTAATGAGGCTGAATCTAGAATTTGTCTACCTTTTACAAATGCATTGTGCGGCTTCAAAATTAGCTTTTCCACCATCGAGCTCAATCTGTTCGCAAACACTTTGGAGAGGAACATATACACCCCATTCACAAAACTAATGGGACAATAGTCTCTAATATCTGCAGACCCCTTTTTTTTGGGAATAAGTGCTAAAAAGATAGCATTAACACTCTCTTCAAATCTAGCATTAGTATGGAAATCATGAAAGATTAGTATAAGGTCATTCTTAATCACCTCCCAACAAGTTTGAAAGAAATCCATAGTAAATCCATCTGGGCTAGGAGCCTTATCACTAGCCATATCTCTGATTACTTTGCACACTTCTTCCTCTGCAAATGGCCTCTCTAGCCAACCAGCTTTCTGTTGATCTATTTTTGAAAAAGTTAAGTCATCCACATTTGGTCGCCAATTGTGCTCTTCAGTTAACAGTTGTTGATAATACTGCTCAATATGGTTTTTGATAACCAGCTAGTCCGAAGAAACTGCCCCATCTACCAACAAAGTATCAATGACATCGTTCTTCCTATGAGAATTAGACACTCTACGGAAGAATTCCGTGCACTTATCCCCCTCCTTAAGCCAAAGCGTCCTTGATTTCTGTCTCCATGAAATCTCCTCCATCAAAATTACCCTTTCAAGTTCAGCGACTACCTAACTCTTACGAATTGTCTCAGGTTCAGAAAGTGTTCTAGCCGCCTCCTCAAGAAGAAAGAATCTTTGCTGAATCACATTGCCAAAAACTTGTTCATTCCATTGCTTCAAGTCTTGTTTTAAGGCTTTTAGCTTTTTGCCATTATGAAGCTAGGAGGGCCTTGCAAATTGTAAAAAAATCCACCATAGTCTAATCCTATATACAAAACCATCAGTTTTAAGTCATATATATTCAAATTTAAAATACCTTCTTTGCCACAGTGGCGAAAGTTATGGGGATTTGGGGAGGGAACATTCATTGGAACATCAACTTTGATAGGGTGGCACAAGATTGAGAATTGAGCAACTTTGGAGATTTTTTAGTCTTTTGTACTCCTTTCGGTCGGACACTCAGCAAGGGGACAATTGGTGGTGAATGCCTGCCCGGAAAGGTATTTTCTCTGTTTGATCTTTTTATAGCATGCTCTCTAGAGTATGCTACCCAGTTTCCGTGGAAGAAAAATATGAAAGCACAAGGCACCCCGAAAGTATCATTTTTCGTGTGGACTACTGCTTTAGGCAAGATTCTTATTATTGACAACTTGAGAAAAAGACGGGTTATCATTGCTGACTGGTACTTTATGTGTAAACTGGGAGGTGAGTCCATGGATCATCTTCTTCTACATTGTGAGATAGTAAGGGAGCTTTGGAACGCGATGTTCAGTAGATTAGACCTAGCCTGGACTATGCCAAGGACAATGGTGGCAACAATGGAGAGTTGGACAACTATTCAAGGTCCACAACAAATCAAAGCGGTATGGAAGATGGTTCATCTGTGCATCATGTGGTGTTTGTGGCAAGAACGCAATGAGCGGATTTTGAGTTACATTCAGGAAATGAGATTCCCATTCAGGGGTTAGCAAAAGTCTGTCGACCATCGACCAAAAAGGGTGTTCTCGATTGTTAGACCACATGAATGTGCCTCCCGTTAATGAAATGTCCATAAGTTCATGTTCTGCAATAAAATCAGAAAAATCCCTCATGGTAGGAGAGATGGGGGGTATATTCGACCTTTCACTTGGAAAGTGAGTTATGTTAAAGTCACTCCCAACACAACTTGGTAACTCCCGCCCAATTAGAAAACCAACCAATTCATCCCACAATAGCCTTCTTTCTAAATCAAGATTTGGGCCATAAACTCCAACAAATGCCATTTAAAGCCGTCAACAAGATTCACGAAGCCTGCAACAATAAGTCACCCACACAATCCTCCACCTTTTTCACCACCCTTGTATCAAACGTAATTAGGACTCCCTCAGATGCACCTTTTGATGATAGGTAAGACCACTTGACATGTTGCACTTTCCATAAGCTGCGAACTAGTTGGCTTGTAATTGTTTCTAACTTGGTCTATAAACAAATAATATTACCATTCCATTGTTGAAGAAATTTTCTCACTTGGAGCCGCTTATTAAGTTCATGCAGCCCCGTTACATTCCATGATATTGTTGGCTTCATGGAGCAACCGTCTTACCTCTCCCTTTGCCACGCTCCCGACTGGAGCTCTTCTCTCCACCATCGTCTCTCATTGCCCATTTAAGTTTCTTGAGTTCTCTTTCCTTTTTCTGGTTACCAAGAAGTGGTTTTTCATAAAAGTAGGCAAAGCCCAAGTACACTTTGTGCATACATGAGAAGTACTTAATTAGAGTTTACAACCGAAAGAAGAAAATCATGAACATTTAGCCTATCACAAACAATGGCCCTCGGCCATAAGAATAATGATTTAAAAAAGAAAACTTTAAGTTCCTCCATTGTTCTCTGTCGCGATCTTCAAAACTTCTACCATTTCTCTCCTGCCACACACACCAACACATACAGATAAAAACCATTCTCTAGATTGTTGCAGTTATCTCAGAGGCCTCTCTAGCTTGCTAGAAAATCCACTAGTCTAAGAGGCATGACCCACGAAAATCCAATCCCCACAAAAAAAAAAAGAACATCCCACATGGTCTTGGCCACCTTGCAATATAAAAGCAAATTATCTACTGATTCACCATTCTTTTCACACATACAACATCAATTCAACACTATTACCCAATATTTCTTTAAATTATTTGTGGTGAGAATTTTGTCCAAATGATGTCGTCCATACAAAAAAAGCCGTTTTTGAAGGAGCTTTCGTCTGCCACATACTCTTTCATGGGAACATGGTCATTCCAAGGCTCTTTAGACTGGGTAAAACAATCAGACAATGAATCTTTGTGTGGAAAAATATTAGGAGTTGTTGGGGAAATTTCACTAAACATGTTAGTTATGTAGTTGGTGATGGCTCTAGAATTAGTTTTTGGCATGCTTCTTGGTGTGGTGGTAGGGCCTTAAGGTTGTTCCCAGCCTCTTCCAGATCCTTCATGACAATGATGCTTCAGTGGCAGATGTTTTGGGTTACTTGTGGTTCCCTTAATGGAATGTACATTTTACTAGAGTAGTGAATGATTGGAAAATGGGTGCAATTTCCAATCTATTTAGTTTGTTGTATGATACTAATATTGGCAAGGCAAAAGGGGTGAGATAGACAAGATGATTTGTATTTGTACCAAAAATAAGAAGTTCATAATTTGCTCGATGTACAAGGCATTGTCTGGTCAAATGTGGGACACTCTTTCCTTGGAAGTGTACATGGAGGAGTAAGGTGCCATCAAAGGTTGCTTTCTTTAGTTGGATTGCTTCCCATGAGAAAATTCTCACCTTAGACAATAGTAGGAAGCATGGATTAATTGTTATGGATTAGTGTTACGAGTAAAAAATGTGGTTAATCGGAGAACCATTTGTTACTTCATTGTGAGATGACAAGGGTGTCATGGTATGTCTTTAGGATTGGAGTGACATAGCGTGGGTGATGCCCAAGAAGGTAATAGATATTTTCAATTGTTGGAGAGGGCTTAGGGGTAACTCTCAAATTGGAATATGATCCCTTTATGTCTTACATGGTGTATTTGGTTTGACAAGAATGACTAGTGTTTTGAAGACAAGGTACACCCAGTGGACAATCGTAGATGTTTCTTTTTTAATACCATATTTCTTTGGGCTTCAGCCATTGTATTCAATGGAACTAGTGTTCATGATTTCATTTTTTCTTTATATAGTTCCTGACTTATAATTTTTTTTTTTATAAGTAAAAGGCGTTATTAAAATATGAAATGGTGATAAAGCTAGTTACAAAAATACACACATGCCCGCTTAAATATGAGCATTAAAGACAAGAAAATCATGTAGGTCCATGCCATGAAAATCCACAGCAATGGACCATGTCCAAAGAGTTATAAAAAATAAAACTTTAAGTTCCTCTAGAGATCTCTCCATGTCTTCGAAAATCCACCCATTTCGCTTTTGCCATAATGATACAATTAAAGATCATCTTCCAAACGGTTTTGATTTGTCGCATACCCCGAATCAAAGGCCATCTCGTCATAGTAGCTAGCAAGGTCTTCGGCATGACCCATGCAAGACTCAATCTACCAAAAACCTCATCCCATAGAAGCCTGGCTGTCTCGTAGTGTAGAAGTAGATAGTTCACCGACCGACTCACCCCCTCGCCGACACATGCAACACTAGTCTGCAATGACCCTTCGTTTCCTCAGATTGTCTATGGTTAAGATCTTACCTAAAGTTCACACAAAGAAAGTTGTTTTCAAGGGTGCCTTGTGATGCCAAAGATGTCGCCAAGGGAACTGAGAAGCAGGATCTTGTGTTAGAACCAGATAAAATGAACGGATTGTAAAAATCCATCTTTTAGCAGGCATCCACCATGTATCCATCATAAGTTGTCGTCTTGTTGTAGGTGTGCCCAATTGAAAGCGATGTTTCAGCTGATGCTCCCACGCCCATGCTCCATAACCTCCACCACTATGAAGTCTTTGGCACTAGATAACTGAAAAAGAGAAGGAAATACCTCACACAAGGCTCTGTCTCCATACCAAATATCGTTTCAGAATCTAATTCTCGTTCCAGCCCCCAACTTAATCCCGGTATTCCTTTGAAAAATCCTCCACCTTTTCTGATATTATTCCACAGCCCCACCCCACCCCACCCGCTTCCCTAATTTTACAAGAATTCCAACCCCCCCAAAGACCACCATATTTATTGTCAATCACAATTTTCCACAAAGCCTCGGGTTCCTTGTGATGCTTCCATATCCATTTGCCCAGCAACGCCCAATTGAATATCCTCAAGTTACGGATACCCAACCCACCATTCGAGATAGGATGGCAAACCGTCCCCCACTTGACTAAGTGGTATTTGAACTCCTCTCCCATGCCTCCTCACAAGAAATCCTGCTGAATCTTCTCTAGTCGACCTGCCACACTTGCTAGCATAGGAAATATGGACAAGAAATATGTGGATAGATTTAACAATGTACTTTTGATCAGTGTAATGCGACCCCCTTTAGATAGATACAATCTCTTCCACTTTGCTAACTTCCTTTCCATTTTCTCTATAACCGTGTCCCAAATCCCAGAAGACCTTAATGCTGATCCCAATGGAAGCCCCAGATAGGTCATAGGTAAGGCAGAAATTTTGCACCCAAGAGTTCTGGCCAACATTTGTATATTGCGGACTTCACCGATCGGCACCATCTCTGATTTGTCATAATTCCCTTTAAGTCCAGATACTGCTTCAAAACAAAGGAACATCACCTTCACCACTTGTACTTGGTCCTGATCTGCCTTGCAAAGAACGAGTGTGTCATCTGCAAATAATAAATGAGAAATATTAGTAATGCCCCTCACAGGAGTACAACCGAAAAACCACTTACCAAACCATTGACCACCAAGGCCGATAGTATCCTGCTGAGAGCCTCCATAACAATAACAAACAGTCAAGGCGAAAGGAGATTTCCTTGTCTCAAGCTTCAAGAGCTCAAGAAGAAACCTTCCGGACATCCATTGATCAAAACAGAAAATCTTGCAATGGTTATGCACCACCAAATTCAGGATTTCCACTTTTTCCTAAAGCCATACCCCCCCGAGCAAGTGCAAGAGGAAATTCCAATTGACATAGTCATAGGCCTTTTCCATGTCTATTTTGCACAAAATCCCTGTGTGGCCGGCTTTCCTTCTACTATCAATGCATTCGTTGGCTATGGAGACTGCATCAAGGATCTATCTACCTTTAACGAATGCATTCTGTGGCTTAGGGATTATTTTCCTAATAACCCCGCTAAGCCGGTTAGCAAGAACCTTTGAGATGATCTTATAGACCCCATCCACTAGACTAATAGGCCAAAAGTTCTTTATTTCTATAGCCCCAACTTTTTTAAGGTTTAGAGCTAAGAAAGTCTTATTAAATACTTTTCTCAAACTTTCCTTCCAAGAACAGCTCTTTGAAGATTTTCATAAGGTCTTCTTTTATCATACCCCAACATTCTTGGAAGAAAACCATGGAGAAACCATCTGGCTTCGGTGCTTTGTCTTTAACCATTTTCTGAACGACATTTAACACGTCTTCCTCCTCAAAAGCTCGCTCCAACCAGATAACATCATCCAACCCTAATGTATCAAAAGCAAGACCATCCAAGGTAGGTCTCCAATCCTTTTGTTCCATTAAAAGCTTCTCAAAGAAGTCTACAATGTGATTTTGAATGACTCCTTCATCTTTAGTCTCTACCCTGTCAATCCCTAAGATCTCGATATTGTTGTTTCTTCTATGAGAATTTGCAGTTCAATGGAAAATTTTCGTACTTCGATCTCCTACACATAACCACAACTCTCAATTTTTGTCTCTAGGACACTTCTTCTAATAATAACAATCTCTCAAGATCTGTACCCAATTAAGTCTTCTGCATCTGTTCTTCTTGGGTAAGTGGTCGTCCCTTTTAAACCCTATATAATCCTCAAATCTCTCTCATCAAACGATTCTTATTATCCTCCACGTTACCGAATGACTGAGAATTCCACAACTTTAAGTCACCTTTTAGAGCTTTAAGATTGTTCGCAAAAATGTAGCTAGGAGAACCTTGAAACTAGTATGAAGACCACCATTGTCAAACTCTATCCTCAAAGCCCTCCGACTTTAACCACATATTCTCAAACTTAAAGTAGCGTCGACCACTCCAGATCCCTCCACAATCCAATAAAATGGGCCAGTGATCTGAGGATACACCCAGCCGCTTTTGCAAGACGTCTGGAAAATGAATTTCCCACTCAGGTGAGATTCAAAAGCAATCCAATCTAGACCAGGTCTGGTTGGTCAACCAAGTGGCTAGACCCCCTACGAGCGGTAAATCCAACAGATTCAAATCAAATAAGCTTTCACAGAATTCCAAACTAGCAGATCTCACTCACCTACTACCACTTGTCTCACTGAGAAATTTGACGACATTAAAATCACACCCAATGCACCACGGTAAATCCCACCAACTGTACACCCCCGCCAGATCTTCCCACAACAGTCTGCGATCCGCATATAGATTTGGCCCGTACACACTTCCAAAAGCCCACACAAAATTATCAGATACACATTTAAACGAACAAGCTATTGAGTATCTTCCAATATACTCATCCATTTTTTCCACCACCCGTTTATCCCACAACAGCACTATGCCACTTGATGCCCCTGAAGAGGCCAAATATACCCAATCCAAATGAACACTGCCCCACAAGCTTTGCACAAATTTCCTATTAATCCTCTTCAATTTCATCTCCTGCAAACAAACTATGTCCGCTTTCCACTCACGAAGCAGATGCCGAATCTGAAGACGCTTATTAGCTTCATTGAGTTCTCGGACATTTCAAGATACAATTTTTGACTTCATTGGGGAATGACCAGCCCCTTTCCTTTTACCCTTCCTAATATAGGAGGGCCCTTCGAGTTCATTGACCAAGTCAACCGTCTAAACTCCTGACTTTGTTTTGACTCTCCCTTTCTATTCTGGTTATGACCAACTTCCATAACTGTGAATAATGCCAACATCTGCTCTTCGTATCCTTCGCACCGAAAACCCACAATGTTTTGGATAGCTAGAATTGTTTTCATAACCCAGTTAGAGGATTGGTTTGGAAAAATAAAATTCCGGGGGATTGGTTGAACATCTTCACCAATCGGAATATCCTCTAGCCCCTACAAAGCATTCGAATCAGGAAGAAAAAGTTAAGCATTGACCAAATGCATCATATATCTTCTAAGTCTTCGTCCAAGTCTAACATCTCTAGGAGATCCTCTGCAAGTATCTCTGGTTCGCCGGTGTCGATGACCCCTCAGGCACCACTAACGGAGAAATCTGTTCTTCTCTCGTCGGCAAAGCTACCTAGGCTAATTGAATTGGATACCCTTCAAAAACCACAATCGGCAAAGCCAAATGCACTGAGTCAACAGGAAGCTATTGAGTCACCGGGATAACATCGGAGCTGGCCACTGATGTCATTAGCGTCGTCTAGCCAGCCTTCACCGGAAAATCCCTTGCCGGAAGGCTTTCCAGCACAAACCCCAATGTTTGCAATTGCTTGTCGAACGTAAAAATTGTTGGGTCAGGTTGGGGGATATCCAACACAGACCCAAGCCCAGTTCGAAAGTCGGCGCCCTCTCTTGAGCTTTGGGCCTTCTAAGCTCCATTCCCCCCCTGGGCCTGTTGGGCAGCCCCTTGTTGCTTGGGTTCAACACTCTCAGCACGCTCAAGTGAGTCCCCACTATTTAGGGTCATAAACTTGGGCCGAGGCCTAACCCGCCACACTTTTCCCTTGCCCTTATACCTGGTTTGAGCCCCTTTCTTATTCAAATTCAAGGCCAGGCCATCCCCACTTTTATTTAAGCCTGCCTCCCTTAATTCCTTAGCATGACTACCTCCTTTAACGCCCAACTCATCCCTTTTTCTAATGGAGCCTGACAATCGTGCAACCACCTCCATATCGCGCTACAACATCCTCAGTTGTCTTTGAACTTCCAGTAGAATTTTGCGTGTTTCTCAGTCCATCATAGACTTGCTGAGGGGTTGGCTCGATGCCGATTGACTAGTGGTCTTTTCTTCACACCGAGAACCATTGGGTAAAAGCCTATGTGTATTTTGCTCTTTCCTCCCCTATAACGGCTTGGAGAGAGCTTCCTTATACGATTGCCCACCTGGTATTGTTTTCGGTCTAACGGTGGCGTTTCCTCCCTTGGAAGAGCTACCACCACCCCAGTCCGAAAGCCTTTCGCGAACCTTTCACCATCCCCACCTGTCATCTCCTTCAAGAAAACAAAGAGCTTTTCTCCTCCCCCTGGTCATACTCCGATAACTCAAGGAATCGACCTCACATATTCGTACGCCTTTGAGCAATGAAACTTCGGTATCCATCCCTTATGGTTGAGCAAACCTCCTCCTTTTTACCCTCATTCGAACTCTCCAGAAAAACCTTCGCCAACCATAGCATTGTGGCTGAGCCCAAGGTGATCGAATGTTCTGCCTTCTAGTTCTTCTCTGTGACTCTAAGCAACCCTCCTTCCTTTGCAAAAATGAAAGTTTTTGACTCACTAGCAACTTCGGGAGGACGACCCATTAACGCTACCCGTAACAACGAACACTAATAAATTAAGAACTCAAACACATTGAGCAACAACAGATCAAACACACATAGAAAGGCTTGCAAAACCAAGTTTTTTGCAAGTTTTGCATGTGTACGGAGAGAAAAAAAAAAAAAAAGGAGAGAATGAGTTGTCAAAGATATAGTTTAACTTATTCCTGACTTATACTACATTTGTGCATTTGTATATTTTCTGCATACTTGGGCTATGCTTATTTTCTTACTTATAAAAAAAAGGTTTTGAGTTGCTATGATGACCTTGCAAAGTACAAGATTCAAAATGGGCAAGGAAAGAACATATAATTGATATTCTAGAAAGTGATGATTGAAGAAAAGCAACATTGTATATCCCCAAAAAAAGTTCATTGAATGACCCATTAATTTGAACAACAAAATCCAATGCACTATATAACCACATAACAAAAGTTCTTTAGAGCCCAACCTTTTCAATATCTCCCGTTGATACTAAAGGTCTTGCAGAATCATGAATGCAAACAAGCTCTGAACTCGAATCAACTGCCTGTAAGCATTAACATAAGCAATTAAAAAAAAGTTGGTAACAAGATTTTATCGATAATAAGAATAGGCAAGAGCCCAAATTTACAAGACATATACAAGAACACCACCTAAGCAAGCTAATTTAACGATACAAGGAATTCATGTAAAGTCATGCTATGAAAATCAATTACAATCAACCAATGTAGTAAAGTATTGAAAAAGAAATTTCTAAGCCATCCATTGACAGCTCTCGATCCTTAAAGCTTCTTTCACTCCTCTCCTACCAAATACATGTCAATTGCTCTGAATACCATTACTGTAGGGTTTCCTTTCATTTATATAGAGGAATTGTAAATAATTGTTGTCATAATTGGTGGCGCCTAAAATGCTATCAAGACAAATATTTCAATATATTTACACCTACTTACACCTAATTGATTGCTATTTTCAATCTTTACATCTAGCTATTTTTACATAAGTTATATTATGTACACCTAATTATCTTCATATGAACGTATCATGTTGACATCCCCCCTCAAATTGATGTGGGCTGATCAACGAGCATCAATTTGCTTTTTAAGAAGCAATGTCGATGACGAATAAGAGCGTTGGTGAAGATATCAGCAATTTGTAGTTCAGTAGAAACATGTGGAAGAGTAATAGCACGAGCTTCCAAGGTCTCGCGGATAGAGTGACAGTCAATTTCAATATGTTTAGTGCGCTCATGATAAATAGAGTTGGCCGTGATCTGAATAGCACTTGTATCGTCGGCATGTAAATGTGTAGGATTGATCTGAGAAAAGTTTAATTCAGCAAGTAATCCTCGAAACCAAATAATCTCGAAACAAGTAAGGGACATTGCTCTGTACTCAAATTCCGTAAAAGACTTAGAAACTCTGTCTTGTTTCTTACTCTTCCAGGAGATCAATGCATCACCTAAAAACATGCACCATATCAATCTAGGAGATCAATGATATGGTGATGGAGCAATGTGTATCAGCACAACTAGCCTAATCAGCATCGCTATAAGCAGCAAGGTTAGGAGAATTTCCTACAGGAAAGAATAAGCCACGGGAAGAAGTTCCCTGAACATATCGTATAATCTTACGGACAGCAACCAAATGAAGATAACGAGGAGTCTGAAGATACTAGCTAACTTGTTGTACGGCAAAAGAAATGTCAGGTCTAGTAATGGTGAGATAGACCAGACTGCCCACCAATTTCCTATATAAATTGGGATCAGGAAGTAAGTCACCCTCCTCTTTGCGAAATTTGACATTTAATTCCATGGGAGTATCAACAGAGGTAGCTTCCTGTAAGCCAGTTGTAGCCACCAAGTCACACGTATACTTATGTTGATTAAGTGAAATGCCGAAGGGACTACAATGTACCTCAAGACCAAGAAAATATGTGAGAGACCCAAGATCTTTCATATGAAAGGACTCGGAGAGATGAGTCTTAACCTGACCAAATAAAGTATAATCTGAACCAGTGATCACCATATCAACATAAACCAAAAGAACAACAAGACTCATGTTGGTTTGCCGAAGAAATAATAAAGTGTCATACTTGCTCTGCTTGAAGGAAAATTGTAATAAAGTGGTTCGAAATTTATCAAACCAAGCCCTCGGAGCTTGTTTGAGACCATAAAGAGAGCGACGAAGCTTACACACTTGTGAAGCGGGAGAAGAAAACAACCCCGGAAGTGGTTTCATATAAATACACTCTTTAAGATCCTCGTGAAGAAAAGCATTCTTGACATCCATCTGATGAAGGGCCAATTTTGAGAAGCAGCAGGAGCTAGAATAGTATGAACGGTAGTCATCTTAACCACAGGAGCAAAGGTTTCTTCATAATTGATACCATATTCTTGATTATTCCCAAGTGCCACAACCCGAGCTTTGTAACGATCCAAACTCCCATCAAAGCGGACCTTGATGGAATAAACTCATTTGCAACCCAGAAGAACAATAGTGGGAGGACATGACTCAATGTCCCAAGTGTGATTGGCCTCTAGAACTACAATTTCTTCCTACATAGCTTGTCGCCAACAATCATGCTTGACAGCATGTGAGTAGTATATGAGAATATCAAAGTTGGAGAATACAACAGTAAGAGCACTCTCAATGGAGTAGCTAAAATTTTTCTTTAAAATTATACTTTTTGCACAACTTCCCAAAAATTTTGATCATATTTGATCAAAAACTACTAAAAGAATTGTAGAAAAAAGTCAAAAAATACTTTATTTTTAAATGTAAATAGTAAAGTTAAATTTTTCTTCAAATCTAGAGAAAAATTTAACTTTACTATTCACTTTTTAAAATAAAGTGTACTTTTTGACTTTTTTCTACAATTCTTTTAGTAGCTTTGATCAAATATGACCAAATTTTTTGAGAAGTTGTGCAAAAAGTACAATTTTAAAGAAAAATTTTAGCTACTCCATTGAGAGTGCTCTAAGAGCTGAAATAGAATTGCCAGAACTGGAGGAGGGAAATCTATACCTATCAGGAGGTACAGACGCTTGAGAAGAGCGACGTATCAAAGACGTTGGAGATGCTGCAACTAACTGAATCTGGAGCGTAGTAGGATCAAATATCGGGTGAGCCACCGAAAGAGACTATGGATGAAAACGTCTTGTATACATAATATCTGGTTTAAAGCGTGAACTAATAGGAGGAAGATCTGAGCACTGTTGCTCAAAGGAGGGGAAAACAACAGTAGAAAAGGATGGCACAAAGGACACAGGAAAGAAATGTTGATTTTCAAAGAAAATAACATTCCTAGAAATACATGTACGAGGTAATGTTGGATCATAACAAACAAATCCCTTCTAACACATATTATATCCCAAGAAAGCACATCGGACAGATTGAGCAGATAATTTATGTCGTTCATTAGGAGGTAAATGAACAAAACATACACAACCAAATGTATGAAGGTTATCATAAGTAGGTTGCTTAGCAAATAAGCGAAAACAAAGAAACTCCATATGTAGGACTTGAGAAGGTAAACGATTAATCAAGTGAGTAGCAGTTTTTAGAGCCTCTACCCAAAACATGGATGGAATTGAAGATTCTAACAAGAGAGTACGTACCACATCTAAAAGATGACGATATTTGCATTCGGCTACTCCATTTTGTTGAGTAGAGGGACATGAACGTTAATGAATAATTCCCCTAGAAGCCAGGAATGCTTCAAACTCAATAGATAAATATTCACCACCAGAATCTGTAAGTAATGTCTTAATAGAAGTAGAAAATTGATTGTAAATATATGCTAAAAACTCAGTAAAAGTACGAAAGACCTCAAATTTAGAGCAAAAGAAGTAGACCCAAGTAAATCTACTATGATCATCAATGAAAGTCATATAGTATCTAAATTTTTCAAGTGAACTAACTGGGGAAGGTTCCCAAACATCACTATGTATGAGATCAAAGTAGTGAGATGCTCTACTGGCATGCAAAGGAAAATGAAGAATTTTGCTTTTACCAAGTTTACAAGAAGCACACTAAGAGATAAAAAAGAACGGTATTTATTACTAAGTAAACCAAAGTTTAATACATGAGATAAGATTTGAGTATTGGGATAGCCTAAATGACGATGCCACACCAGACTAAGATCTGAAATATTATTACAAGCAAAAGGCTTAATAGGAGAAATTTGAGAAGAAATTGGAACAAGCAAAAATAGTGGAAATAAGCTTCCCACTTTAGGTCCACTCGCGATCGGCTTCCCCGTGACCTGGTCCTGCACAACACAACTAACACCAGAAAAATTAACAGCACAATTGTTATCAACTAATTGGCCAACAAAAATAAGATTCGTGGAAAGCTAAGAAGCAAGAAACACATCAGTGAACTTAAAAGAGGCATTTTCGAAAACAGCTATTGGCAAAGAACTGCCATTGGCA
Source organism: Platycarya strobilacea (assembly GCA_036898215.1). Taxonomy (NCBI): domain Eukaryota; kingdom Viridiplantae; phylum Streptophyta; class Magnoliopsida; order Fagales; family Juglandaceae; genus Platycarya; species Platycarya strobilacea. The sequence goes on along the minus strand of CM072557.1, from coordinate 124,330 downwards.
GTCTGAATAGTAGATTTAACAGCGGAGCGCCGAACATGACACAAAGCGATAGGATTATTAGTCATGTGATTAGAGACTCCCGAGTCTACGTACCAGAGTTTAGTAGAATTGTTACCTGGGAACCCCATCGCTGATAATGCCAAAACGAGCATCTGCTGCACCATTTCGAGTGTGCAGTAATTTGTTGTAGGAGCAGAAGAGGTACCTAGATAAGAGTCATGTTGATAATACCCCATCAAAAACCGCCCATGATCAAGGCCCTAGACACACATTGACACCTGAGTTAGCACCACTTGTGGTGCCAAACCCAACATTGGAGGACTCCCTTGAGAGTCCTGGCTAGGCCTTGACAGCACCCAAACCCAACATTGGGTGACTCACTTGTTCCCCCTTGACCGTGCCACGACTAGGCCTTGACAGCACCATGAAACAGCCACTGACATGCCAACGTGCCAGCCAACCCGGGCCATGCCCAATGCCCCACAGACCAAGAAATGCATGGGCCCATCTGAGTCATCATCAAGCCATGTGCACACTAGCTGCAAGCCATGGCCAACACCTGACCATGGCTAAGGTCTTTACTATGGATCAACCAAGGCCACCTGAGGTGCGGACCAACTAGCATGCCGTTCACACCCATGACCCATGCCATGGGCAGCCAAGCCCATCATCTACCTTTGAAGGCCACGGCCACATGGGCCATGCAAGAGTATCTTATTTACTTTTAGTTATTCTTATTTTATTTAATTAAATAATTGTCAGGGACCTTTTATGAGTTTCCACTTTATAAGCTCTATAAATAGAACTCTAGGCCTCTTAGTTTTTTACCTTTTGATCATTTGACATTTTGAAGACACCTTGTGTATGGAGTAGCTTCCTTAAGAACTTAGGCCGGCCACTTAGTGTGGTTTGGCTTTTCAATGCTTTGCACTTGGGCTTCCTAAGGATGCAATTCGTGAATCCCTTTGGAAGAGAATCATCCGTGCAATTCGTGAATCGATGATCCACATCTATCCCTTATTTATCAATCAAGTTGTTGAGGTATTTCTTTCATTTGGTATCTTGTCTATTTTAAAGTTCTTATTTATTTTAGTGTTCTTTTGATCTTGGAGTAATTAGGAGTTCGTTCTATTTGTTTGATTATTGAAAAATTACAAAAAGAATGATTGAGTGTTTGTGTCTTATTTTGAGTGCCAAATCTACACCACTTATGAATTTGAGAAGTGAGTGTTTTAGTATCTTGTTTGAGTGTCAAATTCACACCACTTGTGAATTTGAAAATTGTGTGTGAGTGTTCTTGGTGAGTTTTGAAATTCCCACCACTTGTGAATTTTGGATTCATCAACTGTAAGAAAGTGAGTGTTTGTGTTGAAGTATTGAAGTGATTGTGTGCGTGTTACATTGAGTGTGCCGAATCCCAATTGGTGCATTGAGTGTGGCGTGTTCATCCATTTACTTACATGTTCATCTAAGTTCCTTGAGTTTACTTGAGTTTTCTCATTCCCCAAACATTCCCACATGGCCAACCCTAGCCATCCCTTACCATAATTGCCCCACCAAATTGCCATACACACCTCACCATATATCTCATAATCGGCCACTCAATCACCCATCAATTTTACCATAACTTTGCACTTCAAGACCATATCTTATATCTCATACCAAGTTTGGCCCAACCAAGCCCTAGCTCTACTTGCCAAATACACCAATCCACTTATCAAAAATACCTCACTCGGCCACCCAATCTATTGACTTACCTGCCCACTCATTTCCATAACAACTCATCTCATAAGCCATAAAACCCTAGTTGACACATCACATAATCTTTATCCTTATCCTCCCACCAATTCAAACCAACTTAAATTCAAATCAATTTAAATTCAAATCAATTCAAATTCAAATCAATTCAAATTCAAATCAACCTCAATCCTACGCAAACACCTACTCGGCCAACTCATCTATTAGAGATAGCCGAACCACATTAACCACCTTATCAATCTTATCCATCCTTACCATATCTCTTCTTATTTTCTCTCACATTCAATCAACTAATTCATTTCTAAATTTATCCAATTTCGCCCAACATAAGCCCTACATCACCGGCCACTCATTCCCTCCAATTCAAATCAAATCAAATCACAACAAAATCACATCCCATAATCAAATCATACTCGGCCAAGGCCATCTTGCCATAATCGACTATTCCTTGCCACCTTATCCATCATAACTTCCCATATTTCTCTCCACCAAATCAATTCAAATTCAAAACTCAAATCAAAATTCAAATCAAATCTCCAACAACCACAACTGGCCATCACTTCCCATTTGAATTCAAAACTTTCCATTTGAATTCAAATCAATTTAAATTCAAATCTCATCCACTCCTATATTTTCTCACTTAAATCTGCCTCATCCCTCATTCAAATCAAGCCAATTTCGTGCCCCCTATCCCTTGCATGACCGGCCACTCAATTCAATTTGAATTCAAATTAATTCAAATTCAAATCAAACAAATTCTCCTACTTTATCTCATTCTGCCAACATTCACTTTGCCCTAGCCGAAACTTTACTTGCCACCTCATTAAATTGCCACATCATTCCCACATTTGATTGGTCTTCAATTGAAGCATTGAACCAATCAAAACCCACCTCCACATCACACATATTCGGCCACCATAATCCTAGTATTGCCACCCACCTCACTTGGCTATAAGCCATACTCCTATTTTTTATGACTTATCCAAAACCACTCAAAACCCTTTATCCCTAACCCTAATTGACTTGGCCGAAACCCTAGAGGAACCCTAAGCCATATTCGGCCATCATATGCCCTAACTAAACACCATCTAGCCTAAACACAAGCTATCCTAACTGTGTACCTCAAATTACCCTTAGCCGTGCATCACATTGCTCCAAACCTAGCTAATTAACCTCTCATTCACCTCTAGCAATCCTAGCCTAGCCTCATTCATCCACTACCTTATCCAAATGACAAAAAATCTAACCCTAATCCTCAATCTCGAAATTTCCCTTAGCCTCCACTAAAACTCTAGCCCTACTATACCATATGACCCATGTTCCTTACCAAAAGGACCCCAATACATAGCCCTACCCAAAAGACATTCCTTTAAACATTTTCTAATATAATCTACCACTTAGACCACCACATCTCCTTATCCAAACCAAACCTATCCCTTAAACACCTTAATCTCATTATCACAAGAACTCAAGAAAGCATGAGAAAGTGCCTAAACCGACCAAACCTTTAAGACTATTCGGTCACAGGAAGAGACGTGCGTGGAGGAGGACCCGCATTGGTTAGGGGCTAGACCGAGACCACTACCACATGTCCTGCAGACACCGCTGCTGGAGAGTCATGAACAGAAGTTTGAAATGCTAGAGCTTGGCAATTCTGAGGGCGAATACGACATTCTTTGATAATATGACCCTTTTTTCTTGCATTAGGAACAATATTTTTTGGGACAATTCATAGCAATATGTCCAAATGCCTTGTAGCAAAAGCATTGCACGTTTTTAGAATCCCTGGACGATTCTCAACCTTGGGCAGCATAAGCCACAGTTGCTGACCTTAAATTGTCATGAGATTGCTCTAGAATAACTTGAGTACTCAGACGTTATTCTTCACGAAGTAATTCACCGAAACAAACATCTAGAGAAGGAACTGGAGATCGATTCAGCAAAGAGGAACAAATAGATTCAAATTCAGGACGTAATTTCATAAGAAACTAATCACGCCAACTAGTCTCCTGAAAATTCTGAATAGTTGAAAGGGTGTCAATAGGAACATTTGCCATAACCAGTTCAGAATATTTGTTTCAAAGTGTTAGAAATGCTGAGTAGTAGTCTTGGATCGAAAGACTACCATGTTGAAATTTGGCAATCGCATACTCTAACTGAAAGCGACGAGCACTATTCTCTTGATGATAAACCGTCTTTAAACAATTCCACATAGATTGAGCAGAGCGATGAGGTCGTAAATTTGTAACAATATGCGACTCCATTAAACTAAGAAGCCAAGACATGATCTGTGCATCAAGCACAGCCCATAAAGGAGAAGATCCGAGATCCTTAGATTTGTCAGAAGTGGATGATGGCACGGCATTTGTGCCATCAATATGACCCCAAAGGTCTTTTCCCTTCAGAAATAGTTCAAATTAAAAAGCCCACGTAAAATAATTGTTACCCGTAAACTTAGCACACACCGGTGCGAAGTCCATTGCAAAAATTAAAAATAAACATAAAACTTAAGATAAAGCAAAACGAAAAAAAATAAAACCACCAAACTAGATGGATCAAAATATTGGTATATATTGAAATAAACAGTGTCCAATTGTTTTTTTTTTTTTTTATAACTTAAGACAAACCAAATGAATAAAATGAACCGATAGACTAAGTAGCGTAGTCTGATTCACAGAGCTGTGCCGAAACACAGAGAATTGCCAAACTTGTGCCGAACTGCCAAACTCCAAGATTGATAGTCTGATTCACGTCGTCTTCACCAAGAGACTTCACAGACTTCACCGGAATGAAGAAGCCCACTGTTCCGAGAGGCACACGACCATAGAAACGCCAAAAGGACTAAGAAAAGGCTGTGTCGGCAGCCTTCAAGCTACAGAGTTTCCGAGAACCACGAGTTGCTACGTGGACAGAAGTTGCGACAGAAGTTGCCGATAATGGCAACCCAGAAACACCCGATCGAAAAAATGGAAGGATTGGGACGTTGGTGTATGAAGCACACCCCGGAACTTGCCGAGAAGCTCAAACTCACACGGTTTGATTTAATTGGAGGATAGACACCTACTAAGAGCAAGAAATAACTTGCTGAATGACAAAGAAAATTCTCCTAAGAATTGCAATAAAAAAAATCACACCGAGTGATTCAGACTGAGGTAATAGAAATCAGAGATACTCTGATACCATGTCAATTGGTCTGAATACCATTTCTGTAGGGTTTCCTTTCATTTATATAGAGAAATTGTACATAATTGTTGCCATAATTGGTGGCGCCTAAAATGCTATCAAGACAAATATTTTAAAATATTTACACCTACTTACACTTAATTGACTGCTATTTTCAATCTTTGCGTCTAGCTATTTTCACATAAGTTATATTATGTACACCTAATTATCTTCATATGAACGTATTATGCTGACAATACACCACCATTAATATATATTTATTTTATAAGTAATAAAAGATTAATTAATGCAAGTAGATAGGCATAGTTTAAGTACATAGAAAGTATACAAGCAGAAACACCTAAATACAAGGTATGAACTAGGAACTAGCAAAGTCTAACAAAGAAACATTTAAAAAAATTCCCATTCAATACAAGAGTTTTTGCCCCAAAGCAAAAAGTTCAAAAGAAAAACTCTCTAAATTCTCCTAACGAGCGTTCTCTATCATCAAAACAACATCCATTCCTTTCTAGACATAAACACCACATTTGGCAGAGGAATCATCTTCCAAATATCAGTAATGTGATGGCTGCCCATAGATCCTTTCTAACAAGCCAATAGATCCACCACTCTCTTGGGCATCACCCAAGCTATACCCGACCTGCTGAAAATCTCATCCACCTCACAATGCATAAACAAATGATCAACCTACTCCCCATCTTTCTTGCACAAATAACACTAGTCTAGGCATATTATACTGCGCTTTCTCTAATTATCTATTGTCAAAATCTTCCCAAGTGACACCAACCGAAAAAGCAACTTTACTCAGTACCTTGAATCTCCAAATGCACTTCCAAGGGAATTGGTTGACACAATGGTAGGTCAGCACTTTATATTAAGAGCTAACAGAAAATTTTGAATTTCTAGCATGTTGCCACAACATTCTATCCTCTCCTCCCTGCACCATTTTTATGTTTTTCAGTCTACTAAAAAAGACAGTAACAATTAACACTTCCCAATCATGAACAACTCTAATAAATCTCCTATTCCATTGGGGAATATTATTGGAAAAGGATACATAATCAGCTACAATGGCATCTTTGTCCCTTGCCATTCTAAATAGGGAAGGAAAAGCATTCTTGAGAGCCAATTCCCCACACCAAAGATTTTTTCTTTCAATGTCGGGGAACCTCTCCAAGGCAAGGCCCTTCAGACCCACCCTTGCGGAGTAAACTCCAGTCTTGTGCACTGCACCATATTCCCCACACCAAAGATCATGCCAAAAGTGAATCCTATCTCCTCCTCCAACCTTAAACAAAACATGTTTAACAAATTCCGCCAACCATTCTGTATGTACTTCCACAAGCCCATACCATACACACTTCTAACTTCATTAAAACACCAACACCCCCAGGCCCTCCGATATTTAACATCAATAATATTTTTCCATAACGCAGCCCTCTCTGTCAAATAATATTTAACATCAATAATATTTTTCCCTAAAGCTTCACAGAAGCGACTGAAAGGAGAAACCCATAGAAGAATCCAAAAAAATGGCATTGGACAAAACTGAGTTGACCGAAAGACCAAGAATAGGCGTTGAGTGCACCCCAAGTCAAATAGAGGGGATTGAAACACCATATGAGTACCACAGAAACCGAGAAAATGAAAAAAATTTGAAGGAAGCAAGAGTGTTTAATCGACGGCTCTTAATACCATGTTAAGAATTAGGTTTGTATGAAATGGCCGACATACTAGGGCCTTGAGATTTCTGTATATTATATAAGCTTTACAAATAATTCTATACATGGAAAGAAAATAAGTATACGCCTGATTTTAGCCCCATACAATCTTGAATATAAGGAAAGAAATATGTTGTCCAATTATGGAAATAGAAGCTGTCCATTGATAGGAATATCTCCTCTAATGTACTCGTCAAATCAGTCCATTGTATGAGGCAAGGTTCAAGCCCCACACTTTATTTTTTTGGATAAGTTAATAATTTTATTCATCATAATGTAATAGTTGAAGCCCATGTACAAAGGAAATACACAAAAAAAACACCTAATTACATTCTAAGACTAAAAAAGCAAAGACAAAAACCCATTGACTACCCCTCCATTGGGTACAATAGCCAAAAACCAGCTAAGCAAAGTACTTATTAAAAATGTCTACAATTCATCTACACTGTGTTGCGTATCATTAAAACACCTCTCATTTCTTTCCATCGAAATGCACCACATAATGCACAAATGAATCATCTTCTATGCAGCTGCCACTTGAGAGCAAGTATGAAGGCTGGTCCAACTTGTTAGTAAGTCGACCACTGCTTTTGGCATAACCCAACTCAATCCAACTCTACCAAACACTCTATCCCACAACACTTAGCCACCTCACAATATAGGAGAAGATGATTCACTGATTTCGCTCCTTTCCTACACATAAAGTACCAATCCATAACAAGCATTCCACGCTTCCTCAAGTTAGCTATTTTCTAAATATTCCTTATTGTTGTTGTCCATACAAAGAAAGCCGCCCTTGACGGAACATGAGCCTTCCAAATCCTCTTCCAAGAAAAGCACATATGTTGCTGTAAACTTTCTAGAGGCTGTTTGTATCCAACATAATTGATCCCTGCTCTGTCTACTAGTTTCCACTGAGTACAACAGTCTAATAAAATTAGTAACCTCCTCTACTTCCTAGTTCTAGATAGATTTGGAAAAACTTACATCCCAAAGCACCACTCCAGTAGAATAGCCCATCAACTCTGAAACTGAAACTTGTTGATTAATTGCCAATCTGAAGACAACCAGATAGGCTCTAAACAATGCAATATCTTCACACCAAACATCAAACCAAAATCTGATTTTGGACCCATCACCAACCATAAAGTTGACTAGTTTCAAGAAACAATCGCAACATTTCCTAATATACTTTAATAAACTCACTCCACACGAATCCCAACACTTCTAGATGAAAAGCCTCCCTAATCACTTCCATATTTTTGAGCAATCACCCCCCCCCCTCCCAACAATGCTCCCTCTTCCCCATGATATATTGATAAGCACTTCCCCAGCAGCGCCTTGTTAAAACTGCATAAGCTATGAACACCCTGTCGAGAATTAGGTTTTCTGTGAATAGTTGAATCAATTGGCCTTGAGTGATCTGTATTCTTTATATAAACTGTACAAGAATGCTTTACATGGAAAGAAACTAAGTTCTCGTATCAATATACTCCTCTACATGGAAACTATAATCTATCAAAGTTATATGCTAACTATACAAGAATAAATCAAACAAGGAAAGAATAATATCCACTGACAAAACCGCTCAAATTGATGCGAGTTGATCAACAAGCATCAATTTGCTACTTAAGAAGCAATGTTGATGGCGAGTGAGAGGTTTGGGGAAGATATCAGCAATTTGTAATTCAGTGGAAATATGTAGAAGAGTGATAACACGAGCGTCAAAAGTTTCACGGATAGAGTGATAGTCGACTTTAATATGCTTTGTGCGCTCATGAAGACTTTTGATAGAAATTAACACTAATACTATTTGTAAGGACTAGGAGAAAACCTAAACTACATCTAGACTTACATTCCAAAAGAGTTGGGTGGAAAATTTCATAATTAAAACCCTTGGAATCTTTATAAACAATAACAATGCCTTCCCAAACAATGTGGGATCACATTCATCACTCTCACATTGAATCCAAAGCGCTAAGTTATGCTTAAATCATTCAGCAAGATCATCTTCAGTCTTTAAGCCCCCTCTTGTTATGTTTTGAAGCTATTTCTAGTCTTAGAATTAACTTATCTAAGTCTGAGATAGTTCTTGTATATCCTGTACTGAATATTTTGGATTTAGCTAATATCTTGGGTTGTAAGGTCTCATCGCTACCTATAAGACATCTTGGTCTTCCATTGGGTGCTCTTTACAAAGCATTGATGATTTGGGATGGTGTGATTGGGAAGATTGAAAGGAGGTTGGATGGTTGAGAAATGATATATTCGTCCAAAGGGGGAAGGATTACTTTGATTATGAGTATGTAGTCTAGTTTCCTTTGCCTACCACAGGGGTCGCCAATAGAATTGAAAGGATTTATTGGAATTTTTTGCGGGGTGCTAATAGAGAGGAAAGAAAGTTTCACTTGGTAAGTTGGAAACATGTTTGCACTCTAGTTTTTTTTTTTAGGCTTGGGGGTTCGAAATTTGAGGATTTTCAACAGAGCTTTACTTGAAAAATGACTATGGCGGTATCACATTGAGAGGGATTCATTATGAAGAAACATTATTGATGTTAAAAATGGGAGGATGTGGGGGAATTGGCATTCTTATGGAGTTAGAGGAGTATATGAGATGGGTTTGTGGAAGCCTATTCGGAATGGTTGGGGGGAATTTGTCAATCACATTAAATATAATGTGGGCAATGGAACTAGGATTAATTTTTGGCAGGATATTTGGTGTGGAGATACAAATCTTAAGAATATTTATCCTTCCCTTTTTAGGATTGCAAGAGATCAAGATGTCGCAGTAACTGATTTATTTATTTTTTACAACAATAATCTTCAATAGAATGTATATCTTATTAGAGATGTGCATGACTAGGAAGTGAATGTCGTTTCTATTTTTTTAGGAAGACTATGATATGAAGAATGTGCAAGGAAGGGAGAAGAGCTTGCTGTGGATTGACACTGGTAATTCTAGATTTTCGGTTAGCTCTTTTTACAAGGCATTAACTTGTCATTGTGTCAATAAATTCCCTTGGATGTGCATTTAATGATCTGAGGTGCCTAGTAACATCGCATTTTTCTGCCAGTTGCCATCTCTTGGAAAAATATTGACCATGGATAATTTGAGAAGGCGTGGATTATTTGTTGTGGATTGGTGCTTCATGTGTAAGAAAGATAGTGAATTTGTTGACCATCTTTTTCTTCATTATGCTTCATTGTGAGGTGGCTAAGAATTGTGGAATGAGATTTTTGGTAAAACGGGTATTGCGTGGGTGATGCCTAAGCAAGTGGTGGACCTTTTAGTACGTTGGCAAAAGTTTAAGGGGAATCATCGCATTGCTGCCATATGGAAGATGATTTATTCATGTTCGATGCAGTGCTTATGGCTAGAAAGGAATGAGCGGTGTTTTGAAGATAAAGAACATTCAATGAGACCACTTAGGGAGTTTTTCTATACTACTTTGTGTATTTGGGCTAAAGCTCTTGTATTGAATAGAGATAATCTTTATGATTTTCTTTTAGCCCATTCTACTTCCTAGCATATATTTAAGTGTTTTCTCTTGTATACTTCATGTGTATTTGGGCTATATGCCTATTTACTTGTTAAAAAATTTCTTATTACTAGTTAAACTTGATGTCCGTTCAAGAAATTTTCCTGAGTTATGCCAGAAGCGATTGGCCCGTGTCATCTCGAATCATTTCCCTATTTTGCTAGATTGTAGAGGCATCCACAGGGGCCGACATTATTTCAAGTTGGAGAATATGTGGCTCACAACGGATGGGTTTGAGGATTTGGTTCGGGCTTGGTAGGCATCGTATCATTTTGATGGCACTCCTAGTTTTATTCTTGCAGGTAAGCTAAAGGATTTGAAGCAGGACCTGAAGAAGTGGAACCTGGAAATCTTCGTTCATACTGACAATCAAAAAGCAACTCTCTTGGAAGAATTGCAAGAGCTAGAGGATAAGGTTTTGTTGGGTGATAGCTCGGAAGAAGTCTTAGCGAGAAAATGTATAGCTGTGGCTAACTTGGAAAGAGTACTATTGGCAGAAGAGATCTCCTGGTATCAAAAATCCAGGGCCCTTTGGTTGAAAGAAGGGGATAAATGTACTAAATTCTTTCACAAAGTGGCTAATTCTCATAAATGAAATAATGCCATTGAGGTACTTCACTCCGATAATCAGGTTTTTACTTCTCCATCAGACATTGAAGACCACATTGTGCACTATTATGAGGATCTTCTTTCAGAATCGATCGGTTGGAGACCAAAGCTTGATAATTTGCCGTTTGAAGCAATTGACTCGCAGAGTATAAGTTAGTTGGAGAGACCTTTTGAAGAAGATGAGATTTATAAGGTCATATCAAACATGACTATGGGCAAAGCGCCGGGTCCAAATAGCTTCTCAATGGGTTTTTTTCAAACTTGTTGGGACATTGTGAAATGTGATATTTTGCAAGTCTTTAGTGAATTTTACTCATTCCAAAAGTTTGAAAAATCCATTAATGCGACTTTTATTGCTCTCATCCCTAAGAAAATTAGGGTTTCACTATTCAGGAGTTTCGCCCTATAAGTTTGGTTAGTAGTGTGTACAAGATTATTGCAAAGGTTCTTGCTAACCGACTAAGCCCTATTCTGGAACAAATTATCTCCAAGCCTCAAAATGCCTTCATTCGTGGGAGACAAATTCTTGATTCGGTTCTTATTGCTAACGAATGTTTGGATCATAAATTGCGAGAGGGGAGTACAGGTATCCTTCATAAACTTGATATGGAAAAGACCTACGATCATGTGAATTGGGACTTTTTATTATACTTGGGAGGTGTGGATTTGGGGGGAGGTGGATCTCGTGGATACGTCAGTGTATCTCTACTATACGGTTTTCAGTGCTCATTAATGGCTCATCAACAGATTTTTTCGAGAGCTCCTGAAGCTTGCGGCAAGGAGATCCTCTTTCTTCTCTCCTTTTTGTTATTGTTATGGAGGCACTCAGTCAGATGGTAACGATCGCAGTAGGGGGTGGTTTCATATCTGGCTTTCAAGTTGGAAATGGCAATAGAGGGCTTATTAACATCTCTCATCTATTATTTGCAGATGATACTCTACTCTTCTGTGATGCGGATGCTAATCAAATCCAAAGTATACGTGCACTGTTACTTTATTTTGAAACTGCATCGGGGCTGAAGGTGAACCTTGGCAAGTCCAAGATGGTGGCGATGGGTACAGTTCCACATATTACTAGATTAGCAAACTTCTTGGATTGTAAGGTTTCTTCTTTGCCAATAAAATATTTGGGTCTTCTGCTGGGAGCAACTTTCAAGGCTAGAACAATTTGGGAGGGGGTTGTGGAGAAGATTGAAAGAAAACTAGCAGGGTGGAAACGGGTGTACTTATCGAAAAGGGGTCGATTCACCCTTATTAAAAGCACTCTTACTAACCTCCCTACATATTTCCTCTCTTTATTTTCTATGCCTGCAGGAGTGGTAACTAGAATTGAGAGTCTTTTCAGGGCCTTCTTATGGGGGGGCATGGCGGAGGAGAAAAAATTTTACCTAGTTAACTGGAAGACAGTATGTTCCCTAATATCATATGGTGGCTTGGAAGTGTGTAACTTGAGAACTTTTAACAGACCCTTTTGGAAAAATGGTTATGGAGATATCATCGAGAGGGGGGTCTTTGTAGAAAGAGATTATCGACTCTAGATATGAAGGGGATTGGGGGGGTTGGTGTTCTAATGATGTCAGAGGGGTTATGGTGTAGGTTTGTGGAAGCTTATTAGGAAGGGTTGGTCATGTTTTGTAAGTCACATTAGTTTTGTGGCTAGAGAGGACTCTAGAATCAATTTTTTGAGAGATGTGTGGTGTGGTGAAGTTGCGCTGAGCAGAGCATTCCCAGCTTTATATCGCATTGCTGTAAATAAGGAGGTCTCGGTTGCTGACGTGTTCTCTTTCTCATGGTTCTCATCAATGGAATATCCTTTTTAATAGGGATTTTCATGATTGGGAACTATCTATGGTTGCAGATTTTTTCAGCATTATACACCCCTTGAGGACTCCATTGGCACGGGTGGATAGATTGAAATGAAAGCATAGTGACTACAAGCAGTGTACAGTTAAGGCTTATTACAAAATCTTGGAAACACATGAGTATGCTCCTTTTCCCTGGAAAAATATTTGGAAATCTCGTATGCCTTCTAAAGTTGCTTTCTTTGTATGGACCGCGGCCCTTGGGAAGATTTTGACTAGTGATAATTTGAGAAAGAGGGGATGTGTAGTATTATATTGGTACTATATGTGCAAAGAAAATAGGAAATCTGTGGACCATCTTTTATTGCATTGTGAGGTTGCAAGGGTGTTGTGGGATGAGGTTTTTTGCAGGACTGCCTTTGCGTGGGTTATGTCAGGAGGGTGATGGATTTGTTGAGTTGTTAGAGGAACATACATGGTTGTCCGCAAGTAGCAGCAGTGTGGAAGATGGTTCCGCTATGTATAATGTGGTGTCTTTAGGTCGAAAGAAACGATCGTTGTTTTGAAAACAAAGAGCATACGTTGGCAGAACTACATGTTTTTTTCAGACATACTTTATTGTTGTGGTTTTCTGGTGTTGTTTTAAATGGGAACAATGTTCATGATTTCTTGTCTTTTATTTCCAGCTCTTAACTTGTACTTAGTTGCTCTTAGCGTGTACTTAGATGCTCTTTTGTATACTCCTTATAGACTTGGGCTTACCTTTTTCACTATCATCAAAGAAACTTCTCTTACTTATCAAAATATATATATATTGAGCTTATGATATTTTGAACATTTTGAAAACCTTTCATGACCACAATAATATGTTGGGTGTTAAAAGTGGAATGGTGATAGTACCTGAAGGCCACTGTAGACAGAATCTTGCCTTTCCTTCCCAGGGAGTGTAAATTTAACTTCAACACAAAGCTTCTCTTTGGTTCCTAAAAATAGACAAACATCAGTTTGTATATCTCTTAAAAGCACTAGAACGAATGGGGGATCAAATATAGCCCAGTGGCAAGATGTCATGCAAGAAGCCTACTACACACCACACAGAGAGAGAGAGAGAGAGAGAACCTTCAAAAATGTCCTTGTAAGAGGGATCACAAACCACAATGACTTCCTTCACTTGAATCAATCGTGAGAAAGTGTACAAACTGCATATAATTTTGTCATGGGAACACAAAACAAAGGATTGATGAGCAATGACTTTATAATCAAATCAAACTTACAAAAGGTACACCATCCTAAATGTTTCCTTAGGAGCCAGACCTACATCTGAGTACCACCAAGGGTTCTTTCCACCTAGAATTACATAGTACGAACTGGGCCAAGTCTTTAGTCATGTAAGGCTCACTGTACAAACTATTAATAAACTGATGCAATTAGTTTCAAGAACCCACATTTAGCGCACTGATATTTTGAACCATTTTCATTTTAAAAGCCTGTTTAAGTTAACCAAGTTGACTTCAACAGTAACTAGAGTAATATCATGCATTATGGTCTGTCTCAGAGTTTAAAAAAACTTTATAGAAGCTCCCCTAAAACTCAACATTGTTAATTATCAGTACATTAGTGGTTTTGTTAATATTATACACAAGGCAGGTTATGGAAGAAAATTCAACATAAAAACCATCAAACAAATACCAACTTGCTTCTCACCATGGTTTTCTCAATTCCTCTTCTATTGCAAATAAAAAAAATTGGGAGCACTTGAGTTCTTTAGTGACCTAGGGTTGACTCTTCCAGCTTCTAAACCAACTACATAACATGCCTTTTCGGTGATAAAACTTGTGAAAACAAGACTTTGTAATAGAATAAAGGATGAGTTTCTAATGGAGTTTGGAAGTTTTTATGAAAAAGAATTGCTGAGAATTTCACTCTCAAGATATAAATGGATCCATTCTATTCTATGACAAATAGTTGTCAAGCGTAAGTTTGCTATGCTAAGTTCTTTTGGGGATATTTTTATCCTTTTCTTATACATGGCTACGTCAGAATTAGAAAACTCCTATAAAATTATTAGAATTTAAAAAGATTATTAGTTTTCCTTTAAAATTAGTTTCAGACATCCATCGAAGTTGATCACTTTTGCATACAATAGACTTATGACTTGCGACTCATTTTTCTACAGAAAATTAAAACTTGGCTTTTGAGAAAAATACAAGAGCGTTAAGTGTGTGTGTGTGTGTGTGTGTGAGAAATTTTAAGTTTATCTTGAATTTAAAAGATACCTAATACTTCTCCTAATGATACACGGATGGATTTCCAGACCTCTAGAAGAATCAGAAGCCAAACCAATGTGATGGCCAAAAATCATTCATGGTTGAGTCAAGTTGTTGCAATTTACCTATACAAAGCAATTGGTTGGCCTAAAAGTGGAAGATACTGCTTTGGCATGCTCGCCTATTTCCACAAATAAAACAGAACCATCATGTCACAGATGCGGAATAGACAAACTATGAACAGAGGAAGAAAATGGAAGCACTTGCTGTGTACTTTCAAGCTTACTACAAGCACTCTATTTTTGCGTGTAGGTATAGATGAAATATGCATACCATCTCAAAGTAAAAGGGAAAAAAATCCAAACAACAAGGGCCCATACATACCTCTGGAACTACATTTTTCTTGAATGCAATTTCAACTATTCCCTCAAGCAGTAGTAAAATGAATGATTTTAAAAAAGGACATTCGGCATGAAGAAGAAAGCCGAAGCCAATGAATTAGGTCATATGGAAACCTGAAACTAAATGAATTTCATTGGCCCGATAAGTCCAAGCAAAGCTATCTTCAATTGCCTTTAGGTTGAAATAAAATCAAAAAGTTCTGTGGACCCTCTCCATCGCCAGGCCCCCCAAAACATTAATAATAATAAAG
This sequence comes from Platycarya strobilacea, assembly GCA_036898215.1. NCBI lineage: Eukaryota > Viridiplantae > Streptophyta > Magnoliopsida > Fagales > Juglandaceae > Platycarya > Platycarya strobilacea. Next base: position 108,797 of record CM072557.1, on the reverse strand, counting down.
AATAAGAAAAAATAATTAGTTCCATCTCAAATTTAACCCATGCGCAGCTCTCTTGTTTTGGGGTGTGAAGCATTGTCGAACCAAAGCTTCTATAGTCGTTTTCTTAGTTCAAGATCCCTCTGACCAAACTGAAACCAAAGAATTAGTTCACTTTTCATTGTTTTCAAAATACTTAAATTGGTTCACATTAGTGTATTGGGAGCAAGCCAGAAATTGAAAGATCTGGGATGTGGTAAATTTGTTCGTAGTTAGAGGTAAGTGTATTTTTTTTTTAATATATATATATATAAGAAAATAGATATAAATAATATGGCCCCGTTTGGATTTAGAGATGAGATGAGTTGAGATAAGTTTAGTTTATTTTTTTATATTATTATTATTTTGGGATTTGAAAAATGTGTATAAGAATTTGTGTTTTGTATAAAAAATTATAAAAATATAATAATGAAATAAAGATGAGTTGAGATGAATTTTGAATACAAACGGGGCCGAGAATCACTTTTTTTTCTGACGAATAAAAGCAAATAGAAATGTTTATATTCAAAATGCCTTCTTTGCTTAGAAACGCGAAAATATATACTTCCCACTTATATATTCATGTGAAAGAAAAGGAAATTGATATATTAGTTACTGTTTTACTAGTTATATAAAACGCAATTGAGTAAAGGAATCTAGTAAAGGAAAAATGTTAAAGTCATAAATAAATAAAAGTTATTAATAAAAATCGCACCTTATTAAATTTTTTTTTTAACTTAATAATTAAGTAAGTATTAAAATACAAATATCCATGCCAGGCAAATAGTAACCATCTTACATGTGTTAATGGTTCTCCATGTGAATTAAACAAAGCACTGGGATTTAGATGTTAAAATGAATGCAGTCCCATCGGAATTGAAACAAAGACGAAGACTCACTCCCATCCTTTTTCCCTTCCCCCCAGCCAAAAGAATCACCGATACGCTTTTTTCCTTCACAATTCTAGACTTCTGCGTAGAACATTCAAAACACACGAGATAAAAATATTGGCAAAATGAAAAATAAAAAACCTTCGACATTTATTTTATAAAGTAAGTCGTAAACTCACTTCTTTTTCAGAATTTTCGGCGCAGTAAGGAGTGATCCTCGATCTACCGCTTCTCCCCTTTTCCCTGAAATCAAATTTGGGACCTACAACAATATCACAGATAAAAATTTTACTTTTACGAATATAGTAACATAGAGTATGTGACTCCCAAGGTTTTTCCGACAGCCAAACAGTGGGATTACTGGGGAGGGTTTGACTTTGCCTGGAAATGGAAACGTAAAGTTGGAGTTTGAGAGTAAAAGCGGGATGGACTTGACGGAGATTCTGCGATTGCTCTGAAAAATGGAACAAGAAAAAGAGAGACTGAGCGAAGTAGTTGCAGCAGGAAGTGGAAAGTTCAGGTCCAAAGGAAGAAGAATCGCCATCTCTCTCTCCTTCCCCCGGAATGCAACCAACATTAAATGCCTACGGAACTTGAGCTATGGGCCAGGTGTTCTATGTAAATTTATTTGGGTAGGATAACCTTATTATCCTATTACTATTTATTTAATATTCTTTTTTATAATTAAATTTTTTTTTTTAATATTTTTTTAAAATATTTTTTTAACATCCTTACTCATTAAGAAAAAATTTTAAAAAATATATACTTACATAGTAATTTCAAAACCTATAAATAAGGGTTTCAGTTGTAATGAAATTCATAAGAAAAAATAGAGAGAGAAACAAAGCTTCAGTTCTTAAGAGTTTCAGAGAGAATTTATTATTTCTCTTTTGCAATAGTAGTTCCTTTCTTTAAGTTTCATAACACGTTATCAGCACGACGGTTCTGCCAATTCTGAAGCTAGTGGCCTTATTCCTCTGTAAGTTTTTCAATATATTATTTGAAATTTTTGATATATTTTATTGATGATTATCTGTGTGAATTTATAAATATATTTTCTGAGATACGCATATTTATTATTTATATATGTAGAAAATGGCAAATCTTACAAAATTGGAATTTGTTGCTCTTGATATATCTGGGAAAAATTATTTATCCTGGATACTTGATGCTGAAATACATCTTGATGCAATGAACCTGGGAGAAACTATTAAAGAAGGAAATCAAGCATCCCTGCAGGAACGTGCTAAAGCAATGATTTTCCTTCGCCACCATCTTCATGAAGAATTGAAAACTGAATATCTCACTGTAAAAGATCCCTATATTTTGTGGAACAATTTAAGGGAGAGGTATGAACACCAGAAGACTGTCATCTTCCCAAGAGCTCGTTCTCAATGGATGCACCTGAGGTTGCAAGATTATAAAAGTGTTAGTGAGTATAATTCCGCACTTTTTAAAATAAGCTCAGTATTAAAATTATGCGGTGAGAAAATCACCGATAAAGATATGCTAGAGAAGACTTTTACTACATTTCATGTCTCGAATGTGCTCCTGCAGCAGCAGTATCGAGAGAGAAAGTTCAAGAAATATTCTGAACTTATATCATGTCTTCTAGTAGCTGAGCAGAATAATGAGCTCTTATCAGAAAGCCACCAGTCACGCCCTACTGGCTCAATATCATTCCCTGAAGTGAATGGTAATAGGTTTGCATCATTCCCAGAAGTGAATGGTGCATCCTTTAGAAGAAATCAGAGGCGTGGACGTGGTAGGAGAAATTATAGAAATGTTAGTCCCAGGAGTGACAATATTAAAAGGGATTATAATATACCATATCACCAGAAGTGGTACAATTCAGAGAGGGATAAAAATCCTCAGAATAATTTTTCAAAGAAAAGTGAAGAGGTGTGTCATAGATGTGGAATGACTGGACATTGGTCACGTACCTGTCGTACGGCCAGGCACTTAGCTGATTTATATCAAGCTTCTATTAAAGGAAATAATAAAGTGTATGAAACAAATTTAGTAGAACCATCAGATGATTTATTAGATTCAGTAGATGTAGACGTTACTCATCTTGATGTATCTGATTATTGGTAGTATTGAACACTTAATTGGAGATGGAAGTGTTCCACTCAATTAATGTATTTTCTTTCTATCAATAATAAAAGTTTTGTATATTTTGTAGAATCATGGATCACATTGATGAGCTTTTTATCTTTGAGTTGAATGATAAAAATATATGTCTGGCTGACAGTGCTACAACTCACACAATTCTCAAAGAAAAAAGATATTTTCAAAATCTAACACTAAGTAAAGCCTATGTCCATACCATATCAGGTTCATCGGATTTAATTGAGGGCTCCGGAAGAGCTTATATTGTGTTGCCTAATGGCACCAAATTTTGTATTGATGATGCTCTATTCTCTTCACAATCCAGAAGAAATTTATTGAGTTTCAAAGATATACGTCGTAATGATTACCATATTGAAACGACCAATGAAGGCAGTAAAGAGCATCTTCTTATTACTAAAACAGTATCGGGCTAGAAGCTCGTATTAGAAAAACTGTCTGCTCTATGTTCTGGATTGTATTATACAAAAATGAGAACAATTGAATCATATGTGGTAATGCACCAGAAGTGCATTGACCCTAAAGTATTTATGACTTGGCATGATCGCCTTGGACATCCGGGTTCTATAATGATGAGACGAATTATTGAAAATTCGCATGGGCATCCCTTAAAGAATCAAAGGATATTTCTACCCATTGAATCTTCGTGCTCTGCATGTTCTCAAGGTAAGTTAATTATTAGACCATCTCCCTCAAAAATCATTGTTGAATCTCCATCCTTTTTACAAAGGATTCACGGAGATATATGTGGGCCTATTCATCCATCAAGTGGACCATTTAGATATTTTATGGTTCTAATTGATGCATCTAGTCGATGGTCACATGTTTGTCTTCTTTCCACTAGAAATATTGCATTTGCTAGACTTCTTGCTCAGATAATTAAACTACGAGCACAATTTCCTGAGTATCCAATTAAGACCATTCGATTGGATAATGCAGGTGAATTTTCATCTCAAGTTTTTGATGATTATTGCATGTCAATAGGAATAGATGTTGAACATCCTGTTGCCCATACACACACACAAAACGGTTTAGCTGAGTCTTTGATCAAAAGGCTTCAACTAATCGCTAGACCTTTACTTATGAAATCAAGACTACCTATTTCTGTTTGGGGACATGCTATACTTCATGCAGCATCTCTAATTCGCATTAGACTATCTGCATATCATAAATATTCTCCATTACAGCTTGCATATGGTCAACAACCAAATATTTCTCATCTTCGTACTTTTGGATGTGCTGTATATGTTCCAATTGCACCTCCACAACGTACAAAAATGGGCCCTCAACGTAGACTTGGGATATATGTTGGTTTTGATTCTCCATCCATTATTAGATACCTTGAACCCCTTACAGGGGATATGTTTAAAGCACGTTTTGAGGATTGTCATTTTGACGAATCAAATTTTCCGTTAATAGGTAAAGAAAAGTCGGTGCCTGAAGCACGACAAGATATTACTTGGGATAATAAGACCCTGTCTCATTTTGATCCTCCTACAAATGAATGTAAACGGGAAGTTCAAAAGATTATTCATTTGCAAAATGTTGCAAATCAGTTACCGGATGTATTTACTGACACTAAAGGTGTAGTAAAATCTTATATTCCTGCTGTTAATACTCCAGCAAGGATTGAAGTCCCTGAAGGACAAATTATCAGAGCAGCAATAGGTGAATCTAAAATACGCCTGAAGCGTGGAAGACCTATTGGTGTAAAAGACAAAATTCCCAGAAGGAAAAGAATACAAAATGAATTTGGTGTTCCTGAAGAACACGTACCCACAATACAGGCCACAAATATAATTGGTGCTCCTAAAGAGCTTAAATCTTCTATTCCAGAACCTCCTGAAGAGGAAACTCTTAAAGAGTATAAATCTCCTAAAAAGGGACCTCCTGAAGAGGTATGTCATGAAATGTTTTCCCCTGAAGAGGAACAGGTACCTGAAAATAATGAGATCTCAATACATTTCATGAAAACTGGAGAAATTCTGGATAGAAATAAAACTGTTGTTGACAACATATTTTCATATAAAATGGCCCTTGACATTACCAGAAGTAATGAAGAAAGTGAGCCAAAAAGCGTCGAAGAATGTCGACGTAGAAATGATTGGCCAAAATGGAAAACAGCTATTGAAGCTGAATTAAATTCGCTAGCAAAACGAGAAGTATTTGGACATGTTGTCCAAACACCAAAGGGTGTAATGCCTGTTGGATATAAATGGGTATTTGTACGAAAACGTAATGAGAAAAATGAAATTGTGCGATACAAAGCACGGCTTGTTGCACAAGGTTTCCTGCAGAAACCCGAGATTGATTATGAAGAAACATACTCTCCCGTTATGGATATAATCACATTTAGATTTTTGATTAGTCTGGTTGTTACAAAAGGATTAGAAATGCGGTTGATGGATGTGGTCACTGCATATTTATATGGATCCTTAGACCATGACATATATATGAAAATCCCTGAAGGATATAAGATGCCTGAAGCATCTACAAGTACATCTAGAAATATGTACTCAATCAGACTACAAAGATCTTTATATGGGTTGAAGCAATCCGGACGCATGTGGTATAATCGCTTAAGCGAATATCTATTGAAAGAAGGATTTGAGAATAATCTTATATGCCCATGTGTTTTTATTAAGAAATCAGAATCCGGATTTGTCATTATTGCGGTTTATGTTGATGATTTAAATATTGTGGGAACTCCTGAAGAGATCTCAAAAACCGCTATATATTTAAAGAATGAATTTGAAATGAAAGATCTTGGCAAAACAAAACTTTGTCTCGGCCTGCAGCTTGAGCACTTGCCAAATGGAATTTTTATTCATCAGTCCATGTATACTGAGAAAGTCCTAAAGCATTTTTATATGGACAAATCTCATCCCCTGAGTACTCCAATGATTGTTCGAACACTTGATATGAAGAAAGATCCATTCCGTCCTTGTGATGACGATGAAGAAATTCTTGGTCCTGAAGTACCATATCTCAGTGCAATTGGAGCTTTGATGTATCTTGCAAATTGCACTCGACCAGATATTACATTCTCAGTTAATCTGCTTGCAAGATATAGTTCTGCACCAACTCGAAGGCATTGGAATGGCATTAAACATGTCCTTCGTTACCTTCATGGTACGGTTGATATGGGATTATTTTATCAACGTGGTTCAAGTCCAGAATTGATTGGGTATGCAGATGCAGGTTATCTTTCAGACCCACACAGAGGTAGATCTCAAACTGGATATTTATTTACTTATGGAGATACTGTCATATCATGGAGATCTGTTAAGCAGACACTATCTGCTACTTCTTCAAATCACTCAGAAATTATTGCTATTCATGAAGCAAGTCGAGAGTGTATTTGGTTGAGATCAGTTATTCAACATATCCAGGAAAAGTGTGGACTTCCTATGATCGATAATAGCCCAACAATCTTATATGAAGATAATACTGCTTGTATCACTCAAATCAGAGGAGGATATATCAAAGGTGACAGAACCAAACATATTTCACCGAAATTCTTTTATACTCATGAACTTCAAGAAAAAGGTGAAATTGATGTCAAGTAGATACAATCTAGTGATAATCTGGCAGATTTATTCACAAAGGCGTTACCAACTTCCACATTCAAGAAGATTGTGCATAACATTGGAATGCGAAGACTCAAAGATATTTTGTCATGCACTTTTCAGGGGGAGTAAATGTGCTGATTGTACTCTTTTTCCTTCGCTGAGGTTTTGTCCCACTGGGTTTTCCTCTGCAAGGTTTTAATGAGGCAATCTTAAAGCACTTGTGGATACATAAGAAGACTGTACTCTTTTTCCTTCGCCATTGGTTTTTCTTCCCACTGGGTTTTTACTTGGCAAGGTTTTAACGAGGCAGACTTTTTATTGGCGGTCATTCAAGGAGGAGTGAAATGAACGAACGAAATCATCAGCCGCCCCCTGTCCCACCACTAAATTATGTGAATGACCCCACCACTATTATTCTAAATTCTGCATAGTGACTTGCATAGTAACTTGCATAGTAATTTCAAAGCCTATAAATAGGGGCTTCAGTTGTAATGAAATTCATAAGAAAATATTGAGAGAGAAAGAAAACTTCAGTTCTTAAGAGTTTCAGAGAGAATTTATTATTTCTCTTTTGCAATAGTAGTTCCTTTTTTTAAGTTTCATAACATAATCTTACTAATAATAACTTTTATAATTATTAAGTAAAATACAATATTAAATACAAAATTAAATATAAAATAAGTAATAAATAAATTATAACTCTAGCATTTTCCTTTTTTTTTTATACAAGAATAAATCTTCACGCCAGTCTTTATTGGAAACAACCGAAGCCCACGTAACACGTTAAACTGAATTCACCAACAATGAAACATCAGCCCCCCTCTCCCCGACACCCTCAGTTCCCTTTTCCTCTCGAATTTTCTTGAGTAATGTTATACAATCGGGGCTGCTATAGTCCCACTACTTTAGACCTGCTTCAAGTCTCGCCATTTAAAAATAATTTTTTTGTTTTATTGTTTTTTTACATATCTTTTAATACTTTTCAATATTTTTAAAAATTATAATTTTATTAAATAATCTTTCTTTAAACACTAAATCCAAAAAAGATAAAATATGAGAACGAGATTATGATCGAGACTCAACTTTTAATATCATTATCATTTTTTATACATTATGTTATTATTTTATTTTTATTAATCTACTATATGAGAATTGGCATATTTATTATTAAATGACCTTCTAATAATGATAAATACAATATATTTTATATAAAAAATAAAAATAAAAATAAAATGATGAAGTATATAGAATTCTCCAAATCAATTATATTATGTTAAGATTCTTGAGAATAGAAATATCATAATTTTAGGAAAAGATTTGAAACTTAAAAGGGAAAGCCTTCATTACAATCTTTCTATATTTTTACACAAAATACAATAACTCATTCAATTTTTTTAATTTTAACATAAAAATTATATTATAATAATATTTAATTCAACTTTTATCTCATATCATATTGTTGTATAACCAGTCGAGATTTAAATATTAAAAGAACCTTTCTAGTTTGATATTTAAGCAATGTGAATTCTGATTCGATCAGACTTGGGTATTCAATCTCACTGTCCAACACAACTCCTTGTATGTCCAAATGAAATCCACTAGCTAGACTCTCCTTCTAGGCTAAGCTCTAGTTTGAATTTAAAATCCATCTCATTTTATCTCATCATTATAACTTTTTAAAATTCTCATATAAAATAAATAAACAGTTCAACATTTTCAAATCTCAATTCAATTTTTTCAAGTCTTAAAACATTAATAATTTTAAAAAATAATATTCTATCAATATTTTACTTCACTTTTAACTTTTTTTCTAAAATCATATCATCTCATCTCACTATTTAAACGAGACCGAAAGTTACCTTATGCATCTTACCCAGCATTGATGTTTTATTTAGTAAGGTCATTTTTTAGTAGTTTCTTTGTTCACTTATTTGGATTATAAAAGAAAACATGTAAGCCTACACCTGTATAGAGTAGATCGTTTAACACCTGCAGCACATATCCATTTTTTACCAGCACAAATCCATTTTTTACCTAAAGGATGTGCTCCTGAAAAATATAAAATAGAAAAACAAAAGAGTTCCTTGTTGTCTTTCACTACTTGAGACTGTTTTTTATTAGTCTAGTCACGAACCACCTTAGTTGGATGAATTGCATTACTGATGTTAACCTCCCTCGTAACACTCGCTCTCTCTTTTCTCTAATGCTTAGGAAATCTTGAGAAAACGATATGACAATCCTTTCATCTTTCCTTCGATTGGGACAAACCTCAAAGCATGTGACAGACCTCAATGGTGTGTTTTACAAAGATAATAGTTAATTTTAAAATAATAGGAAAGATAAGAGAAGAAAGATAAGGAAATAAGAAAAAGAAAAAGAATGAATGTTATGATATATGAAAATACATAAGGGTCCAAAGAAAGACCCAGATTCCAAAGGAAGATCCAAAGAAAAGAGAAAAGAATAAGAAATAGAGGTCATGTTATGTATGATGTGTACGGCATATATGATATGTATGAATGATTGTTTGCTAGTTGTTTATTACTTATTTGTAATTGTTAGTTGTTGTATTTGCTTATTGTGAATGGCCCGTTTGTAGATAATCCCTTGATAGGTTGTTGTGCCTGCTCGGTAGTTAATTTCTTGCCAGTTTGATGATTTTTTGTTTGTTAATGACTTAAAGAAATTGTTAAGAATAAGAAGAGTCACGAAGATCTATAAGAAACAAAATGCATAATAGGGTTATAGTTATGAAAAATGAATGCACGCATTTTCTTGTATGTATACACATATGTATATGTGTTGATTGCATGACTGAAAAATATACTTTGTTATATTTTAAACGATATGAAGTATTACTTATTAAGTATTCAAATCATTTTAGTTTTAGAGCAATCCTAATGGAGTGGCTAATTCTCATATATTTTAAATAGTCAAAAATCCAATTTTTTTCATTTTAGCTATTCACTTTTACATTTTACTATCCTTCAGCATCTTTATTTTTTCTATACTTTTTTTAAAATATACATATTTTAGTTTAATTAAATTTATTTTACAAATTAAAACAAAATAAACAAACGGTTAAACAGTCGCTGGAGCCAACCAACGGCGCGAGGGAAACGATGGGGGTGTTTCCAGATATGAAATCTTAAGGGGTCGGTCGCCGGCATGAGGCGATACTGATGATGCTGGTGGTGTAGCTCATGGTGGCCGGTACTGGGTCAAACGAAGCCCATAGAATCTAAAACCCATGTTCGGACTTCGATTTGCACGTGGGTTCTCCATTTGTTTTTCTTTATTTTCTTACCCTCCAAAGTTTCTAGATCAATTTTTATCAATTTACCATATGTTTCCATACATGTCAAAATCTCAGAAATTTTGGTGGCTAATCACAAATTTCTTCACATAGCCGAACATAAGACAACTCGTCTAAGTTAGTTACCAGTTGACTTATATTCTTGTTCGTCCACTTCATATCAGATTTAGTCATTGATTCATTCATTATCCTCAAAAACCTAAAACATAAAAGTTCTATATATACCTCTTATGGTTCTATATAAACTAGAACAACTTCATTTGGAACTCATATGACAAAATCATGATTATTCTACTAAAAGTCGACAGATTAGTCCGAAAGCACCAATTCAAGCACACCAAGTGTTTGATAAATAATCCATCTTGTTTAACACGAAACTTCATAAATAAAATATTTTCATTTTCCATATGTCTACACACTTATCATGATCTTAGGATAATTTAGAAAACAATCAAAAGACTTAATCTTATTCAATATCACTAGTCAACTTCAAGTCAATGCCTATATATGCAATTCTATTTTGCCACTTCAATCCCAATTTAGTATTTTATCAAGTCTATATCTCTTAAAACTCAAAACATAATAATTGTATATATTCCTCTTAACTTTCTAAATCATCTTGAATTGTCTCAATCCGACATAAAATGAGTAAGTTATGTTCATATTACTAAAGGACGTTAAACTGTCTAAAATTGCATAATCTGAAAATATCATAGAGTATATTTTTTACTCATACCACTTGATTTTCTTTATAAATTTCCTTCAATTTCTATACAATAATTTCTTGAATATTCAAAAACCATATCTTCTTATCCTATTTAGTGTCTCCTATGATGTTTTCTCCAATACCAATAAAAGGCTCGTAAAACTATATATATATATATATTTAAAATTCTAAAAGTTCCCTAAAATAATCTTAAAGAAACATAATCTTATTAAATATGAAAATTAAAAAAATACTTAAAATTTTGGATTATCACACAAGGACTATACGTAGTAAGAGAATGAGGAATGAAAGAATGGATGCTATGAAATGCATGAACAGTTATTTGCTTGTTATTGTTGTTACTTGTTAATGGTTAATTATTTGTTAATTGTCTTTCTGTCAATGTTTTGAATACCGTATTGGTGGGCATATTAGTCAAGCTACTGGAATGAAATATTTCAATACATATATCGTTTCGTATATCATTTCAAAATACTCTATATATAAATAAATTATATATATAAATTATATTTCAAAATAATAGTCAATATATGAATATTATATATATTATATGTAATTAGTCTAATATGAATTGAGGTAAATAAATGGCAAAAAACAAAGAAGTAAATGGTCGAAAACTGGTATGGCCAGTACGAGGTCGGTACGAAACAACCTTCTGAACTGTATCGAACGACCGACCGGTATGGCATTAAAAACACTACTTTCTGTACTTGTTAATTGATTGTTAGTGGCTTGTTTATTCCTTGTTAGCTATTTGCTTCTTGCTTGTTAATTAGTTGTTAGTGTCTATTGAATGCTTGTGAGTTCTTATTAGTTGCTTGTAGCTCTTGATTGTTGCTTTTTGGTTGAGCAGTGGTTTTAATCAGTTAGTTAGACTGCGATAATTTGTAAGCGCTTGACGACTACAAGCTGAACTCAGATTGAGATGAAGGATGCGACAACGACTTCAAGTTTTGCTGACAAGACTCTTGCTTGGGTATTGTTAGTGCTACCTAGCAGATGGGATCAAGTACTTGGATTCAATTTGAAGCATGTCAATAGAGGAGAGACAAACGTGGACGTGAAGTCCTGCACGAAGGCTCGTTGTTAACACTTGAGGACTAGTTCACACAAATCCGAGGATTAGCTTATTGCGAGAATCTCCCAAGGAAGTCTTGCAATTCTCTCAAGGACGCGCGAATTCCAAGGATGAGCTTTTCGAAGCAAAGTAAATTCTAAGGATAGAATTTATTCTTTCCTGCACAAAACAAATCCCAGAGATGGAATTTTATTCCTTTTGGTGATGAGTAAATTTCGGGAATGGAATTTATTCTTTCTTACGCTTCGTAATTTCCAGAGATGGGACTTATTCTTTCTAATGCTAAGTAAATTTCGTATGCGGGATTTATTCTTTCCAACACTGAGTAAATTTTTTGGATAGAATTTATTCTTTCTTACACCAAGTGAGTTTTGATCACAAAATTTATCTTTTCTCGTGACAAGCAAGTTCCGTGGATGAAGTTTATCCTTCCTGACATCGATCGCATTCCCAGGATGGGATCTATTCTTCCAACATTGAGCGAATCCCGAGGACGGGATTTATTCTTTCTTTCACCAAGCAGATCTCAAGAATGAGATTTATTTTTTTAAAGCTGAGCAATTTTGAAGGCAAAATTATTTTAAGGGGGGAAGAGTTTGTAACACGCGCTCCTTCTTTCCTCTAATGCTTAGCGAATCTCGAGGAAATGATGTAACATTTTGTTCCTCTATCATTCGATTGGGACGAGCTTCGAAACATGTGCCAGATCCCGATGGCATGTTTTAAAAAGATAACAGTTAATTTTAAAATACATTTAGTGTTTTAATACTCTCGAATATTTTAATGTACTGAAAATATTACATAAGGTATTTCCAGTATTATTGGACCCAAGTCTGATTTCTAAGAAAATACAATTTTAATATTTTGAAGAGTTTCAAAATATTATATTTGTACAAAATTATTTTATTACCATGATTTTAATTATCTAAAATATTGTGAGATTTTAATTATATTTTAAATCTCTGATTTAAATATATGACTTTATTCTTTAAAATAATTAGAAAAGTTTCATCATTTAATTAATGATAAATAATATTATTTTATAAACTGAAGTTAAGTTAAAATAGTATTCTATTTTAATTATTCTGATTGTTTTTAAGTTAAATTAATTTTACGCATTTTTAAATCAATATTTTAAGCATATCGTATGTCTGTTTGAGGATCTTAAGGCGTAGGGCCTATAAATACCTCCCAAGAAGGAAAACCCTAGGCCCAAAACTTGTTTCCTCTCTCTTATCTCTCTCCTCTATTTCTCTCTCAGATTACGGGCACAAGACCCCCGTCCTTTTTCAATTTCAACCCAACCCGTTGCCACTGCTAGCCACCGTTCGACACCGCCTCTCCCGCCAAACTTTCCTCATGCCAGCGACCCTACCCTACCGTCAACATGCACTTCGGCCACCCCACCTCCCACTACAATCCTTAAGCCCAAAATGGGTTTTAGTCCCTTTAAGCCATCGTAGCTCCGTCGTGCGTCACCCTATGGTGTCACCGCCCCTTCACCAACACTCCCTGACACCGGCGAGCATAATCCATTGCCGGCAACCCCCAAACATGCGGCCTCCCTTTCTCTCCAAAATGGGTGTAATCCACGGGTTTAGCAACCCAGCACTGGCACAGCGACACCGTAGGCCTCATTGCCGCCACCCATGGCTTCCCTTTTCTCCTTTGACCACCCCTTAGCTTCACTCCTCCAACCGAGCCTCCACCTCCCTTGTAAGAGCATAAACCTAAAAATAAGTTTCCTCACCTTTCAAGTTAGATCATCCACTCTCGAATGGTTGCATCGCCTCACCTCGACAACCACGAGATTCCCCTTCCTTCACTTAGTCTTCTCCTAACTTCTTGTGTTGAACTGAACACCCTAGCCTAAATTGCCACTTTACGTGGTTCACGCCACCGTAGGCAGTGTTAGCCATAATGTATGACCCTTCCACTGCCATCAACGAACTCTTCACTATAATAGTCACCTTTACATGATCCAGATCTAGTAACCAAAACCCTAAATCCGAATCCCAAGATATTTTCATTTCGAGATCACGGCACCGACCTCAACAGATTGGTTAACGCTCAAGTTTATGGCTTTTGACACCACTATTCATGCTAGGAAGCGAGCGATGTACAACTTTAGCCTGCGATAGTATAACCCTCTCTATTTTGTATTTATGTTACTTGATAGGTTGTGGACCATGCTATTAATATTTGTGGAATCCATTGGGTAGTTGTATGAAGTCGATTGACTGTATTATGGTAGTTGTGGTTGTGTACTGAAGTATTGAGAATCGTGTTGTGAAGTAGTGTTGAGAGTTGTGCTATGAAGTAGTGTTGTGGAGTATAGAGGTGCTATGTGTGCCGTAATGGTGATGCAGCAAGTGTTTGTAGAGAGTACACGTGGAGCGTACTCCATATGGCGAAGCGATATATCGTGAGGCATGTATAGTGTGATATGTGGAGTAGTGTACTATGGAGAGAGTATACATGGAGTGTACCCTACGTGGTATAACATGGACAAAATGGAGTATGCATTGGGTGCACTCTATGAGATGTAGTCGTGATGCACCATATGGCGTATTACAAAAATGGATGGTTGAGTGATTAAAGAATATATAGCGTGTGTAGTGTCAGGAGCTATGGAACAGTATCCCAGAGCAGTAATGTGATCGATAGCTCCCATGATGGGTATCGCTGTATAGCCGTGTTATGTCTCAAAGTACATAGGAAGCGATGATGTCGTGTAGCAGTGAAGTAATAGAAACGTGACGAGATATCATGACATGATAAGAGTACACGAGAAACTATACTCATGTTGACTCGGGAGTTGATGTAAGAGTCATATGGTGTAATGCCATGTGAAGTAGTCAATAATAATGGTTTGACACGATAGTAGTCTTGAACTACGTGAAGCGACATGGGTATATTTGATATGAACATTGTTGTGTCAAGTGTTAAAATGAACTCGTAAATGACCGAAAAGTAGGAATAGTCTTGCCAACCGGTATAGAGAAGGTTGATATTGATTTATGGTGCTTGTTGCTCAAGCAGGTGATCAACGTATTCTATGTTGATCTTAGGTGACACGAAGGTAGGGTACATGTGTATCTGGTGACACTTATACCGAACAGAATTACTATATGTAATGGATACTCTATCCTGAGTAAGGATATGCGATGTTAAGTCCCAAACCTTACTTAAGGTTGCATGGTATGCATAGTTGAGAATGATGATGACTATGAGGCATAAGCCTAGATGTGGCAATGTCAAGTGTACTGTATAATATTGGGATGCATGACTCGATCAGTTTAAGTCATGCATCGGTATAAGGTTATTTGGAAGATGTATTATCCGTAAGCTAATCCCTAAAGGTGAAGCATAGTAAGGGTCATGTGAGAACCTAAGGATAGATGAGAAATGTCCAATATCAATAAGTGGGTCTCCGTTGGTTTTAGCATAGCAAGTAATGACTCCAAGGCCTGGGGATAACATAAGAGTGTCCTAAGTAAAGTATATGTTCTTTCTAGTTTAATTGATTTTGTACTTTATATATATATATATATATATATAATAATGCTAGTTATGTGTATGCTTGTAGGTTGATTGTTCTATGATGCGCTTGTGACTTGACTGCATGATATGAGAATAACATGAAAATCAGGTAAGTGTTATGTTCATACACCTCTAGAGTTTACCAGATTAGGAAGAAAATATAATATGATTGAAAATGCTAATATATGTTCGAGATGGCCATTCTTGGTAGTCCCTTTTATCAACTCCCAAATACGTAATTATATGCTTGTGATTGGATGCCTATACGTAATAATAATTGGATGCATTCTCTGAAAAATATGAAATGAAACTTGAGATTTCTGTCTCTTAATTTTATGGAAGAATTCCATGAATTGATATTATGCAAAGACACTCTGCAACGACCTTATGCGATGACCCTACGTCTCGATGATGTTAAGTACATGCATTCGGTTCATGGATATGTTTCTAAATGATAGTTTTCTATAAATGGACTGACTAAGAAAAAGAAAACAAAGAAATAATAGGAAAGATAAGAGAGGAAAGATAAGGAAATAAGGAAAAGAAAAAAAAAAGAATGAAATAATGAATACTATGATGTATGAAAATACATAAGGGTCCAAAGAAAGACCCGAGATCCAAAGAAAAGAGAAAAGAATAAGAAATTGAGGTCATGTTATGCATGATTTGTACGGCATGTATGATATGTATGAATGGTTATTTGTTATTTGTTTATTACTTTTTTGTAGTTGCTGGTAGTTGTGTTTACTTATTGTGAATGACTTGCTTGTTTATAATCGCTTGGTAGGTTGTTGTGCCTGCTTGGTAGTTGATTGCTTGCTTGTCTGATGATTTCTTATTTTTTAATGGCTTAAAGAAATTGTTAATAATAAGAAAGATCACGAAGATCCATAAGAAACGAAATGCATAATAGAGTTATAGTTATGAAAAAGGAATGCACTCATTTTATATGTATGAGTGTTGATTGTATGACCAAAAGACCTATCTTGTTATATTTTAAATGGTGAAGAAATACATATTGAGTATTCGACTCATTTTAATTTTTATGCATGCCCCTTTCACTCATAGGAATGTGCAGTAGGAAGCAGACAGTTAAAAAAGAAGAACATGACGGTCTAATCATGAAAAAAAAAAGTATGAAAAGCCTTTGTATTTTATAAATCAAATATTTTCCGCTATAAACCTCTTTGTAAAATTTGTTTTATTTTATAACGTAGAATCTTGTACCTTGGGTAAGAATTAAAAAGTTTTAAAATGAACAAAATCAGTCTCATTTTTTAAAACTATTTTTGAGAAAGAAAAGCCACATAAGTATGGTTCCACCCTTTCTAGGGTGGGTTCGTTATAAGGTGGTATCAGAACAGAACCCAGGTTACGCTCGACTCATATAAATCAGGCTTGGGTCCAATAATACTGAAAATACCTCATATAATAATTTTAGGACATTTAAAATCTTCGAGAGTATTAAAATACTAGACATATTTTAAAAAGCAACTGTTATTTTTTTTTAAACATGGCATCAGGGTCTGGCACATGTTTTGAGGCTCATCCCAATCGAAAGAGAGAGGAATGGTCTGTCACATCATTTCTTCGATATTTGCTAAGTATTAAAGGAAAAAGGGAGCAGGTGTTACACCCTTCCCAAAAATAAGAAAAACGATAGGTATAGTTAGTCCATGAACAACCAACCATTACAATGTAAAAATGGTTCCTTGATCACTTTTGAAGAAAGACATAGCTCTAATTCCAAATCAATAGGAAAAATAATTTCTTTTATAATTTTTTTTCTTTCTTGCTCGTCCCCTTATTCCCGACTGGAAGGATTATGAGTACCTTGGTGCTTGAAAGGGGCTATAAAGGATAAAAAGAGCTTTCTTACTCGAGAACTCTTTCATCTTTGAGCTTTAGATTACTTGGTTCCTTAAAAAGTATTGTGATACTCAAATACGCTGCTACTAAGAGACTAATAATAGATAGGAAATGGGCATGCACATTGAGCTAATAGGAAGGGAGGAACTTAACTTAAGCCTAAGTCAGGAATCAAGGGAAGGAAAAGGGAACTCAAGAAGTCAAAGGCAACTTGCTATTTAGGTAGTCGTGCATGTTAATAGATCTTCTATTCTAGTAGTAGCAATAGTGGGTGATTCATTCTTAGGGATGTTAATATATTACACAACCCATTAACTCAATACGATTACGACATGATAATAGCATGTTAGCGTTTGGTCTTAATGGATTTTGGGTTAAAACGGGTTAACCCGTTATAATACAAATGCTTAACAGGTTGATAACGGGTCAACACGTTTTGACCTATTATGATACGTTATGAAAGTTAAAATTACAATTATATTCTTATACTTAAAAGTTAAATTATTATAATTTTATTTTTAATATTTTTATTATTTAGATTATAATTCAAACTTGTAGTTAATGTAATTATTTTTATAGATATTATGATTTTAATATTTATATAAAATTATGCTAAATTTAATCAAGTCAAACCAGTTAATTTCGAGCATATTCAATCCATTTACATAAATAGGTTATCACAGATCATATTGTATTGTATTAATCTATTTTGTAATATTTACTAATAAGTCATAATGTGTTGACATGGCATTACATGTTATGCTAACGGGTCGTATTAGAGTTTGAGATTTTTACATGATAAGTTTAACGAGTCGAGTTAGGGTTAACATATATAGTATAATATACATGTTTTGACACGATACAAATACGATCCGTTAACACGATTTGACACCCCTCCTCATTCCTTTATTGGAAAGCTCAGGAATTCACAATTCAAAGACAAGGGAATGCCTTTTTTCTCTAGCTACTAGCATTGCCTATCCTCCCATGTCTGTTTCAAATATAGTTGGGATACTTTCCCTAAACACCAAATATCGACATGTAATTGAGAAAGATGAGATTTGGTCAACAAACAAAGGAAACCAAAACACTCCCTAAAGATTTAGACTTGAATTTTAAAATTTAAAACATGAACTTTGATCATTGATCTGTTAAATATAAATCCTTAGTCTCACTAGTGAAACCCCTACCAAGTGGCTTCTATGCCACATCATAGTAAAAAACATGGACAATCAACATATTTGATGACTTGTAAGAAATGCTAGTAGTATATTTTTCAGTCATAAGGTAGGAAGTTACTACATACAAAGGATCTCACAAAATGTAACAGTGTACCTTTCCATTTCCAACTCGAGGCCCCAGATAGAGAGCCTTTTGCTAGCTTTTTTGCGCTAGTTCTCTCACACCACAATCTTGCCAATAGCCCTCTACTGCCAAGTATCTCTCTCTTAACTTTCGATATCAATGGTTTGGCAGCAAAGGAAATTTCTTTATGGGTTTTTGCTAGTTATTTCTTGGTAGTCATATTTGTGATGTTTTCCACTCGAAAAAGAAAAGGAACAAAAGGAAGAAATTACAGAAACAAGTGAAAACCTTCCATTCTAGCATTGTTTGGGGATCTACACAAGGATCACTTCAAAGTGAAAAAATAGGAAGAAAAATAAAAAGAAGAAATCCTTACTAACCGATGGTGGGAAGATAAAGTAGAAAAATACCAATAAACGTAGAGCAGGGATGATGAAGTGGAAAAACAAGTAGGGGTTCAATTTTGGGGGACACTTAAGAAAGATTGGGAAAAAAAAAATTGATGTTACACCATTATCACTAGGTTGGGATACATTTGTATCTCTAGCAACCATCCATAAACTAGTCATACAAAAATATAATTGTTTAACCCTTCCATTAGATTCAAAGTTCTCCAAATCTTAATATTTTTAATTATATATGCACGACTCTCTTCAACTAGCATAGCACTTGTTGGAATGGTGACCAATTTCCCATTGAAAATCCCATTTCAAAGACTTGGCCTAATTGTGGTTTAATCGTGACTTGATTGTGGCTTGGCTCGAGCGAATGTTCAAAAACATCTTTGGTGCCTTTGTGTGATTGCTGATTTTCATTTCTTTTGAATTTGGTTTGCTTCCGCTATTATCTTCTCTACATCTATTTTGTCTCAT
The DNA here is from genome assembly GCA_036898215.1 of Platycarya strobilacea. Taxonomy (NCBI): domain Eukaryota; kingdom Viridiplantae; phylum Streptophyta; class Magnoliopsida; order Fagales; family Juglandaceae; genus Platycarya; species Platycarya strobilacea. The sequence continues at coordinate 89,480 of CM072557.1, read as the reverse complement.
GATCTCCACTCGATCCCAACCAGAGCCTCGGCCTTTTCTCAATATAAATAATAATCATTATCCTTCATGATAGATGTATGAAATTTTTCACGATTTAAATCATCTTCGTCAATCTTCACTCAACGTGTTCAAGCATCTCTCTTTAGCCTTTGTTATTCAAATTGATTCTCTGCTTTCTCACTTTTCCTTTGCACCTCTGGTAAAACCTACATGCCACATTCATAACTTTTTTCATCAAATCACTCAAAAATCAGCATATGCAATATTCCTATACAATTATAGCAAAATGAACAGCCAAAATATAGGTAGACTTAAAATTTCCAACTTACTGATCTTCCATTATTGTATTTTATGTAGCCATAAGACCATTGTCCATGTTTGCTATTAGACATTAGTAATGAATTTCCCACCCACAGTTACAAAATCTTGACTTGTGCTCAGGGCCCATTGACAACATCACATTGCTCATCTTAAAAGACATGCAGTTTACTAACATCTCAAGATTAGAAGAAACTATATTGCTTCATTGATCTAAAGATTTTAATCGTGAGGCTAACAAAGATAATTTACCTTTTTTTTTTTATAACATCTTGACTTACTCATCTTGCATGAATAAGAATGAAAACATGAAAATTAAGAATTCCACGAAAAATATACGTTACATCACGAGAGTTGTGCACATGTGTCAACTAAGTCATTTTCCTGGAAAAGTGCAAGTTTTTGTAAAAATGTGCACAAGTCATGTTTAAGTCATGCATAAATCATGCATAAGTCATGATTAATAAGTTTCATATTCATATCATGTGCATTTACGTGTTATCTGTATATACTATTAATACTTATATTATACTATTTGTGCACTTACTGAATTTTCTCAGCATCTCATTTTTTGAATTTTATCTATCATTTCTCTCAGAATGATAGACTTGGTTGCAGGAAAATATGACAGACAGGGAGACCCAAACCTATCGAGAGATTCAGGCGAGCCCTGAGGGCCTACTGAATACTCTTTTTTTGATGACTACACCCTTTCTATATATGATTATATATTGGAGGTCATGAGGCAACATGCGTCCACCTCATCCAAAGAGTAGCTTCGCATTGGATATTGCCTGTCCTTGAATCCTGCTGGCTTTTTGTCCCTGAGCCGTGTCTATATGACTCCAACATGGAAATACCTCTAACAAGATTTTGAAATTTGTATGAATATGTTTCGTTACGAAAATGAGTATAAAAAAGTTAAGAAGGAGCGTTTGTGGTGGGAGGCGTAGTAGTATGATGAGCTATGTATGTATTTGGAGAAATGGTTTATGTAAAACTTGGTACTCTATGTTGTTGTAAATATTAAGTTATGAGTAAGTAATTATGTTGTGCCATGTAATCATTTTGCAAAGTTAGACTTCTTTGCATACTTCAAAAAATAACACTATTTTGCTGTAATACTCATTGCATATTACTAATAAATTAGGTGCATGCATACTATTTCTGACATGTACGAAGGGTATATAACCTAGTGTTACATGTCTTGACGTTTTAATTTACGTTATATCTCAAACGTAAATTAGAGACGTCACATCAAGTATATCTTATTCTTTTTAATTACTCCCCATTCGGTTTTGAATATTAAACATTGAGGACAATATTTCATTTAAGTTAGAGGGTAGTAGTGCAAATTCAACATTTAAAATGTTTGTTGGAACTTTGTGACATATCTCTATGCATAGTTCTATTCGTCAAAATTAAAAATCAAAAATCAAAAAATTTGCATCATACAGGCACCATTTCACATGAATACTCATGCTCATTTATGGCAATCTTGATAAATTCAACAAATCCATCTAAATCATTTTGTTAAGGCACTTACAGAATCTCCAATGCACTTATTCAAGTTTTGTGGTAAGATGATGGTTCGACACATATAGATAGAGATTTCTTTTGCTTAGATATTCATGTGAATTTTGGAAAATGATTGAGAGCTTCCAAATGCAGAAAATTGTGATAAGCACTCATTGATTTGTTGAATTGGGCACTTCTTTTGAAAATATCATTACAAGATTTGTGGTAAGATGGCTTGTATACTTGGAATATGACGAAAGTCAACTTACGATTAACGTTTGAGCCTTTCAAGTTAAAATTTTTCAATCATAGACCTTTATTAGCCAATTTTGAGCCAATAAACACATTTAGCCTTTTCTTTGCATATTAGGTGTGGAATTTTCATTTTTTTTTCTTTTTTTCTATTAAAAAAAAAAAAAGAAAAAGAGAAGAGTACAAGTTGTAAATTATTCAATTGAGTGAGTTAAAAAAAAAGAGAGAAAAAGAAAAAGAAAGGCATTAAAATTAAGTTAAGAGTGAAAAAGAGAAAAAGAAAGAAAAAGCACTATTATTCAGTGATCTGAAAAATTAAAAAGTACATCATATAAGAAGTATGATCTACTGAGATATTTAATAAAATTCCATTTTGTATGTTCTTGAAAGATTTTGAACTATTTTCATCATTTTGTTCATATAGCCCAAACTCAAGTCACGTTATAACCTTTTTATATTGATCATTCTGATTCGCAGTAAGCATATGGAAAGAGTGGTGGAATTCTCATTTGTTAATATTCCTATCATAAGATCAATGTTTGCTTATTACTTATACATAATTTCCTAACTTTCTGTGAGAGTATGTGTATACCCTTGACAATTCCATAGAGAGAACCCCTTACATAAAACAATTTTATACTTGTGAGTTATGAAGTTAAACCTTTTACTTAAGATATTCCTGATGTTGCATGTGTCAAGATTTCTGGTTATATAGATATAGTTTGGAATGCACACACACTCTGTAAATTTCTATAGATTGATGGTAATAAGGTTGTTGGATTTCTAAGATTGTTTTGATATGTGAATCTGAAAAATGTAATCTGTAATCTCTTTCATTATTTTTGTATAAAAAAATGCGATGGACTAACAATAAACAAGTTGGAAGATGTGATGAGTGCACAAAATAGCACTCAAAATATTCTATTTTTGGATTATATTGCTAAAATATGAATAGAAAGAATGAATTATAACTTATATTATTAAAATTAATTTCTATTAACATTGAAATAAATCTAAGCATGATTTTATAACATTTTAAATCTCAATTCTTTGGCAATTTTGGCAAAATGAGAAATGGCTTGCAATTTGCATTTCATGCTTGGACCCTACAAGCTTAACATGTTGAGATTTTATTTAACTAAGATGAGCCGCATGTTTTGTTCAATTTAATACATGGAAATTCACTTGGAGTTGCCACTTGATTTTCTTCATGCACCAAACTCATTAGAGAGGAGGGTTGTAATTGGTTCATTTCACTTGGGCTTGTGACTCTTAATCATTTCAAGGGACCAGCATGCTTTATTATTGTTGGCTTCACTTCATTTAATACTCAAATTGGCAAGAGGTGGCCACCTAATTCATGTTAGATCATAGCTACATTTCAGCCGCAATATTGGATCAAGTTGCATCTCCATGTGACTTTGCTAGGGAACAACACAAGGCACTTCAATTCTACAAGAAACTGGCGCCACTTGCATGCATAAATTACATGCCAACTCACTTGAACTCAATGCTACCACAAGCAAGACTCAAGCCGAAATTGTTGACCAACACTTGGGAAGATGGTAAGTGAGACATGACACTCAATTGAAGAAGAAATCGACAACTCAATTAATTGAAATGGAAGCCACACATTCATGAACACTTCTACACTTCTAAATTGAAGCTAGCACACGACAACTATTAAATGATTCGCTCCACTTGCAATCATGTTGGAAACTTGGACTTGCATGTTGATTCAAGGATAAATTCATTGTAGAAATCGGAACACAGCTGCATACACCTCATTTCAGCTGGCCGAGTCATTCAATGCATTGATCATTTCAACCACAAGTTGATTAAGCATGCAAAGTGGTACACGGCACATCAAATGGAGAATGACCATATTGACACACAACAAACTCTATAAATAGATAGCAAGAGGAGAGAAGAAAGACATGAAAAAATTAGAGAAGAAGTCGAGAGAGAAAGGAAGAGAAAAATCAAGTGATTGTTTATTCATTTTTCCTTTGAAGAATTTGGTTATTCATCACATGGATGAATAACTACATTCTCAAGTAGAACTAGAGATGAACTTGTGTATGATGGTATTTATAATTTATTTTTGATTCACGTATTTGATCTTTCAATATTAAAACTCTTTTGTTCTATAATTTGCAATTTATTGGTAATGTTTTTCGTCTCTAAATAATCATAGAATCTATTTTGTTTATGGATTCAGTCATGCTTTTTTCATTGAGTGGATTAGTTCTATGATTATGTTTGGAGCAATTGATTGTCTATATTGATTCAGTTCTCTGTTGCAATATCGTTCTCTGAGTATATTATCGTCGTTAGATTTTTTCAACAGTGATAACAATTTATGTAATTTAAACGCGACGAATGATTTTTCAAAGAGTTACCTTTGGTATAATTTTGGTTATTAATGTTACATCTTCTGATTGAGAATTTTGGAATTAAATTTTCAATTGAGTTATCAAAAAATTAAGAATAAATTTGAATACCTAAAATACGCAAGGAATTTCCTACGCTCTATTGTTCGTCATATTTGAATACTTTCTCATTAATCATTTCATTTCGATTTTAAACTTAGTCTTTGCTCATTCAACATTTTCCTTTAATTTCACTATCATTTCTGTTATTCTTCTATTTTGTCTCATTGTGGAATCAACACCCCAAAACTATATTACAAACGACCGTGTTAATCTTTGGGCGTAATCAGTACTCGACCCTCTTAAGTGTATTACTCAAAATAATCCTTAGTGCATTCAAGTTTTTTTTTAATTTTTAAAGAATTAATCGCACCCTGAGTATATTTGTTTTAATTATTTATGTTTTTAGTTTTCTTTGAAAAATTGCGGCAACACCCATGGAACCCTGCTTCCACTACCATGTTTAGTTCTACTAGTTTGAGTAATTTTGCTGCCACGTCTACTTTCGCTGCTTTAAGTAGCTCCACTTCCTTTTATAGTTCTACTTTACTAGTCATATGACCTCCTTCAATTGCCTACCCATATCTATGGAGCAACCGGGAAATGCATTGGATGGAAACACAGCTCCTTTGATTTGATGAACTTGAAAATTTGTTTTTATTGTTTATTTATTTATTGCTAAATCCACTTTCATCTACTTCCATTGCCATGTCTAGTTCTACTATCAACTCTAGTTCTATTGTCAGCTTTAGTTTCATTGTATTTTCGCTTTACTAGCATTTGTTCCTCTTGAAAAGTCCAATCCATATCCATGTGGTAGCTAGATGAGATGATTAGAATTGCAATTATTGTGTCTTCTACATTTTTCACAACAAATATCTCAATAAATAAACTTTTTTTCGTAAATTGCAGTAAAATACACTACAACCAAGTCACTTTATTGAAGAACTTAATAAGCCTACACTAGATGAGTTAGAAGTTGAAACGCAGTCTACTGCCTCTTTGGGTAAAATAATTGAAACCAAAGGGAATAGTAGTTCTGAGACACTTGATGTAGAGCATACTTATGGGGGTGAGGTCATTAACAAGCCAAATACGGAAAAATGAAAGGAGTAATGACATAGAGGAGTAAAAGGGATAATGATAGGAGTGTCAAATACATCACCCTAGGATGTGCTCATGGTGGAAAGGCACAAAATTAAATGTTAAATGTCTTTAAGCCTCATCTAAAAAGTTAGACAAACTGTAAGGCAAGAATGGATGTAATGTTGGTTGAGGGGAGGTTGTATGTCACATTGTCCAGAACACACACAACTATATGCCAAGTAAAAAAAAATTACTTTTAATGTAATAGAGAAGTGAATGAGTCTATTAGAAGGGTGCTAGATACAATTGATCAAGGTAACATTCGGATGAATAAGAGTTTTCAAGCTCTTGTCGCTAATGTGGTTGGGTTTGGAAATGTACCACTTGGAGAAAAAAATTGTCATAACTATATTAATAAGACATGACACCTACACCCTAGTAAAGGTGATGGTCAAGCACTTCGAGAGTACTTTAGAATGATGAAATACAAGAATGGTGAGTCTTTGGACCTCATAGATTTAGATGATGATGAGAGGAGATATTTTTTGGGCAAATGCACGTAGTAAAGGGGTATACAGGTATTTTGTTTATGTGGTAACGTTCAATACCATATACTCGATGAATAAGTATAAAATGCCCTTTACACCTTTTGTGGTGTAAACTACCATGGACAGTCAATTCTTTTGGGCACATGCCTTATTTTAAGTTTATTCAAGATTTAGTTTGATTGCATGGATGGAAAAAGGTCGATTGCTATTATCATAGACCAAGATCGAGCGATGAAAAATGTGATCTCCATTGTCCTCCCTAAAATGCATCATAGATATTGCCTATAGCACATAATGTCAAAAGTCCTTGAAGCTTGGTTCCCATACCCAATACAAATGTTGGCTGAAAAGTATGTTGCTATTTTCTATATATGACTCCCTTAGTATTAAGGAGTTTGAGAACTTTTGGGAGGTCCTAATTACAACATTCAATTCACATGAAAATGCATGATTGCAATTTTTTTTTATAAGAAGTGAGAATTTTAAGTGTCGGTATATTTGAGAAACTCTTTTTGGGTTGGAATGAGTATAACTCAACGCAGTGAGAGCATAAATGATTTCTTCGATGGTTATATGCATGCTAAGACAAACCTAAGAGTTTGTTGATCAGTTGAAAATGTGCTTAGGAAAAAGCTTGAAAATGAAAACAAAATAGATTTCCGTTCATTTAACTTTAGAGTTGTACACAAATGCCAAATTTAGGGAAGTTCAAGAGTTGTACACAAATGCCAAATTTAGGGAAGTTCAATAAGAGATAATGATGATGATATATTGTTAATATCATTCAGAGAAACCACATGGAGTAATCTCAACTTACAATGTAGATGATGAAGTTACTGTTGAAGGATTCATCAAAGAGGTTATTTATACTATCTACTTTAACGAAACTGAGAGTGTGAGGCAAAATGTGTCTTCGGGTTGCTTGAGATTCAAGGGATAATATATATACATATTCTTGCCATCTTCTCAGCTAGAAGAGTCCGGGGATTTCTGGAAAATTACATATTAGAATAGTAGAGGAAGGACATAAAACACAGTCATACCATTATTCCGATCAATTTTGATGTTGTTGATAAGAGGTATGCAACTCTCAAATATAAGAGTCTATTGAATATTTTTTATTAGGTAATAAAAATGCAGCATTGTGCAATGGTATACGAAGTATATGGTTTCAAAATTAAATGCAATGAATGAGATATACTGCACCTTAAAGCGCCACCCCATATTTCTAATGTTGGAGCCAGTATTGTTAATGCAACCACAAAAGGAACCTTTTAAAACCAAGTTCTCATGTATCAAAGGCAAGGGCAGACCACCATCTTAGATGATGGTATAGATAATGGAGGAACATGTGAAGAAACTAAAAATGAGGCTGCTAAAAAGCACAACGATAAGAGAAAAAGTAGACTAGTGAGTGTATCATGAAATCTTTGTTAATTACTGCCTCTCTATCATGGTTCAGTAATTGGTAGTATATTATATTTGCATTTATTTTGTGAACTAAATATTTTTTTATTGTTAGCAGCGTATATTGAACATCAAAATATTGGAAACAAGTGTACAACCACCAATAATGGGGATGCAAGAAAGTGTACAAATCCCAGTATTGGATCTGTTAAAAATTTTACAAACCCCAACGATGGATACACAAGAAAGTGTACAACCATTAGAGATGGAGACACAAGAAAGTGTACAATTAGGAGACTCAAGTTTTGACTATATTTGCATGGTTTTTATGAGACTTTTACTTGTTTTGCCATTAAATTCACAGATACAATTAGGAATGAATGGAGCATCGTCGAAGATGGTGGATGAAACAAAACTGGAAAACTTTTTTGTAGCTTTGTGTATTTGAATATTGAAGTATGTTGAACACTACTGGAAGTTAGTTTGGGGTGTCTTGTATTGTTTGGGATGGTATGTTGTGTGTTGGTGGTTTGGGACATGTATTTCTTTGGGTTGCGATGTGTTGCATTTATAAGCTGTTTCTTACTGTTCAAGAAAATGTTTGTAAAAATTCTCATTAATTCTAGAATGCATTTATACAAGGGACCTTTTATAGTAACTTGCTATATTGAATTTTACAAAGAATATCCTATAGATTAATGGTTTTTAGTTTGTTACAAATGCAGCTTTTGGAAGAATGATTTGTTATGAGGCATTGCTTGATTCACTTGGCTGTGAGGGTTGTGATGGTGCATTTGTTCTAGAAGGAAGATTTTCCTTAACATCCACCCTCAAGTCAAGTGGTGATGATTGAAGACGAATACTTGAAAATAATTGAGTGAAGCAAGCTATCAAGAGAGGTTTCATTAGGATGTTGACGAGTTGATCTGTTCTTAAAATAAAAGAGATAGTCAAGGACTTTGTTGAGAACCTAATCACGCACAAAATGACAATCGATTTCAACATACTTTGTTCTAGCATGAAAAATGGGGTTTGAAAACAAGTAAGTTGCTCCTACATTATCACAGTAGAGTAGAGGTGCACGGGTGAGCACAATTCCAAGGTCTTGATAGAGATGTTGTAGCCATATTACTTCAGTTATGGCATTCGCTACAGGTTTAAATTCAACTTCGGTTGATGATAGTCTATTTTAGGTTGCTTCTTTAAAAACCATGAGATTAAGTTGTAGTTGAGGATTAGCCATTGGTTGATCTTTGGTCATGGGGACATCCAACCTAATCAGCATTGAAAAATGCAATGAGATTAGAAGTTGCAGATAGGGAGAGGTGAAGACCAACATGAAAGGTATTTTAAGATATCTTAAGATATGTTTGACGGCTTGCTAATGGGGAACTCGTGGGGCACGTATAAATTGGCACATCTTGGTCACATCAAATGCAAGGTCAACTATGGTGAAGGAGATGAACCGAAAGGGAGCCAATGGCTCTACTATATAGTGTGAGATCCTTAAATAAACTATCATTGAAAGCACTGAATTTTTTGGATATGGCCATTGGGGACTTAACTCGCTTGGCAAGCATCATGTTAGTTTTATGCAAAAAATTAAGGATATATTTCTTTTGGGTGAGTATCAGACCAGTAGAAGTGTAGGTAGCTTCAACGCTAAGAAATATTTTAACTTGTCAAGATCAGTTATGGGAAAATCAGTGCGTTAAAGCCAAGATAAGGTCTTGAATTGCTTGCTGTGAGGAACCTAACATTAGTAAATCGTCAACATAAACTAATATAAAGAGAGTAATGTTGCCATTGGTGTGTAAAAAGAGTGATGGATCAGTTGGGAGACCAGATAAATGACAGCTAAGGCGCGAGTACCACGCAATAGGGGATTGACGCAGGCCATATATGGCTTTGTTCAGTTTGCACACATGATAATGAAACTGTGGATGAGAGAAACTAGGGGGTTGGGACACAAGCTGTCTCATACAAGGGTCCATGCAAAAATGCATTTTGAATGTCATATCATTTAGTGACCCAACCTTGAGAAATTTCCATTGCAAGAACAAGATGAACTATGGTGGCCTTTACTACTAGGCTAAAAGTCTCATCAAGGTCGACACCAGATTATTGGAGAAATCCTTTTGCGACTAAACAAGCCTTCCATTGCTCGATAGTCCCATTGGCAAGGCATTATGTGTGAAAAACCCATTTACAAGCCACAATATTGGATGCTTGAGATGCCAAAACTAATGTCGAGCTATTGTTAGCAAATAAGGCATTAAACTCCTTTGACATGGCTTTACGCCATTCTAGATATTGTTGTGCAATGGAAAGGCACGAAGGGATTTTAGGTATATCTGTTTTGGCACCATGAAATGCTTGGGGAGGTGGCTAATGGACAATCCCATTTGTGAGCTGCCGAGGGCGATTGGAAGTAGCTCATGATCTAGTTTCCATTGAATGCACAGATTGTTGAGCAACCATGGGAGAGGAATTTTGTGTAAAAGGTGATAAAACATGGGAAGTGGAAAGGTGAGGGCCCAAAATTGAGGGAGATAAAGGCATTGTTGATGATTGTGTATTGAGGCCAAAGAGAGGTAATGCAATGTGGGTAGGTTGGATAATGGACTTGGGTTTCGAAATAGGAAAATACTAGTTGCAAACGGCCTGTGCAAACGGAGCGTGCAAACAACTTTAATAAAATATTTTATTTTTCTATTTCATCACTTTTCTCTCTATTTTTTTCTTATCTCGCCAGTCATGATTAAAAAATCTTCTTCTCGATCAAATCACACTCATTCCCAACTAAAACTTGCATACACTGTTTTGTTTTTTTCTCAATTTTCTTCATTCCTCATTTTTCGTTGCAGAATCAAAAGTGAAATGTGCAATTTTGAAGTACAAGTAGAATAAAAAGGATAAACCCAAGTTAAAGAACTCTCTCCTTCAAAACTCAAACAACCCATCCCCCCACCTCTAGAAATTAGTTTTCTTACACAATCAGATTTAAAACTGATATTTGGTTCCTAAAAAAAATGATATTTGCAATTTCACAACTTCAATGGAAACATAAGGGATTTTGAATGGTTGCAAAGGAAGGAGGATTTCTCCAACGAGGAAGTGGTCTTGCAACAAGCAGTGTTTGAACTTGGAAGTAAAGGGATAACTTCCAGCCTTTCATAACAGTCTACAAGAGTTTTCCCCTTTCAGGGTGAAAAAGTTAATAGAGGGAGGAGCTTGCAGAAGAAAAAAATAAAATAAAAAAACAGAGAGAAAGGAAGAAACCAAAAATAATAATAATAATAACGAGGAAGTAATGTATACTTTAAATGCTTCTGTCCTTTTTATTTGTTTTTTATTCCTTTTCGTTCCGTCCTACTTCTTCCCGTTTGCACATTCCGTTTGTACGTAGCAATACCCTTAAAAATATTAGCAAATGAGAAAGAGTTTTTATTGAATTGGACGTCTTTGGATATATAAATACAACTTGTTGGAATATGATAGTATACATATCCTCTGTTGGGAATAGGCCGGTTAACAAACAACAAATAAGAAGTAATGCAGCGAAAATGCAACAAAGAGAAAAGACGACAATCGCACAAAACACTTAGGACACCAAGATTTAAAGTGGTTTGGCTTAACACAAACCTACGTCCACTGTTGGGTCGGTCTCAACGAATCATTATAAAACAGAGATGAATAACAAGATTCTTACAAGAATCACTCTTTCATACTTAACAAATGTTTAGCTCACACTCACTCTCAACCTTTCAACTTTACAAAAGCTCTCTCAAACAAGTCTAAAACAAGTAAAACAGTTCCTCACGTTCTACATTCAAATGAATGTTGTTCCAGTTATATAAGTAAATCTCGCTCGAGGGAGACTCTTCTCGCTCCAGCGAAATTCTATTCCAAACGGCGCCAATCCTAAGTACAATACATTAGTTCGAAACGAGTATCAAGCGAGGCTCAAGCCAATGTCTAGGGTTGACTCTCGCTCAAGCAGTATGTCAAGCGAAATCTCTGTCTAGAATCTCGCTCGAGCTAGATTTATCTGATATCTCGCTCGAGCTGGACGTCGAGTAAGGGTTGAGCGAACTTACGGGTTGAGTCTCGCTCGAGCTATCGCTAAAGCGAGAATCGAGCGAGCATACTAAAGATATGCTTTCAACAATTCAAACCACATCTCAACATCCTCTGTGAAGAGGCCTAAGGCCCAAGAAAACACTAGAAATGGCACAGTATGCAAACTTATGCTTATTATAAGGACTTGTGAGAGGCCAACATTCTAAATCGAAGGTGCGAATTGAATGATAATAAGGATATTTATTGTGAAGAAGAAAGAAAGGAGTTGAATTATTTAGAGAAGATGTAGGTAACATATTGATTAAATAAACTGCATGAATAAATGCATAGGCTGACTAGAATCTCAAAGGAACTGATGCTTGATCAACAATGTGTCAATATTTTCTTTCAATTATACCATTTTGAATATGAGTATGTGGACAAGTAATACGATGGATAATGCCATTAGTTGCTAGATCTTTTGAGAAAGTTGAAACTCTCCTCTCCAATCAGACTGAAATTGTTTAATCTTAGAATTAAATTAGAGTTCAACATGTGCTTTAAACTTACGAAAAATATCAAAAGCTTGAGATTTGAATTTTAAGGAAAAAAGCCATATAAACTGAGAGAGGGGCATAAACTTATATCTGCAAAGGAAGGGGCATAAATAGTGGAGAAGTATTTAACTGATATATGCAAAGAAAGGGGCATAAATAATGGAGAACTATTTAACTAATGTCACACTTGGTGTTTGAAATATTTAACCTTTGCAAGGATATCTACCTCTAATTGAATGTATCTACAGGCAATCTCAATAGAACACAAAAATAGGTCTGCATATGAATCATAAAGTAGACTTTCATAAACAATTGTTTCACTAATAAAAAAAAAAGGCTAAAATGATTAATGCTTCCTCTTTTAGCATAGAAATTATGCTCTTTCTTTCAGTGTATTTATAATGTATTGTAATAAATTTCATGTGTATTTTAGGCTTTGATAGTGCTATGAAAGGCATATGTTCTACTAGAATTTTTTTTTTTAATTTTGTAGAAACTATTTGCGGTGACTTCAAATCGTCGAAAATACTTTATTGCGGCGAATGTCACACTGTGTCAGTTAGTGAGCAAGACCCACCACATTGCCATTTATTGCTTCCCATGTTTGTGCTTAAGCTCAAGATGATATACCAATTCAGTAAATAAAAATGAACAAGATATAGAAAAACTACACCTCCCTTTCAACAAAACAGCATTACTAGAATTTACAATAAGGTTATTAGTAAAATCCAAACTTTCCACATGCCCAAGTTCAAGGCTAGACTCACATCAAGGCGCATGATGAGTTCAATATTCTTCAAGATCCAACTTTCATAAGTTTAAATCCCACAATTAAAAATAAATTAGTCAATTAACAAGAATATGATGGGTAAAATCCAAATCTGAGTCGTGATAGGATAATTATTGAGAAATTAAAGTGCTATTGGGAAATCAACACTTATGAATGGTTTAATGCCACGTTCATAGCTCGCAATTTTTTCATTCTTACGCATCTTAGCTGCTATACGCCACGTTTCATTTAAGCCACATAGATTATCGTGCACGAGATCTTGTCCTGTGATGTTTATATCCTTTTTGAATTTAGAGTTGAGATGAGATAAATTTAGATGAGATAAATTTATTTTTTAATATTATTATTATTTTGAGATTTGAAAAAGTTATATTGAAAATTGAAAAACTGTATTAAAATTTTAAAAAACTGTATTAGAATTTATATTTTATATAAAAATATAAAAAAATATAATAATAAGTTTGAGATTAGATCACTCACGAATACAAACGGAGCCCACTTTTTCAAAGATAGTTGTAATGGAATGATTATTAAAAAAAAAGTTTAATTATAAAATTAGGGTTTTTTTTAGAAAGATTATAAAATTACTTAGTTATTATAAGTAGGGGTGTAAATGGTTCGGTCCGGTCCGATTCGGGAAATTTGTGAACCGTTTTCATTCGGTCCAAGAATTCTCTCACCTTGGACCGGACCGAACAGAAGTTCAATCCATACTGGTCTGGTCCAATTCGGTCCAGGAGCGGTCCGGTTTGGTCCAAGAGTGCACCATATGATTGAATGGGCTAAATTTAATTTAAAATTCTACAATGATCAAATAATTTTTTGGCCCAATTTATCTACTATAAATTATAATATGTTAATATTATAAGAGTATATATTATATATTAATATATTAGTATATGTTATATATTAAGTATGTTAGTAAATTATAACTAATAACAATATTACATTAGTATATTATATATTTATATGTTAGTAAATATTGATAAATTAGTAAGAATATATTAAATAATAATAATGCACTTATTACTTATAAGTTATTACTAATATTCTATATAGATATATTATAATTTATATTTTTATACTACAACTAGTCAACCAATAAATTATAATATGTTAATATTTATAAAAGTATATATTATATGTTAATATATATTAATATATTAATTTATATTAATATTAATATTATAATTTATATACTATTTTTATATATACATATAAATATATAAATATGTGGAGTTCGGTCCGGTCTAGGGAAAAAAATCTTTTGGATCGGGATCAGACCTGAATTAATTGGTCGATGTAAAATTTAAACCGGACCGGACCGAATTCCATTCGGTCTCGATCCGGGACAACCAGTCCGGTTCGATCTACCGGCCCGATTCGATCTTTTCACAGCCCTAATTATAAGATTAAGCACAATAAGGGACATGTCAATCTCTAATTAACTGACACGTGGTTTCAATATTCATGTGACATATGAATTGATAAGAAGCTAATCACGTTGTTAACTTTCTAATAATAAAATCAACAGAGGTCTTAAATCTTTATTTTCTTAAAATTTAAGTTATATCTTTTTATTATAATAAGTAGTTCTAATGATTATTTAATGAATTTTTTTTTTGTTTTTTTATTAATTTTTTTAATTTTTTCATTAAATTTAACTCCATTCTTCCGTCTATTTAAATTCTAAAATAATGTGATTATTAAAGTTTAGTCTTTTAATTCAAACTTTTAAATCAAATATTTTAAATTTAAATATAATCAAATTCAAAACTTTTATCCTCTCAAGAATCATTATCCAAAACTCTCACTCAACTCGAATTTGTTTAAATCGTCATTCAGTTACAGTTTGAGTGGATTCCTAGATAGAAACTAACACCCAATTTCAAACACAATTAATCTCTTTATATCGACATTATCTTTTCCCCATCATCTATAAAACTCACCTAAGATTTAGATTAAACAGCACACATAACATGTAAATTATAAATTACTAATATTTTATTACTAATAAATTATATAACATGCAAATCATAATATAACATAATAATATTAGTAAACCTATTTCACGTTACAAATTATAGTATAACATTATTATATATAAATATATATATAATTTAAATTTTCTATTCATTCTTTATATAAAAAAAAAAAAGAGAAATATAAATAATTAAGTTTAACTCTGTTTACTAACTATATTTGTGAATACAATTATTTAAATAAAATATTATTTATTTTTTAATTTAAATACATTATAAAACATTAAATTCAAATAATAATATTTTATAAATAAAATTATAAAAATAATTTATTTTTCATCACTTCACATTAGTTTATGATTTACTTTTATTAATTCTTTCATTGTACATTAAGATATTTTCCTTTTATTACCTGTCATATATTTGTTAGAACTTACATTTTTTTCTTCTATATATTACATTATTTATCAAAATTTATTTCTTCATAAAAACTATATCATTTCTTAAAAATAATCGATTTATTTAACTAGGAAAATGTGTTTTACACATTACTTCTCCTTAATATATCTTTATACCTAAAAAGCGCCTATCTCAAATTAAATAGTAATGAACAGTGTCAATTTTGTTTAACATCTATAATCCAAAATTACCCCTGAACTAACACACGGCCACGAGACCCATAATCCAAAATTACCCCTGAACTAACACACGGTCACGAGACCCACGAAACCCATATATCAATTTAAACAGTAATGAACAGTGTCAATTTTGTTTAACATCTATAATCCAAAATTACCCTTGAACTAACACACGACCGCGAGACCTATAATCTAAAATTACCCCTGAACTAACACACGGCCACGAGACCCACGAAACCCAAAACCCACGATACCCGGCCATACCCAGAACCCAAATTACCCACTTCTCAGAATCTCCATTTCATGCCCGGCCAAACTCAGAACCCACGGCCATGAAAATTTCATGCCCGACGAAAATTTCAGCCATGAGACGCACAAAGCTAACACACGGCCATGAGACCCACGAAACCAGAACCCAGATCGATTTACCCCTAAGCTAACACACGGCCAAAACACCTGCACAGATGATCACAGACCCACGCGACCCATGAGACCCACAATTAGACCCACGAAACCCACAAACCCACAAGCTTACACAGCTCGATTTCATCCCCGAAATCATTTGATTTCAGACAAAACCCACTGTGTGCGTCTTCTGCTCGTTTGAAGGTGGCGTGACCATTTGATTATGCGCCCCTTTACTTTGTTTGAAGGTGGCGTGGTCATTTGACACTGCGCCCCTTTGCTTCGTGTGAAGGCGGCGTGGTCATTTGACTCTGCGCCCCTTTGCTGTGTTTGAACGTAGCGTGGTCATTTGATTCTGCGCTCCTTTGCTTCGTCTGAAGGTGGCATGGTCATTAGACTCTGCGCCCCTTTGCTTTGTCTGAAGGTGGCGTGGTCATTAGACTCTGCGCCCCTTCTCTGCGCCCCTTTGCTTCGTCTGAAGGTGGCGTGGTCATTAGACTCTGCGCTCCTTTGCTTTGTCTGAAGGTGGCGTGGTCATTAGACTCTGCGCCCCTTCTCTGCGCCTCTTTGCTTCGTCTGAAGGTGGCGTGGTCATTAGACTCTGCGCCCCTTTACTTTGTCTGAAGGTGGCGTGGTCATTAGACTCTGCGCCCCTTTGCTGTGGTTGGAGGTGGCGTGGTCGTTTGACTCTGCGCCCCTTTGCTTTGTCTGAAAGTGGCGTGGTCGTTTGACTCTGCGCCCCTTTGCTTCGTCTGAAGGTGGCGTGGTCATTAGACTCTACGCGTTTGACTCTGCGCCCCTTTGCATGCTTGAAGCTGGCGTGGTCGTTTGACTCTACGTCCATTTGCATGCTTGAAGGTGGCGTGATCATTTGACTAATCTCAATAAAGGTGGCGACGGGTTTGGATGTGGTTCCGTGCGTGTCGTTTAACGTTTATGTGGTAGCTGCGAAACGCAGTGTTTTAGCTAAGTGGATACGGTGCGTTTTATTTTTTTCATGATTTGTGTTTTTGTATGTTGGTTTATGCCTTCTTACGTAATAAAATCTACTTCAGATTGCGCACAGTACTCTTTTCGTCCCTTACAAAATATCACTCTATTTTCAGATCCGTTTAGTTCATTTCGTTATAATATCACTCTGTTTTCGGACCCGTTTAGTTCATTTCGTTATAATAATTTTGATTTTTTTTACTTCGGTTTCGTTCGTCTGGTTGTATCTACTGTTTTATGGTGTGACGTTATCGGATGAAAAGATGTTTTGGGTTCTCGATGAGAACGATGGAGGACACTCTTTTTCCTTTCTGATTATCTGTTCCAGTGTGAGACGAAGAAGAATAAAAAAAAACCTTCTGTTGCCGTAGTTGATTTCATTTCTCCTGGTATGTTTGCGTGATCGTCGCTCTCATTATTTTTTCCCAATTATTTTCCTAACTTTCTTTTCATTATTTTTATTTGTATTTATGCATTTATTAATTTTTTTCGTGATAAATAGAGAGCTCGCTGGTTTGTTGCCGAAATTGATTTCATTTCTCCTGGTATGTTTGCATGGTGGTCACTCTCATTATTTGAAAGGGATGAAATTAAAGGCACTTATTGTGCATTTATGACAAAGGGAACAAAAGGACAGATGATGAGACTGAAAGGTGAGCTGATGGACATTGGGAGTAGATGAGAAGAAAAGTAAGACGGCAAGGAAAAGGAAATCGACTATGACACGCAAGATAAAAATCTGCCCAGATATTTTACTTGGCTATAAAAGGACTTTGGACGGCTGGAACAGCTCTTCTGCTCTCTTCTCTTCTTCTTCAACCTTGGCTTCCCCATATTTCTTCAACAGCAACACGACGAATTTACCTAGATGTTCATTTATATTTCTCTGTACAATGAGATATGAGAGACTGTACAAATCCCCATTATAGTAGATTCTCATCCCCAAACACCCGTGGACGTAGGCATCCGCCGAACCACGTAAAATTGTGTGTCCATCTCTCTTTATTTCATCTGTTATCACGTATGAACCGCCACACCGGCATCGCACCGGGAGCCCCAAACGACCTCAAATGAAGCCCAACTCGCACAAGTGGGTTGGAAATAATTCTCTCTCTCACACCGACCCGTTGGCCGATTTTTATGACCTTAACATTATTTTTTCCCAATTATTTTCCCTGCTTTTTTTCATTATTTTTATTTGTATTTGTGAATGTATTAATTTTTTTGTGATAAATAGAGAGCTCGCTGGTTTGTTCTCTTCATGTTCATTCTCATTTTTTCTCTTTTCTAGCTTAGTCTTATTCTTTTTTATTTGTGTAGTTGTTAATCTTTTTGTGATAAATGGAGCTAATTAATAAAAAGTAATTAGAGTCATTATTTTTATTTCTACATTTATTAACTTTCTGGTAATCAATGGTAATCAATGGAGCTATAAAATATTTGATTTACATAAATGGATAAGGAGAGGAGAAAAATTATTTATCCATTTTTCCTTTTTTTGTGATAAATGTTTCATTATTGATTGTACTGCGAGAGAGATAAATCATTCAAGCGAAGAAAAGTAGACATACAAAGGTCTAGAGACGAAAGTGGTAGACGAATTTTTGATTATTCAGTAGAGCTCATAAAATGTACTTACATTGCGTGATTTTCACTCTCACTATTTTTTTCCAACAAGATCTAGCCATGCAAGTGTGATGCATAAAGCTTGAACAAACTATCCTTTGGAGAAAATGTTAGAAATTTTGAAAGACTGATTCACCTATTTTTTAAGTCCTTAGATACGAATTTTCTTATGTTGCATTTCAAAATTACATATATTTTGAAATTTGTTTTTCTTTTTAGAGACCTTGAGATTCTTTTCAATTAATCGATACAATTAATTTACTTTTCTTATCTATTGGCGTGGTCATTTGACTCTACGCCCCTTTACTTTGTCTGAAGGTGGCGTGGTCATTTGACTCTATACCCTTTGCTTTGTCTGAAGGTGGCGTGATCATTTGACTCTGCGCCCCTTTACTATGTTCGAAGGTGGCGTGGACGTTTGACTCTGCGCCCCTTTGCTTTGTCTCACACTGGAACGGATAATCAGAAAGGAAAAAGAGTGTCCTCCATTGTCCTCATCGAGAACCCAAAACATCTTTTCATCAGATAATGTCACACCATAAAACAGTAGATACAACCAGACGAACGAAACCGAAGTAAGAAAAATCAAAATTATTATAATGAAATGAATTAAACGGGTTCGAAAACAGAGTGATATTATAACGAAATGAACTAAACGGATCCGAAAACAGAGTGATATTTTGTAAGGGACGAGAAGAGTACTGTGCGCAATCTGAAGTAAATTTTATTACGTAAGAAGGCATAAACCAACGTACAAAATCCCAAATCATGAAAAAAATAAAACGCAACGTATCCACTTAACTAAAACGCTGCGTTTTGCAGCTACCACATAAACGTAAAATGACACGCACGGAACCACATCCAAACCCATCGCCACCTTTATTGAGATTAGTCAAATGACCACGCCACCTTCAAGCATGCAAAGGGGCGCAGAGTCAAACGACCATGCCAGTTTCAAGTATGCAAAGGGGCGCAGAGTCAAACGCGTAGAGTCTAATGACCACGCCACCTTCAGATGAAGCAAAGGGGCGCAGAGTCAAACGACCATGCCACCTTCAACCACAGCAAAGGGGCGCAGAGTCTAATGACCACGCCACCTTTAGACAAAGTAAAGAGGCGTAGAGTCTAATGACCACGCCACCTTCAGACGAAGCAAATGGGTGCAGAGAAGGGGCGAATAGTCTAATGACCACGCCACCTTCAGACAAAGCAAATGGGCGCAGAGTCTAATGATCACGCCACCTTCAGACGAAGCAAAGGGGCGCAGAGTCAAATGACCACGCCACCTTCAAACACAGCAAAGGGGCGTAGAGTCAAATGACTACGCCGCCTTCAGACGAAGCAAAGGGGCGCAGTGTCAAATGACCACGCCACCTTCAAACAAAGTAAATGGGCGCAGAATCAAATGGCCACGCCACCTTCAAATGAGCAGAAGATGCACACAGTGGGTTTTGTCTGAAATCAGATGATTTCGGGGATGAAATCGAGCTGCGCAACCTTGTGGGTTTGGGGGTTTCGTGGGTCTCATTGTGGGTCTCATGGGTCGCGTGGGTCTGTGATCATCTGTGCAGGTGTTTTGGCTCTGCGCCCCTTTGCTTTATCTAAAGGTGGCGTGGTCATTTGACTCTGTGCCCCTTTGCTATGTTTGAAGGTGGCGTGATCATTTAACTATGCGTCCCTTTGATGTGTTTGAAGGTGTCGTGGTCGTTTGACTCTACGCCCCTTTGCTTTTTTTGAAGGTGGCGTGGTCGTTTGACTCTGCGCCCCTTTGCTTTACCTGAAGGTGGCGTGGTCGTTTGACTCTGCACCCCTTTGTTGTGTCTGAAGGTGGCGTGATCATTTGACTCTGCGCCCCTTTGCTGTGTCTGAAGGTGGCGTGGTCATTTGACTCTGCGCCCCTTTGCTTTTTTTGAAGGTGGCGTGGTTGTTTGACTCTGCGCCCCTTTGTTTTGTTTGAAGGTGGCGTGGTCATTTGACTCTGTGCCCCTTTGCTTTGTCTGAAGGTGGCGTGGTCGTTTGACTCTGCGCCCCTTTGCTGTGTTTGAAGGTGACGTGGTCGTTTGACTCTGCGCCCCTTTGCTTTGTCTGAAGGTGGCGTGGTCATTTGACTCTGCGCTCCTTTGCTATGTTTGAAGGTGGCGTGGTCATTTGACTCTGCGCCCCTTTGCTGTGTTTGAAGGTGCCGTGGTCGTTTGACTCTGCGCCCCTTTGCTTTTTTTGAAGGTGGCGTGGTCGTTTGACTCTACGCCCCTTTGCTTTGTCTGAAGGTGGCGTGGTCGTTTGACTCTGCATCCCTTTGGTGTGTCTGAAGATGGCGTGGTCCTTTGACTCTGCGCCCCTTTGCTGTGTTCGAAGGCGGCGTGGTCATTTGACTCTGCGCCCCTTTGCCTTGTGTGAAGGTGGCGTGGTCATTTGACTCTGCGCCCCTTTACTTTGTCTGAAGGTGGCGTGGTCATTTGACTCTGCGCCCGTTTGCTTTGTTTGAAGGTGGCGTGGTCATTTCACCAAAACTTCTTTAGGCCTACATCATTCATGAATCCACCCAATTATTGTTTTTGCCCAACATACATATAAATATATGTATGTTTGAATGTGTATCACGCATGTATTTAGATATATGAAAAATATGTTATAATTTCAAATCTACCCATTTAGGTCCAGTTTACATGCATTTATCTTCAATCTCTTTAGCAACAATATTCATGAACGATACCCACTCTTGTATTTTTCCTAATATACACACATACATATAAATTATTATAAGAACTATATATCACTCATGAACTGAATAAAATTCTAAGCACTACTGCTAGCTAATTAGATGATAAAATGCTCTTCTGATTCCATTATATTCAAAATTATTATTTTATCCAAGCACTACATACTCTACATTTATATTTGTCACTATACTTTATATGATATATATTAATATACTTCTAAATCTTTGATAATCATATTTTAACTCCCATTTTTTTCCATGCAGGAATATTTATCATATGTCCAAAATATTGCAGCACTATGTTCAAACAAAAAATGGATAATACAATTGGGTACAGATGGAGATCAACTTCAAAAGCAACAACAGAAAAATTTCAATATTCTCTCCATAAATGCTATCAATGAAGATGACATACCACCTCGAGATGCATAATTTTCAAAACTTTCTTATTGCCATTTCAATGGCAAAGAAAATAAAAATATCTTATTTTGTCTTAAGAAACAAACTGTAATATGGATTTCAAACACAATGTTTTATTTCTGAAATTTATTTGGATCTAGATTTGTTTAAACTTATTACTATCTGAATTATTAGATTACAACTTGAATGAAATATATTATTCTCATTCACTTTAAGTTTTTCTTTTTTTATTAGATATTTATATTTTTTTAATTTATTTTATAATGATACAGGGCAACGTGATTCGCACGTTGCGTTACCCCTAGTGTATATATATATATAAAATAAATTAGTCAATTGACAAAAATATGATGGGTAAAATCAAAATCTGAGTCGAGATAGGATAAATATTGAGAAATCAAAGTGCTATTGGGAAATCAAAACTCATGAATGGTTTAATGCCACATTCATAGCTTGCGATTTTTTCATTCTTAACCATCCTAGCTGCTAAATGCCACATTTCATTTAAGCCACATAGACTGTCGTGCGTGAGACCTTGCCCCCTTGATTGGGTTTAGACTTTTTCTAAGATAGTTGTAATGTAATGATAAAAAAAAGGTTTAATTATAAAATTAGGGTTAATTGAAAAGTAAATGCTTAAATTTTGGCATTTTTGTAATTGCAGAAATTTTAGTCGTGCTCATAGTGTTATGGTTTTTGGTTTTTTTTAGTAATAGAAATGTTATTCTTACAGATAAGGATATGTAAGGGACTAGATTTTCACGATTATTCTTGTAGATAGACATTGTAAACCCTAGTTTAAAATATTAACAATTTATACTGGTCATGTTCTCTTAATTGTAAAAGTATATCCAGCACAACATATAATAAAAAAATTGGAAACAGATACCTCGTTAACAAAGTCAAATAAACAGAATTCGGATCATTCCTTAAATAGATGGAGAATTAATGTACAATATTAAAGAAAGAGGAAGACCATTGAAAAGTAGTATCATTCCTAAAATCGGAATAGTTGGATGTCATTAAAAGGTGATCGTCTGTGAAAGGTCTGTGAAAGGACTCTGGTAATATAATTGAGACAATGAAGCCTGGGAAATTGAAAAAGATGGAGGTAAGTGATCAAAAATTGTTGTGCATGGCTTTTGTGCTTGTTCTGGTTGTTTCTCATATAGAAGCTGCCAGAAGGGAACCAACTGGTCCTCTACCGAAAGGAGAAGTTGCCTTCAACCTGCACAACAAGGATGTACAAGAACGTGATCTATCCAAGGGTATCTACTACGGGATGCTGCCCAAAGGTGTACCTATTCCTCCCTCTAGACCTAACAAAAAGACATCTGACTCTCCTCCTCCACCTCCATATCATAGTTTTCATCATGCTCTCTTCAAGGGCCCTCTTCCTCCTTCTGGACCTAGCAAAAAGACCTCTGACTCTCCTCCTCCACCTCCTCATAATGTTTAACTCTCATAAAAAACCATCTTTTTCATGTTTCAACCAATGAAGATAACAATTAGACCCAACTTTCCCATTAATAAAATAAGATGGTTTTATGTATTTGTCCAAGTATCATACTTCTACAAGTATGATGAAGTTCATTGCGATGGGATTAAAGATCACTAAAGTACATAACGAAAAAGAAAAAAAAAGTACATAGCATCCCATTTTACAAACATAACACAATGATAATCACTAGTTGGTTATAAGCAATATGCATGGACAACTTCATAATTACAAAGTCCCCATCACTTTAATCTTATCGAATGCAATGAAATAAATATGGATATTAACCCATACACACCAAGTAGTTTGCGTGTATGCCCATACCTACTTCTTGCCTACTAATTAGGACTGATCGTTGGGGAATGTCAACTCCCTATTTCCAATCTCTTCTTCTCTCTTTTGAAACAGTTCTCTTTCCTTGACAATTCTACTTCTCTCTTTACAAGGACTTTCTCTATGTATTCCTTACTAATTGTCCACTTGAAATATGTACAACATGATAATCTCTGATTATACACAAATAAACAAGAATCATGTTTGATGTCAAAATTTTAAATAAAAGATTATTATATAAGTACAACATGATAATCGTCCTGGATTTCTTGAAATATTTAATACGAAAATTGCATGAACATTTCCAACTAGAATCAAAATGTACCCCAAAACCTTGGATGGAAGTAATAGATAAGTTGGGAAAACTTATCTATTAACAAATCTAGTGAGTACTGATCGGAAGATCATCTAATCTGGTAAAAAAAAATAATCATGTGTACTGACTACTAATCAATAGATGTGATATGTTGATAATCGTCCAAAAGAACATCGCTACAGTTAATTGGTCCATTAAATTTGGTCAAACACCTCATTCCTTTCTATTATTTATTGAAAAGAAAAGCATTTGAAGTAAAAAAGAAAAAAGGCTAACTTGGGTTTTCATCTATGTTATAAATTAAGGACGCGCCAGTAATAATAAATGTTAATTAATGGGATGGGAAAGGAAAACTTACCAATATTAATTGCAACTAATTAAGCTTAACATTACATATTCACTGTAAATTAAGCCAACAGAACAGACCCCCCAACAAAAAAAGAACATATTGTTCATATATATAGTCTTCATGAATGATTAAAGAAAAGGAGATTAAAAAAAAAAACTGGTTCTTTTGAAGCTTTGCATTAAACTATCTGCCAAGATATATAGTATTAAAGTTTGCATTAAACTATCCTCCAACGTATTTGACAGTCTTCTTAAAACGAAGGTCTTGATTGAAAACCTTCTCTGCTTACAAGGATTATTTTGGAGGTCGAAAATATATAATTGAAAAACCTTGTACAATGTGCATAGTCCTAAGTACATGATTATTACGCGGTATCAATTCTTGAAGCACTAATAATAGATATACCTAATTACCCTGACTACTTTATATGGCTGCAAAAGCTGGATTAGCATTATCCATCATATCTTTTTATAAAAACAAATACTTTCTTCTCATAGCAATTTTGAAGATATCATGGAACCCCATTAGTCTAAAACAAGCCATTATTGTAGGGGGAAGAAAAACTTCAACAATGATTGGGAATGCATGGTATAGATGTTGTTAGAATAAAATTTTATATACGTATGGAGATTGAATGAAAAGAACAGCGAGAACAGTGAGGCGATTGTTAATCTGTCTCTCAGACAAATATTGCTTCCCACTCGTATAGAGTTCTGCAAAAGGGAATAATTAGCAATTATGTTTTCAGGATACAACACTGTTTATATAGTGTGCAGATTGCAAATACTGAACACTAACCTTTTGAACGAAAAGATGTAATAGCAGCAGACATAACGTTTCAGTTAAAAATTATGACAGTTATTGTCTGAACAGTTACAAAAGTAACTGTAATTGACAGTTAATCACAACTGTCAAAATAGTGATCAGACACATTATTTCGCTTAGTAAAAAAATTCCGTCACTTGCGAAGTGCTAAGTGCGTCTAAAGCGTCAATGCGTCTATGCGTCGCGCGTGCGTGCAATCAGTGCTTCGCACTGGATGACGCTTCTTAGACTGTCTACATTTTTATTTATTTTATATATAGTGAAATACATTCACTTATAAACCATTAAATATTTTACTGTCTAACCAATGTGGGATTAAAAAAAAATAGATAATTTGAAATTTGAAATAACATTTGAAAATCAAATTTGAAAAATAATTTGAAATAATCTAACAGATGTAACAATCACACCACATTCCAAATCAGTCACAACTACAAGCCAATGCATTACGATTATTAATATGCAAAAGCACCCCAGCAATAACAAGGCATGTATATACGTGATCATATTCATGCACAGAATGTCAACAGGTTACACACAACTTAAATAACAATTTGCTTTAATCCAGATCCTATCATCCTCTCAGGATGTCACTGTGTCAGTTAGTGAGCAAGGCCCACCACACTGCCATTTATTGCTTCCCATGTTTGTGCTTAAGCTCATGATGTTGATATCCCAATTCAGTAAATAAAAGTGATCAAGATATAGAAGAACTACACCTCCCTTTCAGCATAAAAAAATTACTAGAATTCACAATAGGGTTATCAGTAAAATCCAAACTTTCCACATGCAAGTTCAGGACTAGACTCACAGCAAGGCGCATAATGAGTTCAATATTCTTCAAGATCCAACTTTCCTAAGTTTAAATCCCACAATTAAAAATAAATTAGTCAATTAACAAGAATATGATACGTAAAATCCAACTCTAAGTCGAGACAGGATAACTATTGAGAAATTAAAGTGCTATCGGGAAATCAAAACTCATGAATGGTTTAATGTCATGTTCATAGCTTGCCATTTTTTCATTAATCTTACGCATCCTAGCTGCTAAACGCCACATTTCATTTAAATTTAGACTTCTTCTAGGATGGTTGTAATGGAATGATTATTAAAAAAAAGTTTAATTATAAAATTAGGGGGTTTTTAGACAAATTATAAAATTAGGGTTAATTGAAAAATAAATTCTTAAAGTTTGGCATTTTTGTAATTTCAGATCTCATTTTTTTTAATTAATACAAGAAACTATTAAATAATTACCCTAGTCGTTATAACATTAAGCACGCTAAGGCACATGTCAATCTCAAATTAACTGACACGTGATTTCAATATTCTTGTGACATGTGACATGTCAATCGATATGAAGCTAATCAAGTTGTTAACTTTCTAACAATAAAATCAACGGAGGTCTTAAATCTACATTTTCTTAAAGTCTAATATATATATTTTTTATTATAATAAGTGGGTATCGAATAATTAATTTTCAAATTTTTTTATTTTTCGTTAAATTTTCTTATTTTTTTCATTAAATTTAACTTCATCCGTTCGTCTATATAAATTCTAAAATAATATGATTTTTTAAATTTAGTCTTCAAACTCTTAAATCAAAATATTTCAAATTCAAATCTAACCAATTTCAAAACTGTTATTCTCCAATAATCATTATCCGAAACTCTCCCTCAACTCAAATCCGTTTAAACCGTCTCTCAATTACAATTTAAATGGATTATTAGATAAATATCAACACCAAATTTCAAACTCAACTAAATCTCTTTATATCGATATTACATTTCCTCCATCATCTATTAAATTCATTCAAAACTCAAATTAAACAACACAAATTTATATAACATGTAAATTATAAATTACTAATATTTTATTACTAATAAATTATATAACATGCAAATCAAAATATAATATTATAATATTAGTAAAACTACTTCACGTTACAAATTATAATATAACATTATTTTATATAATTTATAATTGCAAATACAATTATTTATTTTTCAATTTAAATTCATTATGAAACATTAAATTCAAATAATAATATTTTATAAATAAAATTATAATAATTATTTTTCATCACTTCACATCAGTTTATAATTTACTTTTATATAATTCTTTCGTTATTAATATATTTTTCTTTTATTATCTATCAAATATTTATTAAAACTTACATTTTCTTCTTCTATGAATTACATTATTGATCGAAACTTATTTCTTTATAAAAATTATATCATTTATTAAATATAATTGTTTTACTAAACTAAGGAAATGTGCTTTATATGTTGCTCCTCTCTAATGTATGTATATATATATTTAATAAATTAGTCAATTGACAAAAATGTGATAGGTAAAATCCAAATCTAAGTCGAGATAGGATAACTACTGAGAAATCAATGTGCCATTGGGAAATCAAAACTCGTGAATGGTTTAATGCCATGTTCATAGCTTGCGATTTTTTCGTTCTTAACCATCCTAGCTGCTAAATGCCACATTTCATTTAAGTTACAAAGATTGTCGTGCGCGAGACCTTGCCCCCTTGATTGAGTTTTGACTTTTTCTAAGACTATTGCAATGGACTGATAAAGAAAAAAAGGTTTAATTATAAAATTAGGATTAATTGAAAAATAAATGCTTAAATTTTGGAATTTTTGTAATTGCAGAAGTTTTAGTTGTGCTCATAGTTTTATGGTTTTTGATTTCTTTTTAATAATAGAAATGCTGTTATTACATATAAGGATATGTTAGGAAATAGATTTTCACGATTATTCTTGTAGATAGACATTGTAAACCCTCGTATAAAATATTAACACGTTATACCAGTTGTGTTATCCAAATTGGCAAAGTCGGATACAACAAATTATAAAAAAATCGAATATTGACAAAGTCAAATAAACAGAATTTCGATCATTCCTTAAATAGATGGAGAATTAGTGTACAATATCAAAAAACAGGAAGACCATTGAAAAGTAGCATCATTCCTAAAATAGGAATAGTCAGATGTCATTAAAAGGTGGCCGTATGTGAAAGGACTATGGTAATATAATTGAGACGGTGAAGCTTGGAAAATTGTAAAAGATGGAGGTAGGTGGTCAAAAATCGTTGTGCATGACCTTTGTGCTTGTTCTGGCTGTTTCTCATATAGTAGCTGCCAGAAAGGAACCAATTGGTCCTCTACCTGAAGGAGAAGTTGCCTTCAACCTACACAGCAAGGATGTACAAGAACGAGATTTGTCCAAGGGTATCTATTATGGGATGCTGCCAAAAGGTGTACCTATTCCTCCCTCTGGACCTAGCAAAAAGACCTCTGACTCTCCTCCTCCGCCTCCTCATCATGATTTTCATCATGCTCTCTTCAAGGGCCCTCTTCCACCCTCTGGACCTAGCAAAAAAACCTCTGACTCTCCTCCTCCGCCTTCTCATCATGATTTTCATCACGCTCTCTTCAAGGGCCCTCTTCCACCCTCTGGACCTAGCAAAAAGACATCTGATTCTCCTCCTCCGCCTCCTCATCATGCTTAACTCCCGTAAAGAACCATCTTTTTCAAGTTTCAACCAATAAAGATAACATTTGTGACTCAACTCTCCTATTAACAAAATAAGATGGTTTTATGTATTTGTCCAAGTATCATATCCATTAATTGTAACAGTTTCAATTGGAAGAATACATCAAGTGTGAGGCAAATATGATATTTATGCGTTGCATTTCCGTAACTCATCATAAAACCACCCTGATGCTGTGGTGATGTTCTACATTCATGAGAAATAAATAAATAGACAACTAATCGATAAAATTCATTAAAATTCTTAAACATCTACCCATATTTCCTTCCAAAACAATAAAAGATCTTATTATTTGTTTCGTTTTATATTCATTTTGGGATATTACATGTTGAAGACAATAGACTTGATTTTCTCCATAATCAAATAGAATACATCTTTTAAAGTATGACATCGAGGAAATGGGACCTAAAAAGATATGCATTGGACTACTCGTGAGATCCGTGTTCTCATACCATGACAATGAAGAGGGACGAGGTGATTTTAAATTTAAAACATTTTAAAATTTTAGAAAAAATGAAAATTTGATTTTTTATTGAAACAAAATAAATGGAAATCAGATATTATATTCCGATGCCAATAGCCTAGGCTCGACCCCTCACTATAAAATATAAATTGCTCAACTAAGAGTACTATCTTTTTTTTTTTTTTTTTGAGAAATAAATCTACTATCATTTAATCAGAAATTCAAAATTTACAATGTGACCCATATGAATTGAAAAAACTCAATTTACAAGTCAACTAATAACTATTGAATGTACAAACTTCTAATTCTCTCAAACAAAACCTGAGAGACTAAGTACTACATCTAAATGAGACATTTACTAAAGTTTCTCCTCCAAAGGAAGAGAAAACTATAACTCTACGAAATAAAAAACTCAAGAGACTTTTTCAAATAAGAAATTTTTTCTATACAAACAATATTCACAAAAACTAAACAATTAAACAACAGAACACAAAAACCACTCAAAATTTCAGATGTGGTGATACGTGGATAACACACGCCACACTAAAACTGAAAAGCCGCAGGTCTAAGAAGCTCAAAGGCGTTGGATCTACAAACAGCCGCTCATGACGAGAGAGATCTAACCCAAAAAACAAGGCGAGTCAAAACAACCTACGGAGTAGGCGCCGCTTCGATCGACAAAATCTTTGATCGATTGCTAGATGGCGGATAGTGTGAATGGAGGCAAAGCACGTGGTGGCCTTAGACCACCAGAGTTGCTTCGACTTGCATCACGCCGTTCAAAAACACAATCTCAAAAACCACCATCAAACTATACACAACTCGATGGTCGAAAAATAGGAAGGAAGAAAAGAAAGAGGGAAACGAAGAGGAGGAGAAAGCCAAAGCTTTGCCCTCCCCTAAAGTAGTAGACGGTGATGGATTTTTTTCAAAAGAGTGGGAGAGTTTTTCACCAAGAGAGAGGAGCGGTTTTTCAATTTTCAATGCGTTGTTACAAACAGACTCTGGTCTTTCCTATCTTCATTTACAAGTAGTTCAAATATAACTTTGCTAAGAGTACTGTCATTGGTATAGATGTCAGTGAAAATCATAATTCAGCTGCTCAAATTTCACCACTTATATTGGATTAGTCAAACTGAAGTTATCTGCAATATTATCTGCAGTAATCTATTCCATATATGAAGTCATGTGATTTTTTTCTTTTATATATATATATATATATTTCCTACCAACTCTGTCCCCGCACGACCCATCGAAATTCATTAAAGAGCGATATGGGCAGAACTCAAGTATATACTCTTCCTCTTGATTGGGCTCCCATGCATGAGGAGCCATGCCAAGCAAAACCACAATTCTAATTCAAGAAATTTATGTTTGTAGCAGAGGGAACCAACCAAAGAAAGACAAAGTATAGAAAGATAAAAACACTAATTCAGTCATCAAATGTATGGAAAGTGAATAGAATATAAAGAGAGTTATTTATAATTCATAGAGTAGATTCTTGCGAAGCTACCATATTCCTGCTTAGAAACCAAATAAACATTGCGCGCTTTGAGCTTAATGTTTAAAATATTTTTGATTTAACGCCAAACTACACGGCCCAAGCTTCCCTCCTTTCACCAATAGCTCATCTGCAAGATCAACTATTTGTCAAATAAGCAATTAGCAGATACCATAACTGTTTTCAAAATGTGATAAAGCAAAGTTAGAGCGGTGTGAACATCTTCGGTTTGCAAGTAAAAGCACTTCCAGGTTCCAATCAGAACATCCTCACATCATAAAACGTACAATGGTAAAGTTTAGCTGGCAAAATTAAAGATGTAGGAAACAAACATGAGAACTGCTCTCCTGAAAATACTAATGCTTAGGACAGCGGGTAGCCACCCACCCCACCTCCACCTCCACCCCCTGCCCCGCCCTTACCCTAACCCCATGCCACTAGTTCCCAGTGAATGGGCAGAAGGATTTTCCCTTCCATCTGTAAGCCCACCCAAATGCATCATCAAATGACAGACATAGAAGGGAAGAACTGAAGGAACTCCATCAGATAAAAAACAACTCTCTTAACTGTAAATTATCAACTCTCTTCCTCAAGCAAGTGACACAGAAGAAACAAAAGAGGAGGAGGAAAAGGACAAGGATGCAGGCAGGGGAGGGGGAGGTGGATTGGGCAGATTTTCTTCCCATTACCATTGCTGGCGGGGTGGATTGGGTGGGTGGGTGGGCACTTGACAGACTCGACTTTGGTAAACAATGATCACAGCCAGAAATAATAAATCCACTCTGTTTTGTTTTTCCCTTTCGAAAAATAATAATTCCTTTCATGCATTAGTAAGGGTTGGTCAAAGTAAAAGGCGTACAAGATAGGGAAGCACACAAACTATTTTACAGCTAAATGTGAATCTTACCCACCGAGTAAAATTCATTTATATAGGGAAGAAATTATGAGAAAATGCAACTCATAAAAATGCATTCGGAGATGATAATGATGAAAGAGGCACAAATAAAATAAATAATATACAACATTCTTGCTGGTATAGATGTTCACACAACCTAATATCCATTTATTCGTTACAAAATCACCGTATGGTATCCATACCAGAAACTTAAAAACTTAACCCCTACCGTACTGGTATAAAACCATGACAAGGACATTGTTCAATTCTTTTGTCAGTTGAATTCAGTCAGCCAAAGGCCACTCGGCTTTTCGTTTCAAGATTCAATAGCCCAACACTAACTTACACTCGGCTTCAATCCTTTCCTAATACCATTTAAAACTTTGAACTTAGTTCCAAAAGGTGGTAATTTTTTGATAAGTAGTTCCAAAAGTTGGTAATTGAGAACAGAACTTCATTTAAGCTCTATTGCTGCCACAGAACTGGCGCGAAATTGCCGATGTCTATCCCCATGACCAAAACTCCCATCCCCCCTTCAATTACCAAAAGAAGAGCACTATCTAAAACCTTTTGAAGAAAATCTTAATTTCACAATACCTCATTCCACATGAAGAACTAGATTTTCTTTTGATGGGTGAAAACAAAAGTAGATGTCCTCTCACCAATTCCTAATTATCCAAAAAAAAAAAAAAAAAAAATCCGGTTGGTCGTTCCTCACAGGTAGTCAATAGAGCTAGAGCTCGTTGGATCCCATTAAAAGCATCGATTTGGTTACACTTAATAGGGAACGATTGGATCAACTAGGGTTCAATAGTAGATCAAAGACACCATTTTGGCCGAAACCTAACATAGGACGAGTAACCCATTTCACCGAAAAGCATAAGCGCAAATGGATCGTTGTAAAAAATAAGTACGATCGAGTCGAAAACCAAAGGAAACCGTAAAACTGGCCAGAGAATGACCTTCAGTGTGAAGCAGAGGATGTTGATGGAGCAGAGTGGTAGTGATGAGAAGAGGAAGGAGCGTGGAGCTTGTCGTACACTTGTTCGCCGACGAGGTAGATGCCAAAGGCAACAAGGGCGATGCCGAGGCCAGGAGTGGCGTGGCGGAGCTGACTCGTCAGAATCGAGTGCTTTCTCCACTCGTCCCTTCTCCTGAAGAACTCTCCCGTGGATCCCAGGGCCTTATTCGCCATTTCCTCTCTTTTCTGCTGCACTGTTTTCTGTGGCCTTTATGTGCTTCTTTCACTTTCGAGAATGGATGATAAGAAAGTATTTATTTGGAGTTTTTGCTGGGGATCAGCAACTAGTTGCATACTGTACATTCATGTTACTTTTTTTTTTAAAAAACATTTTTGAAAGAATCTGTCGGTTGTTATAAAACTAAAAATAAAACTACTACTATTATAAGAGAAAAGAAACTCTTAAGAACTGAAACTTTCTTTCTCTCTCTATATTTTCTTATGAATTTCATTACAACTGAAGCCCATATTTATAGGCGTTAAAATTACTATGCAAGTTACTATGCAAGTTACTATGCAAGTCACTATGCAGATTTAAAATAATAGTGGTAGGGTCATTCACATAATTTAGTGGTGGGCCATAGGGGCGGCGGCCGACGTTTGTTTATAACACTCCCCCTTGAATGACCACCCATAAAGAATCTGCCTCGTTAAAACCTTGCCAAAGAAAAACCCAGTGGGAAGAAAAACCAATGGCGAAGGAAAAAGAGTACAGTCTCTTTATGTATCCACAAGTGCTTTAAGATTGCCTCATTAAAACCTTGCAAAGGAAAACCCAATGGGATAAAACCTTAGCGAAGGAAAAAGAGTACAATCAGCACAAGTCTTCAGGACTTTTACTCCCCCTGGAAAGTGCATGACAATAGTTTTTGAGTCTTCACATTTTAATATTCTGCACAATTTTCTTGAATGTCGCAGTTGGTGATGTCTTCATGAATAAATCTGCCAGATTATCACTTGATTGTATATTTGATATATCCTCCTTTGATTTGAGCGATACAAGTAGCATTATCTTCATATAAAATTGTTGAGTCATTGATCTCAGCCAAATATACTCTTGACTTGTTTCATGAATTGCAATAATCTCTGAGTGATTTGAAGATGAAAAATAATATCTGGTTGACAAACTTAATAGAAATCTGATACCTGCAGTAATACTTAAATTCCCCCTTGATAATATGCGTTAGTGTTTCAAGTAATAAGCAAATATGATTTCAGTATATATAACAAGTTAAGAATTCAAACATGATCTCCAACTAAATAATGCATTAGAGAGAGTATGATAATATTTTCATTTAAAATTTTCTCCCCCTCATTCGGCGTTATTAGGAAGAACTTGTTTATATACGGCGGAAATAACATTGGAAACCGTCTATGTATGATAAAAGCTGTAAAAGCTTTGAGATTTAATATTATCGATTCGGCGGAAAATCAAATCCACTTGACATTGTGGACAAACGAGATCTTGAAGAGATTTGAAGGCTTCGGGTTGTTGTTTTAAATATAACCAATTTTACCATTGGTTTACTCCAGCAAAAAGATCTCGCATTCCTCATAAATTCAGTTGTTGTTCATCCAGAACAATATTATGTCTGATAGAAATTCTAATGTCCCAGATTTAAACCATGAACCTTTTATACCTCAACCACTTATATTTTCTCCTGAGGCTGTAAACACCATGATAGGAGCAGAGATATATCTATCTAGTAAATCTGATCCTGAAATTGTTGCAGCATCAAGAACCCTCAGTGCTCAATATGCTGCCTCTCTTACAACCATGTCTCAGAGGCTATTGGCGAGAACGAGTGAGGTTGATCATCTTAAAAATCAAATATCTGAGTTGCATCAAACGCTTGCAACTAAAGATAGAAAGAATAAAGATTTAAAACAAGATAACAAGGAGCTGAAGAAACTTGTAGACTGGTATTCTCTTGACCTGAAAACACGAGTAGAAGAGCTGGAACGAGAAAGAGTTCAGATACAAAGTCAACAACAGCAGCTAACGGCAGAGGTTCAGCGTTTACAAGAAAATAGGGATAGCTGTAATTAATCTCGCTGGCTTTTGAAATTATGCATCCAGCATATCTTGTAAAGTGAGATTTGAAGAGATGATGGTTTGTCTTGTTCTTATTTCCAATTCTATAAGAACCGTCTTTAGTTTCATTTAGTACGCATCAAATCTTCTTCTCATATCTATAATTCATCTGTATTTGTATTCTTATTCTACAAATTTCCAATGGCTCATCAATTTCCTTTTACTATTTCTCACAATCAACATATGAGGTATCCTTCACCTCAATTACAAGTTGATCCTGCATCTTCCGCAAGTGCAATGCTGCAGCAAGCAAATGATCTGGCTAATAAGTCAGATCGTGAAGCTGTTTATGAGCTGGTGACTCTCGGCACCCGATACTCCTCCTCTATTGTTGGATTTTCCAACCGATTACAATCCAAAAATCGTGAGATTGAGGAGCTTAACGAGAAGGTTTCTGTACTTCAACGACTCGTTCAAGAATCTGACAAAAAAATTGCAGACTTAAAGCAGGAGAATAAGGATTTAAAATCCTTACTTGCCTCTTCATTTCGACTGCCTAATCCTTTAGATAAGGATGATACGTTGCTTTATGAAAAGCAAATGCATTTGAGAGATGAGGCTAGAAGTCTCAAATTCTTGTAACTCATCTATGAATTGAATAATAAGATTTTTCCTTTTCAAATGCATTCCTTGAATATATAGCAACCCTTGTGATCTTTTCAAGAGTTCTAACAAGGTAAATCATCAACGTAAACTGCAATAATGACGAATCCGGATTCTGATAAAACACATGAACATATAGGATTATTCTTAAATCCTTCTTTCAATAGATACTCGTTGATTCAATTATACAACATGTGTCTGGATTGCTTTAACCTATATAAAGATCTTTGAAGCTTTATAAAGTACATACTCCTAAATGTACTTGGATTAGATGCTTCAAGTATCGTAATAATCTAATGATGCTTATAAATATGCAGTGACCACATTCATTAACTGCATATCTAATCCTTTTGTAATAACCAAATCGATTAAAAATATGAATGTGATTGCATTCATAACAAGGAAATATGTTTCCTCATAATTGCTCTCGGGTTTCTACAGGAAACCTTGTACGACAAATTATACCGCATAATTTCAGTTCGCATTACGCTTTCGTATAAATACTCACTTATATCTGACAAATATTACACCCTTTGGTGTTTGGACAACAGGTCCAAATGCATCTCGCTTCACTAGCGAGTTTAATTCAGTTTTAATAACTGCTTTCCATTTTGGCCAATCATTTCTACGTCGACATTCTTCGACGGTTTTTGGCTCATTACTTCTGGTAATATCAAGTGTTATCATATATGTTGTCGACAACAGTTTTATTTCTATCCATAAATTTTCCAGTACTCATGAAATGTATTGAGATCTCTTTGTTCCTCTCCAGGGGAAAACATTTCATGAAACACCTCTACAGGAGGTTCCTCTTCAGGAGGTTTATACTCTTCAGGAGTTTTCTCTTCAGGAGTTATACTCTTCAGGAGTTACACTCTTCAGGAGTTACCTCTTCAAGAGGTTTCCTCTTCAGGAGGATTATATTTTGTACAGAAAATACGGTCTCTTCATGAGCACCGATTTTTATTTTTCTTGTGCACCAATAAGTCTTCAACGCTTCAGGTGTATCTTAGACTTATTTATTTCTATTTTAACAACTCGTCCTTCAGGGACTTCAATTCCTGCTTAAGCATTAACAGCAGTAATATATGATTTTACAACACTTTTAGTGTCAGTAAATACATCATGTAATTGATTTGCAACATTTTGCAGATAAATAATCCTCTGAACTTCTGGTTCACATTTATTTGTAAGAGGATCAAATTTAAACAGGACTTTATCCCAAGTAATTTCTTGTCGTGCTTCAGGCACCGATATTTCATTATTTCAAAACATGATGAAATATTAATAAGCTTATATATATAAAAACTTAATATAAATAAATCAAGTACTTGGCCGTACAACAGGTACGTGACTACTGTTTAGTCATATTACGTCTATGACAAACATTTTCATCTTTTATGAAGAATTATTCTGAGAGCATTTACCCTTCTCTGAATTTGATCACTTCTGGTGATACGATATATTTTTATCATTTTTAGTGTTGTCGCTTTTGGGACCAACACTTCTATAATTTTTCTACCACGTCTACGCCCTTAGTTTCCATTCACTTCTGGGAATTGTGTAAATTCGATATCATTAATAGGACGTAACTGGTGTAACAAAAACTCATCATTTAGCTCAATCACTGGAAGACAAAATAAAAGTTCAGAATATTTGTTGAACTTTCACTCTCGATATTGCTACTGCAGGAGCACATTCGAGGTATGAAAAATAATGTCTTCTTTTATATATCATCATCAGTGACATTTTCACTGTATAATTTTAATATTGAGCTGGTTTTAAAGAGTGCAAAATATTCAATACCACTCTTAAAATCTTGCAACTTCAGGTGCAATAAATCATAATGATCTTTTGAGAGGATTACATCTTCTGGTGCTTATATCACTCTCTTAATTCATTTCACATAGTAAGATGATTTTTCATCATGAGATACACAGCACGGTCCTTCAGGGACACATGATTTTCTTCTATGATTGTATCTTTCAAGTTCATCATCATATCCAAATAGATCTCATCAAGGATATGGATAAATAACATTTTTCAGAAATGTCAATAGTAATAAATCTCAATATTTTATATTATATTACAAAAATAAATCTGTGAATTTAATAAATATATTCACATTATCATGAGAATAAAAATAAAATTTTATCAAGTAATATTCAGAAATATTACCTTTAATATTTATCTCAAGGATTGCAAATAATATATTGAAAAACTTACTTGAAATAGAAGACCATTAGCTTCAGTATCGGTAGAACCTCGTGCTGATAACGTGTTATAAAACTAAAAATAAAACTACTACTATTACAAGAGAAAAGAAACTCTTAAGAACTGAAACTTTCTTTCTCTCTCTATATTTTCTTATGAATTTCATTACAACTGAAGCCCATATTTATAGGCGTTAAAATTACTATGCAAGTTACTATGCAAGTTACTATGCAAGTCACTATGCAGATTTAAAATAATAGTGGTAGGGTCATTCACATAATTTAGTGGTGGGCCATAGGGGCGGCGGCCGACGTTTGTTTATAACATCGGTGTATTTTTAGTTTTCTTCCCATGTCAAATTTCCATTCCGCGAAAACCCTCTACCTCCCTCGCCAGCAACTCCAAATTGCCTCCATTTGCCCAATGCCACCTTGAGACATCGTTTCTCGGTTCAACACTACCACGCTTAGCTCCTTAACTTATCTAGCGCAGCCCTTTACCACGAGCTTATTAAATGGGAAAGGGGTGGCAACCCTGCAAATCATTTTGGGGAGGGGTCACCACCCCTCCCCAAGTTGCATCCGACGAAGACTTCTCTCCTCGCTCGCCTAACAACTCGCAAAATCGTTCATCTATTCAGTGCCACCCCACGAATCATTCTAGTAGTAATACCAAACTACAAACCATTTGATCCAAGTTTTGAGAAATTCGACACCATTTTGGGTCTGCAACCGGCCGTGTTTTTAATGGTGAAGAGACTACCACCACTTCAAGGAGTGCAAAACCTCTTACTCGACGTGGTGCAGGTGATTGACCAGTTGAAGCGCCACTGCTTGGCTCCCGATGGATCCTTCGTCCCCGGACCCGTCTACTACGACCTTCAACTCATATTCTCTCTCTCTCTCTATCTCTCTCTTGATTGCTAAGCAAAATGTGTGAAAATCTCGTAAAGAAACTGCATTTCATTTTCGTGCAGCCAAGCTTGGCTTTTTCGTTTTTGGTAATTCATATAATTACTAAGTTTAATTCTATGATCATATTAATTTCGAATAATTTATAGGTGAGAGAGGAAACGTCGAGGGAAAGACTGCAATACTTGGAAGCCATGGTTAGGTCTCACGTAATTTCACTTTCCTCTTCCTTTTTTCTTTTAAAGAAAAAAATTTGTTATTCAATTTAATTATGTTCTTTTTTAGTTATATGTGTTTGACAATAATTTTGAATATAGGCAATTTATAGCGAGGCCATAACACTGGTGGAGCCTAGAGGAGTATCAACAAGCAATTTTAGTGGCGAACCTGCCAATATCCAAGGTTTATACCAGCGCTCGGCTTGACCAAATCCCCTCAAGTATGAGTTTATAAATTTCCTCCATTCTGAGTGAACAATGTTGTGCTGAGTGATCACTTTAAAGTCAGATCTTTGAGTTGGTTACTTAGATAGTAGTACCAGCCCCAATTTCATATTGTGGTACTGGAAACGAGATTGGACATAATATTGGATATATAAAAATATAGATTGTGCAAATTTGAATGGACTATTCTTATTGAGAATGGAAGATTCATTTTTTTTTTGTAGTGATAGTAAGGGTGTGTCCAATAGGAGCTGGCTCTGTTTTTCTTGTATTGCATTTTGCATTTGTAGGAAAGCAAACAAGAGAGGAGGATAAACATAAGGTAAAAACCACAATCTAGGATTACTAAAGAAAACAAGAACTAACACTACATAATAGTTTTAAGATTGCATGTTGGGAATAGATCGGTTAACAAATAGTAAATAGGAAGTAACACAGCTGAAATGAAACAATAAAAAATAAGAAAATCATACAGAACACACTGATTTAAGTAATTTGGATCAGAATAAGTCTACGTCTACTGTGAGATTGGTCTTAAAGTTTCACTATTAAGAAAGATGGAGTATAGAGATTGAATCACAATATTCTTACAAAGAAATCACTCAGTCTTAGGTATATAACTCTCCCCCATGTGTTTACTCTCAAGCTCTCAAAAAGGAAGTACAAAAAACAGAGTTCAAAACAAGCTACAGCGTTCAAATGAACGCCATTCCTTTTATATAAGTGACACTCGCTCAAGCGAGACACTATTATAAACGGCGTAAATTCTAGTAAAAGAACATTAACTTGAAATGAAATCATCGAGCGAACGTGTAGAATTGCATTTCGCTCGAGCGAGGGTCGAGCGAACTCACTGCTTGGAATCTTGCTTGAGTTGGATGTCAAACGAGAGTCGAGTGAACTTACAGGTTGAGTCTTTCTCGAGCTAGATGTCGAACGAGACTCGAGCGAGCATATAGATAGAGACTTTAATTTAAGCCACCTCTCAATATATCTCTACTTTGGCTTGAATTCACACAAGTCTCACAGAAACCATTCTTCACAAAAGGACTAATACCCTCAAGAATCCCTTAAGGGATTGGGAAACCCCGAACACTAATCAAGTTCAAACAAAGTTTGAACTTGTGTACAGCAACTGGCTTTGTCATCATATCTACTAGATTCTCTATAGTAGCAATCTTCTGAATTTCTACAATATCATTTGCAACGATATCTCTGAGGAAATGATACCTAACATCAATGTGTTTTGTTTTCTCATGATACATTTAGTTTTTGGTCAAATGTATTGCACTCTGATTGTCATAGAAAATCGAGATCCCCTCATATTGTAGACCCAGGTCACTGATCAAGCCCTTTAGCCAAATGATTTCTTTAACAGCCTCAGCTACTACCATATATTCTGCTTCTGTAGTTGATAAAACAACAGTTGATTGTAGTGATGCTTTCCAATTAATAACAGAATTGCACAAACTAAATACATAACTTATCAATGATCTTATTTTATCTAAATCCCCAGCATAATCAGAATTGACATATCCAATAACATTTAAACTGAGATCAACATCTCTATAAAAAATTAAGTCAACATAAAAAATTTCCTTCAAATATCTGAGTATCCATTTCACTGCCTGCCAATTAGTTTTACCTAGATTAGCTATGTATTTGCTAACAACGCTCATTGCTTGTGAAATATCTGGATGGGTACAAACCATTGCATACATAACATTGCCAACCACATTGGAAAGAGGAACACTTGCCATAGATTGTTCCTCCTCGTTTGTTTGAGGAGATAGGGAAGCTAAAAACTTAAAATACATAGTAAGCGGTGTACTTACAGGTTTGGAAATAGATATTCCAAATCTGTTAAGGACCTTTTCAATGTACTTTCTCTAAGAAAAGTACAACTTTCCAGCTTTCTTATCCCTATGAATTTCCATCTCCAAAATCTTCCTTATAATATCTAAATCTTTCATTTCAAATTCATTCCTAAGTTGAGTTTTCATCAAACCAACATCATACATGCTTTTAGCATCTATAAGCATATCATCAACATAAAGTAATAAGTGTATGAAAGATTTAACAAGTAATTGTTTGTGATAAACACAATTATCGTAGCTATTTCTCAAATAACCATAATCGATCATAAACGAATCAAAACGTTTATACCGTTACCTCAGAGATTGCTTTAAACCATATAATGATTTCTTTAATTTGCAAACTCGATCTTCATTTCCTGTAACAATGAATCACTCTAGCTGATACATATAGATGGTCTCATCAAACTCGCAATATAGAAACGTTGTTTTAACATCAAGTTGTTGTAGCTAAAAGTCATACAATGTCGTGATGGCAAATAAAATTTTGATTGAACTGTGTTTTACAATTAGAGAGAAAATTTCATTGAAGTTGATCTCTCCTCTTTGACGGTAGCCCTTAGCAACCAAGCGTGCCTTGTATCTTGTATCTGTATCATTCTGGATTCCCTCTTTTCTTTTGAAGACCCATTTGTAGCCAACCGTTTTCATCTTCTCTAGCAAGTTAACCAAATTCCATGTTTGGTTCTTATAAAGAAACTCAATCTCTTTACTCATTGTTGAGCACCACTGTACAGAATATGTACATCTAACAGCTTTTGAATAACTGGAAGGCTCTTAACCAATAATAGTCTCTGTTGTAGTAAGGGCGTATATCACTATATCTACATGAGCATATATCTGAGGCGATCTAATCTACCTCCTTTGTCTACCAGTAGCTATACTGTATTCCTGCTCATCATGTGTATCAGTCTCAGAATCAAAATCATGCTCATCAGCAATAGTATGATTCTGAGTGTTAATTGACGTCCTTTGTGGAGTCTGAGCCTGTAACTCCACATGTTTGCCTGTCTTCTGGTCTGGACTCGTAGACACAATAAACTTCTTTCTCGGATTAAGTATAGACTGTTCATCAAATACAACATCTCTCTTAATCACAAATTTGGTTGATTTAGGATCAGTACACCACAACCTGTATCCCTCCATCCTACTAGCATATCCCATGAATATGCATTTATTTGCCATTGGTTCAAATTTACTATCATTAACATGAAAAGAAGTGGTGTGACAAAAAATTTTCAAATATGAAAAATCAACAGGAGCATCAGACCATACCTCATTTGATGTCTTCAAACCAATAGTTGTGGTTGGAGAGCGATTAACCAGAAAGCAGATAGTATTGATTGCTTTTGTCCAAAAGTCTTTAGACAAGCTTGCATTTGAGAACATACTGCGTGCTCTCTGTAATAGAGTCTAGTTCATTCGTTCAGCTACCCCATTTTATTGTGGAGTATGTCTAATTGTACGATGCTTGATAATGCCTTCGTTTTTTGTATAATTCATCAAATTCACCTCTGCAAAATCACATACCATTGTCAGTCTGAAGCCGTTTTACTTTTTTGCCTGTTTGATTCTCAATCAAAGCTTTCCACTGTTTGAAGTTGGTGAAAACATCACTTTTCTACTTAAGAAAATACACCCACTCCTTCCGTGAGTAATCATCAACAAAATAAACACATAGTTAGCTCCACCTTTTGATAGAACAGAAGATGGACCCAAAATGTCGAAATGAATATAATCCACAATACTTTTAGATCTGTGAATAACTATAGTAAACTGAACCCTGCACTGTTTTCCAAATACATAATGTTCACACAAGTCTAGTTTACCTATTTTCTGGCCTCCTAACGACTTTTGCTTACTGAGGATAGAAATCCCCTTCTCACTCATATGGCCCAATCTCATATGCCATAAATGAGTGATATCTGAATCTGGATCATCTTATACATATAATGTAGCTGCACCAGTCACTGTATTGCCCTGAAGGAAATAAAGACCATCTATTTTATCTCCTCTCATTACAACTATGGAGCCTTTGCTGACTTTTATAGCTCCACATACTCCTGTGTACTTAAAACTTAAAGAATCAAGAGCGCCTATCGAGATAAGATTTTTCTTCAAATTTGGGATATGCTGGACATTAGACAATGTCTTAACAATCCCATCAAATATCTTTATCTGGATTGAGTCAAGTCCTGCAATCTTACAAGCCATATCGTTTCCCAATAAAACGAAACTAACGTTGACTGATTCATAAGTCGTGAACCAATCCCTCTTGGGACACATATGAAAAGTACAAGCTGAGTCCATGACCTACTTATCACTAAAACGATTGCTCGAATTACTAATTGCTAAGACAATATTTGAGCCACTAGATGTTTCATCAGCAACACTAATGGCATTAGAGGAACTAGTGGATTACTCCATTTTTTTCAGTTTAGTACACTCGTTTGTAATGACTAAACTTATGGCAGTAATAACATTTAATATTTTTCTTGTTAGACTTTGACTGTGAGTTACCTCGAGATTTGTCTCTGCTATCTTCTGAACATTTTTCACTAGATCTTCTACGGTTATAGAAACTTTTAACAAACAAGCCACTGGCTTGATTTTCACTACCTTGTCAGACAATTTGTTTCAAAATTCCTTAGAGTTTAAAGCAAATTTTACATCTGTCAAGGAAATAGTATCTCTTTCATACAACATAGAATTTACAAAGTTTTCAAACGACATTGGTAATGAACATAAAACAATTAATGATTGATTTTATTTTCAAGTTTAATGTCTATATTTCTAAGATCCATAATAATTTTATTGAATTTATCTTGATGTTCAAAAATAGAAGTTCTTTCATTCATTTTGAGAGTATATAGCCATTGTTTCAAATACAAACGGTTTGTGAGAAATTTCTTCATATACAAACTCTCAAGTTTTTCTCAGAGACTAACAAAGGTTTTCTCTTCAATAACCTCTCTCAAAACATCATCAGATAATGATAAAAGTATAGTGTTGTGTACATTTTCTTCCTCATTTTTAGACGGTACATGAGAATTAACAGACACATTTTCTTCTAGAACAACACTCGAAGAGACTATTTTTCGTCACAAATAAGAAAATAGACTTATTTTTCTTCTTTTATAAGATTATTTGTAATAAAAATAGACTAATTTTAATAAAAAATAATTATTTTATTAAAAATAATTAATTACAT
Source organism: Platycarya strobilacea (assembly GCA_036898215.1). Lineage (NCBI taxonomy): Eukaryota > Viridiplantae > Streptophyta > Magnoliopsida > Fagales > Juglandaceae > Platycarya > Platycarya strobilacea. The sequence goes on along the minus strand of CM072557.1, from coordinate 45,611 downwards.
AAACAGTTTCTTTTATATATATTTAGAGAAAATATTGAATGAAGCTAACACTTATCACACTCACACACATGAACAATATAATATATACTCTTTATATATATGAGTGTGATGAGTGTTAACTTTACTCTAGGATATATTTATAGTACCCTGCATGTGTTCTTATCTGTCTTGTGCTTTGTCGTTTGTTTTTGTCTTATCAACGAAACTTCTAGTATTGAACCATATTCTGTTCTGCAGTGGAGGAGATTGTAGCCTTAAATTCAAGAATCTTATGACGGAAATATCAAGATCTCCTGCACTCTGGGAAAAGTACCATTCCATGAATGATGGACAAGTTGAACCCTCGCTATCCCAGTGTAATATTGGAGTTCTTGCAGTAAGTGAATAGAATGGACTGCATCCTTTTGATGAATGCATTACTGGGATGGAAGTGGCGGTGGAGCTGATGATACGTTTAAGAAAGGGCCTTCGGAGGATTTGAATTGCTGCTTGAAGCTTTTAGAAAAGAATCACACACCGTGCTCTTTTTCATGGGAATGCTGTTTTATGGTTTTCAAAGTCGAGTTTGCATATTTGACTTAGCCTAATTTATTTTTATAAATAAGATATGACAAAAGTTAAAATTTGAATAATATATTATTTAAAAATATTTTTTTTAATATTAATTTTGTTTTGAAATTTAAAAAATTATTTTGAAATTTAAAAAAGTTGAATTTTTTATTTTATTTTATATGAGAATTTAAAAAAGTAATAATAATGAGATAATATCTGATGATATGAGAGTATTTATAAAGAGGGATGCTGGAGACCGATTGGGCTTTTTAAATGAGTAGAACAACTCTCCAATTAGATGATGTCACATGGACGAAAAACACAATACAAAAATGCAACTACCTACACAAAATCACCAGCTCTTCTCGCAAGTCCGCAATCGATGCAAACCCCTCGCCTAGAAGATCAAGCAAAAGTCATGCCGACTAGTTTGGTGCAAGTGGAGTTCTCTTCACCCTCTCTATCTGGAGCCCGATCTCCTCCATCTGTCTCTCTACTTCGAAATTCATCCATTTATTTGTCTCTTTCTCTCGACTCCTCCATATAATAAATTTTGAACTATAGAACACAAATACAGCCCAATCCGTTGCACCTTTTAATTCTGACATCTTCCATTTCCCAATCCCAAATCAAAGGTCACAAGAGAAAATGGCTTTGGGGTCAGTTTTTGGCCCTATTCTTAATTTTTCAAAATTACGTCGCGACTTCCTTTCCAATCGAGAGAGGTGTTAAGAGCCGTGTGAGAAAGCGCACATTCGCCTCGTGCTAAAAGCTTTAATTAAAAAAAAAAACCATGAAAAGCTGATCTCAATGAACGATCAGTGAATCGTACATCCTGTTACAAGACTCCATAAATTTGCTTAGGAGTTCGATTAGGCAGAGTGAGGAAATGGGAAATCTAAGCTAATCATCAGTCTCAACGGTCGCTCCCTTGAGATGCAAATGCTTCTCCCTCTTTTGGAACTCTGTTAAACCCTTACCGCTTCCAGTAACACCAACCTTACCTTGTGGGTCTTCAGGGGACTTGAAGATGCTTTCCCGCTTGCGCCCAGAAAAGAAACCAATCTGACAAGTAAACAGGAGACTACAGATTAGGGGGGAAATGGTAATGTACCGACTACAAATGTAAGTCATGAAATTGACCAGACATGTGGAGTTAAGAGATCATTCAAAAAGATATGGAAAGATTCATAAATTTCCTATTGTATGCACGACACAAAAGTCCCTGCCAAAAGTACCTTCTTAGTCTTGCCTTTGGTTGACTGGAACTGCTGCCAAGCATTCTGCCGCTTATTCTGTGTGACTTCAAGTTGCTCAAACCGCATCTTTGACTTAAAAGCATGTATCTTCTTACGCTTCGCAGCTTTCTGTAAATGTTAATGAAGCTACATGAACCATGTAAATCTTAATCATCAAACACTAACAAAACCAAAGATATCAGACGGAATAAAAATAATTATCAAATCATGTACCAAAGATATTTATATCAGATGGAATAAAAATAATAATCAAATCATGTACCAAAGATATTCATGGTTTTCATTTTTCAATGGTATGTAGCATGCAAAATCTTACCACGTCCTCTGGGTCATCAGGATCTATATGAAGCTTTGCTGGTAAACTCCGTGACTGAAAGTCTGTGGAAGCAGCCATTGCAATCTTACGCTTGATAGCTTGTTTGGTAGCTTCAGCAGCTCTCTCAGCTTCAGTCAAAGCATTGACGACCCCCTCTTGAATTGGTCTTACATTAGCAGGATCCACCTGGAAATAACAATGCTGCTTATGATCTAAATACTAATCGAGCAAAAGAATGACTCATATTGCAGGCAAAAGGATAAATCCAATAAGTAGATTGGCTTGGCATGCAATTGTAAGAAGAAATCAATATCTGAAAAAGGGATTCAGAGAGTAATGCATCAACTTAATTCCCATGTTGAGAAAAAAAGATATTAAGTTGATCCTGTTTGCAAGGGGTTGCTTTAGCAGATGGCACATGTATCCTCTCAGCTATTTCATTTTTGTTACTGTCCACCGTATCATACTTGGATAGTTCCTTCCATTATTGGAGTTCTCTACATATCATTTGCAAAACCTTTCCTCTGTTACCATTTTCCTCCTTTAGGTTTCATATCTACAAAACTGGTAAACCTTTGAGAAGGAATATAAAAATGAGGTTGGGGCTAAATATGGATGGCACACTGAAGTCACTTGATGAGCATTATCAGCTATCATTCTTCATATTATAAAAAGGCTGGAAAAAGAAAGAGGGTGCTCATAGTGGAAATGATGCTGCAGTGAAGATGGTATGTTACATGAAAGGTAAAGAAGCTACACAGCGGCTGCCGTTGGTGGTTTGTCATACTAAAGGTGGTATTAATGGTGGAGCCAGGGTAGTTAAGATCATGAGAGAAAGAGACAATTACATGAAAGTTGGCAGAGCCGGGTAATTAAGATCATGAGAGAGGATATGTGGTGGTTATGGTGGCTGCTTTCAGAAAACACAATTACAAGAAAGTTGCATTCAATGAGTGAAAAGTACAAGCCAAACAATTTTTTTTTTTTATTGGCACCAGGTGTCCGGAATAGTGTCCTGACTAATCCCGGAGTGCACAGATTCTCGACAAGGAGTTTCCCGTAAGTGCACTTTGGTTAATTTAAGAAGAAAATCTCTCAGTTTTATGGCCCCTAGAGATTGTTTGTACTAAGGGGAAGTACAAGCCAAACAATAGGAGAGCCATTCCCCAAAGTTGCATTCAAATGTCTTTTGAGCATGCCTTTAGAATGAAAATCATTAAGAACCTGCAGAATGACCTCCTCTAATACATCCTGACCCTGAAGAAAGGCCAAGGAAACCCCATCCGTGCCTAGGGCTTGGTCTACATTCCCCAAAGTTGCATTCAAATGTCTTTTGAGCATGCCTTTAGAATGAAATTCATTAAGAACCTGCAGAATGACCTCCTCTAATACCTCCCGACCCTGAAGAAAGGCCAAGTAAACCCCATCCATGCCTAGGGCTTGGTCTACATTCATAGTTTCCACAACTTCTAGTACCTCTAATAACTCAAAAGAATGTTCCAAAAAGCTCACCTCTCCATCAATAGAATTAAAGAGGAAGACCATCAAACTTACTTTCCAATGGTATTGCTATTACTTCTTGTAGAACCAATATGCTCTTGAAATTCATCATGATTAGAAGAAATCTTGTCATTGGAAGAAATTCGTACACTATCACCCTTATCCAAATGATGTCAGCAAGCCATTTAGGGCGGGGATGAAAAACATTTATGGCACTCACTGCATGTTCAATAGTGACACTAAGTAAAAGCTTAGGGATATTAAGGACAACATTTGGAGAACCAATGTTCTAGGACAAAAAAAAAATATCGTGAGCTACCTATGTTTTACACAGTGATATTATAGCTATGTTAAGCTATGAATTATGCACAAGCAATTTGGCTGGAAAGGCAACCTTTACTCCATATAAACAAATAGGAAAAACAAATGTGAATGCCAATGAGACCTGGAGAATGTAAGTTTGAGAATATGAACAAGATTCAAGATTTGCAGCGAGAAGATGTAATATGAGGATAGAGGAAGAGGATGCATTGAGGAGTAAGGAGTTAATGATTCAAAACTGTGGCTACAGATATAATACCTCTTCTTTGTTCCCCCATCCATCATAACAAACATAATAGCCATTCGGAGTATGTGCCTCAATCATTGCTTCATACCTGAATAATCAACAAATGACCAAAAAACAAGGGTAAAACTAATGAGAAAGAGAAAACACAGATTGATAGAAAAGCAGACATCTCTATATTTTCCACATACCACTCCCCATCTTCACTCCAAACAGCTTGAACTTTTGTGCCAATAGGAAAATTTTCGTGATTATAAAAAATGCTTCTTGAGTCCTGCATGAGGAAAACAAGGAAAACAAAAAAACCATGTGATCACCAAAGGAAATATTTGATGAACAATTTGGCAATTGCAAAAGGTAATATATGATATTATGTTCAATATTTTACATAGAAGTTTAACCCGTAAGGGTTGGCTCAAGTGGTAAAGGCCTTGGGCTTGAGGGTATGCTCCCTCAGGTCTAGGGTTAAAATCCCCTTAGGTGAAAACAATTTCTATGGGCCATCGGACTAAGAGATTTTTCTCTTGATTTACTCGAGATACACTTACGGAAAACTCATTGCTGAGAGCTTGTGCACTCCGGAATCAGTTGAGACGTTATTCTTGGACACCCGGTGTCAACAAAGAAACACATTTTACATAGAAGCCAATTTGGCAACTACGAAAGGTAATAAGATCTTTTATTACTTATATAAAAATAAAATAAAATAAAATAAAAAAAGCCAAATCTAAAGAGCATTGAAAAGAATTCCCATTCTTTTGTAACTTCTGCCTTCATGCTGAGACGAAGCAGATTTACCACCCAAGAACCAAACAGAAAATAATTCAAAGGGATATGGATTTACCATGTTATTATTCTCAGACAGGAGCATATTTGGGGATGTCCTACCACTTTTCCCAGTATTTGATCCAGAATTATCATTTTGCTTTGCAGTTGCAAGGAGCTCTTCTGTCAAAGCAATCACCTGCATCCAAACAACTTTAGTCCCAGCTCAAAGAAAAAAAAATACACATGCACATCTATTCAGTAACAACATTGGGAAAATTAATGTCAGTATTCAAACTTAGAATCTCAGTGAACATCTGAAATCAGGAGAGAGGGAGAGAGCAGGAAGGCCATCACGACACATGCACACCTGCACAGCAACCAAGATAGAAGTGATGTGCATCTTGATGAAGTCCTCAATTTTCACATATAGATCTAAAATATGTTCTCATTCCCATAAAGTTCCCATCTGGAGTGTACGGACTTAAGGTAACATAGAAACCACCTCACCTTTTCCAGTCCTGATACGAAAATACACCTCCAGATGTGCCATTAGAATAACTGATGTTGCTTCACTGAGCAACATCTTGATTCCTTCAAAAGAGAGAAGGTAGAGAAATGAAAGAAAGAAAGTTTCACAGACAACTAGACATCCAATTAACAACAGTTGGAGATGGGCATGGGACCCTCGATAGGTGGAATCTGTTTCTCAAAACAACCATCGTCACTTTGTGACATACTAAGGATAAAGAGAACTAATACATATAACATTTTATACGCAAGCAAAATTTATAAGGAAAACTGGAAGAGAGTAGCCATAGGCAAAGGAGTACCTCTTTAAGCTCCCTTTCCATGTCCACATATTCGGAATTTCCAGGATCATCAAGCAATATCTGTCTGACCTGTTCCGCAGGTGAAGTCATTACACTAAATGATTATATGGACAATAGTACAAAGGATAGTTCAATTCACAAGCAAAGTTCCTACTTTATAAACCATAATTAATTGAAATTGGAGAAGGAAAGAGAATAGAGACACTTGAGGCAGTTTTATTTTGTACCAGGCCTAGTTTTTGTCTTTTATCGATGGTCAAAAAAAGGAGAATGAAAAATTTCTTTTGCTTCTATGTATTCAATTCTTTTATTTTCTTCTAGTTTGTGAGCTACAAATCACCACACATAAAATTCAAAAACATCGATATTACTCTTTTTTTAAGGGGAAAAAAGAGAGGTACAACTACTGAAAACGATTAAAAAAATATTGAAATAACGTAATTAGAATTATGCGGAATGAAAAATCCGGAAGCACGAAAATCATTATAAACAGTACAATTTACAGATGAAACAAAATTAAAAACCAAATGAAAATTCAAATTAAAAATCAGCAACGAAATAATAATAATAATAAAAAATCATTTGAGAGATAAAAGGAAAAGAAAAGAAAGAGAAAGAGGGAGGGAAGGGGGGGGGGGGGTACCTGAAGAAGCTGATCGTTGTAGGTAGCGAGATTTGAGGCCAGCTCTTCTATGCTTACCTCTTCCCCTCCTCCACCTTGCATTGACTTATTTATATTTTTTAAAATATATGTATTTTATGCAAAGGAATGCGTAGAAGCGAACAGTAGCAGAGAGAATGAACGATGAACTTACAAAACCACAAAACCCTTCTCCGATTTCTCTTAGCATCCAAAGAGGGAGAGAAAGGGAGAGAGATTAGACTTTAGACGCAACAACCGGGCCGTGCTTGGGCCGAGGTACAACTTGTCGGGCCAGGCATTGAAAGGATCTTAGTTTTTTTTTTTGAAAATGGCCTGCTATGTCTGGTAGTTAATTTCAATCTAGTTCAAACTAATGACTAAGGAGTCTCATTATTATTTTTTAATTTTTTTTTTTTACAAAAAAAACTAAATCCATCTCAATTTATTTTATATATTTAAACTCATATATAATTTATTTTCATTCAAACATACTCAATGGTAAATATGGTTCAAACTAATAACTAATGAGTCTCATTATTTGTTTTTATTTTTTTATAAAAAATAAATCCATCTCAATTTATTTTATATATTTAAACTCATTTATCCTTTATTATTTTATTTGCTTTCAAACATACTCAATGGTAAATATAATATTTTTTAAACTTAAAATAAATCTAGTTTACAACTATACAAAGAGATTGAAATTTTTTTACGTAAACTACAAAAAAGAAAAATAATACTAGGTAAACAAAACGGTAATATATTATTTTTTAAACTAAAAATGAGCAAAGAAAGTACAACAGTTACTTTAAATACTAATATACCATTATTATAACATAAATCTTTGTATATATATAAGAGCAGCATGAGGATAGCTTCCTAAATGATGTAGTACAACAAATTGTCGGTAAAAAATATATCTTTTTTAAGTCTTCAGAATTACTCGACGAAAAGTAAGGTTGCCAGGGCATATTTAGTTCAACAAGATGCTACCATTTTGTAATTTCTTATATTCATAAGCGTGTCAAACAAACTTTATTAAAAAATAAAAGACATCAACCTGACTACCGACATGGTAGGCGTTTGAATTTTATATGCATTTTGAGATCTCATTAACGGCGGGTAGTATGGATTTATGAGACCAACATACAATTGTGAAGTCGACGGCAAAAGCTTGGATGACACTCCATCTTCCTCTTTCCCTATCACACTAAAATTTGAGAATGTCAATGGGAGGACTAGTCAAGCTTGTGAAGTCGTCGTTGAGGGCTTGGATGGCATTCCATTTTCCTCTTCCCCTATCACAATAAAATTGAGAATATCAATGAGAGGACTTGTCAAGCTTACAATGATTAATAATAGCAAACACTTGAGCATGAGAGCACGGTGTTAGACTATTGTATCTTATGACTTGTTTATAGATTTTTGGCATAGTTGATCAACCATATATTCATGTGGTTAATTAATCGTTTCATACACGAGCTACAAAATAAAACGTTTGTCGAGCTTTTATATGATTATGATAAAATAAAATTACATGCACGCATATTGGTGGTGGCATCTAGATTTAGAGGGCATAAATTAAAAAATTCAAAACAATTACCAAAAATTTGTGGAACAATTTGGTTCTATTTCATAAAAGAATGCACATAACTGAATGGAAAGCCCTAAAAACCATCATGCATGGTAACAATTTTGTAGGCTACATTGTACCAATAGCAAACATCTACGAAGAACAACATCATCGATTCTTACATTTTCAAAATGGATGTCAAAGAACCTAAAGAGAAATCTAAGAATGGTCGACTTACCTACAACCATATTACAATTATAATGTGATATCTTTCAAAGAATCCTGTCGCCCGGGAAAGGAAAAAAATATAAGACAATGGAAAATATGCATCATATCACAAACCAAAAGGAGAAATCTATTGAGAAATTATAACTTGCATACGAAATGCGATTATGGGAAGGCAATGAGATTAAATGGACTCCTATTTATGTTATCATAATGTTGGGAAGTGAAGTGAGCCCTTCCAAAGTTTAGTTATTATGATTATGTGGCTCTAATTATTTGAATTAGGATTTTTGAAGATGCTAAGAAGGGTTCAAGTTTCCAGGGAGTAGTGCTGCAAGAGTTTTGGAAAATAAGCCATGTTAGAGTTGTAAAGGACCATGGCTGTTAAGAAACAAGGGAGACGTGTTTGAATAATTATGTGTGTATTGATTCTGTATTGTACTTTACAAAATACATAGGTGTACAATGAAACTAAGTATGAAAATATACATATAAGGAAAATATTCTATTGTAACAGATGCCTAAAAATAAGAAATTCATGATTTTGTGCAATCCATAATTTTGGAAAGATATGATTCTGTCAATACTCCCCTCAAGTTGGCACATGGAGATTCACAGGGTGAGGAGGCCTCCCTGCACTCAAAGGGGGATACTTATTACATACAGGCTGAGCTACTGCTAGAGAGTAAGACAATGCATTTTGATGGTATGGTAATTGGGTTAAACAGAGAAGGGTCCGTATGGATATATAATGTGTTAGAGATATAGAGAGATTTTACCCACCACTTTTCACCGATTAGAGAGGCCATAATGCCCAACTTGCATGAGAAGTGATGGAAAAGTTCCTAGTCTAAAGCTTTGATGAAAATATCTGCAATTTGCTCATGTGAAGAAGTGTGAATTGCTTTAAGGAGACTAGAGTGAATTTTATCCCGAATGATGTGGCAATTGATCTAAATATGCTTAGTACGTTAATGTAATACTGGATTGTGGGCAATGTGAAGTGTAGACTGATTATTACAGTAGAGTTTGAAAGGTTCGGGATGAGGGATGCCAAGATCAGTGAGAAGTTGCTTTAGCCAGGTCAGCTCACAGGTGGTAAAGCCATGGCGCGATATTCAGTTTCAGGGGAAGAACGAGCAACAATAGTTTATTTTTTTGTAAGCCATGAGATCGGACTAGTACTGAGCTGGATGAAGTAATCGGTGGTGGAATGACGTGTGGTAAGGTAGCTGGCCCAATCAAAATCAGTATAAGTGGTAACTTGTGTGGTGCTAGAGGAAGAGAAAAAAATGCCTTGGCCTAGACTCCCTTTGATGTAACGAAGAACACATGTAGCAGCAGTCATGTGAGGAACACGAGGGGCATGCATGAACTGACTGAGAATGTTGACGGCATAAACAATGTCAGGTCGAGTGATGGTCAAATAAATGAGACGACCAATCAGACGACGATTGCTAGAATCAGGAAGTAGAGATCCATCTTCATTAGAAAGCTTCAAATGTTGTTCCATCAGAAAAGATGCGGTTCAATCACCAAGTTGACCACTGTCATAAAGTATATAAAGGGCATATTTTCGCTGATTCAGGAAAATGCCTGCAGAAGAACGTGCAACTTTGAGACTAAGAAAGAACTTTAGAAAGCCAAGATCCTTGGTTTTGAAGTGAGTGGAGAGAAGGTTCTTGAAAAACTCAATTTGGGGAAGAGCATTTCCTGCAACTAAGATGTCGTCAATGTGTACAAGAACAATAGTGATGCTTGTGTGAATAAGAGTGAATAATGAGTGATTAGCCTGAGATTGAAGAAAACCTGCATCAAGAAGCACAATAGTTAGTTTGAAAAACCAGTTGTAGCAGGCTTGCTTGAGACCAAATAGGGACTTTTTGAGTCAACAAACATGGGTCTCCTCCTAAGTGCAATAGTCGGGTGGTGGGGTGATATAGACTTCTTCATCAAGATTGCCATGCAAGAAGATATTGTTAATGTCAAGCTGATGAATGATCCAATTTTTTATAGCAGCGATTACCAATAGGCAGTGGACAATGGTCATTTTGGCAACTGGAGCAAAAGTCTTATGATAGTCAAGACCTTCAACTTGAGTGTAACCCTTAGCAATCAGTCAAGCTTTATACCTCTCAATGGATTCATTGGCTTCGAGTTGGGTTTTGAAAACCCATTTACATCCAATGGATTTCTTACTAGGTGGAAGTTGCTCGAAAGTCTAAATGGAGTTATCTTCTAGGGCCTGTAGCTTAGTAGACATTGCCTTGCGGCAATGAGGGTGTCAGATAGCATCAGAATAGCATGAGGGATCAAGACAAGAGGTAAGAGCATTTAAATAAGTAATATGTGAGGGAGAGAATCGAGAATATGAAAGAAAGACAGATAAATGATGAGCAGTACCTGAAGCCGTTGTAGCAGGTGAAGATGCTGTGAGCTCTGTATGTAAGGTGGGGCATATGTAGTCATGGAGATAGACAGGCTGTGTAGTGTGGCGGTGAGGATGAGAGACGAGTGAAGGTGAGGAAGGTGGGGTTTGAGAAGGGTTAATAGGTGATTAGGAAGTAGGTAATACAAGTTCAGGGATGGGAAGAGGAATGATTGGAGATGGAGAAGGAGAGGAGGAGGTTTTTGGAATATCTTAAAAAGGGAATTGTTGTTCATGGAATGTGACGTCACGAGAATAGAAAATGGATTGTGTATCAAGATTATAGAGTTTGTATGCTTTGTGGTTGCTGGTGTGACGATCCAAGATTTTTCGTTTCTTACTATTTTATTTATTTATGATTTTAATAATAATATTGGTGATAAAATTGGTAAGGATGAAGGCTTGGGTTTGAAATTGAGCTTTGGGAGTATGGATTAGAGTATTGGCCCAAAAGTGTGGTGTGTACGCCCAAAGGCCCATATGTTGGATCCATTAGTTCAACCAAACCCATGCATGGAGACACATGTCACTCTAGGAGAGTTTTAGTAAGTTTCCAAAGACTAGTAGGCATGAGGAAGGAAAAACTGGTAGTTGAAGAGTTGACTGATTGTTTCTAGGAGGAAGAAGTGTGAAATTCCAAGATGAGATTTTCTCATCATTGGCCAACTAGGGAGGCATGTAGGGGTATAGAAGTCTTCCAAGTTGGTCTTTATAGTATCCTACCATATCTAGATGAATGACTCTTGTAAGATTTAATGGAAATAGAAATGAGGGAGAAGGTGAAGTTTCGGTGGAGGCTATAGCCGAACCACCCCTTTTGTGTTTCCTATGTAATGTATTCCAAATCTAGGTATAGGACAAATGGAAGATTTTGTAAGAAGGATTTGACAAGTGATTGTGGGAGATGTGGAATCATTGGAGGGAAGAAAAGTAGATGAAAGAAAACAAAGGGGTTCGGGTGGGGGAGTAGCCGACCACCTCCTTTCGTGGACTTTCCAATTATTTCCTAATCTAAATGATTTGGACATATGAGGTTGTGTAAGAGTGTAAAGGACATGTGTGTAAGAGTGTAGGATGGAATGGTGATTTGATAAGTTGATTGATAGTTGCTTGAGAGGAGAGAAAACCATGGAAGAAGGGAGGAGGTTTCGGATGAGACTAGAAATGGGCTAGCCAAATGCTTCATGCCCATTTTCCCAAAAAGGTGATCTTGAAATCTTGTGGAGTGACTTGTGAAGTGATTGGTGAGTGTGTAAGGAATGTGTGAAAGGAAAGGAAGGGCTTGAAGCCCATAGCATGTGCCGGCCATGGATGAAAATGGAAGAAGAGACCAATCTAAGTATGAGCTAGAAATAGGCATGATTGTACCCTATTGATAGAAGTCAATCCAAAGGTCTTTCAACCCATCAAGTGTCACTCCAAAGCCTAGGGAAATGAGTGCCTAAGGCGCCTAGAAAGCCTCATGGCCTCATGGCCTTATGCTTTGCTTCCATTTCCTTTGTTTGCTTCACTTGTTCACAAGTGCACACACACCTACATCTCACGGTAACACTTCCTTCCACTCTACTCTCATTTTGCTCCACTTTCCTCTATCTTCTAAACACAAGAATATCCTAAGTTTGGTGGAGCTAGAACAAGCATTGTTGAGTAGGAGCACTTTTGAAGAGGTAAGATAAGTCCTAAGCTATTCCAAGTATAGATATCCTAGGTTAAATCACATGCACACACCAAAGCTTGTATCCTTAGGATTTCCTCCCTAGCTACATGTTTGGAAATTATTTTAATGGAGTATTTTTATATATTTTCAGAGCTACTTTTGCTACTTGGAGTATTGTAAGGGCACTTTCATTTTCTCTTTGGCATTTCCATATATATATATATATATATTTGAATGAAAGTATATGTATTGTTGTTGGTTGATTGGAAATGCTAGTTTAGGTTCTCTTGATAAAAATACTATGATTATTTGATTTGGAATCCATGCTTAGCCCTTATGATCATTTTAAGTTTTGATTCTTGATATGCTAGAGGATTTAGACAATCTGTGCAAATTGTTCAATATGATATTTGATGAAAAGATGCATGCTTGATGGAGATGAAATCTATGATGTTGTTGCTAGGCTTGTTTAAGTGGAGAAGTGTTTTGCATATTTAGTTAAAGAGATCTATGTTTGGTTGATGTGCTAAATAGAGTCAATGATTATATTATATCATTGGTGAATTTCATCACTTTGTTAACAATGTCAATGGAAGCATGATTAAGACAAATGCATGCATGCTAAAGTAAAGTTTAGATTAAAAACAGAAAATTTGTTGAGATTACATAAGGATTTCGAGTTTTAGGGTTCTAAGATTAATATGTTTAAGTGATAAAAAAAGATAATATTCTTTCATGGGAAGTTTGAAGAATATGGAAATAAAGAGAGACTAATGCCATAGGGTTCGGTTTTCATGCATAGAATGAAATTGCTATTTTGGGTTGAAGAAATGTGATTAAAAGGTTAATCTAATGGCCCATAGGGTTCGGTTCAACCCCATTAGTTGTTAATAAAAATGTTTTAGAAATTTTAGTAAGGCTTGAAGAGTGTGTAGAAGGGAATGAAAGAGGAAAAATCTTTGAAGATGGCCATGGAGGGTCTCGACCCAATCCTAGTAGGGAAGGCCGAGCACTCCTTTTGGTTTGTTAACCCTATTTGTGTACTTTCATATGATAAAGGATTTAAATCATGTGGTGATTGACTTGTGAATGAGCATAACACTCTGCAAACTTGAGCTTGTCTCACGTTTCGCATGCTAAACATTAAGAGTTTGCATGTCCCATGCATGAAGCATGAAATTCATGTTTTGAGTCAAATATGTTTTCAAAAGAAAAAGGAAAGAAATAAAGTTTTGATAAGAACCCCAAAGATTGAGATGGGATAGTGTCCCGATAAAACTTTCTATTCACTCAGGAGTGATTAAATTCGAGTGAAAGCCCCTAGGTCGACGAAAAACTGTCGGCAAACCATGTATGACTCCCTTAGGGATTTCGGAGCATGGTCGCAACTAACGCTAGTGAGTGCCTCTGGCCGGTATTGGCTTTTGCCTTACCAGCATCTATATCTGAAAAAAGTGTAGTCACTAGATGCATGATCACTGTGTGATGAAGAACGAAAATGCATAATGTAGCCACTTAGGTTTGATATGGTCGTTGGGTGCTATAATAACTAGCAAGGAACACACGGTGTATAGAGGAACCGTGAAGTGTCCACTTTGAAGTCTGGATAAGAGCGGCTTTCGAGCCCTAAGTATGATCTGTATCTATATCTGAATCTGTTTGATCTGTAAATGGCGCCTAAGATATGAATAAAAGAAAACGAAAAATTTTGCGAAGAAAGGTTTTCAAATATAAGTCTAAAGAATGAAGTTGTGTTAAAACCATTTTTGTGAAAAGCAAGTATAAGAAATAAGACTAAAAGAAAGCCAAGTTTTGTAAGTCTGCATGAGCATGTGCATCTGCAAAATCATTGGCTGCATATGCTTGACGTGTGTTGTTTTGTTATTCGCTTTCTTGTATACTTGTTAATGTTTTGGGTAATATGAATATGTGCTTACTGAGATTTCTTGAAATCTCACCTCCTTATATTTCCACTATCGTTCCTTGGGGGACGATAGAAGTATTTACAGGAAGCGATGGCATCGACATCAGTGATGATCAGGGAGACTCCCCAGACCCCTGATGATCCGGTAACCTCCCCACCTTTTGATGTGGTGACCCTGATTTTGTATGACCGGTTTATAACAGACATGTGTCAGAGCTCACTTTCAGAGGCCTTTGGACGCCAGTGTTTAGGATGCTGTATGTCTCTGAGGACTGACAGGTCTTTGTTCATGGATCGCGTTTATACCTCGGAGGCAATGATGGGCCTCCTACTTGGCGCATGGGTGGGCTTGAGTCAGTATTTGTTTGGTCTTGACGTGAAGGAGGTTAAGGACGAGCCTCCCTTTAAATAGAGGGTTGTGGGGTTAGCACCTAGTTGATGTTGCTTAATTATGGTTAATGTATTTTGTGGCTCCCGCTATTTTGGGAGAAAGAACATCTTATGTATCTGATACTTTTGGTTATGACTATTATGAAGTTATTTTGGGATATTAGAATTGTTAAACCATGTGATGTATGGCAAATCCCAAGTACTTGCCAAATTTTAGAAAGGTGTAACCATTTCTAATGCTCTAAGAGGATCCCTATAAATACAAGATCCTATATATTTGCACAGGAAAAACAATTTGGAAAATTGGGTTACCCAATTGTTGTAGTACTCTGTACGTACGAGTCCAACTTATCCATATCTAAAAAAATCTTAATTTTACCTCACAAGGCTTATCAACTGGCTCTCGATCATGTGGTTTGTCACATAATAAATTTATAATTTGACAAACCACTTTTATTTTTTGAAAGGAACGAATTGCATTCAATTCATTAATAATGGACATTACAAATAGATCTAAAACATACATTACAAGTCAATTAAACAACGATTTGTAGCCCTTCAGTACACTAAAAGTGACTGACATATTTTAACCCTGACTATACACTTCTCCAGAACAACGTCTGAGAGACATCCCAACTCTGTCAAAGATAGAGTTACAATCACCAAACCAACAAAACAAATAAAAACAACAAATCCCAGTATCGTTCAAAGACGAATAATGGGACAAACTCTAAAGACATAAAGCCCTAGAGACAATGTGTATTTTGTCTTTTTTATATTAAATAAAAGGAGCAGCAAACAACAATAAACTATATGGGAGAAACCAGATCACATGGATATGGATCCGACTCTCAATCTTGGAGGAAACATAAACCGACCAAAAAGGTGAAGCCGCTGCTGTGGGTGGCACATGGGTAGCACGCGCTACTCTTGGAGGATGCTGGGGAGAAGATGGCGATGCAATCGGAGGCCCTGGTCCCCGTGGAGACGCGTGTGGCAACTGAAAGCCACCTGATCAACCGTCAAGTAATGAAGAGCACAAAAGGGCGCGAAATATAGCCACTTAGGTTTGATACGGTCGCCGGGTGCTACGGTAACTAACAGGAACACACGGTGCATAGGAGAACTATGGGATGTCCAAATAAGATGTCATGATGAAAAGATGGGCTTTCGGGCCATATGATATGATATGATAAGTAGCGCCTAAGATAAGAAAAGATGAAAAATATTTGAAAAGATGAATTTTGAAAAGAAGTTCAAACATTTTGTTTTATGAGGTTACAAGCAAACACTTGAAAAAGTTATAGAAAATAAGTTAAAGAAAATGACATAAGCATGAGCATGAGTATATGTATAAGTAGAGGCGCATGAGGAGACAACATCCTCCCTTAGGACTGCGTGTGCTCCTCTTGTGCTCCTCTGATTGATGAGGAACCACCCTCGACTGAAAGATTGGGACCTGCGAGACCAGCAGAGTGGTGCGTTGGGGCTGGATGCCGGAGGCTGGGTGCGCGAGCTGCTTTGGTGCACGTGCTGCTTTTTTGAGTCGTCGTTCTTCATTCGCCGATGGTCCCTAGGGAAAACAAAATTGCCGGCGAAATTCCTACATTCTAAAAACAAAAGGACAAAAGAAAAAGAGGAAAAAACAGAGAGGGGGGGAAGGTAGGGGGTGGGAGGGGGAGAAACGAGCAAAAAACCAAAAAGAGGGGAGAAAGAAGGAGGTGGGAGGAACGGGTGGGGCAAGGAGGGAGGGGAGTTGTCGACCCCCCAATCCATGCTTGAGATCGCACGTGAATAGAAATGTCAGGGATGAGCGACACAAGGAAGTTTACCCCTCGTCATATCGTGTGGTTATATTTTTTTTTTAAACGTCAAGGAAAGATTCTCGTAGCGGAAAAATGTCAAGCCTTCTACGTTATACATCACATGGTTTTGCTACAAATCCCAAAATAAACATTATACATATCCAAATCAAATATTTCTTAACTTGTCCAGATTCACAAAAGAGCACTTCCATCAAGCGGGAAGGCTTTACAAAACATAAGTTAGGAAGGCTTTACAAAATAAAGTGGGCATTCCCATTATCCATTTAGTTCAACATACAAGCTCTTTCTTTATCTCCTTAAGGTCTAGTCCCTAGCGAAGACGATTCAGGTCCAAGCTAGGCCCTACTTCACAAATCACCCTAGTGGGCGACTCAAAAAGGCGTCCCAAGTGAAGTGACTCATCTACTCCTAACATTATGCAATACCCCGTAGGGCGTAGACTAGCAAAACGATACATCGCCATCGACAGTGACTCCTTCGCTCGTCGGCCCAAAAGATCCAGAGTCACTGGCCCCATAAAGGGGGACTCAATCGGTCCCCTGGGGGTCTGAGGTATTGTCTCGGGAGTCCTACTCCGTAGATCCATCGTCACCTGCAACTACTTCTATCATTCCCAAAAGGGAAGGATAGTAAAGACATAGAGAGGGGTGAGATTTCGGGGGAAATCTCAGGAAATATATCAGTATTTCAACAAAAGCATTTCAGGCATACTTTTAAGCGAATAACAAGCAAATATTACATATTCAGTAAGATGAGACTCATGATGGGACCAATGTACATGTTCGTGACGAAATTCATCTTTCTTATCTTTTCTCAAATTTCTGTTGTATACTCGTTCATGAAATCATATAGCAAAATTTTCTTGACTCATATTTTCCCAAGAGACATTTTATTCAAAAACTTTTCGTCTTTCTTATCTTAGAGGCCACTTATCATATCATATTATATATGGCTCGAAAGCCATTTTCTTTCCGTCATGATTTCTTATTTTGGACACCTCAAGGTTCTCCTATGCACCGTGTGCTTTTCGCTAGTTACCGTCACACCCAGCGACCATGCGACCATGTCAAACCTGGGTGAATACGTTTCGTGCCCTTCGTCACTCACAGATTTCTCCCCGAATAATTACAAACTTCTTATATGGTGAGGCCTAGACCAACACCGCTTTTAGGGCACCCACTAGCATTAGGTGTGACCACGCTCCAGACACCTTTTGGAGCCATACATGGTCCGCCGACTATTTTTCGTCGACCTAGGAGTTTTCACTCAATTTTAGCCACTCCTAAGTGAACAGGGAGTTCCACTGGGACACTACCTCATCCCAGCCTTTGGGGTTCTTCTAAAACTTTAATTCATTTCTTTTCTTTTGAAAACGTGTTTGACTAAAAAATATGATTTTCGTACTTTATGCATGGGACATGTAACTCTTAACACTTGTTATGCAAAACTCGAGACAAACCCGAGTACTCACTTGGTCATTTTTCACACTAACCCCACATCATTTGATTCATCGTTCATGCAAAAACACTTAGTTGATTCTAATGGATTAAGTAGGGTGCTCGGCTTCCACCCTTAGGGTTTGGGCTGAGACCCTCTTTGTCACCACTTGGCCTTTTTTTCCTTCATTCATTTTCTTTTCACTCTCAAGCTCTAGTTCAATGGTTGAAACAATTTTTTAACCTTACAAAAAGAGCAATCCGAAACCCTATGGCCCTTAGATTTTATAATTCCTACCTTATTTCCTCAAAACAACAACTTATTTGAATGCCTATGTGGAAACCACAAATACACATGATAGTCTCCTAACCTTTATGCTTCTAAATTCTCCAAAATTTTAAAACTCAAGTATTTCATGAAATGAAAATAAATTATAAAGATTTAGACCCCAAGAGCTCTCCAAACCGAAAATTCTATAGGCATGCTATCTCTTTTTTTTTTTTGTTCAAGCTTTAAACTTTTATTTTTATCAAGTATGCATTTCTTTGTCATCCACCATATCAAATATAATGAGAATATCATCCAAGAACAAGATAACTAGATCCACCAATATTTTATAAATATTCATTCTAGCATGACATTTCAATAAACAAGGTATTTACTACTAAATAATCAAAGTGCTTCTTCAAATGATCCATCCAACATCACCCAATATTTAACAAGTTTAAACATAGTCATGCTCATATGTGTCACAGAAATCTCTCCTCAACAAAATTCACTAAAATCATCAACATATGTTAACTTTTCAACTAAAAAGGAACATGGGTTCTAAGCATGGGTTGGCATCTAACTAAAACATAATATTTCTACCAAAGAGTTTCATCATGGCATACCAAGCAAGAAATTCAAGCAATACAAGCATATTCACTTAAAAATATACTTGAGATGCTAGAGGCAAAATAAGGATATACTTACAATTTTCGTAGCTAGCTTATATGAGTTCTGAAAACATAAGAAATATTTATTAGATTAGACTAAGAACATATCATTTTCAAATAAGAGATTTCTTTTTAGAAAGTGTGAATATAGAGAGTGTTCTTCTCTACATCTTCTAAGTTTATGATAACTTAAACAAAATCACTTACCTCTTCTAGGATTCCTCCTTTCAAAACCACTTGCTTCTTCTTCCTCTAGACTAAGAATGTTTTGATATTTAGGTGGTGGAATGAAATGAAGCAAAGAGAATAGAGTGGGAGGGTGAGTTGCCGTGAGGTAGAGTGAGAGATGTGTGTGTGTGTTGGTGACCGAATGAGGCAACCAATGGAAAGGGAACAAGGCCATTTGGCTATGGGACTTCCCTAGGCTTTAGGCCACTCATTTCCCCTAAACTTGGAGTGACACTTGATGGATTTGAAAGACATTTGAGTGACCCCCATCACTTGATCACATCATGCCTAATCTAGACCATCTTAGGTGGAAGAAATAGTTTCCTTTCTCTACCCATATGACCGGCCTCTCTCAAAGGGTTCTAAGTCCTCCCATCACCTCATTGTCTCCCAATCATCATCTCATATATTAATCAAAGAGATTTGAGGATCTCATTCTTCAGAGAAAGCAAAAGTGGGATTTGGACCCCTTGCCCTTTTGCTCCATCCAAAACCCTCCTCCTTTTCCTACTCTCTCTTCCTTCTTTTCATGTGTTCAATCAATCAACTATTCACCTTACTTCGTATACTAACTTGTCCTATCACTCTTACACAATCCTATAGCTTAGATTTGGTAGCAAGGAGAATACCAAAGAGGGGAGTCGGCTACTCACCTCACCCAAACCCTCATTCTCTTCTTCCCACTCTTTGCGTCCATCAATCAACATCTCAAGTCATTATTCCCTTCCATACTCTTACACTCATGTCTTATCTATTCTTACACAATCTCATATGTCCAATTCATCTGGATTTGGAAGCAAAAGAGAGCACACAAGGAGGGAGAGTGGCCGGTTACCACCAGTAGCCCCCATCCCTCTCCATGAGTTTTCTTTTCTTCCCCACTTGTTCCATCACTCACTCAATCAACCAATCAATCCCCCACTTGTCTCCTCAAGATCCCTTAGCAATAATTTCTCAAGATTTGGAAAAAAGCTTGTGAGATAAACCCTAAGAGTATTCGGCTATAGCCCACCAAATCCCTCACTCTTTTTCTCATTTTCAAAATCCCATCAAATCTTGTATAATCATTTGGCTAGACATGGAAAAATCTCATGATGATTTACTTTGGCAAAATTCCCATGTCTCACACGCCTATATAGGTGGAGAAGATGAGGAGATCTCATCTTTGATCTTCTATTTCCTTCCTCCAACCAAAACAACTAGTCAACCTCCTCACCTACTAGCATTCTCCCTTTTTCACCTACTAGTCTTGGTTAACTTACAAAACTTTTCCTAACTTGACATGTGTCCTCGTGCATAGGATTGGGTTGACTATTGGATTTCATTTCATGGACCTATGGGCTTGTCATCTCTACTTGGGCCCAAAGTCTTGGTTATGGTTCTAAGGCCTCCTACTTCTAAGCCCACCTTTCAAGGCTTTATCCACTAAATTACCTAAGTCACATTTACACTATTTATTTAATTAAATAAAAATATAGTAGGGAAATTCGGGGTCGTCACAGGAGTCGAGGCTCCCACCCCTTCCCACGACACTTGAGTTAGGGGGTAGAGTTTGATCGAGTAGAAATGTAACACCCCATTCCCGTAGGCTAAAGAATATCATGTATTTTCTAAAAAGATTTTAATCTGGTACAAGAATCTTGATTTAATAAAAAATAAAATAACATTTAGTTCATAGAAATGAAATTCTAATAAAATAACTGAAAGTAGCTTATGCTGTAAAGACACTTATTTCCTAGAAAACAAAACAAATTCAACTAAATTAACTAAATTAAGTTTGTGTCATAAATGTACTTATTTTTAGAAAAAATTAAAATTTAAATAGTTGTACAATTTACTCCTAGCCTAATTGCTCGTATTGGTTATCTTCCTCACCTAGGTGGTTAAAAAGAAAAGAAATAAACTAAAATGAGTCGATGAGTCAATAAAGAGTCCACCACAACATAAGATAATACTATAGGGAGTTTTTCATAAAATTTATGTTGAAATATGAAAATATGATTATACATGCTAATGCTTATGCTATGAATGGTTAAACTATTTGATTTAACTAACTTAAACAGACTGGTCTAAATTAACTAATTGATCTGACTAAACTTACTAACTGATTTAATTGGATTGATTTAGCTAAACTAACAGACCAACACACTTAACCCTGTGTGCAAGGTTGTGCACTAGCCCCACGTCTCGCTGCAGCAATGGAAGCCGTTGATAGTATTCTAGTGTACTATGATGGATCACGCTTAGGTCCGTGGCTTGCACATCCACCTTGATCTAATATACATTGGTACCATGTATCTAAATGGCCATCTGAAATAACAGATTTACTGAACTGATTAACAGAATAACTGATTAGTTGATTTTTGATCTGACCTAATCTTATACTTGAACTTAACTCAACTTATGTAACTTATGCGACATGAGATGCATAATATATACTAATATAAATAACTATAACTCACTGAATCTAAGCATGATGCTGAATGATATGAACGTGTGTTGTGCTGTGCTGAATGACATGCTTACATGACATAAGGGATATATAAAACTGGCTATCAAAGAATTGGCTTTACTACAAATATAAGCTACATGTAAGGATCCTAATTTTGTGATTAAATTCACTTATCTCGTAATGTTGCTTCCTAAATCTCACTTTGTAGCTCGTTGTTACTAATAAGAATCTTGAACCGTTACTAACTTCTAGAAAGATGTGTCATATTGTTCTAGATACTCGAAATTATATAAAGGGATAATTTAATGAATATGAAATTATACGAAGATCACCATAAAATAATAAGACTCAAGGTCCAAAATATATTCTGAAATATTCTACTTCAGATTATATCTTAATAGTTTTATAAATGTCTAATTAAAATTCATTTGGAAATGTAAATTAGAATAATAGGCTAGAAAGCATAGAATACGTTCAAGATATGCTTTAAAGACCCTTTAGACATTTTATGAAGAACTTAAGGTTATGACTCAAATTTAATCAAGTAAAATTGTGGTCAAATTTAAGAAAACCGTTTATGCCATGCTAATAATAAGCCCATATAAGAAAATGGTCTATTAAAAACTAGTACTATCTGAACTATTAAAATCTGACCAATAGTCTTAAAAACACAAGTCCATATAAGAATAAAACTAAGCCTAATTTATAAACAATAATCAGATTCTGAATGGAATAGAGCCCAACAAGAATCCTTTAAAACTAACTCAATACACTTAAGTCCAATAAGGCCCACTTAAAATAAAAGAAACCTATGTGAAAGGAAATACACGGCTGCAAGTGAGAATGGGGCTTGACAAGTGATAAAAGGCATACACATAATTATGAACATAATGAGAGGCTTTTTGAGAAGATTGAAACAAAGTAATTAAGGAACAATCAAAGCCTTAAAGGCTTACGGGCAGGGGCTCGATAGACTTGAAATGAGACACCAACAGAAACCCAAACAAGGAAGTTCATGCAAAAACAAGGTGCTTACTAAAGGGGGAGATGCGACGACGATGCTGGTGGTTGATGGTGGCCGGCACTGTACTGGGCTTCATTAAGAAAGGTACTGCGACGTGGATGTGAGTGAGGGAGATAAAGAGATGGCTGTAATCGAAACAGAGGGAGGGAGAGGTAGAAATCACATCGGCTCGCCAAAAAAATGAGTGGTCTCTTCAAGAATGGGTTGGCCGGTGTTGTCTGTGCTTTGAGGTGGTGCTCCGATGTGTTCCAAGGTGGCTGGGTTGTGGTTCGGTGAAGAGGAAAGTGTACTCTGTTTTTGGGGTGGTAAAATAGGGGTGTGTTGATATCACATGGGCTAGTTCTAGGATGCACATTGAACGTGACCACATTTGGTCTTCACTTGCGGTATTGCACCAGAGCTCCCACGAATATCCTTTGCTGTAGCGTAAGGCTTGGATGTTGTAGAATCCAAGGTTTTAAGTCTCGTATCTACATATAGATTTTGATGATAACAAATAAATTTAATACTCAAGCTCAAATTATCTACGCATAAAAAGAGCTAAGCACATCAAGAAATCAAGCATGAGCAAAAAGAAAAACAAGTCTACAAATGAAACTCATAGAGTAATTTTGTACATTTTTTAAAATTTAAAATTGGATTAAGACTCAAAATTAATATTTTCTCATAAAGTATCAAATTGCATTTTTTTACATTTGCATAACTTTATTAAAATATTTAATTTCAAAAATTATTATTATTTTTCCACATATGTATAAAGATTTGAATTTGTAAGAAAATTGATTGTCATCTTTAACATGTGCATGTGTTGTTTGAAAATCTTGAAGGGTGGTTGTGTATTTTTTTGACAAATACAAAAGATAGATGATTTTGTTTGAAAATCTTGAACGATACTTGTGTATTTTTTTGACAAATGTAAAAAATAGATGATTTGTATGAAAATCTTGAAAGGTGGCTGTGTATTTTTTTGACATATGCAAAAAGAAGATGATTTGATTTGAAAAATAAATCATACTCATTTTGTCATGTAAAAAAAGTAAAATATTAGGTTTGATTTTTTTGAAAAATGAATAGAATCGTCTTTGATAAATATAAAAATGAGATGTTTTTATTTAAATCTTTTGAAAAGTGAATAGTGCTCTTATTTGACATGTGAACCTTTTCAAATTTGAATATAAAGACTCATTTGCCTATAAATAGCTCACTTGAGTTTTGTAAAAATCACAATAAGAGTTTACACATTAATTGCTAAGTTTTGCATCATTTTCTCAAAACTCTCAACTCTCTTCTTTAAGTTTTGTACCTTAATCCTTATTTATTTTGAGAGAGATATAGATTGTGCTGTATTGTTCCTATTTCACTAATTAAGAAGTGTACTATGTAATCTACCCACTATCAGCTCTTGTATTTGTAAGAGGATGTGTATAACCCTTGTGTGTGTAGAATGTGTTCTACACAGGGAATAGTTAAATTACAAAGTGTGAGATGATTGCAAGTGTAGAAGGTATTTTACACGAATTCTTTGTAGTAGTGTTGTTCAAAGGTGTAATAGGTTTTTATCTCCACCTGAAAGAGATTGAATAGCGAATTTGGGATCCTCAAGGGGTAGCTTGAGGCGAGGACGTAGGCAGTGGAGCTGAATCTCGTTAAAATACTGTTGCTTCTTCTTACCCTTACTCGTTATATTTCTTGCTACTTCATATTCTGTTTATATTTTATATTGTATATTTGGTTTATAAGTATTAATTTTTTAATATAACCCAATTCAGCCCCCCTCTTGTATTAGTCATCTAGGCAACAATTGATATCAGAACGAGAGCTTTATTATAAGATTAATTATTTGTTGAGTTAAGATCATATGACTAACATTGCAGCTAGATTTGCTGAAGGTCAATCCAGTAGTCGGCCTCCGCTATTTTGTAGAGACAATTATACTTTTTGGAAAATTAAAATGAGAATATTTCTCCAGTCTCAAGGTCGAGAAATTTGGAAATGGTAAATGAGCCTTATATTCCAACAAAAATTGTTGATGGAGTAAAGGTCAATAAGGAAGAAGAAGAGTCTGATCGTGAAGATGATAGATTTTATACAGTGAATGTAATGGCTATGAATATTCTATATAATACTCTCAATAGTAATGAATTTAACAGAATAATGACTTGCTGGACAGTAAAAGAAATCTGGAATAACTT
Source organism: Platycarya strobilacea (assembly GCA_036898215.1). Taxonomy (NCBI): domain Eukaryota; kingdom Viridiplantae; phylum Streptophyta; class Magnoliopsida; order Fagales; family Juglandaceae; genus Platycarya; species Platycarya strobilacea. Next base: position 20,884 of record CM072557.1, on the reverse strand, counting down.
GGAAATAACTTATGAAGGAATTTCGCAAGTTAAAGAATCAAAAATTTATATTGTTACGCATGAATATGAAATGTTTAAAATGATTGATGATGAATCTAGTTCTTCTATGTATAATCGTTTTACTAACATTATAAATAGCTTAACAGCTATTGGAAAAGTTTATTCTAACTTGAAAATAATAAGAAAAATTCTCAACTCTCTTCCAAAACGTTGGGAATCAAAAGTGACGGCAATTTTTGAAGTTAAACACCTCAAAAAACTTGAAGTAAATGAACTCATTGGGTAACTTATTACTTATGAGTATACATTGAAAAGAGGAGTAGAAGAAGGAAAGTAAAAGAAGAGCTTGGCACTCAAAGCTGTTCCCCATGAAAGTGAAAGCGATGAAAACGAGGAAAGCGATAATAAAGATTAAGAAATTGTAATGATCACAAGAAGATTTTAGAGATTCTTAAAGAAAAATAAAGTTCCTCTAAAGAAATCTTTCAAAAAGTTTTCCAACAAAAATACAGGTAAAAACAACTCATTAACTTGTTATAAATGCAAAAAACCAGGACATATTAAGGCAGCTTGTTCTATGCTAAAGAAAGATCGATACAAAGACAAGAAAGCAATGAAAGCTACATGGGATGATGATTCAATTAGCTCAGATAGCGACGCAAGTAATGAAGAATCTACAAATTTTTGTTTTATGGCTAAAGATGATCTTGAGGTAATAAATTTCAAAAATATTGAAAATCCTTCTTATGAAAATTTGTAAAATGTTTTGAAAGATATATATGAGGAATTTGAAAAATTGGGTATCAAATATACTGTTTTGAAAAAAAAAAACTTCTTTAACAAATGAAATTGATGTTTTAAGAAAATAAAACATAGTTTCAAAAAATGAAAATGATAAGCTGAAAAAGAAAGTAACTGATTTAGAAAAGATTATTGAAAACTTTATAAATGGAAAAAAAAACTTGAAAAACTTCTTGGAAGTCAAAAATGTGTTTTTGATAAGGTAGGTTTGTGATACATGCCAAAAGAAAAATTCAAACCCTATAAAATTTCTTTGATAAACTGACTAAATCAAAATTAGATTTTCAAAATTCTTTTCATAAAAATAACTTTTTAAAGAAATATATTATTATTCAAGATTTTCAAATATGTCACATGTTATTCGTAATTTTTGCAATAGAAATGGTCATAATTATCATGCTTGTCCTATTAGAAAAAGACATACAATGACTGTTAGGGCCATATGGATACCAAAAAATCTTGTTTCTTCTAATACTAATAAATAAAGGATCCAAAGAACTTGGGTACCAAAAAAAATTATTTTAATTACTTTTACAGGTATGCATGAAGTCCTCCATAGGTAAAAGTAAATGGTTTTTAGACAGCGGATGTTCAAAACACATGTCAGGAGATAAAACTAAATTCATTGACCTCACTTCTAAAGAAGAAGGACACGTGATATTTGGAGACAATTCAAAAGGGAATATCATAGGAATATGTAAAGTTGGTAAGAAGTATTCTCTTATAATTGAAAATGTTCTACTTGTTGATGGTCTAAAACATAATCTTTTGAGAATAAGTCAATTATGTGATAAAGAATTTACAGTTACTTTCAAAAAAGATAAAGTGCATTATTTTAAATAATCATGATTGCAATATTTGTTTTATTGATCTTAGAAAAAATAATGTATATACAATCGAATTTGAAGAAATTACCGCACAAGATGCTATTTGTTTATTAGCTCAACATGAAAATAATTGGTTATGGCATAAAAGGTTAGGTCATGCAAATATAAAACTTATTTCCAAGTTTTCAAAATATGATCTTGTGAGAGGTTTGTAAAAAGAAAACTTTTTTAAAGACAAAATTTATATTGCATGCCAGTTTGGTAAATAAACAAAAATTTCTTTCAAAATCAAGAAACATATTTTTACTACTAGACCTTTGCAACTAATACACGTATACCTTTTTGGACCAAACATAGTTGCGAGTTTGGGAGGAAAATATTATGCATTTGTTATTGTTGATGATTTCTCTAGATATACTTGGGTCATCTTTCTTGCTCATAAAGATGAGGTACATAATACCTTTATCAAGTTATGCAAGAGAATTCAAAGTGAAAAGGGTTATACTATTTTAAACATCCGAAGTGACAGGATGAAAGAGTTTGTCAATAAAGTTATTGAGTCTTTTTGTGATGAAAATGGTTTTCTGCATAATTTATCTGCTCCTCAAACTCCTTAACAAAATGGGATAGTAGAGAGGAAGAATAAATCTCTTCAAGAAATGGCAAGAACAATGCTTAATGAAAATAGTTAACCTAATTATTTTTGGGCCGAAGCGGTAAGTATTGCATGTTATGTTATAAATTGAGTTATGTTAAGACCCAACATTGATTACTTTCATGTATTTGGATTCAAATATTTTATACTCAATGACATAGATAATTTAGAAAAGTTTAATGCAAAATCTGATGAAGGTATATTTCTTGGGTATTCAACAAATAGTAAAACTTATAGAGTATTCAATAAAAAAACTTTGACTGTACAACAATCTATGCATGTAGTATTTTATAAATCTAACTCTCTACTCTCCAAAAAATCTATTAATGAAGAATCAAAAGGTATAAATAACATAAATAGTTTCAATTTCGACAAAGAGAATACAATAGAAGAAATCCAACAAGGAGATATCAGGAAAGATCATCAAGATTTAGTATAAGATGCAACCAAACAGTGGAAACATGTGAAAGATCATCCAGTGGAACAAATTCTAGGAAAACCTTCACGAGGTGTAAGTACTCGATCATCTCTTAGAAATATTTGTAATCACACTGCTTTTCTATCTCAAATTGAACCCAAAAATATTGATGAATCACTTATTGATGAATCATAGATTTTAGCTATGCAAGAAGAGTTAAATCAATTTGAAAGAAATAATGTATAGACACTTGTTCCTAGACCCAAAAATCATGCTATTATTGGAACAAAATGAGTTTTTAAAAATAAGAAAGATGAGTCTGAAATCATCACTAGAAACAAGACTCGACTTGTAGCCCAAAATTTCAATCAAGAGGAATAAATCGATTATGATGAAACGTATGCACCTGTCGCAAGATTAGAAGCTATTCGAATGTTACTTGCATATGTATGTTATAAAAATTTCAAATTTTTTTAAATGGATGTTAAAAGTGCTTTCTTAAATAGTTTTATAAATGAAGAGGTATATGTTGAGCAACCTCTAGTTTTAAAAATAATATTTCTCCTAATCATGCTTTTGAGCTTGCAAAAATATTATATGGATTCAAACAAACTCCTAGAGCTTGGTATGAGAGGCTTAGTAGTTTTTTGATTGAAAAAAATTTTTCAAGAGGAAAGATCGATACAACTCTTTTCATCAAATATGAACAGGATAATTTTCGTCTAGTTCAAATTTATGTGGATGGTATAATATTTGTGCTACTAATGAAAATATGTGCTAAGAGTATGCAGGAAGAATTTGAAATGAACATGATGGGAGAACTTAATTTCTTTCTCGGATTACAAATCAAGCAAGCAAAAAGTGAAAAATTTATTAATCAGTCAAAATATATTAAAAAGTTACTCAAAAAGTTTGAGATGGAATATGCAAAGGTAATTAGAACACCAATGAGTCCAACCACTAAACTTAATAAAGATGAAAGTAGTAAACCAGTTGACTCAAAAGTATATCGAAGTATGATTGGTAGTTTATTATATTTAACGGCTAGTAGACCTGATATTATGTTCAGTGTATGTTTATGTGCACGTTTTCAATCATTTCCAAAACAATCTCATTTGATTGCATTCAAGCGGATTTTTAGATATCTTGCCGGTACCATTGATCTCGGATTATGGTATCCTAAGCACAATTATTTCGATCTTATTAGTTATTCAGATGCAAATTATGTTGGTTGTAAAGTTGATCGAAAAAAATACTAGTGGAACATGTCATTTTTTAGGTCATGCACTCATTTCATAGTTTAGTAAAAAATAAAATTCTGTTACATTATCTACTCCTGAAGCAGAGTATGTTGCTGCAGGTAGTTATTGTACTCAAGTTCTTTATATAAAACAACAACTTGAGGATTTTAAACTTATGTACAATCACATTCCAATCAAATGTGATAATACAAGTGCTATAAATCTTTCAAAGAACCCAATACAACATTCTAGGACTAAGTATTTTGAAATTAGATATCATTTTCTTAGAGATCATGTACAAAAATGTGATATTGTACTAGAATTCACAAGCACATATGATCAATTGGCAGACATTTTCACAAAACCCCTACTAGAAGATAGATTATGCATAATTAAAAGAGAAATAGGAATGATGCATGTGATGAATATCTGTTAAATATTTTTATTCTATTATCTCAAATGACTTACAAAAACTTCAGACTTCTAGCCTCATCTTTCAACTCAATTTGTTCTTCATAGATCGACATGTTATTCTCATATAAAGGATTAGGCAGTCGAAATGAAGAGGCAAATATGAATTTTAAATCCTTATTTTGTTGCTTTAACTCTACTATTTTTTTTTGTTTTAACGCATAAATAAGTAGTTGAAGTACAGAGACAGTCTCGCTAAGTTTCTCAATTTTGCGAGTTTCGAACTGCAATCGAGCGGAAAAAGTAACAATGGATGATGAGTATCGAGTCTCGAGACCCACAAGCTCATAAATGGCACCAAGATCTGATTTATTAGCTAAATTAGTCTCTTGTTGCTTCATGGCACCTACGATAGAAGTATAAATAGATTGATCACGAGAAGTACTGAAGGAAAATTGACGAGTCATTACAAAATTGTAGAATGAAAATACAGATGAATTATAAAGATGAGTAGAAGATTTGATGTGAAATAGATAAAATTAAGGATTGTTCTTATAGAGACGGGAATAAGAACAAGACAAACTATTACAACTTCAAATCTCTGCAATATCTTGCTTGTCAATAACGTCAAGTGAATTTGAATCTCCTTCCGCAACGAATTACTAGAGCTAGACCTCCAGTCTTTACAGGTTTTGTCGGACACGGGTGACTCTAATTTTTCAGCTCTCTACAAAATCTCATTCCGCACCAAATTGCCAGAGCTAGACCTCCAGACTTTGCAGGTTTTGTCGGATATGGAAGCGGGAAGAAATCTCCTTCCACACCAAATCTCGATAATATTTTATTTGTCAATAATATCAAGCGGATCTCTGCACCGAGACGATAAAGTTAGGCCTCAGCCTTTACAGTTTTTGTCGAATACGGACGGGAGAAGAAATTTTACTGAAACCAATTGCGGTTCATTTTTAATGATATTAAAAGAAGGAGAAGTCTTATACTAGTATTATACTACCTTGTTATATATGCTAGAATCATGTTTATATTTTATTTTAAAAAAACTAACATATATTTTTATAGGGAGTTTAAGTATTAACTGCAGGACGCAGATTTCTACTAGTATTATACTACCTTGTTATATATGCTAGAATTATATTTATATTTTATTTAAAAAAATCTAACGCATATTTTTCAGGAGGAGCTTAAGTATTTAATTACAGGTTGCAGATTTCTACTAAGTAATTGTCATCATAAAAAATGGGGAGATTGTAGAACCCAAAATTTCAAGTTTCGTATCCACGTATAGATATTGATGATAACAAATAAATTCAAGACTCAAACTCAAGTTGTTTACGCATGAAGAGAGCTAAGCACATAAAAAAATCAAGTATGAGCAAAAAGAAGAACAAATCTACAAATGAAACTCATAAATTAATTTTGTACATTTCTTAAAATTTGAAATTGGATTAAAACTCAAAATTAATATTTTCTCATAAAGTATCAAATTGCATTTTTTACATTTGCATAATTTTATTAAAATATTTAATTCCAAAAATTATTATTATTTTTCCACATATGCATAAAGATTTAAATTTGTAAGATGATTGATTGTCATCTTTAACATGTGTATGTGTTGTTTGAAAATCTTAAAGGGTGGTTGTGTATTTTTTTGACAAATACAAAAGATAGATGATTTTGTTTGAATTTTAAAGGGTGGTTGTGCGTTTTTTTGACAAATACAAAAGATAGATAATTTGTTTGAAAATCTTGAAAGGTGGTTGTGTATTTTTTTAACATATGCAAAAAAAAAGATGATTTGGTTCGAAAAATAAATCATGCTCATATTGTCATGTATGAAAAGTAAAAGATTATGTTTGATTTTTTTGAAAAATGAATGGAGTTGTCTTTGACAAATATAAAAAGGAGATGTTTTTATTTGAATCTTTTGAAAAGTGAATAATGCTCTTATTTGACATGTGAACCTTTTCAAATTTGAATATGAAGACTCATTTGCCTATAAATAGCCCACTTGAGTTTTGCGAAAATCACGACAAGAGTTTACACATCGATTGCTAAGTTTTGCATCATTTTCTTAAAGTCCTCATTTTCTCTTCTCTAAATTTTGTGCCTTAATCCTTATTTATTTTGAGAGAGATATAGGTTGTGCTGTATTGTTCCTATTTCACTCATTGAGGAGTGTACTCTGATAATCTATCCACTATCAGCTCTTGTATTTGTAACAAACTGCGTATAACCCTTGTATATGTAGAAGGTGTTCTACACAGGGAATAATTGAATCACCAAGTGTGAGGTGATTGCAAGTGTAGAAGATATTCTATACGGATTCTTTGTAGCGGTATTGCTCAAATGTGTAATAGGTTTCTATTTCTACTTGAAGGAGATTGAATAGTGAATTTGAGATCTTCAAGGGGTAGCTTGAGGCGAGGACATAGGCAGTGAGACTGAACCTTATTAAAATACTGAGTTTGTTTTTTCTTACCCTTACTCTTTATATTTCTTGCTACTTTATATTCTGTTTATATTTTATATTATATATTTGGTTTATAAGTATTAATTTTTTAATATAACCCAATTCACCTCCCCTCTTGTGTTAGTCATCTGGACAACAAATTTTTCAAATGCTCTCAACGTAGAAGGGTTGCAGCTTGGAACTTGTTTCCCGTAGAGGGATCAAAGCATGCATATCTTATATATATATATATATAGGTGAAGGAAACCCTAAAGTTGAGGAGGAGATAACGTGATAAACTTATAATTTGAAGTGTTGCCAATAACCCTAGAGGTGGGGATGAGATACAGACGTAAACTGAGCTCTTGCAGTTTTGATCGATGCATGAGTACGTGGGTTACCAAAATAAAAACATTTAAATTTTAAAACTGAACATCTTAAAACGATTATAAAATGCGAAAGCTTTGGAAACTATCTAGAGAAAATAGCTGCATCTCGAAACTTTCTTTGATAAGGTAACGTTCAAATTAATGCTTGAGAGAGTGAAGATGAAAGACGACGTAAGATTTTAAATATATACATGTAAACGTAAAAGATTAATACTAATAAAATAATTTTAAAATAATAAAATCCGTGTTTAAAAATATAAGCTTATTAATCTCATGTAATCGGATCAAATTAATAACATTAATAATCACCATTTGAGAATTATACGGTAATAGGATTAAGAGTCGAAGATCAAATTATTCGCTAAATAAAATATAACTGCCTATTAATCCCATGTAATTCGATTAAAAAATGCTAACATTAGTAATAACATAAGAGGAATTTTAAAATATTATTAAAAATAAAAGATCAAAATATTTGTATGTAACTTCTAAATATATCTGGGTCGGGATGTTACAATAAGAGAGCGAGAGGGGATGAGGAAGGTGGCCTTGACGAACCACTTTAAAGTTGACTTTATTGTAAAATAAATTTAATAGATAATGTAAAATTATGTGAGATTTTTTTAAAACTATATCTTTTTTACAATTTGTGGCTGACTTCAAAGATTAATGGAGCTACTAACTGCTTGCTAGCTTGTGATGATCATTACTGTCTTTCTTAAATGTCGGCAAAGACTGTGCCAACCCATTAATTTGCTAATGTTAACAATTGTGGGGACGATCACTCGAGTTCTCGCATTTCATGTAATCGTGGGATACCTAGGCAAAATCTGTACACCATTGGAGGCCGTGCCTCACATAAACTCTTTGGTGTATCCAGTTGCTATTTTCTTTTAACAATTAGCAAGGTTGTATTCATGTGTCCACGTTCAAGCTAATTTTTGACTTATGACATGTGGCCAACCCACATTATAGTTGCGCACTCCAAAAGGTTCTTCTAAATACATCGTCCCTTTCCTTCTGTGGGCTCAACATCCCACTAACTCTACATCTCTCTCCTTTAATTCACACATTCACAAATTCATGTACCAATAAAAGCATGTTTCTCAATCTTCAAACTTATATGTTTCAGCTTTACGGTTGTGTACTTTCGGTTTGCAGGCAGTACATATATATATATATATGAAAAAATTATATACAAATTACATTATCATCTTATTTTTATCTCATTATATAAGATATGTCATATTTATCATTATTAGATGATTTTTTATTTGATAAATCTTTATCATTTAATAATAATTAATGTACCATATCTTACATAAAGTGATGAAAATGAAATTGGAGTTCTATATTGGTGTATATCATTACTAATATATATAAAGCTATATCCGTAAGCTTTCTAATTGTCATATTTTATCATCCAAAATGATCAATACTTGACAAATAGATGAAAAATAAGTAAAATTATATTTGAACGCGTGGCATGGCTCTCACACGTATGTACAGCTTTCACTTGGCTTGAATAATTTTGTTTCTCAAAATTATAGCATATGTTGTATATAATCTAAAGCTTTCACTTGGCTTGAATAGCTACTTTTGCATATACATAAATTAATTCTTCTTGAACTTATATAATCATGTGTCTTCATTATGTGAGTTAGGAATGCTTGCTTGCATTTGTTTTTGTTAAATAAGACTAATTTGAACTATTTCAAGCAGTAGAATTCTCTCGTATGCCTCACCTCAGGTGGGATAGGGTGCGGGGAGGGGGTTACTCCGCATCGTATGGTGCGGGTAGCACCCCTATGGCAAGCTGTGCATGCATTTGTTATACATCTGTCGAATTAAGTAGATCATATACACACACGTACACACAATTTGTCTAAAAGTAGTAAAGATATATATGATCTTGATTACTTGAAACTAATTTTCTTCTCAACAACATATTGTGTTCTTTTCCTTCAATTTTTTTTATTAATATTTTTAAATCAAGAAGCGTAGAGTTATTGTTGGACGACTCATGTTAAGGATTAATTGGATAGCTTTTTAAGCTAACATTTTAACCAGCATTTTGTCTCATGGATAGCTAGAGATTAATATTTTGCAAGAAGTACCCTTATGTTAGACACTTTTGGCGAGGGTCGGCCATCGGTGGTGTTTCCAATAGTGTTTTGAATTTTGTATCGTATCGGCCAGTATTTTGGTCGTACTGGTCATACCTGTACCAGTTGTACTGGATTTCAACATTTTTTTTTCATTTCTTACTATTTTTTTTATCCTAATTCAGATTAGACTATTTACACACACATATATATATTTATATATATAATTTATTTATATATTGACTATTATTTTAAAATATAATTTATATATGTATTTATATATATTTTATGTATAGGCTATTTTGAAATAGTACACGAAACGATACCAATATCGAAATATTTTATTCCAGTACCTTGACCGATATGCCTACCGATATGGTATTCAAAACATTAGTTTCCAAATTTTTTTTACGAAATTAGTTGGGGGATAAAGTACTATATATATTTGCGTGCATTACTACACGTAGTAGCTACTAGCTAACTATAAGGGTTCGATTTGTCATTTCACATATTGGAAAAGACTCATGTTCTGATGAATTAGTGAAAAGATTAATGAAGCTAATAGTCACAATTGATCAAGATCTCAGTATCAATTACCGATCACAACATATTGATCAAAGCCAAAGGGCATGGATGTCTAGAGACCCAAAAACCTCTTACTTGGCCCTCAAAGTTGAGTATAAAGACTTTCAGTAGTGCTAATGATTGTGCAGGTCAAGAGACCATGCAACCCCCAACATGGCAACCAAAGTCTGTACCCTGTTTGTGCTAGTTAAGACTCCACACAACCCCTACCTGGCAACTAAAGTCTATATCTTGTTTATACCCTGTTTAAACCTTATTTATACACTATTTATACTCTATTTAAACTCTGTTCAAAGAAAAGCAGTGGAGCCAATGGGCATGGACGTTAAGAGACCTAGCAATATCTTACATAACGCAAAATTCGAGTGCAAACAATCCCGATATAGCCAAAATCTCGGGACAATTTAGACTCGACTTCAATCACTAATTAAGGAATTTTATGGTCTGTTAACCTCCATGCCTAATGACTCCATCGGGAGTCTTGGGACTTGAGTTTTGGGGTAATCTATAGAGTTTTGAGTTCTATTGTCTCCATGCCAATTGGCTTAATCAAAGTTCTTTAGACTCGATTTTTTAGCTATAAAACATCGGTGCTGGGATTTATTGAACTACATAGGTAATGGCTTGACTGTGGCTTTATCGGGATTGCTTGGACTTGACTTTCGGGTTATGTAAGATATTACTGGGTCACTTAACATCCACGTCCATTGGCTTCATTACGTGTCTTTGAATAGAGTTTAAATAAGGTATAAATAGGGCATAAATAGGGTTTAAACAGGGTAAAGGTTTTGGTTACCCTATTGAACTCCACAGGTATATAGTTTGATTGCCATGCATGGGGTTGCATGATCTCTTGACCTGTACAATCATTGGATCCACCGAAACTCTTTGGACTCCACTTTCGAGGCTAAGTAAGAGGTTTTTGGGTGTCTTGACCTCCACCTCCTTTAGGTTAATTGGGACAATTTTGACTCGACTTTAAGCGCCAGGTAAGGAATCCTACAGTCTCTTGACCGCCACGAGTAATGGGTCCATCTGGAGTCTTGGTGTGACGACTCGATATTGTTAAGCTCACAAAAGTAGAAAAATATTTTTATTTTTATTTTTTTTAAAAGGGACACATGGCATTGGAGGAAGCGGTGGGAATACAAACAATGGAACTTTTGAGAGTTTCGATCATGAGAGATATGCTAGAAATATCTTTGTACTTAGAGGACAAATGGAGACACATGGCATAAACTAAGCAATTGTTTAGGAATTGGAGTTGGGCAACTCTAGAAACAAGAGTTAGGTAAAAAGTAACATTTGTCCTCTTCCTAAAATGAGAAACGAAATGAAAGCAAAAACCAAGGAAGAACCAACATATGTTTCTTCATGTAAGATTCCATCTTGGAGATATGGAGACACTTGGCATGATAAGATTTGTATATGCCTTGTTGAGAATTTCAAAGTGATATGCTTTAAGACTTGTAGATAATCATGTAAGGAATATTCTCTTGAGTAGTTTTGGCTATTGGATAAATTGTAGTAGAAAGAATAAACTTGTGCCTACTACTTTAGGCTTTCTATGCAAATATCACCTTCTTAAGAGATAAGGAAACAAATGACACGTGGTAATAGGGTGCATATAGAGGTGTTAAGTGCAAACAAAGATAATTGGGTGTTTCTTGACAATTTTAACGTCTCTTGTTAATTTGGGAATAACTTTCTTATCCGATCTCCAATTTAGATGATTCAAGATTCTATAGAACACCAATAGAAATTTCTACAATTTTCATGTTTTGAGTTTTAAGAGATACCAGTTTAATTAAGGACGAAATTGGGTTTAAAGTTGACGTATCTGAAATTGATCTAAGTAATAGTAGAAAATCACTTTGTCTTATTTCAAAATATTTTCAAAGATATGGATGATGATGTGAAGTTTGTCTAATTTTGTAATCTTATATACAAAGGAAACTAGATGACATGTTTACTTCTAGAAAATCAAACAAGGAGAACCAATAATATGAGAGTTTGAGTCAAACAAGTAAGGAATTTTTGAAAGAATATTCTCACCCCATTTGGAAGCATTGGATTGGACTTTCTTTATAGCAAATTCTGGCCAAGGCAAGTTTTAGAAGAATATCAATTTGGTTAGGGACCAAAGGAGGGACATTTGGCACTTGGAAAATGAAGGATTTACACGATACTACAACATTTAACAAATTTTTCGGCGCTAAGAATTCATTGCAAGTGATGGGAAAACCGTGGTAAAATGGTTTCAGCTGTGATTTTAAGCTCGTAGGAGAAACGCTAGAAATTGGTCCTGACATATACTCTGTTTCTCCTTGCAAGCGTACTGCCGGAGTTCTTCTTGCCTTTTACTGCAATCTTCACGCAGAGAAATCCATCAACGATACCACTATTGCTTCCCTCCCAAGTCAACCTGAGCGCCGATAATGACACGGGTTCCTCTACGCACGTACGTCTATTGCAAATTAAGGTTCAACTTCGGCGATTTTCGAAGCACAACTACTGTGGTTCTCGACACTTCTATTATCGCCGACGAGATGATCTAGTAAGCCTGTCGGCTTTTCACACTGGTATTTATGGCGTTTTCCATTATCGCAGCAGTTGAGAAGTAAGAAGCCCCCAATTTTTCTTGCTGCAGGTTTGTGTTTGTTGCCAGAGAAATAACTGACGCCAAATTTCATTCCCAATTTTCCAGCGTTAGGTAAGAACTTTTCTGGGGATACCTAATTGGAAAAGAGATCTGACCACAAGAGATGAACAAGGGCTGGAAAATTTCTTCCGGACTTTACTAGGGTTTTGCTATATCTTTGGGACTTTAACATATTGGACAAAAATTGAAATTAGTCTAATTTTATAGATGGAAGGAAAATTTCTATACCTATGGACAACTTAGATATATATATATATATGCTTACCATATCTACCCGACACAGAGTATTAGTGTAGTGGAAAAGAGATCTAACCATAGGAGATGAACAAGGGTTGGAAAAGGCACCCCAATACCTGAAGTACTCTTACACAGTGGTAAATTGCTCTGGGAGGGAGTTGGCGCATTGGGAGGGAGAGAAAGGGAGGGAGAGAGACTAGAATATTCATGAGACATATATCCCAAAAACATCTCCATGGTGGTGATAAAACTGAAGGGAAAATGACCTGGGTTTGTCAATGAGGATGCGACGACACTCTACGACGTCAACAGGAACTTGAACTTTGAAAGTTAGGGTCTGAAGCAAAACCGAACGTCCAAAACACATGTACATGGCCCCTTTCAAAAGATGGTTTATATATGGTAGAAGATATTATGGTGACATTACAATTGACGCCAAGAAAAATGCAGCGAAACTTCAACTTAACTATACGACGATTTACTACTGCTACAATAAACCGCTGCCCTTGTGGGGATTAGCCCTAGTGTGTATTTAAAAGCAAAAACTATTATGGTGCATTTATGTGCCGCAACAACTATCGCTGCTACAAACTTTTCACTGTGATTGTACTGGGCTGCACATGATGTGGTGACAACGCATCACGACAACCATTTCCACTAACGACGACCATTGAAAGTGTCACCAGATTCCATGTTATTTGCAGCAGCAACATTTCCTGCTCTAATAACCTGCTGAAAAAGTTGTTGGTATTACTGCAAGTGTATTCCTCGATGTAAAGCATTTGAGGATATGGCAAAACCCAGAAGTTTCTCAGCCAATTAAACTCGTGAAAAATAAAAATACCTCAAATGTTCATATATGTTGTAGTGTGAGTGGTGTTGGTGAGATTTGGTTCTAGATGAAAAGGAGTGGGGTAGCCGAATAACTCTTGTCTTATTTGGGTTAGCCTCGTACCAAGGAGATATGGATAAGGGACAAGTCTCATCTTACAACTAAGCCTAAAAAAAGGAAATGATGTATCCTAATTTTAGGAGGGACACATGGCCAGTTGATGGGGGAAAAATATCCTAAGCTAAAATAGGTATGTGTCGACCAAGGCAAAAAAAAGAAGAAAAGAAAATGAAAACCTTTTCCTCACCTCCTTGTGGCTCTCGGCTAGACTTCTCCTCATCTCTTTATCCCCTTTTCTTCTTTTCCTCATCTCTCAAACACGTTTCTCTAGTGCTTTGGTGAAGGTCTTCTTCAAGAATTTGGTGGATATCATATTTTGAAAAGGTTTTCCTAGCTTATTGGTTGGATAGTGGTAAGTACTCATTTAATTAAACTTAGTATTTTTTGTATAGATATGTTCTTGGTTATTATAATTGATTATTTAGCACACTTGTTGAATGGATAAGCTATATTTTTCCATGTTTTGTTAAGGTGGTATTCCAGGTTTTAACTTGAAATATATATATATATATATATATATATGATGAAGTTTGATGATGGTGGGAAGAATGAACAATACTAATGGGATTTGATGATTTTAGTTAAGATTAGATTTGATCATGCATGTTTAGAGATGATAGAAATATTATCCTTGAGAGTTGATGTATTTCGACCATAGAGATTGAGGAATAGATAAATGAATATTTTGAAGGATCATCTCTCGAGGATGAATGGTAATTTGAATTCATAAGAGCTCTAAAGGTGAAATACTAATTTAAGTTTGAATTCCTAGTGTGGAGTTTGGGGATGAAGTAATGAGACTAAGGAACCCTTAAGGTTTGTTCAAGCTTTTGTTGATTGAAGATTTATTAATTATTTTCTAAGGATTTTATGTGTTAATAAAAGAAATGAAAAGAAGAAGGAAAAATTTTAGCTTTTAGACCCAAGTAGTGATCAGACTAAGTCTTTTAGCGTATGATTGTTTTTAAGCTACTTTTGATATATGAATAATCATGACTGTCTTGATAATAGTATATACAGAAACGTCAAATTACGGTTGTGAACCCCACTAGATTTCGGCATATGCTTTTAAGCTAAGGTTGTTTGATTTGCTACCCTTTTTGATTTGAATAAATATGTTATTCTTGAAAAATAATTTAGTTTGTATAATGTGGCATGTCTAAGATAAGCTTTGGAAAGATATATCTCATATGTTTTGTGATTCATAAGCTTTGCATAAAGGTCACATGTCACATGCATGCTCATTGAAGTGATGAGTTCCATGTCCTTTGGGTCATTATGTTTTACAAAAGCCAAAAAGATAAGAAATGTTTATAATAACCCTAAAGGCTGGGACGAGATATTGTCCTAGTGGAACTCCTTTGGCCACATTGGAGTGCTTAAGAATGGAGTGGTAACCCTTGAGTTGACGAAGAACAGTTAATAAGCCACGAATGATTCATTTTTAAAAGTTCGCAGAGCGTGGTCGCTTCTAACGCTGGTGGGTGCCAAGGATGTCAAAGGTGTAATGACCTGCCATAATGATTATGATTATGATTATGACGTATTCATCTCAGTGTGATGCGGTAACCAACAGGGAACACACGGTGCATAGGAGAGCTGTGATATATCCAATATGACAAGTATGACAAGAAAGACTAGCCTAAAGAAAGATATGAACAAGAAAAATGACACGTAAAGTTATGAATAATAAGAAAATACATGAAAAGTTTTAAGTTCATGATAATTTTTGAATATGTGTCAATAAGAATCAAAGCAACATGAAAGTCTCTTTTTATGAAAAGTAAGAAAGTCTTTTATGAAGAGGCATGATGCATAAGTCATGCACAAGTCAGGCATAAATCATGTCTCACATGTCATGGTCATGGTATTTGCGCTTGTGTATCTTGATTACGCCCAAAGAATAATGCGGTCGTTTGCAGTATAGTTTTGGGGTGTCGATTCCACAGGGAGATGGATTGAGAAATTGAAGAATAGTAACGAAATTAACAAAAAGATTTAGACGAGTGTGAAAAGTAAATTTTAGAGTGTGACATAAATTAAAACTAAATGAGTAATTTGAAACGTATAAAAATGAGATGAAAAGTAGAGCGTAGGGAATTCCTTGCGTATTTGTGGTATTCAAATTTATTCTTAATTCATTGATAATTAAATTAAGAATTCTATATCCAAATTCTTAATCGGAAGATATAACATTAATAACCAAAATTTAAATCAAATGTAACTTTTTGAAAAATCATTTTTCGCGCTTAACTTTCATAAATTGTTATCGATATTGAAAAAATCCAACGACGACAATATACCCAAGATGCGATATTACAGCAGAGAATTAAATCAATATAGACAATCAATTGCTCCAAACATAATTATAGAACTAATCCACTCAATAGAAAAAGCATGACTGAATCTATAAACGAAATAGATTTTATAATTATTTGAAGATGAAAAAATCACAAATAAATTGAAAATAATAGAACAAAAGAGTTTTAATATTTAAAGACCAAATACATGAACCAAAAATAAATTACAAACACCATCATACACACAAGTTTATCCCTAACCCTCTTTGAAAATTTAGTTACACATATTGAAAATATGTAACAAAAATTCTCCAAGAGATAATATGGAAGAGCCAATCATTATTTTCTTCTCTCTTCTTTAGTTTTTCTTTTCTTTTCTCAAGCTCTCAAAACAATGGCTCTTCCAAGGCATCCAAGCACACTAAGCATAGTGTTAGAACACACACCCCTCCCTTCTATTTATAAATATCCTTCATGTAAGTTGTCATAACAAAATCATCACAATTTCAACTTGTTTTGCCATGTGCCATTCTTGAATTCAAGTGATTTGTGAGTTGTCATTTTGATCATTTGTTTTCCCACCATGCATGAGTTGAATTTTTCTTGTAGGTTGAGTGTTTCAATTTTGTTTCTTTATCCATTAGTTAGCTTGTATGACTTAATATCTTATGGTCAAATAATTTGTCTTGAAGAAACTTGAGTGCACTTCATCTTGCATGTGATTTGATCATTAAATTTCCAAGTTGGTGTAGGAGTGCTTGTTGGAAAATATTGTGATGATATTTGGATTTGATGCAAGTGGTTGAAGAATATTCAGGAACGTCAAGTGCAAGTGCGTCCACTTGATGGTCGAGTTTGTCTTGGATCGAGCGATACCACAACGGTATCGCTGAAGATATTGTCCCTGTGATATCGAATAGACCCCATATATGGACAGGGAACCATCCAATCCCAAAGTCAAGCATCATCCTGTATGCTGCTCCTCCTCAGCAAAAGCAAGTGCATTGTGGTACCAAAACTCCCCTGGCTGATCATATATAGAAAGTCTCAAAGACGCAAAAGTGACAATCACATCCTATATATAATTTATATGTACAAGGAAGAAATATAAAACCACAAAAGAGTCAGATTTCATTAGAAATTATAAGTACACAATTAGCTTAATAAAGCATAAACAAGGCCATCATTAACATTTTTAGAAAATCTAACAGAAAATATAGTGTAAAATATATATCATGTGACTTATCATTAACTTACACATGTATGTATTCTTATGATAACTTATATTCTTTTTCTGAACAAAATTTACACATTTTAAAACTTATTTATTCCTTATCCCTGATGGGCGTTATGTATCGCCGTTCCCATCACATATAACTCATCAGTCACCCGGATGTTACGTATCGTCGTCCCATCGCATATAACTCTTCAGTCACCCGGACGTTACATGTCGCCGTCCCCATTATGATGAGTCTCGTGTCAATCTTTCGGACGTTACGTCACTCTATCCCCTTCTTGACACGGAACATACTTAGCATTAGTGGGCGTTACGTATCGCCGTCCCTGCTAATTATGTGACTTTCATGGGTGTTATGTATCGCCATCCCCGTGATAACAAATAACACCCTTATAATATGATAGGCGTTACATCTCTCCGTCCTTGTCGGCACGTCTGTCATGCGGGCGTTATGTCTCGCCGTCCCCGTCATGATGTGTCTAACTTATTCATAGATCTTATTCTTTGTTGTTCCTTTCTTATTTTTATGAATGTTTTTCAAGTACATGCTATGCCACTTTTTCTTAAAATTCATCACATATTAGAAAATGCATATACCCTTAAACTTATCACATAATTACATACGTATGTATCATAAATCCTGCAACGTATCTTTACAGAAGCTATAAATTTAGATAACATATATAATTCTCCCATATTGTAACTTCAACTTTTATTCAAGTCAGATCCCTGAATTTTAGCAAAATAGGGTATCTCGCTCGAGCGAGGTATCGAGTGAGAATCAAGTGAAATATCGAGTTGAAACTCGCTCGAGCAGAATATCGAGCGAGCATTAAGCAAACTGGGTATGTCGCTCGAGCAAGGTATCGAGCGAGATTCAAGCGAGGTCTCAGGTTAGAACTCGCTCGAGCAGGACATCGAGCAAGTGTCAAGCGAAGTGTCGGGTTGCACTTCGCTCGAGTTAGACATCTAGCGAGAGTCAAGCGATGATTCATAGTTGTTCTTCACTCGATCTTTCGGTTGAGCGAGAGTCGAGCGAGGTTACAGAACATGGGGTTTTTCAAACCAAAACTTGCAATCTTTTCACATAAACCTAATTTTTACTTATTATAACATAACTTTAGGTTCTTTTAACTTCACTTAACACATTTCCATGACCAAAACCAATTCAAACAATACTTAGATTCATTATATCACTTACACAAGAATTTAAGAGTTCAATACTAGCATGTATAATTTAACCACTTAAATAAACCATCTCCATGCTAAAGTTAAGTTAGAATGTGGAGTTACTAACTCTCTAAATCTTGTTAGAGATGATCAACCCAACCTTTGCAAGCTTTCTCCCCAGCAACACTCACTTAGCTCACTTAAGGTATATATGGAGGTTTATGGGTTGAAAAGGGTTTTTATTTGGTATTGTTCAAAGGGGACGTGTGCTATGCTTCCAAAGAGAGTTAGAAGACTTTCAAATGTCTATTTATAGGGGTGGTGATCGACCTATATGAAGGAAAGAAGAGGAAAATTTGCTAAGGGTAACTGGCTACTGGTTTGCATGGGAGATGAGGTGTCATCCTATACATATCTCATGATTTCACTTAAGCCTCCAAGATCTTAGGCTTTGGATCTAGAGTGATCATCCAATGGCTAATATTTGAGATAGTTTTGCAACCCATTTGATCAATGGTTGAGGTGGAAGCTTATGGGATAAGGGATGAGGTGGCATCTCACCTAACCATGCATGAACCCTCCTTTCTAGCCTTCTTCTGGTATGCCACGTCCCTTAGCCTTCTCCTAACCCATTTGGTTACTTTTTAAACTTCTTAAGACTCTACTTGACAAGTTCTAGAAGGCCCCTTCTTGGTTTAGTTAGGATTGAGTCCCATTTTGATCCACTTATTACCAATCAGCATAATTTGGTTTCTCTTGTGTTTCCATTACAACTAAACTAACTAAACTTCTAAATCAACTTCTCATCACTTGCCAAATATTTTTACACATATCAATATACCTAGAAACCTAAAAACTAATTACATAATTCGTCACATGCCCCAATTTAGTCCATTTCATCTGACTCGAGATTCACTTAAGCTCAATCCAAAACAGTCTATTTCTTTCCTCATATAAATCATCGATCCACTCCAAATCTTCAAAAACCTAAAACATAAAGTTTTAGATATATCTCTTAGGATTATATAAGAATTGGAATCACCTCATTTGGACATTATATGAAGAATTTATACTCATTACATTAAGACTCGACAGACTAATCCGGGAATGCATTTTCTTGACACCAAGTGTTTGATCTTTGGTTCTTTCATTTCCTCTTGCATTTACACTCTAATTTTTGAGAATACAACTCCTTCTAAGTTTAACTTAAAATTCTCTAGTTGATACCTTGTTCTAAATCTTAAAGATTCCTCCATAATATTTTCTATAATACATAATTTCACTTATTCTAAACTCAATATTCTCATTTAAGTCTCCAACTGTATTTTCCTAGAAATTTCGGGCTCAATATTATAAACTCAATATTCTCATCTTAGAAATTTCGGGCTATTACACACAAACACTAGGTGTCCTAAGTTTTATCCAATCTGAAACTCTTGCTTAAAGAAAAAATTTTCTTTGCTTACATATCCAAACTCCTCATGCAATGGCACTTGGAAATCCAAAAAGGTATATATCTTAAGGTGCCATGTGTCCTAAAATATCTCACATAGCCTTAGGCGCCTCCATGCTTTCTCATGACTTCATTTGAGCCTTATCTCCAATTTGGGCCTAACTCACATATATCTTATACGAGAAAAAGCCTATAGGTAAATAATGGATATGTCTCCAAACACTTCCAAACAATAACTAAAATAAAAGGTATTCATTCCAAGCATGAACAAGATCTGAAATGAGAAAAATCTGGGTTGTCACATTTTGGCTTCGTCGGGATAATTTGAACTCGACTTTAAGTGCAAAAGTAAGGGATCTTACGGTTTCTTGACCTCTATGTCTATCGGATCCATCAGGATTCTTAGGACTTAATTTTAGGGGAAATCTATATGGTGTTGAGTTCTTTTGATCTACAGCTAATTGGTTCAATTAGAAGTCTTTAAACTCAATTTTTTGGCTATAAAAGGTTGCTGCTGGGTTCTATTGAACTCCAAAAATATTGGCTTGACTTCAGCTCTTTCGGGATTGTTTGGACTCGGCTTTTGGGCTATGTAAGTAATTGTTGGATCACTTAATGTCCACGCCCCTTGACTTAATTGGAACATTTTGGACTTGATTTTAAGGGCTAAATAAGGGATCTAAGAGTCTCTTAACTTGCATACCTATCGATTCCATCGAAAGTTTTATGACTCGACTTTAAGTGATATGTAAGGTCAGTACTAGAGTCTATTGAACTTCAAAGGTATTGGCTTGACTTTGGTTCTATCGAGATTGTTTGTACTCAACTTTTGGGCTATATAAGATATTGTTTAGTCTCTTAACATCCAAGCCCACTAGCTCTGCTCGTGCGTTTGAATAAGGTTTATAAAGGGCATAAATTTGATATAAACAAGGTTTAAACAGGGTATATACTTTGCTTTCCATGTAGGGGGT